>CM060242.1:4239318-4453498 GCA_030555515.1 Acutogordius australiensis
TTTTCAGACAATTTTTTTTCGTTTTTTGGCATTTGTCGGTGTTTTATGGATTTCTTTGATGTTTTAAGTAATTTTAAGTAATTTTTTGGGGATTTTGCTTTTTGGGATTTTGCTTTTCAGACAAAAATTTTTTTTTTTATTTTTTTGCCATTTGTCGACGTTTTAAGGATTTCTTTGATGTTTTAAGTAATTTTAAGTAATTTTTTGGGAATTTTGCTTTTCAGACAAAAAATTTTTTTTTTGTTTTTTTGGCGTTTTTTTGGCATTTGTCGACGTTTTAAGGATTTCTTTGATGTTTTAAGTAATTTTAATTAATTTTTTGGGGATTTTGCTTTTCAGACAAAATTTTTTTTTGTTTTCTGGCAATTGTAGGTGTTTTATGGATTTCTTTGATGTTTTAAGTAATTTTTTGGGGATTTTGCTTTTCAGACAAAAATTTTTTTTTGGTTTTTGGCATTTGTCGGTGTTTTATGTATTTATTTGATGTTTGAAGTAATTTTAAGTAATTTTTTGGGGATTTTGCTTTTCAGACAAAAATTTTTTTTTTGTTTTTTTGGCATTTGTCGACGTTTTAAGGATTTCTTTGATGTTTTAAGTAATTTTAATTAATTTTTTGGGGATTTTGCTTTTCAGACAAAATTTTTTTTTTGTTTTCTGGCAATTGTAGGTGTTTTATGGATTTCTTTGATGTTTTAAGTAATTTTTTGGGATTTTGCTTTTCAGACAAAATTTTTTTTTTTGGTTTTTGGCATTTGTCGGTGTTTTATGTATTTCTTTGATGTTTTAAGTAATTTTAAGTAATTTTTTGGGGATTTTGCTTTTCAGACAATTTTTTTTTCGTTTTTTGGCATTTTTCGGTGTTTTATGGATTTCTTTGATGTTTTAAGTAATTTTAAGTAATTTTTTGGGGATTTTGCTTTTTGGGATTTTGCTTTTCAGACAAAAATTTTTTTTTTTATTTTTTTGCCATTTGTCGACGTTCTAAGGATTTCTTTGATGTTTTAAGTAATTTTAAGTAATTTTTTGGGAATTTTGCTTTTCAGACAAAAAATTTTTTTTTTTGTTTTTTTGGCGTTTTTTTGGCATTTGTCGACGTTTTAAGGATTTCTTTGATGTTTTAAGTAATTTTAATTAATTTTTTGGGGATTTTGCTTTTCAGACAAAATTTTTTTTTGTTTTCTGGCAATTGTAGGTGTTTTATGGATTTCTTTGATATTTTAAGTAATTTTTTGGGGATTTTGCTTTTCAGACAAAAATTTTTTTTTTGGTTTTTGGCATTTGTCGGTGTTTTATGTATTTATTTGATGTTTGAAGTAATTTTAAGTAATTTTTTGGGGATTTTGCTTTTCAGACAAAATTTTTTTTTTCGTTTTTTGGCATTTGTCTATACGGTAAAACAATTAAGGATTTAGCTTTTTAATGAAGAAAAAACTTTCTGGGGATACTTTGTTTTTTGGATAAAAATTTTCTCTTGTTAATACATTCCCCCCTCTGTTCTCATAACATAACGTTTATATATGATAATATTTATTATTAAATATAATCTTAAATATGCGATTTACAAAGAACATATTGCATATTTAATTGTCATATGCATAACAAAAAAAAATGAAAATGCTTGTAGCATATTTGCAATTAATATATTTGTATAAATTTAAATATTTGTATTACATAGCATATAATTTAAAAACTGTTTTGATATATATGATACTTTTTTAAATGACAATAATTTATTTATAGATAAAAGAAAAACTAAACCTAATTGACCCCCAACAAACTTTTGTAAAACAGTTGAATAGGGGTTTGTAGCCTAGGGAAAACAAATATACAATATAAACACATGTATTAAAAAAAAGATCTCACAAACTGCAGTTCAAATAACCGTGCTGATAATATTTTGCACACTATTAACTTATTAACTGAGCACCCCTTCATTCACACCGTATGTCACGTAAAAAACACACCGAATAATATAATACTTTTTACTGAAGATATGCTTTTGTTTAATAAAAAATTTTGTTCCCAAGGTTCAGCTTTTTTACATGTTGACAAGTTGCAATATAGGCAGAATATTTGTGACAGCAATTGCTTTTAAGAATTTAGCAGTTAAACAAAAAAGACAAACGATCATCCAGTTTTTTAAAGCCTATTTTGCATGGTCAAAGTGATTTTTCAAACTTTTATATTTTTTTTGAAAACTTAAATGCGAGTTAGAAAATATTAAAGCAAACACATCCAAATTAATATTTGTAGACCAAGAGAAAGCTATTACAAAGGCTTTAAAAAATGTTTTTTTTTAAATTTTTACTGTGCACGCGGCACCTAAAAAAATATTCTGGATTATTTGACCACAAAACAAGGTGTTTGTCTAAAAGTCAGACAAATAATTATCAACAAAATATTTGATAAAAATGTAGGAAATATCTTAATGTTTTGCGCCAATACAAGTCCTACATTTTTATCAAATATTTTGTTGATAATTATTTGTCTGACTTTTAGACAAACACCTTGTTTTGTGGTCAAATAATCCAGAATATTTTTTTAGGTGCCGCGTGCACAGTAAAAATTAAAATAAAAAAAAAACATTTTTTAAAGCCTTTGTAATAGCTTTCTCTTGGTCTACAAATATTAATTTGGATGTGTTTGCTTTAATATTTTCTAACTCGCATCTAAGTTTTCAAAAAAAAATATAAAAGTTTGAAAAATCACTTTGACCATGCAAAATAGGCTTTAAAAAACTGGATGATCGTTTGTCTTTTTTGTTTAACTGCTAAATTTTTAAAAGCAATTGCTGTCACAAATATTCTGCCTATATTGCAACTTGTCAACATGTAAAATAGCTGAACCTTGGGAACAAAATTTTTTATTAAATAAAAGCATATCTTCAGTAAAAAGTATTATATTATTCGGTGTGTTTTTTACGTGACATACGGTGTGAATGAAGGGGTGCTCAGTTAATAAGTTAATAGTGTGCAAAGAAGGAAGAAACACATCATAAAAGCCTCTCAAAGCGGCAAAAACAATTACAAAAAAAGCAAAAATATTTTATAGAAATTAGTGGGCTTATTAATATCATTTTTTGAGATATATCCTTTTTTAAATTGAATTAATTATTAAGTGTTCGTGACAATCGTTTCAAACTACAATTACGAATTTAATCAATTTCTATAATTTGTTAAAAAGATTGCTTTTGTGAACTAATATTGTTGGTTATACATTAAAAGGAAATTTCAGTAAATTAATTTTGTTGTAACAAAATTTACCGTTGGGCGCTAGCACTGTTCTTTGGTCCTACCAATACAGAAATTTAACACTAAGTTCCTTAGATAAAAATTATGTTACAACAAATTAATTTAATAAAATTTTCTTTTGATATTAACCAACAAAATTAGTTCGGGTTTTTAACTAATGATGTGAAATTCAAATTCGTTATTGTATTTTAAAACGGTTGTCAATATACAGTCATGCAACACTTAATAATTAATTTAATATGAAAAAAGGATATACCCCAAAAAATGTATTAACCACTAATTTCTATAAAATAATTTACTTTTTTTTTGTAATTGTTTTTGCCGCTTTGGGGCTTTTACATTGATGTGGCTTTTTAGAGCCTTTTGGTTTTGGCGTTTTAAAGGCTTTATTACTTGATTGAATATAATTAAATGACTGAGACGCATAATCTTTTTTATTGAATCAAACCAAATTTTTGATGTTTCTTCATTTTTATCTATTAAATAATACTCTCCTAGACATATAAATGCCCTTTCAAAATTAGAATGCTGATTTTTTGCAATTTAATATAAACTATTTATTAATGGCATTAAGGATTGGGGTTGCCAATCAATTTGTCGTTTAAAAACATGATTTATTGATTCACTAATATTGTTGGTTATTAAACTTGTGCATGTTTTATTTATTAATGGTTTAAAAATATATTTAAACAAAAGTTGCTCTATATCTTTTTTAAAATAAGCTATAAATATAAGGTAGTTGGTAGTAGGCTGAGAACAATATTCCATTAAACTATTACTACGCTGAAAAAATATTTTCATTTTAGAAAAAGTGGGGCTACAGACCCTTGATGTGTTTTTAGGCCTTGATATATCATGATACACAATAATGTGGATTATTGTCCAGCCCGAAAAACTTGTAGTGGAGGAGACCCTTAAGCCGATATTGGTACTGTGGGGTTTTTAGTATTTTGAAGATCTTCAAATATATTATATTTTATTGGCCAAAACTGACTTTATTTCTTAAATATATAACAAAATAAGTAATTATAATTTAGTCTATGTCTAATAATAACATTTGTTTAGAATTTAGAAATTGAATTAGGGGCCGTATAAACTCCACATGTAAATCATAAAAATTGACTTAAAAAATCAAAGAAATACATAAAACACCGACAAATGCCAAAAAACGAAAAAAAAATTTTGTCTGAATAGCAAAATCCCCCAAAAATTACTTTAAATTACTTAAACATCAAAAAATTCATAAAACACCGATAAATGCCAAAAAACAAAAGAAAAATTTTTGTCTGAAAATCAAAATCCCCAAAAAATTACTTAAAATTACTTAAAACATCAAAGAAATACATAAAACACCGACAAATGCCAAAAAACAAAAAAAAATGTTATGTCTGAAAATCAAAATCCCCAAAAAATTAATTTTACTTCAAACATCAAACAAATACATAAAACACCGACAAATGCCAAAAAACAAAAAAATGTTATGTTTGAAAAGCAAAATCCCCAAAAAATTAAAATTACTTCAAACATCAAAGAAATCCATAAAACACCAACAAATGCCAAAAAACAAAAAAAAAATTTTGTCTGAAAAGCAAAATATCCAAAAAATTACTTAAAACATCAAAGAAATCCATAAAACACCGACAAATGCCAAAAAACGAAAAAAAAATTTTGTCTGAAAAGCAAAATCCCCCAAAAATTACTTAAAATTACTTAAAACATCTAAGAAATTTTTAAAACGTCGACAAATGCTAAAAAAAAATTTTTGTCTGAAAAGCAAAATCCCAAAAAGCAAAATCCCCCAAAAATTACTTAAAATTACTTAAAACATCAAAGAAATACATAAAACACTGACAAATGCCAAAAACAAAAAAAAATTTTTGTCTGAAAAGCAAAATCCCCAAAAAATTACTTAAAACATCAAAGAAATTCATAAAACACCGACAAATGCCAGAAAACAAAAAAAAATTTTGTCTGAAAAGCAAAATCCCCAAAAAATTAATAAAAATAATTAAAACATCAAAGAAATCCTTAAAACGTCGACAAATGCCAAAAAAAAAAATTTTTTTTGTCTGAAAAGCAAAATCCCAAAAAGCAAAATCCCCAAAAAATTACTTAAATTTACTTAAAACATCAAAGAAATCCATAAAACACCTACAATTGCCAGAAAACAAAAAAAAATTTTGTCTGAAAAGCAAAATCCCCAAAAAATTAATTAAAATTATTTAAAACATCAAAGAAATCCTTAAAACGTCGACAAATGCCAAAAAAACGCCAAAAAAACAAAAAAAAAATTTTTTGTCTGAAAAGCAAAATTCCCAAAAAATTACTTAAAATTACTTAAAACAATAAAGAAATCCTTAAAACGTCGACAAATGGCAAAAAAATAAAAAAAAAAATTTTTGTCTGAAAAGCAAAATCCCAAAAAGCAAAATCCCCAAAAAATTACTTAAAATTACTTAAAACATCAAAGAAATCCATAAAACACCGACAAATGCCAAAAAACGAAAAAAAAATTGTCTGAAAAGCAAAATCCCCAAAAAATTACTTAAAATTACTTAAAACATCAAAGAAATACATAAAACACCGACAAATGCCAAAAACCAAAAAAAAAAATTTTGTCTGAAAAGCAAAATCCCAAAAAATTACTTAAAACATCAAAGAAATCCATAAAACACCTACAATTGCCAGAAAACAAAAAAAAAATTTTGTCTGAAAAGCAAAATCCCCAAGAAATTAATTAAAATTACTTAAAACATCAAAGAAATCCTTAAAACGTCGACAAATGCCAAAAAAACGCCAAAAAAAAATTTTTTGTCTGAAAAGCAAAATCCCAAAAAGCAAAATCCCCCAAAAATTACTTAAAACATCAAAGAAATCCATAAAACACCGAAAAATGCCAAAAAACGAAAAAAAAAATTTTTGTCTGAAAAGCAAAATCCCAAAAAGCAAAATCCCAAAATATTACTTAAAACATCAAAGAAATCCATAAAACACAGACAAATGCCGAAAAAAAAAATTTTTGTCTGAAAAGCAAAATCCCCAAAAAATTACTTAAAACATCAAAGAAATCCATAAAACACCGACAAATGCCAGAAAACAAAAAAAAAATTTGTTTGAAAAGCAAAATCCCCAAAAAATTACTTAAAATTACTTCAAACATCAAATAAATACATAAAACACCGACAAATGCCAAAAACCAAAAAAAAATTTTTGTCTGAAAAGCAAAATCCCCAAAAAATTACTTAAAACATCAAAGAAATCCATAAAACACCTACAATTGCCAGAAAACAAAAAAAAATTTTGTCTGAAAAGCAAAATCCCCAAAAAATTAATTAAAATTACTTAAAACATCAAAGAAATCCTTAAAACGTCGACAAATGCCAAAAAAACGCCAAAAAAACAAAAAAAAAATTTTTTGTCTGAAAAGCAAAATTCCCAAAAAATTACTTAAAATTACTTAAAACATCAAAGAAATCCTTAAAACGTCGACAAATGGCAAAAAAATAAAAAAAAAATTTTTGTCTGAAAAGCAAAATCCCAAAAAGCAAAATCCCCAAAAAATTACTTAAAATTACTTAAAACATCAAAGAAATCCATAAAACACCGACAAATGCCAAAAAACGAAAAAAAAATTGTCTGAAAAGCAAAATCCCAAAAAATTACTTAAAACATCAAAGAAATCCATAAAACACAGACAAATGCCGAAAAAAAAAATTTTTGTCTGAAAAGCAAAATCCCCAAAAAATTACTTAAAACATCAAAGAAATCCATAAAACACCGACAAATGCCAGAAAACAAAAAAAAAATTTGTTTGAAAAGCAAAATCCCCAAAAAATTACTTAAAATTACTTCAAACATCAAATAAATACATAAAACACCGACAAATGCCAAAAACCAAAAAAAAATTTTTGTCTGAAAAGCAAAATCCCCAAAAAATTACTTAAAACATCAAAGAAATCCATAAAACACCTACAATTGCCAGAAAACAAAAAAAAATTTTGTCTGAAAAGCAAAATCCCCAAAAAATTAATTAAAATTACTTAAAACATCAAAGAAATCCTTAAAACGTCGACAAATGCCAAAAAAACGCCAAAAAAACAAAAAAAAAATTTTTGTCTGAAAAGCAAAATTCCCAAAAAATTACTTAAAATTACTTAAAACATCAAAGAAATCCTTAAAACGTCAAATGCCAAAAAAACAAAAAAAAAATTTTTGTCTGAAAAGCAAAATCCCAAAAAGCAAAATCCCCAAAAAATTACTTAAAATTACTTAAAACATCAAAGAAATACATAAAACACCGACAAATGCCAAAAACCAAAAAAAAATTTTTGTCTGAAAAGCAAAATCCCCAAAAAATTACTTAAAACATCAAAGAAATCCATAAAACACCGACAAATGCCAGAAAACAAAAAATAAATTTTGTCTGAAAAGCAAAATCCCCAAGAAATTAATTAAAATTACTTAAAACATCAAAGAAATCCTTAAAACGTCGACAAATGCCAAAAAAACGCCAAAAAAAAATTTTTTGTCTGAAAAGCAAAATCCCAAAAAGCAAAATCCCCCAAAAATTACTTAAAACATCAAAGAAATCCATAAAACACCGAAAAATGCCAAAAAACGAAAAAAAAAATTTTTGTCTGAAAAGCAAAATCCCAAAAAGCAAAACCCCAAAATATTACTTAAAACATCAAAGAAATCCATAAAACACCGACAAATGCCAAAAAAACAAAAAAAAAATTTTTGTCTGAAAAGCAAAATCCCAAAAAATTACTTAAAACATCAAAGAAATCCATAAAACACCGACAAATGCCAAAAAACGAAAAAAAAAATTTTTGTCTGAAAAGCAAAATCCCAATAAGCAAAATCCCAAAATATTACTTAAAACATCAAAGAAATCCATAAAACACCGACACATGCCAGAAAACAAAAAAAAATTTTTTGTCTGAAAAGCAAAATCCCAAAAAGCAAAATCCCAAAAAGCAAAATCCCAAAAAGCAAGTTTCCCGCCAAAAAATGATTTATTACTTAAGGATTTTGCTTTTTGGGATTTTGCTTTTTAGGATTTTGCTTTTTGGGATTTTGCTTTTTGGGATTTTGCTTTTTGGGATTTTGCTTTTCAGACCCACCCAGTTTTTTGTTCTTATAGGCCTTAGCCATATAAGCCGCGAATGCTAGGTAGAAATTTGTAACGCAATTGCTACAATGGGGTTACGGACAAGAGTTATAAAGCTATTAACTTTAATTATTCATAATTTTAAAGAAAAATAGGTGTTCTTTAATTATAAACTAATGTAAGTTACCATTATATTGTAAATATTGAACACAAAGTAGAAAAAATTTGAGAAGTGGGAATTTTTTATTTCTCTATATTACATTAAATATATCATGCCAATAAAAGAAACGTATTAATATTATACAGCAAATAGTGTTTTTAAGTATAGTAGAACATTTTTAGAAAGTTTTATATAATATATATTAAAAAAAAAATTTTTTTTTGGCTATTATTGACCATAACTAGAAATTTTGTATTATACAATACAATTTATTTACTTAGCATGTAAAACTACTTAAAAAAATAACTATAGTAAAAGGATGCAATCATTTAAGTTCAAATTTACATTGAGGCAATATTATGGTTTTCATTATATATTTTTATTAGACATAAACCAAAATTTTAATTATTAATTTTGTAAATTTAAGAAACAACTTACAAATTTTTTGCCAAAATTATATAATATTTTTAAGATATTTAAAATTTAATAACTGCTGGAGTTTATATGGACCTAAGTGCTAATCGCGGGTTAGGCTGCGGTTAGTGAAAAGAAAAGTTTTGACAAACAAATTTGCACGCATTTGAATAACATTAAGGCGGCTAGGGTACTCAAAATTCTCTTATAAAAATGACGTCATTTTAATTTCTGTGTGTAAAATTTTTATGCTTTTTATTGGTTCAAGAATTATCACCCTTTGAAATTATTTTAAAATCATATACCATCATCATATATATGAAATATGTAAACTAATTAATTTGGTTCAAAATTTAGTTGCCATAATATGAAGCTTTATTTTATGTGCCATTTTGCTTTTTTTAGCAGAGACACTCCAAACAGGCGGCTAGTGCAAAAAAATTTAAAAAATTAAAAATATTTATAATTTTTTTAAAAAAAAATTTTTTTAAAAATTATTTTGTAAGGCATATCCTAAAACAACCAAAAAATCTAAATTCTCATTTTTTGATAATAGCCGCTAGAGTTTTTTTTATTTTAGAAATATTTAGTCGCAGCCTTAATTAGGCAAATATTAATGAATGTAGGTAATTTGTTGTGGAAATGGAATTAATATTTGCAGATAAAAATTTTCATAGTTGTATTCAAAATATTGACGACTTTTATACATTGGATAATCTTCAAAGTTAATATTTAATATTTTAATAATTTTTTGCTTGTAGTTACTTTTTTAAGTTTATTTATCGTTAGGATTATTTATTTTTTTCCTTGCCATATATGACAATTTTTTTTTATTAAAACTTATCTGCTACACTATTTTCATTATAATATATATATATATATATATGTATATATACATTTTGTTTTCTTGTCCTTATAATATATTTATAACAGATGTTGGCAATCTAAATCACAACAAAATAGTATATTTTACAGAATTCAATGATATTGAAAATTTGGAAGAAGAGATTATAAAAATTTATGATAAAATTCCTAACAAATCTAAAATATTCTTTATATATGAGGATTGTTCCACAAATTTTAGGTTAAATGTAGAATCAATGCTTAAATGCTTTGGATTAAAAGATATTCAGTCTGATTTAGTTACCAATGTAAAATAATTGTTTGCTCTTAAACCTAATTCCTCTATATTGCTCTTTAACTTCTTTTTATAAATTTCTGCTTTCATCCACAATTAACCAGCCAGCTGAGATAAATCTAGGCTTGTTATCATAATAGCTTTTTTTGATACTTTATATTTTCTCATGAAATATGACTTAAACCTTCTTGTATAATTTCTATTGGTGTACATTTTTAATTTTATATATTATAGAACAAATTTTTATCAAGCCTGTTTCCCAATGCTAAAACAAATAGAATTTTCTTCACATCATGCGTAAAGAATGCATATGAGCTGGGTTCTGGTACAACCCTACAAATTAATGCACCAAAAAATAAGGTATTTTTGTTTTATAAATTAAGGATTAATGTAATGATAGGTCAATAAACTTAAATAATTATAAAGTTAAAAGCACATATATGAAATACACTTGATTATGATTATAGTTTATTGTTAAATGGCAAAAGAATTAAAAGAATAGGGAACCTAATTGAAATTATTGCTCTTTTGTTTGTTTAGTTTATAAGTATATGACTGGCTCTGTTTGCAAGCATTATTATTTAACAAACAAAGCTCAGCTTCTTTAGGTTGGCCATATATTTCTTCAAATTACAGTGGTTGTATAACTTTATTAATTTGCAGATATAGATGGTTTATTAATAGCTTTCAAACAGCAATGAAAAACCAGTATATTGCTATAAACATATAAACAATTTAAATAATTTTATTTTTCAAATAGGTATGGTCACTAACCTCAGATGACATATTGGATGACGAATTAATTGATCAAGATGAGTTATTGAATGAGGAAGACCTTATAAAACCTCAAAGTAATTCATTATAAAATTGTTTTTACCTTTTTTGTGTATATTTTCAAAACCTTCTTTAAGTTTTATAAATTTTTAGTCAGGGCACACTAAATGAGTTTTTGTTAATGAAAAGTTTTGAATATTTAATCTCTTGTTTCATTTAAATAGTTCGGTTGTTACAATGCTGGCCTTAATAAAGGGGCACATGTTACAAAAAAATGATCAATAGCCACATAAAATTTGGCCACCCACCACTATATTTTTGATTGTTGTCACAAATAAAAAGATCACGATTACAATTAATTGATTTCTGTCACAATTAATTGGCCAATATGAAGTCACACAACATAGTGATGTTTATAATGAAATCATCATCTTGGCCATTTGATTGTGATCATTGTGATCGTAATCATATTATTTGTGACCACAATCAAAAAAATTGTGGAAGATGGCCACATTATATGTGACAATGATCATTTTTTTCTGACACTGGCCAATTTATAGTGGCCAGCACTGTATAATTAAAAATGGAAACTTTTTTTAAAATGCTTTATTCACAAAATACTATTTTTATTAATCTGAATTAAAAAAGTAGCTTCTAATTTTTTTAACCTTTAAAATTTTTTTTATGCTATTATGTTTTTTTAAGTATATATTTTTGGGCACGTGCAAAGTGAGTTTTTATTTTCGTAAAATTTTAAAAATTCTGAAAATTTTAAAAATTTATTTTTTTTCAAAAATTTTTTAAAAATTTTAATTTCAGTAAAAGCATTTTATGTGCATATATTTAATTTGGCACTTTCTAAAAATTTGCGTTTTATTTCAAAATTTTTTTTTTCAAAATTTTGAAAATTTTACGAAAATAAAAACTCACTTTGCACGTGCCCTTTAAAATTGATTTCACAGTTAGACAAATTCAACCTAATCCCTTGTCATCTCAGCCAATCAAAAAACGGGCCTGTAAAAATTGCACTTGTGGTCTTGCTGCCGAACAGTTAAAAGCTACCGAAAATTCAGCTGATTTTGATAGGAAAGAAACGCAAATATCTACCGCTACGCTTAATTCGAGCTGTGGAAATGTAAATTTTTTAATTTTTCATACATATGTTGAGGAATTAATAGATCTAATTTAATAAAATATTTGTAAGTAAATTCTTTATTAAACAAATTTTAAAGTTAATTGAAATATTATGATCTATACATAAATCTCAGACAACATATGTATATCATGCAACGTCGTCGTTAGATGCTAAATTCCAAATAGAATTATATTACTCAATTAATTAATTCTAAATATAATTTTAAATATTCCGCCCTAACGGCTCCAATTATAACGTTAAGCTACGATAGATAGGCTACGACAGTATATAGTTTAAAAGACATGATTCCATATCGTATAATTTCACGTATAGTCAATTTTTTCAGTCTGGAAACATAAAATCAATTAATATTAGATTAAAGTTGTGGTCATATTTTTTGGATTAATGCTGCAAAATAAACGGGTTTGTTTTAATAATATATGGATTATATATAATCTTACAAAATGGCTTTTATAAATTTTACATGCCTTAATAATCAGTAATGAAAATGATATCATCAAATATGATCCAGTCAGTTACAGATTTTAATACAAAGGTAAAGCTTGTTAAAAATAATCCTCTATTTTGCAAAAAAACGTTTTTTAGAGAAAATTTACAAATTTATAGTACGGTTTAGGCTCATTCTTTATTTTAGAAGAACTCTTTATATAACTAATTTTTTTTAATTTTGCTGTACATAAGTCCAATTTTTTTTTGTTAGTTATTTTTAATTTTAATACTATTATTATACAGGTCAACAATTTTTTGAGAGTTATGAGTTAACTACAGTGATCAAACTTGCCATATTAGAGAACATCAAATCCGTTTACCGTTTTTATTAATCAAACTTAGCTAGTCAGTTATAAACATTGAAAATTTTAGAAAAAAAGGTAAAAAACCAAAAAAGATTTACAAAAATAAATTGAAATTTTATTTTTGCATATTCACAATAGTTAAACTGTTAAATTCAAACTTTAAATAATATTTTTATTAAAAACCGATAATTTATTGTATCATATTTAAGTTTGGACGCGAAATATTTTGTATAATCTAAATGCCGATGTAAGAGCTTGATATATTAATATAAATCATTTTTTATTATTTGTGATTTAAAATATATGTTACAAGGGATTTTCATATGCAAAAAAATTTTTCTTTTATCTTTTTAGGGTATATTTAGATCTGTGAATATTGTCAAAAAAGGTCATTTTTCGTTATAGACGCATATAAGGAGCCATGGGAGAAACTAAGAAAAACGAAAAATATGTATGGGATTAGGCCATCATGGGGATGCATTCTTTTAGGTTTTTATAAAATTCAAGCTTCAAACATTGATATTTGTTAACCTGTGTTATTGCTATTTAATTATAATTTTTTTAAAGTGTTAAATTCGTTGCTTATTTTAGTGCTACCTCGGTGATGCTTTTCGATGTTCTACCTGTCCGTTTGTTGGATTGCCACCTTTTAAACCTGGCGAGAAAATTCTTATTTCTGAAACATATTTACAACAATAGTAAAAAGCGCACTTTCTGCCTTTGTTTATATTCATTTCGTTTGTCACACTGTACACATTTTAATATATTATGAACTTTTATTGGATATGCTATAATATTTGGTTAAAAATGTAATTTTCATTTTGCTTCAAATATTTTGTGCTCTCAAAAAAATATTTTACAAATAAGATTGAAAGAAGTTTGTAAAATTTATTTAGCTTGACAATTTTAGATATTTTAATTAATCAGAATGGTCATACTTTGGCCTGTTATTAATATTGAATATTTTATATAAAAAACACACAAGATTTAAAAATTAAAAAATATTGAAAATTGATTATTGATATAATATAAAAGCAAACCTGTTAATTTCATATATAAAATATATATTGCAATCCTATTAAATATTGTGATAATTAGAGGTTAGAGTGCAAATTATTTTGTAGTTTAGATGTGGATGTTTGAGCTTGGTATATTTAAAAAAACTATATTTCTCTATATCAACTAAAAGTAGTCAGTTTATTTTTATGTAAGAGTCTTGAACGCGGAAAACAATTGCCTTTTGCCACTTTTTCGACCCTCTTATAGGCCTAGGGTCCTGTTAAGACGTTTGCAAAAACAAAAAAGCAGGCCTCTTTAAAGAATATTTCACTTCAATTTTTAAACTTCATTAAACCTTTATAACTTTTTGTAGGGCTATGTAATTAATGTAATGGTAAATTTATATTTAAATATTTATTTAAAGAAATCATATCTGGCTTATATTAATTTAATTTTGACTTTAACCGATTTTTTAAATATATTAAAAAAAAATTTCAATACTTTTTTGTTTTTTTTTCTTTTTATTTTTGTTTGACTGCCTAAACTCGGTGAAATAATATTTTTAATCAGTTTAACAATTTGTTTGAAGATCCTGATTCAATTGGTATAAAAATATTATCGGAATTTAAAAAATAATATTATCTTGTAGTATTGTATCAAAATAATAATTTGAAGGGGCCATAGGATCTACACAAGTAAAATTCCAAAATAGAGGTTTTCCTCAGAGTAGGGGAGAACAAATGTTTTGCCATCCGGCCTTTTAGTAGTAAAGGTAATCAATGTTCTAAAACACATGGTATTTTCAGAAAGCGATTATGCAATTAACCTTATTGAATCTCCTAATTTTTAAATTCTATAAACAATGTAAGGGATGCTGACCAAAACGATCAGCGAGAGCTTTGCATTTACTGCAAATGTAGGGAGTTGTTAAAAAAAATCCTAAACGCAAATAAGGCGTATTGGAAAGCTTCGTTATGAAGTAATTGGTTAACATTATGGGGAAAGACATTAACCATTCATTTGAACTGTTTGAAATCTAAAAAGGAATTTATGCGTCGTGTCTTTATTCTGTAATAGGTATTAAGAACTAACGCTAAGCACACATCCTATTCTTTTGATCATCCATTTCAGGATATTGATCACAAATAATGGAAAATAAATTTTATCAATATATCAAGCTCTTAAATCGGCATTTAGATAATACAATATATATCGCGTCTAAACTTAAATATGATGATATTGGTTTTTAATTAAAATATTATTTGAAGTTTTGGTTTTTTTGACCTTTTTTTCTAAAATTTTCAATGTTTATAACGGACTTAAGTTTGGGAAAAACGGTAAACGGATTTGATATTACCTAAGATGGCAGATTTGATCTATTTAGTTAACTCATTACTCTCAAAAAATTGTTGACCTGTGTATTAAAATTTTTATTCTCTTTATTTGAGAATATAAGTTACGAGTAGGGCATGTCAAAACTCCGGAGTTTAGAAGAAGTTCATATACTCCGGAGTTTTTTATTAAAATTTGCTAGTTAATATATGTAATTATTACATAATTAGCTGCTCTTTCATTTTTTTACAACTTTCATTAAACAAAAATGAGTTTTGACTACAAAAATACAAATTCCAATATTTTCAATAAGCTAACGTTTACTAGCAAATTCCAAAACACTTAAACTCCGGAACTCCGGAGTTGATGGACTCCTTCCCGACTTCCGGAGTTTTGACATCCTTAGTTACGAGTGATTTTAATATGAAATCTAATTTGGTCAAAAATAGGCATTTTTCGAAATGTACGAAAACAGCCGAAGAAAAATCTATATAATAAAACCACAATAAGGATCTATTTATTTCAGTTTTCCTATTTTTTCGGACATTGATATTTGTCGACCTGCGTAATTATAAAAAATTCAAATCAAATTTTCAGATTTTTTACTAAAAATAAATGAAGTCTCAATGCGCTCTTGAGAATTTTTTGTTTTAATTTTATTAACCCGCGAATGGTAGGGTGCAAGGGCGTAGCAAGTTGTAAAGCTTGGGGAGGGGGGGGGGGGGGGGGGGTTCAAAAAAAAGTTTTTGCCGCCTTCCGCGACATAGTGCGGGCACGACCTTCGGTCGGGCCATAGTGTATTTTGAAATCTACTGATTCTCATGATTGTTACTTAATTTTGCTTTTTAAAATTTGAGTAATCATTTAGGACTTTTATAAATAATGTTTATATAAACAAACATATATGGTATTAAGAAAATTATATTATTGATATATTATATGCAATAAATGTTTATATTAATGATACAATTATGTGGGGATATGCACTAAATTTTCATTTTGTGTGGGGATATGGCATGCTTGAGGGGGGGGGGGGGGGTATCCCCAAACCTCCCCCCCTCTCCTACGCCAATGGTTGGGTGAAAAATTTGTAACGCGAATGCTATAGTGGGGTCCACATGGACCCCATAAACCTCTATAACTTCAAGAGTCTAATAGATATGAACTTTATTTTTTTTATTATTTTGAAAAAATACGTGCCTAAACTAATATACGTTATTATAAATGTAAATCGTAAATTTTGTTTAACAAGTGAAAAAAAAATCTGAAAAATGAGAATTTTTTTAATTTTTCTATATTCCACCAGTTAAATTTTGTCAATGAACTAAATGTATCAATATAATTGATCAAATAGTGTTTTTTCTAGTAGAACATTTTTGTAAGATTTTATGAAAAAAAATATTTTGAAATAAAAAATTATTTTTGGCTATTATTCACTTTTAAAACTAGATATTTTATAAAAAAAAAATAATTCTTAACATTATTATACAATACAAACATTTTAATACTGAATATGTAAAACTATTTAATAAAATTCCTAGAAAATAAGGTTGCATTTTATAGTTTAAAATAACATTAGGCAATATTATGGTTTAACAATGAAATTGAGAGGGTGGGGTCCATACGGACCCCAACATAATTTCTAATTTCTAAACAAATTTTCTTATTAGACTTAGACCAAATTTCAATAACTAATATTGTTTGTTATCAGGCACGATTCCAGACCCCTTATCCCCCCAAATTGAATTTGCCCCCCCCCAATGCATAGTAATTTAATGTTTGCCCCCCCCCCCCCCCAAATTGAATTTGCCCCCCCCCCCCCCCCCCCCCAAAAAAAAAAAATAGGTATAAATTTTCTTTTCTATTTCCACATAATATAATTAAAATTTTCTCCGCCAAAAATTTCTAAAAAATATTAATTTAAAAATATTTACTTTTTTTAAAAGTGTTTTCATTACACTTCTCATCCGCTAGAGAGATCAAACACAAAAATTATTTCTGTTGTTATTAGATATATAGAAAGATTTAATGTTACAGAAAGCTTTATATTTGTGAAAGCAATTCATAAATTTGATGCCTAAGAAATTTTCTCACTTGTCAAAAATCTTTCGTTAGAATATAATCTAGAACCAAAGAACCAGATTGCACAATGCTACGATGGGGCGAACGTACCGGGGAAAAGGGTGGTGTTCAAGTGTTTCTAAGCAAAATAGCTGGACACCATGTCCCGTATATTCATTGTTTTAACCACCGATTGCATCTTGTTGTAAAAGATTGTCTTGAAATTTTTAGGGCCGTACCAGGTTTCTCAAGCGCCACTAGGCAAAAAAAATAAGGCGCCCCTTATTTATTATATAGAAAGAACAAGAGGTAACAATAAAAATAATTTTTTTTAATATTAATTTACTGAAATATGATGCATGGTAAAATTCTTATATAATTAGAATATAAATGATAAAATAAAATTCTAAACAATGCATAATAGTAAAATTAAAATAAAAATTTTCTTGACCCTGAATTTTTCTGCTATATCCTCTAAATTAAGACTAAGCGCTATTTTAGATTCTATTGCCATGATTGAGAGGCCATTTGATCTATCTTCTAGCATAGTCGATCTAAGATAATTTTTTATAAGTTTCAGTTTGCTGAAACTTCGTTCTGCGGATGCCACAGATATCGGAATTGTTAGAAAAATGCGAATTAAAACTTATATTTGGGTATATTATCTAATTTTTTTTTCAATAATCCATGATAAAACATCTTTTGATTTCATGGGTGCTTTAAGTTTAATAAAAACCTTAGTCTCTTCGCATAGTTCCTGTGGATTGATATCGGACTCTCCATTACTTAAATAACCTGCCAATTTCTTACATTCTTCCTCTAAATTGGGGAGCATTTTTTTGAAGTTATTGAATATACATTTTTAAAATTGTCTTGACTAAATGTTATTAATTCAAATCTCTGCGCAAGTGAGTTTAAAGTAGAATCAATAAAAATGTTAACCTCTGTCTTATATTTTTTGCTTGCATTTTTATAGGTTCATCGGAACTCTCATGACTAAATTGTTTGTTTATTCGACGTATTCATTTGTCGATCTCAAGATGTGGTTCGATTCCAGAAATCGCCTTTCCCGTCGCTATTTTAAGGGATTCAGTAAAGCCATTTTATCTGTAATCCTCAAAATATTGACGGGCAATCTGTAAGTGATCTAATGCACAGCTAATATCGTAATCTTCCATATGAAGTTTAAGGCTAATGGGATTGAGTGTCGATAAGATGTTGCGCTTTTCTTACTTCCTTCAATTCAGACTGTCCAATTTCTATTGAGAGGCCTTCGGAAAGGCTGTCCCCTTTCACCCACGCTCTTTAACATCTATATCAACGACATATTTGACAAATTTAAACTTGATAATCCTTTAGGAATTTAGGTCAAGGGTCTGAAAGAACGGGTTTTTGGATTTCTTTTTGCAGATGATCTTGTTTTTTGTGCTGAGTCCAAATCCATGCTTAAAAATTTAGAATCTTGGGCAAATTGCTGGGAAATGGTGATAAATTCAGATAAATTTGGAATTTTAGTCTGTAAGGGAGAAAGTCTTTTGACCAGAATTTTGAAATTACAACTATCATTGCAGATAGGGCGGCTAAAGGCCTAAAAGCTCTGAATATCTACGGTCCATTCTTTCGCTCATCTGCCTTTCAGATTTTAGCAAAACCCACATATACTTAACTTGTGTTGTTCCAGTCCTTTCTTATGGAGCGGAACTTTTTGGCTTTTTTAACAAATCGCTTCTTAAATCACTTATAAAAATTCATGACCAAGCTATCAGATGGATTTGTGGTAAGTTTAGTAATAGATTAGGCGGTTCTAAATTGCTAGTAAGATCTTAAAATCTTTCCGTTCAAAATTCAGGCATGTAAAAAGGCAGCACATTTTTTCTCTAAGGCCCAGTCTCTCAATACTCTTATAAAAGACCTTGTCATCTCTCGCCCTGGATCTCGCAAATGGACCTGGGTCACAAAAGGCTTAAGATTGGCCAAAAAATTTTGTTTTGATTACTCTGTCTTCCCTAAAATTATTGGTAATAAGATGGCAAAATGTCTCTAAACGCAGTTATACTAAATCATAAAGAAAATTTAATTATTGTATGAATAAGGAATGACCATATTAAAATAGGTTGAATTTTAAAAATAAAAATTGTAGCGCCCTCAACAAATATCTGACCCATAAGATAGGCTGGTACGGCCCTGGGAATTTTAGGTTAAGAGAAAGATTTTCCTGATTTTTTTCTTTCCTTCATAAATATTTTCAACTTGATGCAAGGAAGTTAGTGAATGCGGGACCATACCCCGGCTGTTGCCCCATCAGTGTGGTCACTACGACGCCATTGTTTTTTTTAATATTACATAAAAATATTAAATACTCTTTTGAAAACTAAAAATAATTTTTTTTTAATCTTTAGGTGACAGGCCCGAAGCGTCGGGGTTTTTTGACCATATTTATAATCATCAATTTATTTTTTTGTAATTATCATTTGAAAAATTATTTTAATTATTAAAAATAATTATTTTATTTTTTAAAAATAACACTGGTCGACAAATAACAACTTTATGTCGGCGACCAATTATAAACATATATATTTTGATAGTGTTTTTTGAGTAATTCCGAATATCTTTTCCGTTTTTTTTGAATAGGTCTAATTTTTTACCTAGATGGGTTTAAAAGTACCAAAAACCTCAATATGTCCTATATTTATAGGCACTTTTCGTGCCTTTAAAATAAAAATAAATAATAGAAAAATATATTTTACTATTGAAAAACTCTTATATTGTTATATAACTTTTTTAGAATTTACTTATTTCATTTACTTTTTTAAATATTTGATTTTAAAAAACTCAAAATTTCCAAAAAATACGCGTCTGAAAGTCTGTGCTGCTATAATGTTAAAGTAGAAAATAACCACGCATGATTTTATTGTAAAACCCAAAACACTACACTACACTACATCAAGCAAGATATGTAAGTGTGAAGGATTGGCATATAATGCCAGTATTAGTAGCAGCGCGTACTAAGCCACATTAGTACCCCTTTTTTAACATATAATATTTTGAAGCACAGAACTACATCAAGATATGTAAGTTAGTGAAGGGCCGGCAGATAATGCCAGTATTAGTAGCAGCACGCACTACAATCTTTAAGAATTTAGTAGCCCCTTTTTTAATATATAAAATTTTAAAGCACAGACTTTCAGACGCGTATTTTTTGGAAATTTTGAGTTTTTTAAAATCAAATATTTAAAAAAGTAAATGAGATAAGTAAATTCTAAAAAAGTTATATAACAATATAAGAGTTTTTCAATAGTAAAATATATTTTTCTATTATTTATTTTTATTTTAAAGGCACGAAAAGTGCCTATAAATATAGGACATATTGAGGTTTTTGGTACTTTTAAACCCATCTAGGTAAAAAATTAGACCTATTCAAAAAAAACGGAAAAGATATTTGGAATGTGCTCAAAAAACTCTTTCAAAATATATATGTTTAAAATTGGTCGCCATTTTTTGTCGACCTGTGTAATTAGTGATCAATTTCAATGCAAATAATTTATGTTTCTAACACTTTTGTAATACACCATTGTTTGCTAGAAATTAAACAATTAAGAAAATACATTTGCAAATTTAATTAATAACTGTTTTGATATAATAATACTTTTTTAAATGACAATAATTTTATAGATAATAGAAAAACAAAACCTAAAGATTTTTTTGGATTTTTATTTATTTTCTACCCATAAGTTTGAGAATAATTTATATATTAATGATAATTTATAAAGTATTATTTTAACATTATTGATTTATTTATTGATTCTTTTGATAATAGATTTTATACCGATAATATTTAATTAGAATCTTTGGATTCCCTTTATAAATTTGATTATCCTTTTTCAGATATAAATAAATTAGAGCCTCTTTTAAAAATAAGTAATATTGATAAAAATTCATTATTTAAAGAAACTGACGTAGCCAAATTTTAAATAAGAAATTTTAATAATACAAACAATGTGTTAATGATGATTTTGTTAAATTTTTATTTGATTACAAAATTGCGTTTCCTAATCTATTTAACATTTTTTCTATAAGTTTGTTATTTGGCTCTCTAACGTGAGTTGTGAATAGGGCATGTCAAAGCTCCGGAGTCTAAAAGAAGTTCATAAACTCCAAAGTTTTTTATTAAAATTTGCTAGTTAACATATGTATTTATTACATAATTAGCTGCTCTTTCATTTATTTACAACTTCCATTAAACAAAAATGAGTTTTGACTACAAAAATACTTCCAATATTTTCAATAAGCTAATGACTAGCAAATTCCAAAAAACTAAAACCGGAACTCTGAAGTTGATGGACTCCTTCCCGACTCCCGGAGTTTTGACATGCCTTAGTTGTGAGGCCACATTTTTTTCTTTAAGAAGGATAATAACTTCTAGTAGGCTGGCAAGTAGTGACCTGCTCAGGTGATTCGGTTCTTTTAGGACACAAAAAATCATTAACTGGGGCGTTGAATTTTAATAAATTTTATAATTTAATCAAAAAAACCTCTAGCATAAAGTTGTTAGATTAATACAATACACTGCTCATAATCAGCTAATTACTACTTATTATTTTAAGAGATGGTTGCAAATTTTTATTATGCGCATTAAATGTTTATGTTCACATTTTATTTAATTTAAATAATATTAATTACTAGTTTATATATGACCAGTGTTTTTTTCATATATATTCTTCCAAAATAGCACACTTATAAAATTTTTTTCATGATAATAATCTTATTTTACTACTCATTTTCTAAAATCCAATATAATTCATTTTTATCATTCATATATATCATATTTTTATTTTCATGCGCATTGATACCAAATGATAAAATTATACTTACAATTAAATTCCAAATCTCATACCTTTTTAAGCAATTGAAATTAGTGAAAAAAATAAATTTAAATCACATATCCAATTTATAAACGCAATCATTTTTTTTATTTTATGAATATTATAAATTACTATTAATTTGTTAAAAATAAAAACTTTGAACTTGGATTTAATTGTTGTACATGTATATTTTTTGCCGTGACCGAAGGTCACGGCTAATTTTGCCGCCGTAGGGGGCAAAAAAAATTTTCTGCCCCCCCCCCCCCAGGAGTTTTTTTGCCCCCCCCCCCCCCCCCCCAAAATGGAAAAGCTAGAATCGGACCTGTTTGTTATATATTTAAGAAAAAGGTCACATAATATTTTTAAAGATATTCAAAATGTGCTGGGATCCGTGTGGACCCCACAGTGCTGTCGCGGGTTAAGAGTCACCTTAAAAAAATTTGAATAAAACGAAGGCAGTAAAAGTTCCTAAGATAAGATTTGATTTCATAAATTAGCTTATATATCTCAATCTCAATGAAGACACATTAAGAATGTAGGATAGGCTGCGGCTAATACTTCTTTCAAAATTGTAAGAAAATATTTTTAAAATAAAAAAAAATTTAGCGACTAATATCAAAAAATGAGAATTTAGGTTTTTGGTTGTTTTAGGATATGCCTAACATATTTTTAAATTTTTTTTTACACTAGCCGCCTCAATTTTATTCAATTGCGTGCGATTTTTTTTTCGTCAAAACTCTTTTTTCCACTAGCCGCAGCCATAAATGGACAGTGGAAATACATTTATCATTAATTTATAACTTAAAAAATAATGAGTTCCGACAAGATAAACAGTGATTTAGATAGAGGAAACAAAATACAGCTAGTTGTTTGTTAGGTTTTACTAATTTTAGTCATTTTAGCAATAATTTATTATACAAATAACAATTTCGCTGACTTTTAAATTATAAAATAAATTTTTGAAAGGTAGAAACTAACAATGGAGGCAAATTTCTTAAACTAAATTACAAAATTTGATTATTATATTCTGGTTATAAAGGTTTTCCAAGTTTAGCTATTATATTTTAATCCAGTATCTAAATATAATTGCCTGCTCAAATTGTGAAAAGTAAATTAAACCATCACATTTTGTTATGTTGATACCAAATAACTCTAAAAAATTAGAATGGAGCAGACATTCCTACCCCGACTGGGAAAAAAAATAAATGGGCTTTTTGTTAACAACGCTTTGATTTTTTTTTCTCCAAAATGCCCACGAGTTTTTGGGCATGGCAAAAGAAAAGCCCCCTTTTTCTGCTTAAAGAAAAGGGGCATATTAAAAAAAAGCTTCTTTTCTTCGAAAAAAACTCCTAGGGGCTTTTAGAAAAAAAAAACTCACCCGGAATTTTTTTACCATTGAATTTATGTATTTAACTTCTGTACTGTAGGTTTATTTTCTAAGGTTGAGATTTTTGATTTTGCCCCTTTGTTTTGAGAATAGAGTTTATAGGTTTTAATACCATATTTTGCATAAATATTTAAAATAATTTCCTTTTAAGGCGGTTAAAAGATGCATAATACAATATCTTCTGATCGAATACTTTTTTATTTACAAATTATTGACATCTAAAAGTCTTACGAATTTTTAGGCCCCATTTATTTTTATTGAAATTTAATCTTATTAATACACAAAAATAACCATTCAATTCGGTTTAGGTTTAAGAATATAATTGGTAAGATATATTTTAATTTGAATGGTAATTAAGGGGTGAATTGAAAAATTCATATTTTTTTGAAGCCGGACAGGTTGAAGGTACTTGAAATCAAAGTCGAGACCCAAAAGACACCCCCCGGTGACGGCTTGCCCAAAAAAGTCAGACCCGGCCTCGCTTAATAAAACGGGTCGGGCCGATCTTATTTTTTAACTATTAATAACAAGAAAAATTGATTGCTTGGTATTTTATCGATAATTTTGCAAAAAATTTATAGCCTATGGTATAAAATTTCCGGTTTGTATTTTTATATTTGGGGCCGGGCCTAAAATGAAAACCAGCTTAAATTGAAAAATATGTCGGATGGTCCAGGCCGTAATATCACGAGCCGGTGAAGATTTTAGAAGAGGCCTTAAAGGCAACATTTATTACTCTGCCAATTTAATATTTTAAGGCTTTGGCAGGAAGACCAGTAAGCTAATTTAAATAAATTCTGGCCAATTTATCGTTGGCTGCTCCCACATATAAAAAATATGAAAAATTTTTAAAATATTATGTGAACGCGCTTACAAACAAGTAATTTATATATTTAGTGAAGTCGAATAAATTTCCCAAAGTTCTAGAATTATAATGTCAAAGATTTTTAGGACTATATAAAAAATGGGCTTATTGAGGCATTTTTTTGAGCCACTTTTTTCGAGTTTTTTTTAGCCCCTTTTCTTTGTGTGGGCTTTTTTTTTAAACTTTGTTTTAGTCCTTTTTTGTAGCTGTTTCCTTCTCTAAGTTTGGGGGTAAAAAATAAGCCAAAGTTTTATGGCTCACTGTATTCCCAGCACTGCTCCCAATTTTTTTAACTAAATTAATTAATTCCATATTCAGAGAATTTTGAATAACCCTAATTAATTATGCTAACAAATTATATATAAATTTTCACATTTTTCTAAAAATAACATAACTAAAAAACACAAGTTAATTATAGTAGTTTGGGTTAATTAAACATTTTCTGATTTTTAAAAATAAACACCAGAATCTAATTAATAATTTTAAGTTTGTTAGTTAAGCAGCCAGCATATGTCTTTTTAAAACTAATTAATTTATAATTTGTATTGAACATTTTTTCTCATAAGTGATTTATTAAAATACAACAAAAATACTGAATTAATAATTTATATTAAAGAAGCAAGGTAAGATTGATATTCTACATAATGTAATCTTGTTAATCCAAATATTAATTTTAGTAATTAAACAATTCTAGTTATTTATAGCCCTTTTAAAATGGATAGTAACTATATATTTTAAGCCAACCAATTACAAAGCTTAAGAAAGCTAGCTTAAATTAAATGGCTATGCTTAAATTCCAAATAATATGGGATATTAAACAGATGGTAAGAGATATTCAATAGCTTTTTATATATTTATTTAGTTTTACATTATAACAATAAAACATAAATATTTATTTCAAATAATTTTATTTTTCAAGACCTTTATCAGACTTAATACGTTGAATTGGAATAGATCTCCCTTCAACTGCTGGCTTCTTTACTTCTCTGGGGCACTCAATTTTGAGATTTCCATTGTCAGTAAGCTTTGAATTCATTTTTTCAGTCAAACATCCAGGGGGTAACAAATAAGTTCTTGTAAATTCACGTTTAGAATAGCCACCATCCTTATCTTTTCTATCTTCATGTTTAGCATGAATTACAAGCCTAGAATAAAATATTACAAATTAATGAATGCCATACAACAACCTTATAATATTTATAAATAAATAAAAAAATTACTTATTATCAACAAGCTTTAATTTGAGTTCTTCTGGTCTAAATTGGTGACAATCCAAATTAATGGCAAATCGGTTATTATCAACTTTAACTTCGGATAATCCTGCATCACTTTTACTAACAAGTGCATTTTCAAGATCTAGAATATCGTTAAAATCCGGTGCAATAAGTTGCCCAAATACGCGAGGTTGAATAACTTCCCAGGGATCCCAGCTAAAAAGCCGTTGAGGATGAGGAATTAAACTCATGATATTTTAAGTTTAAATAAGTATGAATACTTCAAATAATATAAATCTACTCTTTTTATTCACTTAGTGAATATTCGAGAAAATGTGAGAATTTTCCAAAATACTGAGTGAATCGAAACCTTTGCTCCGTCTTGTTATATATATTTGAATTAACAATGGTTGTATAAAAGAGTTGTTATAAAATAATTGCGTAATACATTTTGAAATAAATATTTCTATAATATTTTACATATTTTTATTTTATATTTAGATTGATAATAGATAATTATAAATAAAATAAATTGATAGTTATTGAAATCTATTAATTATAAATAAGATAATAAAAAATTCAATATGGTATTAAATACGTTTAGTGAAAGAGTGTCAAGTAGCAAAATACGAGGCACTCTGTTCTAAAACATGCGCTATTTTTATTTGATTTTTTATACCATTTTCATAATCAAGTTTGATAATTTCAAAAAATGTCTACCTTTAAAAATTATCTGAAAGTCTTATATCAACTTATATTTGCCATATGTAACTTAGAAATTTTTAATAATATAACTATGTATTTGTTTTATGCGCCATTTTTAAGCAAGTGTCCTCATTATAATTTTCCCGTTTTATAATAAAAATAGAAAAAAATTTTTTTTTCCATTAGCCATTTTATTATTTATCAAATGCGCCACAGGTCGACAAAAATCAAAAGTATTACCCAAAATTATGACACATCATCTTAAGTTATCTCGTTTATTTAATCCATATCATTTACCATATATTTTTTCCGTTTAAATATTACTCTGGATTCGGCTAGTTTTTTAGATAAGGGCTAAAACAAATTTGCGACTTCGATAATACCTAAAGAGAACAACTAAAAATTTTCTTTGAATAAATTTCTTTTATTCTATTTATCATTCTCAAATAAGGAGATATAAAAATATATTATCTAATATTTTGGTTGTACAGAATATTTGGCCCCTTTACCTTTAAAACACAATAATTAATCGGTTTTAAAAAATTTTATAATTTTAAGAAACAGTTAGTTTTATATATATGATTAATTAAATATTTAATTTTTTTTAATTTTTTTTTTTGCATTTTTAAGTTTTTTTTATATTATTTAATGTTTATAGCTGGCTTAAAAAGTTTGATCTATAAAACGGTAAATGGATTTAAAAACTTTTAAAATAGCTGGTCTGGTCTATAAAGTTAACATTAAAATTCTGTCGTATTAATTATCGTTTAGGCTTTAGCAGGTTACTAGAAATTTTTACTCTGGTATTTATTAGACTTTAATATAAGGATCCCGCACCAAATTGTTATATAAAATATTGACCAAAACATTGGCGTAGGAGAGGGGGGGTTTGGGGATAAAACCCCCTCCAAGCATGCCATATCCCCACCCAAATTAAAAATTTTTAGTGCATATCCCTCTCAAACTAAATACCAATTAAATATAAAATTAAATTACATTTAAAATTCCATTAATATTTGGCAAATTTTTTTTTTAAACCCCCCTCCCCCCCCCCCCCCCCCCCCCCCCCCAAGCTTTACAACTTGCTACGCCCTTGGACCAAAAAAACATTTTATTTGCAATTGCTATAAATGATTCGGAATTTATAACGATCTTTAAACAACCAGGATAGTTATATTTTAAGCAAATGCCCATAACAGGCCCGATTCTAGCTTTTCCAGTTTGGGGGGGGGGGGAGGGCAAAAAAAACTCGTGGGGGGCAGAAAAATTTTTTTTGCCGCCTTCGGCGGCGGCAATATACATGTACAACAATAGAATCCATGTTCAAAATTTTTTAACAAATTAACAGTAATTAATTATGTTCATAAAATAAAAAAAATAATTGCGTTTATAATTTGGATATGTGAATTAAAATTAATTGTTTTCACTAATATCAATTGCTTAAAAAGATATGAGATTTGGAAATTAATTTTAAGTATTTTATCATTTGGTATCAATGCGCATGAAAATTAAAAATATGATATATATGAATGATAAAAATAAATTATATAGAACTCTTGTAGAAAATGAATAGAAAATAAGATTGATTATCATGAAACAACATGTTTAAGTATGCTAATTTGGAAGAATATATATGAAAAACACTGGTTATATTATAACAAGTTATAATTATTAGGGTAAAAAACATGAACATAAACGTTAAATGCGCATAAAAAAAATTGCAACCATGTCTTAAATAGTAAATAATTAGCTCATTATGAGCAGTGTTTTTTATTAATCTAACAATTTTATGCTAGAGGTTGTTTTGATTAAATTATAAAATTCATCAAAATTCAACGCCCCAGTTAATGATTTTTCGTGTCCTAGAAGAACCAAATCACCTTTACGCAGGTCACTCTTTGCCAGCCTACTAAAAGTTATTATCCTTTTTAATGAAGAAAATGTGGCCTCACAACTCGACGTTGAAGAGCCATTTAACAAACTTATAGGAAAAATGTTAATAGATTAGAAAACGCATCTTTGTAATCATATAAAAATTTAACAAAATCAACAGTAACACATTCTTTGTAATTATTAAGTTTCTTATTAAAAAAATTTTGGCTACGTCAATTTCTTTAGATAATAAATTTTTATCAATATTAATTAAGTTTAAAAGAGGCTCTAATTTATTTATATCTAAAATAAAGGTTAATCAAATTTATAAAGGGAATCTAAAGATTTTAAATAACTATTATCGGTAAAAAATCTATCAAAATATAAATAAATCAATAATATATAAAATAAATAATTTTTAGTTCATCATTAATATTTAAAATATTTTCAAACTTATGAATAGAAAATAAATAAAAATCAGAAAAATCTTTAGGTTTAACTTTTTATCGATAGATAAATTATTGTCATTTAAAAAAGTATTAGTATCAAAACAATTTTGAATAAATCTTCAAATGTATTTTTATTTCTTAATTGTTTAATTTCGAACAAACAATGAATGGTGTATTAAATCAGAAGTTTTAGAAATATAAATAGTTCTGCATTAAAATTGATCTATAATTATTTTTAATAAATAAAATAATTTTTCAATTAAATACAAAAAAATAAATAGATGATTATATATATGGTCAAAAAACCCCGATTCGGCCCTGTGACCTAAAGATATAAAAGGTTTTTTATTTTTAATTTTTAAATGTGTATTAAATATTTTTGTGTAATTTAAAAAAAAACAATGGGCAGGTAGACCACACCACCAATGGGGCAACAGCCGGGGTATGGCCTTGCATTCACTAACTACCTTGATTGCATCATGTTGAAAAAATTTATGAAGGGAAGAAAAATTATCAAAATCTTTTCCTTCACTTAAAATTTCAAGACAATCTTTTACAACAAAATGCAATCGGTGGTTAAAGCAGTGATACGAAACATGGTGTTTTGCTTAGGAATAAACACCCCCTTTTCCCCCGGGCATTACGTTCGCCCCATCGTAGCATTGTGCGATCAGGTTCTTTCGTTATAGATTATATTCTAACAAAAGATTGATGACAAGTGAGAAAATTTTTTAGGCATCAGATTTATGAATTGCTTTCACAAATATGCAGCTTTCTGTAAATTCAAATTTTTCTATATATTTCTGTGTTAGTTTGATCTGTCTTGCGGATGAGAAGTGTTAATGAATAAAAACACTTTTAAAAAAGTAAATATTTTTAAGAGATATTTTATAGATATTTTTGACGGAGCAAATTTTATTATATTATGTGGAAGAAATAAAATTACTATGTATTTTTTTTGGGGGGGGGGGGGGGGCAAATTCAATTTGGGGGGGGGGGGGGCAAACATAAAAATACTATGTATTTTGGGGGGGGGGCAAATTCAATTATTTGGGGGGGGGGCAATCAAAAACTTTTTTTGGGGGGGGGCACCAAAAGGGGTCTAGAATCGTGCCTGGTTTAAACGTAAATTTACAAGTATTACGATGCGTCCAAGATTAAACTTAATATTTTTATTATTTTTTCATTTTTTTGGACAGACCCCTTTGGGGGGGGGGGGGCACTGCCCCCCAAAAAGGGGTCTAGAATCGTGCTTGGCCCATAAAATTTTAATTGGTACTTGCTTCAAAGCCCACTCAATGAACCAAATGTCTTAAAAAATATGTTAACTTGAAAGTGTAAGGCCAAAATCAATGGAGTAAAAAAGCTACACGCAACGTCACTCTAAATTAAACGTGAAAAAATACTTATTTCACCTTAAAATACATTTTCCCGTCAATCACAATCGGCATAATCAATTTCAACTTCGATGTTGAGAATAAATCAAAGTTTTTCTTTAGATCAGTGAAGATGGGAAAATAAGGAGCAGAAATTGACACGTCGAGAAATAATTTTCGCTTAAAATTGAATCTTGTGGGCAGGAAATTGCTATTTTGTATTTATAGGTCTCTTTGGCCAAGAATAAAATCAGTAAATATTGTCACCAAATGGTTACCAATACTATTTATCGAGGTATGGTAATTTTATTGTCGTCGAATTCTCTTGCGGCTTAGGCCACAAAATAAACAACTTATATTCAAAAATTTTGAAACTTTTATTTTGTGTAAAAAGGTCCTAAAAATTGCCGTATGTAATAAGTACAGAAAATACTTTTTTTAATAAAGAATTAAAATAAAATTACAAACTCATTTAATGTGCTCTTTAACACCAAATAAAATATCTAACATTTGCATTATTTTTTTAAAATGTCGTTGATATATTTGAAACCTAGGTAGAATATATCACCCGAAAAACCAATAAACTTAAAATATGTGCAGATCCGTAAAATAGTGAATTTATACCAGTTTATAGATTCGCACGGTTTCGTTTTTAAGGAGCTTGCATTTTAAATTGGCACCGGACTAACATGATCATTAGCGGATGTTAAAATTTAAATTTAGATTCAAAAGTCTTCTCAACCCCTGCTTTTAGTATTAAAGCACAAGTGAGCAGAGTGGATATTTTCCAAAAAGAGCTCCAAATGTATTTTTGAGATAAATGAATAATTAGTGGTATATTTCTATACTAGTGCAGAGGTCACTAAAGAATACCACGTGATTACTACTACTGCAGCCCCAATTCTTTAAATGTACACATATAGGGTATTCTTGGCTTAGAACTAATCGGAGTTCAATCTTAAACTTGAGCTATTTGCCAATAATTAACATTGGGAAAATCAAAAAATCATGTCGCGAACAAAACGAAAGCAACGAATCCGACCTCAGATTTATAAAAGGTTTTTTGATTAATATTAATTTATAACACAGGTCAACAAACATTAATGTCAGAAACTTGAATTTTATGAAAACATAAAAGAATGCATATGCCTAATCTCATTTAAATTTTTCGTTTTTCTTAGTTTCTTCTGTTTTTGGCTCCTTAGATCCCTAATATTTAAAAATCTTTGTTGCATATAAAAATCCCTTGTAACTTGTATTTTTACTCACAAATAATGGAAAATAAATTTTTATAATATATCAAGCTCTAACATCGGCATTTATATAATACAAAATATTTCGCGTCCAAACTTAAATATGACACGATATATTATCGGTTTTTAATAAAAATATTATTTAAAGTTCAAATTTAACAGTTTAACTAGTGTGAAATGCAAAAGTAAAATTTAAATTTATTTTTGTTTTAAAATCTTATTTGGTTTACCCATTTTTCTAAAATTTTCAATGTTAACTGACTAAATAAGTTTGATTAGGAAAAACGGAAAACGAATTTGATATTTCCATAAAACATGAACATAAACGTTAAATGCGCATAAAAAATGCAACCATGTTGAAATAGTAAGCAATAATAAGCTGATTATGAGCAGTTTATTGTGTTGATCAAACTATTTTATCTTAGAAGATTTTAATTAAATTACAATATTCATCAAAATTTAACGGCCCTTAAATGATTTTTCGTGTTCTAATAAAACCAAATCACCTTAAGCAGGTCACTACTTGTCAGCCGTTATTATCCTTCTTAAAGAAGAAAATGTGGCCTCACAACTTGACGTTGTAGAGCCAAATAACAAACTTATAGGAAAATTGTTAAATAGATTAGAAAACCCATCTTTGAAATCATATAAATATTTAACAAAATCATTAGTAACACATTCTTTGTAATTATTAAGTTACTTATTAAAAAATTTTTGGCTACGTCAATTTCTTTAGATAATAAATTTTTATCAATATTACTTATTTTTAAAAAAGGCTCTAATTTATTTATATCTAAAATAAAGGTTAATCAAATTTATAAAGGGAATCTAAAGATTTTAAACAACTATTATCGGTAATTTTATCAGAATATTAATAAATCAATATTATTAAAATAAATACTTTTTACTTCATCATTAATATTTAAAATATTTTCAAACTTATGAGTAGAAAATAAATAAAAATCTAAAAAATCTTTAGGTTTAGTTTTTCTTTTATCCATAGATAAATTATTGTCATTTAAAAAAATATAAATATCAAAACAATTGAATAAATCTTCAAATGTATTTTTATTTCTTAATTGTTTAATTTCTAACAAACAATGGTGTATTAAATCAGAAGTTTTAAAAATATAAATCGTTCTGCATTAAAATTGATCTATAATTATTTTTAATAAATAAAATAATTTTTCAATTAAATACAAAAAAATAAATAGATGAATAAATATGGTCAAAAAACCCCGATTCGGCTTTGTGACCTAAAGATATAAAAGTTTTTTTAGTTTTAATTTTTAGTATTAAATATTTTTGTGTAATTCTTAAAAAAAAACAATTGGCAGGTAGTGACCACACCACCAATGGGGCAACAGCCGGGGTATGGTCCCGCATTCACTAACTACCTTGATTGCATCATGTATAAAAAATTGATGAAGGGAAAAAAAATTATCAAAAAAATCTTTCCCTTCACTTAATATAGAACAATCTTTTACAACAAGATGCAATCGGTGGTTAAAGCAGTGAATATACGAGACATGGTGTCCAGCGATTTTGCTTATAAATACTTGAACACCATTTTTTTTCCCGGGCATTACGTTCGCCCCATCGTAGCATTGTGCGATCAGGTTCTTTGGTTCTAGATTATATTCTAACAAAAGATTTTGTTAACTGAGAAAATTTCTTAGGCATCAGAAATGTGAATTGCTTTCGAAATATAAAGCTTTTTTTCTATATATTTCTGTTAATTTGACTCTCTTGCGGATGAGAAGTATTAATGAATTAAAACACTTAAAAAAGTAAATATTTTTAAGATAGTATTTTTTAGATATATTCGACGAAGCAAATTTAATTATATTATGTGGAAGAAATAAAATTACCATGTATTTTTTGGGGGGGCAATATCAAATTTTTTTGGGGGGCAAACATAAAATTACTATGTATTTTTGGGGGGGGCAAATTCAATTATTTTGGGGGGGGGGCAATCAAAAACTTTGGGGGGGGCACTGCCCCCCCCAAAAGGGGTCTAGATTCGTGCCTGCTCATAACTCTGAAATAATTGTTGACATGTGTAATAATATATATTATATTTTAAAGTTTTTAGGATAAGTTAGCAAGGCCTGCAATAGTTATCCAAGCCTTTTTTATGCGTCAGATCTCACATAAATTTATAATCCTATTTCCTTTCTATTTGCAATATTAAAAAACTCAAATAATACATTAAAAACAACCGCTCGTTCTCTCCCCCCCCCCCCATATTCCGGAATTATCTGACGGGAACAATACGACAAAATTAGTTTACTAGAAATACAAATTGGGCCAGAGTGTGCATATTTTAAAATCGAAAAAAAATACAATTTTGAACAAGTATTATAATAACACAGACGGCCGCATGCTATGTTTTTTCTCTGTTTAACCCGCGAATAGTAGGGTGAGAAATTTGTAATGCGAATGCCTGGAGGACTCTAATTTTAAACCTCAATAACTTAATAAGTTTTAAAGCTTTGATTATTTTTTTATTAATTTGAAGAGAAATACATGCTCTTTAATTATAAACTATTACAAGTTTTTACACAGGTCAACAAATTTTTGAGATATATGAGCTAACAACGGAGATCAAACCTGCCATCTTAGGGATTTTCAAATCCGTTTGCCGTTTTTTCTAAACTTAGTTAGTCAGCTATGAATATTAAAAATTTAAGAAAAAATGCCAAAAAAAAAACAAAAATAAATTTAAATATTTGTTTTTGCAAAAAAAATCTAGAAAATTTAAATTTTTTATTTTTACATTTTACATTAAATATTTCATGTCAATAAATTAAATATATCAATATTATTTAAAATGGTGTTTTAAGGTCGGGTAGAACATTTTTGAAAGATCCATGAAAATATTATAAAATAAAAAATTATTTTTGGCCATTAATTAACTTAACTAGATATTTATATAGAAAATAAAATAATTTCCATCATTATTATACAAGACAAATATTTTATAGACAAAATAAGTAAAACTATTATAAAAAAATACCTAAAAAAAAGTTGCAATTATTTCAGTTTAAATTTACATTGAGGCAATATTATGGTTTTTAACATTGAAATTGGAAGTGTGGAGCCCATATGGACCCCAATAGAATTTCTATTTTCTAAAAGAATTTTGTTATTAGACTTTGACCAAATTTTATTTACTAGTTTTGTATATTATATATTTAAGAAAAAGGTCACAAAAAATTGGGCAATAATGTTTACATATTTGAAGACGAAATGTGGGGGTAATTTATTAATTAGCGCACGTGCAAAGTTTATATTTTCGTAAAATTTTTAAAATTCTAAAAACGCAAATTTTTAAAAAAACGCAAATTTAACAAATAAAGGCAAATTTTTAAAAAATTGCCAAATTTAATTTAGCATATAAAACGCTAATACTGAAATAAATTTTTTTTTAAATTTCGAAAAAAATTAAATTTATAAAATTTCAGAAATTTTAAAATATTACGAAAAAACTCACTTTTTTGCACTTGCCTTAGATGGTGAATTATCTTCATCTTACTTTAATTTCCCATACCTGCTTAAGGCTTTTTTGTGTAAAGGTTTATAAAAAGCGTTTTGGTTCTACTATCCCCATATAACAATTTTTGATTGAAATAAGAATATAAATGTTTACGATTATAGAAATACGGTCAAGTGCAATTGGGCTCAATATAATAATATGCATCCCAAACCGTATCTAAATTAAAGCGAAACGTTATATTGCCGGAATTTAAATTTTGATTATATGCCCAACCCGCCCGGCCCAAAAATTTAATACAAGATAAAAATATATTGCTTTAAAATTATCTATAAACAGAGTGTAGATTTATAATTTCTTAATAATATTAAAAAAATAAAAATGAAATTAAAAAATCAGCACAGCCCGGCTCGTAACTCTTATAAAATTACACGGCCCATTGGCCGAGCCGGCACCGGGCCTGGTGGGATTTCAGCTCAAGATGATCTCTTATCGAAATTATTTATACGGCCATTTATGATCTAAATTTGGTGCTGAGAATTTTAAACATCTATAAATAATTGCGATAATTCAAGCACATTAAAGGTAGCCATGCTTCGTTATCTGTAGTTGGGTTTAAATATTCTTGAAATACCTTTTTCCGTAAAAACTTACAAATCTAATTTGGCCAAGCCTTTAATTATCATGCAATTTAAATAATGACCTGCCCACATAGTTAAGTGAACTTCTTTAGACCTATGAAATAAGCTCCACCCCCTAAAGATTCTAAAATGCGATTAACAACCTGCCTACATGACCAGGAATGTTTGAGAAAGTAATATACGTGTTTTAATTGATCAATAAGGCTATCGTTTTAAGAAATTTAATTTACCCCTTGTCGTAAAATTTCAAATAATTTAATCAAGTATTACTAATAAAAGGACAGATGGAGGTTTGTGTTTATATGAATTGGCACTGGGCCACCTAACTCATGGAATGTGCTGGCTTTAGCTGCCTGTTCTCGGGACTCAATCTCTCCTTGTACTACGCTGGAATCACAAATGTTAAAATTATCAATTAACTATATAATATCTTGTCTTATTAGGTTAAATTATTTTTATTAAAATACATGATTGCTCTTTAGCTGGTGTCCTCGCTCATTAATGAATTAAAATAAGCTAACCGAAAAATACTAAAACATAAATTTATGTGATATATATACTTGTCAAAAAAATATATTTTATCTTTGATATACTAATTAAAGGTAAATGGAAATATCACCGTCAAGGACAGCCAGGCCGGTTTCAGAGGAGCACTCACTAAAGTATATCATTACTAAACTACGTAGCATCGATGAGGGAAATTATTAATTGAGATAATGTATTGGCTAGTGGCGTGCTTTATAGGTCCCCAGGCTATTAAATATCTGGATTTAAAATGATGTTTTTGTAGGGTATTTTGCTGTAGCCATGTTATTAAAGGTATAAATAGTTTTTATCATAATCTTCAAAAACTATAAAAAAATGGCCTTTTTTGACCAATTTGACAGATCTAAAGATACCCTAAAAAAAATTAAAAATCTTTTGCATGTAAACATCTCTTGTGACTTATATTTATAATCACAAATAATGAGAATAAATTTTATTAATATATCAAACTATTACATTGGCATTTAGATAATACAAAATATTTCGCGTCCGAACTCAAATACGACCCGATATATTAACGGTTTATAAAAATATTATCTGAAGTTTGAAATTAACAGTTTAACTATTGTGAATATGAAAAAAATAAAATTTCGATTTATTTTTGTTTTTGATTCTTTTTTGTTTATTTTTGACGTTTTTTCTAAAATTTTTAATGTTTATACCTGACTAACTAAGTTTTAGGAAAAACGGTAAACGGATTTGATATCTCTAAGATGGCAGGTTTGATCTCTGTAGTTAACTAATAACACACAAAAAATTGTTGAAAGATAGACTTTTTGTAAAAATGCTTGCTAATATTAAATATTTCACAATTATTATGCCCTTATAAATAAAATCTGGTTGAAAATTATACCAAGCAGCAGCTTAGACAATATTCTTGTCCCATCAAATTTTCGAGAAATTTTTTTTTAATATTTTCAGTTGACTCGTACCTTGAATATATTTATATATTTAACCCGTATCAATTATTTGTTAGTCTCGATTCAACGGACAACTCATTACGCAGCCAGATCCAACTGTTGATCGTAAGAACAGTACGCCATCCATTAGAAGAAGGAAAGTACAATGTTTCCCATATATTCCTTACTCCTAGCAACTAATTTAACTGGAGTGGATTATTTTGGAATGTTCGTCGATGGACTAGAACACGAAATCTATTAACAAAATATAAATAAATCAATAATATATAAAATAAATACTTTTTAGTTCATCATTAATATTTAAAATATTTTCAAATTTATGAATAGAAAATAAATAAAAATCAATAAAATCTTTAGGTTTAATTTTTTATCGATAGATAAATTATTGTCATTTAAAAAAGTATTAGTATCAAAACAATTTTTAAATAAATCTTCAAATGTATTTTTATTTCTTAATTGTTTAATTTCGAACAAACAATGAATGGTGTATTAATTCAGAAGTTTTAGAAATATAAATCGTTCTGCATTGAAATTGATCTATAATTATTTTTAATAAATAAAATAATTTTTCAATTAATAACAAAAAAATAAATAGATGATTATAAATATGGTCAAAAAACCCCGATTCAACCCTGTGACCTAAAGATATAAAAGGTTTTTTATTTTTAATTTTTAAATGTGTATTAAATATTTTTGTGTATTTAAAAAAAAACAATGGGCAGGTAGTGACCACACCACCAATGGGGCAACAGCCGGGGTATGGTCCTGCATTCACTAACTACCTTGATTGCATCATGTTGAAAAAATTTATGAAGGGAAGAAAAATTATCAAAATCTTTCCCTTCACTTAAAATCAGGGGTTGGTACCGCAGAAATTTTTAGTATCGGTACCGGTTCCGGTACCAGCCTATCTCAAGTACCGGTACTGGGTTCTGGTTCCGGTACCAGAGGGTACAATAATTACTGCACTTATAATAACACATATATGTCAGGTTATATTTATTTTTATATATAATAAATGCAATATATACATATATACACGTATAATAGACAAAACTTTATTTCAAATCTTTATTTAAACGAAGTAAAATAATTGAATTTGGTAAATTGGAGTCTGTTCGATTGCGTAAATCTGAAAGAATATATTTCAAGGTTGAAAAGGCTCGTTCAACGCTTACCTAAAAATATTATAACTAAATTAATTTTACTTGAGTAGCAGGCACAGCTAAAACAAGTCTAGATAAAATATATAACTCAGGATAGGAGAAAGAATTATCTTCCCAAAATTTTAAAATTGGCAAATCCTTTTGAACTCTTTCGTGTTTTTCAAATAGGTCTAGCTTACCGAAAATTTCAATATCGCTAGCTTCTATTTTGGATTTGTCTCTGCAGGAACTATTTTCAAGAAGAACTTCAAAATCGTCATCGGACGTTTGGGTGATTGTGTTTTCCTCATCAAAGCGCTTTTAGTTGAACACACTAAAAATAACTATATATTATTACTTGAATATAGAAGAAGCACGTGGATAAATTTGAAAAAGTCGGCAAATATGAAATAATGAACTGAAGTGAAAATGAGTTAAATACACCTCTTGATATGGTTATTTTCAAGAAACTATTAAATTTATAAAATCATTAAAAAATTTAGTTGCATCCGTTTTGAAATATATAATTAAATAATATTAAACAAATAATTTTTTACAAATCAAAATTTATGTTAAGTTTTTGAATTTTTCTTAACACTATAAAATTTTCGGAATATTAAAAATAGTTTTTTATAACAAATGAAACATCTAAAATATCAAAAATAATAAAATAAAATTATTTTAGTTAATATGTTACAATATATTAAAACTTTTTATAAGTTTGACTTAAATATTCTTTTGCATATTTTGATATAAATTTTTTATATTATACATATTGTGCTATCTTCAGGCCAAATTTTAATTACTAGCCCCATTTACAATCTATATTACAGACTAAAAATCATAAATTTTCGCCATTTAGGTGATTTAGGGAACAAAGCAACTATCAGACCACTTAGTGTGGATTTCTAGCCATTATATTTTAATTAAAGTATTTTTAAGCTAATAATGTATTTTGGTACCGCGGAACCGCTTTTTTCAATTTTAGGAACCGGTACCGGTTCCGGTACCGAGCAACCCTCCAAGTACCGCGGTTTTCGGTTCCGGTACCGGTACCGGTACCAATCCCTGCTTAAAATTTCAAGACAATCTTTTACAACAAGATGCAATCGGTGGTTAAAGCAGTGAATATACGGAACATGGTGTCCAGCTATATTGCTTAAAAATAAACACCACCTTTTCCCCCGGGCATTACGTTCGCCCCATCGTAGCATTGTGCGATCAGGTTCTTTCATTATAGATTATATTCTAATAAAAGTAGCCTAGGAACTTGCGTTTGAGAAAATTCGCTAAAAAGGGCACCATATTTATCATTCAGTCACTAATCAGCTTAGTATAAGCCTTTTCAAATTTTTCTATATATTTCTGTGTTAGTTTGATCTCTCTTGGATGAGAAGATAAGTTATAAAAACACTTTAAAAAAATAAATATTTTTAAGATATTTTTAGATATTTTTGACGGAGCAAATTTTATTATGTTATGTGGAAGAAATAAAATTACTATGTATTTTTGGGGAGGGGGGGGGGGGGGCAAATTAAATTGGGGGGGGGGGGCAAACAAAAAAATACTATGTATTTGGGGGGGGGGGCAAATTTAATTATTTTGGGGGGGGGCAATCAAAAACTTTTTGCCCCAAAAGGGGTCTAGAATCATACCTGGCCCATAAAAATTTAATTGGTACTTGCTTTAAAGCCCACTCAACAGGCCCAATTCTAGCTTTTCCATTTTAGGGGGGCAAAAAAAACTTGTGGGGGCAGAAAAAAATTTCATGTACAACAATAGAATCCATGTTCAAAATTTTTAACAAATTAATAGTAATTTATTATATTCATAAAATAAAAAAAATGATTGCGCTTATAATTTGGATATGAGCAAGTTAAAACATTTGGTCACCTCGGTAATAGCATTGCTAAAGAAACGTATTAGGAAATCCTAATTATAAGTATAATTTTATCGATTTGGTATCCATGATATTTATCGAATATTAAAATGATATTACTATTATTATTATTATTATTAGAATTATGAATATTATTATTATTATTGATTATCATTAAAATTAATATTATAATTATTATAATTATTATTATTATATATTATTATTATTATTATTATTATTATTATTATTATTATTATTATTATTATTATTATTATTATTATTATTATCATTATCATTATTATTATTATAATAATTGCAACCATGTCTTAAAATTATTAAATAATTATGATTATTATCAGTATTATTATTATTAATCTATTATTTTTATCTACGGTTATTATTATTAATATTATTATTCATTAAAATTCAAGGGCCCAATATTATTATTATTATTATCTATAATTATCATCATCATTATTATTATCACTACTTAACATTACTATAATTATCATCATTCTTATTGAAGATTATGTGGCCTCACAACTCGACGTTGAAAAGACTATTAACAAACTTATTAGTAAAATTATTAAATAGATCATAAAACTCATCTTTATAATCATTATAAAAATTTAACAAAATCATTAGTAACACTATTATTGTTATTATTAAGTTACTTATTAAAATTTTTATTACTATGATCATTATTATTATAATTTTTATCAATATTACTTATTTTTAAAAGAGGATCTAATTTATTAATATCTAAAATAAAGGTTAATCAAATTTATAAAGGGAATCTAAAGATTTTAAATAACTATTATCGGTAAATAATCTATTATCAAAAGAATCAATATATAAATCAATAATATTAAAATAAATACTTTTACTATCATTAATATTTAAAATATTTTTAAATGAGTAGAAAATAAATAAAAATCAGAAAAATCTTTAGGTTTAGTTTTTCTTTTATCCATAGATAAATTATTGTTATTTAAAAAGTATTAATATCAAAACAATTTTTGAATAAATCTTCAGATGTATTTTTCTTTCTTAGTTGTTTAATTTCTAACAAACAATGGTGTATTAAATCAGAAGTTTAGAAACATAAATCGTTCTGCATTGAAATTAATCTATAATTATTTTTAATAAATAAAATAATTCTTCAAATAAATACAAAAAAATAAATAGATGATTATAAATATGGTCAAAAACCCCCGATTCGGCCCTGTGACCTGAAGATATAAAAGTTTTTTTATTTTTAATTTTAAAAGAATATTAAATATTTTTGTGTAATTTTTAAAAAAAAAGACACCACCGATGGGACAACAGCCTGGGTTTGGTAACGCATTTAATTTCCTTGATTGCATCATGTTGAAAAAATTTATGAAGGGAAGAAAAAATCAAAAAAAAATTATCCTTCACTTAAAATTTCAAGAAAATCTTTTACAACAAGATGCAATCGGTGGTTTAAGCAGTGAATATATGGGACAAGGTGTCCAGCTATTTTGCTTAGAAACACTTGAACACCACCTTTTCCCCCGGGCATTACGTTCGCACCAAGATGCAATACTCGAGCTTCCAGTGATGCATGAGGAAAACTATCAACTATTACAACATTTCGTAGACGGGCTGAACAAACATACAAGAGCGATAGAAGCCATGAAGCGACCAGTAGAGCACTGGACATCTTAATACATACGATTTCCAAGAAACTTGATTCAGTCACGATCAAGGCGTGGGAAACATCGTTAGCGAAAGATGAAATTCCCACCCAAAAGCAATTTGTTGAATTTCTCAAACGCCGTGCAGGACATTCTAAATATAAACAGATGCAATTCACGGAAATTACCGGGGGATTGCGAACAAGCCGTCATTGATGAACGGCCAAGCGCAAAGGTTGCGATCGTTGACGACTTGAAGCAGACGTGTCGGCAAATTCTTATGCACCAGTCGCATTGCCACTTACAGCGGTTTTTTGGGAAAGAGAATTTGTCAGAAAAGGTAGTTTCTGTCTATTTGAAGACAGCTACATACGGTACTTCTTCAGCGCCCGATTTAGCGATCAAAACTTTGAAACAGTTTGCTCATGAAAAAGTCAAAGAATTTCCTATCGGTTTATTGCTCTGAGAGATTTATACGTTGATTATCTCTTGACAGGGGCGGATACGGTATCTGAATCTCTCGAAGTACGGCGGATTAAAACTATGCCACACCATGAGGGTTTGACTTTACACAGATGGATGTCGAACGATCTTGGGTTACTTTTCGATACTGCAGTAAATCTGACGAAACAAAGCCCTATATCCATGAGGGACGATCAGAAAGATACCTGCGTATTCAGTATTAGTTCTAACACCATCTTTCTAGCAACGAAACGTAAAATATCTTCGATCATTGCTCGAATTTTCGACTCACTTGGATTGGTAGGACCCATCACGGTCCAAATTAAAATGATGCCAAAATTATGGGTCTTAAAATGGGATTGTGGTGATCCCATACACAATATCACTGCTAAGGATTGGTTCCAACATACGAGTCAACTGTTGCATTTTAATGCGATCACAATTCCGCGACTCACAACCAATCATCTTAGCCCACCATGCATGGAAATTCATGGATTTTCGGATGCCAGTGAGAAGGCATTTGGAGCTGCAATTTATCTGGTCAGTATCGAAGGGTCTAGTCAAAAGGCTCCATTAATTTATTCAAAATCGAGTGGCACCTTTAAAGGCCATTTCCTTCCCCAGACTTAAATTGTGTGGGGCAACTTTGGACAAGATTGCTCTCAACAACTATACGAGCATTCCCAATAGATTTTATAATATACTATGTTAGTCTGTTTCCACAATTATTTTAGCCTGGATCGCAGCCCCAACACGTTGGAAGACTTTTGTATCTTAGATTGTCTGAGATTCAAAAGCTCTTTTAAGATTGGAAGTGGGCACATGTATCGTCCCAAGACAACAGTGCGGATTTGTTGTCAAGAGGCTGCTCTTTGAGCTGATTGGATAAAACCGTATGGTGGAACGGTCCTGAATTTTTTATCATCTAAGTCATACCGATTCTTCTTTTTGCGTGCCCAACATTCCTGAATGAAGGAATATAAGCGGATCTATAATATTGCTTCAACCATCTTAAGCATAAAACGATAACCATGATTACATCTGTAGATAATTCATTGTTTTTACGCTACTCAAATTTTGATCGTTAAACATTGCTTATTGCTTACGCTTCAGTCACAACACCTCCTCGGAGGAAATACGGTGTAAAAATTTATCAGCGCTTGAATTATTCAATGCCCGCATTGTAATCGCTAAACAGATACAGGCCACATGTTTTCATAGTGAAATCAAAGATTTATTATAGGACCAGCCAATCTCCAAGCAAAGCAGACTATCATCCTTGAGATTCTTAAAAGATGGGGTTGGGCGTGTCGGAGGGCGACTTCGCCACTCCGTCTTATCATACAAACAGAAACACCCTATAGTCCTCCCTAACCACCATCCTGTCACAATTATCATCAAATATTTCCACGAGAAAAATCTACACAGTGGCGTGCAGAATACTCTAGAAGCAATTTGCACCCAATTTTGGCTATTTAACGCATCTACAACGTCGAACCAAATGGAAAGGGGCATCTGCCAATTTAAAACTAGGTCAACTTGTACTAATTGCCGAAGAAAACTTACCCCCTTTGATGTGGAGAACCGGTCGAGCTATTAACTTACACCCAGGAAAAGATTCGAGAATTCGCGTTGCCAAAATAATTTGCGCTAACGGTATCTACAAAACTATGTCCCTTCCCATTTTCAGGTGAAAGTGATTTATTGGAAGATTTCTTTCTCGGGGAGTATGTTAATGAAACGTACCAACATATCCTATTTATTACTAATTTTTATATAGAATGTTCTATTCTATTTTTTACGTTCGAATATTATATTATTATTATTATTGTGTTTTAAACTTTCTTTATATAAATTTTTATTTTTATCATTTTTTTATAATTTTCTCCTTCAACCCTAAAGAGAAAAAAAAATTTAAGAATTTTTATTTTAAAAAAACTTGTAACTTATATTTTTTACCCTAAAAAAGAAACAAAAATTTTAAATTATGCTCTTACAAAATTATACAGAATATTTGGCACCCCAACCTAAATAGGATATTGCATAATCGATTTTAAATAAAAAATCATTTAAAGTTTTTAGCAGTTCTAGTGATTTAAATATAAAACAATTTTTCTATTTTTTTTAGCATAATTTACATATTTTTTAAATTTTAATAGCTAGCTTACAAATTCATTTAACGGTAAACGGATTGGAAAATTCCTATGATGACAGGTCTGGTCTCTAAAGTTAGCTCAAATCTCTCAAAAATTTGTTGACCTGTGTTATTAACACGAACTAAAAATAATAAATATGTTAACACAGAAGGTTATTACTTCTACTCTATTCTAATAAACATAATACAAAAAATAATTAGCATGTAATAAAAAAATTTGAGCTATTTATTAAATTCGAGCCGGATTAGGAATTTAAAAACTGTTCCGGGCCAGGCCTTCATTCAAAAATAAGTTGTGCGGGCCGGGCCAAAATATCACGATCGAGCTTGAACTCTAATTAGGATATGCTAAAATATAATTCAAAAGCCTAGCTTGCCCCTACCAATAACTTTTGCCTAGCTCAACCTTCAACCAATTGACAGTCCTCTATTTAATAACATTTTATAAAAGGGGCACATTAAAAACAAAAATTGCTTTTTTAAAATGTAAATATTTAGGCTTTCGCAATAAAGCCACGTTCAATATTAAGGTTTGTTTAAAGATGAATTTGGTTATCAGTGGGATTAGAACAGGAAAACCGTTAAAAGTCGTGATAAATTGACAAAACGCCGTTTTCAATCTAAATATTCAGCAAAATCTATTATATATAATTTAAGTTTAAAGAAATAATATTGTATATCATGTAATATTTGTTTTCAATGTTACTCGACAAATAAAAAAAAATTAGAAAAAAATTTGTTTTTTAAAAAATTTTGAGCTAACCCCTATACAAGTTGATTTTAAAAATTTTAAAAACAATGCTTTTTTATAAAATCTCAGTCAGGCAGGAGTAATATTATTCAAATTCATGCACCCTTCCTTACTATTTTGCTCCTTAAATTGTGGCCAATTTATTATGTTTATATTCACAATTTAAATTTTTGAGATTTTTGAGCTAACTACAGAAATCAAAGCTGCCAACTTAGGTATTTTTAAAACCGTTTACCGCTTTTTCTAATCAAATAGCAGGTCAGCTAAAAACAGGAAATATTTTAGAAAAAAACTAAAAATCAAACACATAAATTATGGAATAAATTATTTTCGTATACAGTTAACCTGTTAAAATAAAAAATTAAATAAAATTTTTATTATGGGCACGTGCAAAGTGAGTTTTTATTTTTGTGAAATTTTTAAAATTTTAAAAAAAATTTATTTTGAAATAAAACGCAAATTTTTAAAAAGTTGCCAAATTTAGTATATACATAAAATGCTTTTTCTAAAACAAATTATTAGAATTTTTAAAATTTACGAAAATAAAAACTGACTTTGCACGTGCCCTATAAAGCGATAATAATAATTTGGGTTATATTTAAGTCAAGGTGCCAAATATATTGTTAAATCTAAATGTTGATGTAAGAGTTATTTACTCAGAAATTTTATTTCTCATTTATTTGAGATGATAAATATAAGTTACAATGAATTTTTTTATGAAAAAAAGATTCTTCTGTTTTTTTGAGGTCCAGGCCATTTTTTTTAATATGGGCGGTTCAAAGGAGCCGAAGGCGGAAGAAACTACGAAAAATAAAATGTATATGAGTTAGGGCCACATGTATTTATTTATATGTTTATAAACATTTTTTTTCTAAAATTGATATTTGTTGACTTGTGATATATGTAAATAAAGACAAAAAAACAGCCCTTTTGAGTCATTAAAAAATTGTCCCAACTTATTTTATTATAAATACATTCCATTTTTAAAAATATTCATTTGCAAAAATTTATCCTATATATTCATCGGCAATATTACATTTTCAAACATTTCCTAATAATAGGGGGGGGGGGGGGGGGGCATTTGCTAAAAATTTGATAATACCGTAGTTGCTATTATCCAAATAACATAGATTTGAAAAATTTTATTATACGGTAATAAGAGTGCTCGTGTTTTAAAAAATATCTTTAGCAAGCATTTTTTTTCCACTACCTTTCTAATATGTGTAGGCGGTGGATTCTCTTCAAAATATATTTTTTAAAAATTGTAAACAACCAATAGCGAAAAACAAGCATTATGTTCAAATAAATTGCTTAATTCGATACAGGGATTATTATTTTATTTTGCTCTTAATATTCAAAAAAAAAACTTTTATTTAAAACGCATCGAAAAATTATTTGGATCAAATGTTTCGACTTTTACTAATTATCATTTTGTTCTCTATTCATATTGCCAACTATGAAGCTCAAAGTAAAATTTAATTTAATATTTGCAAAAAATAGATTGTTAAAGCAATAAAAATCTTATTTTACAACAATCAACCCTAAATCTCTAAACTTTTTAAAATTGAATATTATATTAAAATCCAGATAGGCTAATTAAATATTTAGTTAAATACTATAAATAAAATGTGATTTTAAAGTAAACCTCTTATGGTAAATTTTTTTATATCTTTTCACCATAAAACTTGTAAACATCTCTTATTTAATCACCGTATTTTTTTATAATGAGTTTAAAACACATCATGGGGTGTGGATATATATAAAGTTATACATATATAATTTATTAATTAGATTTGAACTTATATTGATCTATTAATTACTTTGCAATTAAATCATAAAATTTAAAACTTGGGCTAATAGATGTCCTAGTTTTATTTAAGGGTAATTTAATAACTTGGTTCGGTTGCAACATAATGTAATTAAAATGGGATTTAACTATTTATTTATTGTTTGTAACTATCTTTCCATTGAAATTTAGAATAAAGTTTGTTTGTAAGCCGAAGAACTTATAGGTATTTAAAAGGGGGCAGACTTTAAAAGTATTAATTAAAATTTATTTAGGTCCTTAAAAGTAATTATTTTAATTATTTTACAGGTCGGCCAAAATCAATGTGTACAAAAAGAAAAGTATGGCACTGCGAGATAATTATCCTTATGATGGTCATATCTCATAATTATTTTCCGCTTTCCGAATTTTTTTTTTACTTTGGCAATATTTTTAGGTATATATCGAAACAATAGTCAAATTTTACCAAATTGACTAATTTTGCGACTTATAGGAAAAAACTTAAAAGAAAATATTTTGCCTATTTACATGTAACTTATGTTTTTTATCTCAAATAATGAGAAATAAAATAAGTTTATCCAACTTTTACATCAATATTTAGGTTACAAATTATCGCACCCCACTTAAATAGAATGTATCACACTCAAAAAAATAATTAAGTGAAGATTTGAATTTAACTGTTTAAAAAGTATTTCTTTCAAATATTTTTTTGTTTTTATTCTATGTTTTATATTTTTTTTAAAATTTTTAATGTTTATAGCTGGCTTACAAAGTTTGAAATTAACGATAAACGGATCTGGATCCGTAAGATGGCACTGGTCTTTGAAGTTAGCTAATAGGTCTGACTTGTGTTATCTAATTAATCAGTTACTTTTTGAACAGTTAGCCTTTATAGCTTGGTCCTCCCTCAGAACTATTAAGCCATTTTTTGGGCCTAGTAATATCGATCAGGATAGGTGTACGCCACCTAAAATATAAAGCCCTCCCTTTTCTGAAACCTTAGGAGATAGTAGGTATGTGCAGATCTTGGTATATATTAAATTTTTAATGTTTCTAAACAATACAGAAATTTAAAATAATTATTTAGCGTTGTTTAGAGTGACTAAGACAGTCGAGGTTGGAAAAAATCTGACTTTGTCTGTCAAAAAGGAAGCAACTAACCTGAACGAATTGAAATGGCAATTGAATTACAATATTGTAAAAGAAAATGATCGCGTTAAAATTTTGGATAACAGAACCAAATTGGAAATCAAAAACGTGCAATTAAATGACTCAGGATATTATGACATAAGAGTCGATGAAATGACCTGGTATGGGTGGGACGTAAAGGTTACATTAACGGCGCAACTTATAATTTTGTCTTAAAATGGGGCTTTCGGAGCCTGATTTTCATGTTTTAAACCCCCAAAAAAATATAAAAAAAATAAAAAACATTCTAGCCGCTAAACTTTATTCGAGAGCTCTTTACACTTAAATTTTTAAAAGATTGTTTGACTTTTATCTTGTCCAGTTTTGTTATATATAAACCTTAAATTCATCATTTATAATTTATAAATAAAAAAGCTTTTTGCTCATAAAATATAAAATTATAATTTTTACTTTTTTTGTTTCACCTTAAACCTCCTGTTGGGCTCTCGAGATATTAATTTAAGCTTTATAAATGAAATGCAAAATAAAATAAAAATTTTGAACTACCCAAATATGATCAATCGTTTAAACAATCTATTTTCTTCATTTATGGTTAAAAGGGATTTAAATTTTGCAAATTTGCTATTCATTATGTCATTTAAAAATTTATTTTAATTTATAATAAATCAATATGTGATTATTAATAATTTTAATTTAGAATGGGTTTGTGATGGAAAATTTTAATAAAATATTTTTAGCAAAATTTGAACACTAATTTTGTAGTTTTCACTTTTTGCAATATTAAACACACAAAAATGATCAAATTTATTGTTTTTCCTAAGCTTTTTTAAACAAAAAAGAGCATCTATGATTATTAACATCGAGTAAAATAATAGAACATCTTTGGCCTAGGTTTAGTATGCAATCAAATGAAAAATAATTTTTTCACAAATTATTAATGACCAGATTGTATAACACAGGTCAAAATATTTTTGAGAAATATGAGCTAACTTTGAAGTTCTGCCATCTTAGGGATTTTGTATCTTTTTACCGTCTAATCAGTGTTAAGTCAGCTAAATATTAAAAATTAAAAAAAAAGTTAATAAAACAAAAAGATTCAAAAACAAAAAAATAATAATTATTTTTAGAAACATTTAAACTGTTTAATTTAAACTCCAAATATTATTTATAAAACACCGATTATATCATGTTAGTTGGATAGGGCCGTACCAGGTTTCTCAAGCGCCCCTAGGCAAAAAAAAATAAGGCGCCCCTTATTTATTATATAGAAAGAACAAGAGGTAACAATAAATATAATTTTTTTTAATATTAATTTATTGAAATATGATGCATGGTAAAAATCTTATATAATTAGAATATATATGATAAAATAGAATTCTAAACAATGCATAATAGTAAAATCATTATAGCGCCCTCAGCAAATGTCTGACCCATGAGATAGGCTGGTACGGCCCTGGTTGGATGCCGAATATTCTGTATAATCTTAATATGATAGAAGAGCTTGATACTGAAATTATTATTTTTTATTATTATTTGAGCTTAAAAATGCAAGTTACAAGCAATGATTAAATTTTTTTATTAAGGTATTTTAGAGGTAGAAAATTTAGTTAATTTGGTCATATTCGGCCTTATTAAAATATACCTAAAAAAATACTCGAAGTCTGAACTTTGTAATACGGGATATATATTTGAGATAAAGACAAAATCGGGATTATTCCCACCCAGTCTTTTAATTTTTTTTTAATTCATTGATTGTCGTCGACCTGTTATAATCAAAAATGAATTTAGTGGTCTTGAGGCGTGCATATTTATATTCTTTTCTATGTATTTTTTTACCAAAATTGAAAAGGGCCACGATTATAAAATTAGATTAGTATATCGGATTAGCCTCTTTTACAATTAATTAGTGCTAAACTTATTAAAATTACATACATGACATATGAATAAATATTTTTAGAACAGGGTCCTATTAGTATCCAATTCATTCGCCCTTATTTTATAAAATTAAGGCATAATTTTCACTGAGATAAGGCCATCATGTAGATTATTTTGCAGCAGTTTCATAAGAGCCGGATATTCGCTATGTTATATGCGTTTAAAATGGGCAAAAATTGGGTTCAAGGGTGGGCTCTTATTACATGCTAAGATCAGCACCATGTCCCAAGGAAAAATTTAAGGGACTTAATAACACAGGTTTTTAAAAATTGATTACAAATAAAAATATGACAAACCCTATTTTTAAATTATTTTTTATTACCTTTCTCGTTTTTTTTGTTTCACTCCGATTTTCCCCAACTTGTTTTAGATATTCAAATAAATATAAGTCAAAAGTGGCATTTGCAACTTCAAGATTGAAAAACAAAAAAATAAAAAATATGTTTATTAATAACTTATAACTTTATATATTAAAGATCATATTTTTTGTTAATTTAATGATCTTAAAATATATAACATTTTAAACAATAAATCTATGTCGATTGGCTTCAAACTTAACATTAAACTATTTTTAAGGCCTAGATATAAATTTAGTTCGTTTTTTTTGCCAGCAAAATGTTTTATACTACATTAAAATTAGAGTTCAAACCACTATGCCGTATATTTTGGCCCCCATTCGGCCCGACATATTTCTCAATCGCCCGGCCAGCTCTGACCTGTTGTAAAGTCCGGCTTTGCCCGAAATTTACCCGGATATTTTATATGTACCTATAAATGTTTTGCATTAAAATTATTAATAATGCAGAGAGTGTAGAAGTAAAGTACCTAGGGCTTTAAATATTTTGCTATTTTCTTATTGGTTTAAAAAAAAAGGCCAAACATATTAAAAATTGTCCCGGCCCGTATTAAACCAGGCGTGGTTTCGGGCTTGGATTTAAATCTCTAATTAGAATATGTCATAATTATAGAAAAAGCCGTGATGTATTTTTTGTTGAGACCCAGCTTTGTAATAAAAAATAAAATTTTTTTTTAAAGACATACAGGCACGTAATTTTATAGCCTAAGTCGCCTTTTTAAAAAGCCAAAAAATATTTTTTTTGGCAATAATAATTGATGCCCTAAGTTCTGAAAAAAATATGACGCAGAAATATTATTTCCTTGAATTTTTAAGACACAAATATGTAATATTGTAAGTGGTTATGTTTAAGGATATTCATTTTGACGGAAATACGAAAAAAGTTGTGATAATAAGGCTTATAAGTATTAATCTTGCTTTTAGTTTAATTCCAATCTTAAAGTCTAGGTTTTTATTTGAAGAATCCACCAGATCAAAATTGTAAAACTTTATTAATTTATCAACTCGTTGACAACGATATTTATGAAATAAAAATAATTAAGAAATAAAAAATTAAAGATATTATTGTTACAAGCATATCAAAATTTGGGCATGGTTTCCTGGAAAAATGTTCTCTGACCTTGCATTACATATTATTTAAAAAATGACTCATGTAATTTGTATTTTGGTTTTTTTAATTTATTCTGTTGGCATTAAAATATAGTTTGTTTTTACAAATATCTAAAATGATTGTGAAGCAATTCAATTAAGGCCATGAATTGTTTGCTTTTATTTTTTCTTTTAAGTGCGTTTTCATTTTTTTTTTTTAATTTAAATTTATAAATTTTAAATATTTATTTTTTTTTTCAACATTAAGACTTTTTCATAAAAATGATTTTAACTAATTATATTAAAGATTGGTCATTTTCTGTTAAAATGCGTTCTTTGTTAAACGTAAAAATTTCCATATTTAAAATAATTATAAAAATTATATTTGAATGAACGCTCCCCTACAAAAGAAAAATAATAAACGCACGATGTATCATTCGCATTTGTCTTAGTCATAAAAAAATATTTCAATAAGCCCTAACTTTTAAGGGCTTTTTACAAGATACTGACATGGTTGAAGCTGATTTGCCCTTACCCTTTCTTTTCAACTAATTAAAATTTTAAGAAGAAACCCTCTTAATTTTTATTTTTTTTACAATGCCATCATTAATATTTATAGTTAATAACAACATTTTTTTGAGATTTATGAGTTAATACAGAGATCAGACCTGCCATCTTAGGGAATATCAACGTTTACCGATTTTCCTAGTCAAATTTAGTTAGTCAATTATAAACATTGAAAATTTAAAAAAAAAGGTTAAAAACCAAAAAAGATTCAAAAACAAAAATATATTAAAATTTTATTTTTGCATATTCACTATAGTTAAACTGTTAAATGTAAACTTCAAATAATATCTTTATTAAAAACCGATAATATATCGTGTCCTATTTAAGTTTGGATGCGAAATATTTTGTATTATCTAAATGCCAATGTAAGAGCTAGATATATTAATAAAAAAAAATTTCCATCATTTGTGATCAAAAATATAAGTAACACAAGGGATTTGAATATGCAAAAAAGATTTTTAATTTTTTTCTTTTTAAGGATTTAGATCTGTCAATTTGGTCAAAAAAGGTCATTTTATATAGACGGATTTAAGGAGCCAAATGAAGAAACTAAGAAAAACGAAAAACATATATGAGATTAGGCCATCATGGGGATGCATTCTTTTGTACTTTAATAAAATTCACGTTTCTGACATAAATATTTGTTGGCCTGTGTAATACATCAGCATGAAAATTAACAAGAAGAAACTAGTGTGAGATCATTGACATAGGACATCTTAAGGAGCTAACGATTTACGTGGAAGTGAACAAAATGCCTATTTTTACTATGTTTTATTCCCCCTGATAATACTTTAAGGCTTTGTTCTTGACGCCCAATTTTTTCAAGTAATTAAAGCGCGCAATATATGTGCTAATATTAAGAACCGAGGGAATGTGTAAATAATAGTCCTCTACTATCCGCAATTATAACCTTTAAGGTACACGAGACTAGGCTGTGTTTTTTTTATCTCTTAGCTCAGTCTACTGGTCGGTTCGAGCTTAAAATGGGCCAACCGAGATTAAAATTTAAAAGGAGTTATGGGCCGGGTAGAATCTAAATCAAACTATTTTATTAATAACATTTATTTTAATTACAAACATCAACAAAGTAGCTAGCTAGAACATTAAATAAGCCTGACATGCCAGTTAAACTTTTGAGGTTACGCACAACCTCATCATATTAGTGATTCCTAATATATTACATAAAATTTATATTAAGTTTTATGACTAAATTAAATTTAACTAATCTCACACCTATGAATAATAGCGTAAATTTTTGAGGCCAAAGGTGAAAAGGGCCGAGTCAAAATTTACAATGTTGAGGCGTATACTTTCAGTTTTATTTTTACACCATTTTATTAGGGCGCTTTTAGATTAATTTTTTTTAATTTTAAATTATAAAATTTTTTATTATAAATTTAATTTAATCATTGTTTATAAAAAAAACTCTTAATCTGAGCAATTGATATATATATATATATAAACGCTTTCCTAAATTTATAGATAATTAAAATATAGTTAAAATTCATTAAAAAATCAGTCCTACAACTAAATGCCTTTTTAGCATTGGACCAAAGCCTTTTTTATAAATTTTAAATGTTTAATAATTTATCCAAAAAAATACTCTGATCGCGTCGTTAAGTAGATGAATTAAAAATTTGTATAATTTTTTTTCTTGTATTCTACCGCTTAAAAACCTGGCAACCCTTTTGCAAAATTGGCATTACTATTATTAACTACACACTTGAATCCATAATTATTACACAGGTCAAATTTTTGAGAATTATGAATTATAGAGATCAAACCTGCCATCTAAGGGATTTTCAAATTTTTTACCGTGTTTTAAAATTAAACTTAGTTAGGCGATAAACATTGAAAATTTTAAAGTAAAAAAAAAGATTAAGTACCAAAAGTAAATTGAGAATTTTTTACAAATTCACAAGTTAATTTCCAACCTCAAATAATATTTTTATTAAAAACAGATAATATATCGTTCATATTTAGGTTTGGACGCGAAATAATTCGTACAAAATGCTGATTTAAGAGCTTATTGATAAAATTTATTTCTCTTATTGTGATGAGAAATAAATTAGATATTTAAAAAAGAAAAAAAGATTTTTAATTTTTTTTAGAGTATATTTAATTTGTCAATTTTCACAAAAGGCCATTTTTTTGTAATGGACGGATCTAAGGAGCCGAAGGTGGAAGAAACTAAGAAAAACGGAAAATACATATGAGATAAGGCTTTTATATGCATTTTATATGTTTTCATTAACTTATTTTTTGTGACATTGTTGACCTGTGTTATATAACTAGATGATATATTTTGCCAATGTAAAAATGCACGACTTTAATTGTGTCTTTTATACATAATAGACAAGTGCTGTTTTTAAGATTAAAAATATATATATATGTTTGTAAAAGGGCAAATCATATTAATATACTATTTTTTGAAAAAACCGTTGTTTTTTTAATTTCTTTAAACCATCCCCTTTAGGGCAATATTTAGGCATGTTTTTATACAATTAGGCGAGCCTAATAAGCCGGTAGGTAAGATATCGTTAAACCTATAATAATATATACTAAATTTGAGCGTTTAATTTTAAAAAGAATTTAATTATTTATTAATATGTTCATGGTAACAAAATATTACCTATATCCTCTTTCTATATTTTGTTATTGTATTTTTTTTCACGTAAACATGTTTGATTCTCTATACATTATGAATGTAAAAAAAAATTGTATGTTAGGATCTAGGCTTATACAAATAAATACATCCTGTTTATAGCAATTCGATATTTTTTGTTCTAAAATATAGTAATGAGCTCTATGTCTACGCCTCTTCTATAAAATAAAGAAAATATTAAATATTTTATATTAACCATTAAATTAGACTTATATTCAATATAAACATATTTTTGAGAGTTTCGAGCTAACTACAGAGATCAAACCTGCCAACTTTGGGATTTTAAAAATCATTTACAGTTTTTTCTAATTATAGGGTCAGCTATAAACATTGAAATGTAGAAAAAATGTCAAAAAAACAAAAAAAAATCCAAAAAAATTAAATTAATTTTTTTTTACAACGATTAAAGTGTTAAATTTGAATTTCAAATAGCATTTATATTAAAACCCGATAATATATCGAGCTTATAGGACGCAAAATATTCTGTATTTGAATGCTGATGTAAGATCTTGATTTACTAAAAATTTAGCTTCTAGAGTTGATATAAGTCAAGAGATTTTTAAATAAGAAAAAGATGCTCGAATTTTTTTTTAGGGTATTCTCAAGGTCTCAAATCCTATCAATTTGGCCAAAAATGGCCATTATATCAATATGGACGGATCTAAGGAGCCGTAGGCAGAAGAAACTACAAAAAACTGAAAATATATATGATACGAGGCCATCATAAAATTGCATGTTTTATTATAAACTTATATTTTATTGTTGACCTAATATAAGCACAAAAAATCCCACCTAATTTCTCGTTGGTATTCTTCCAATTTTTAAATATGGTTATACTAAATTTTTTTATAACAAATTATTTTTTCCAAACCAAAAAAACGCCCCCCTATTGACTTAAAAAAATAGTAATAATTAATCGCATAAATAAAAAGTTCTCATTCGCTTTAAAACTAATTTGTGAGCACATAAAGCTCCATGATAATTATAATAAAATTTACAAGCTTATAACATTGGACAACAAAAAAAACAACATAAACCATTTTTACAAGGTTTTGTAGAATTTTATTGCGATAACGATCATGGGTTTATTTTTTCAATGCCTTTAATTTTTATAGGGCGTCTAAAGTTTAGAAAAAAATTCATAATTATTAATTTTGGAGAAAAAAAACTATATAAAACATATTTTAAAAAAGGCTAAAACTCAATTTTAGCAATTTCCTTTCAAGTTATTTAGGAACAATCGGATTTACCGAAAACGACTAATTTTACAAAAAAAAAAATAAATAAATTAAATATTATAAAACAATAAAACGCCTTACGTTAATAATAAATGTATCCGTAATCTAATTTTTAAAATTTGTTACTTCTCATAAATTTTATGATATAAAAGCTAAAAATACCCAAAAATAGGAAAATTTTAATTTTGACACCAACAAACTAAAAATGTGAGCCATTGGCTAAAATTCTAATTTCATAATTGTAATCAGCACCAAATTGACCAAAAACGATAGTTACTATAAATGATGCCTAAAGTCGTTTAAGTTTTGTTGTCTGGTGTAATATACGGTTATTGTAATTTGTCCAGTCACAAAATGTCTCGGGAGAAAATCAAAATTATTGGCAAACAGTTCACTCTATCCCTAATCTATTTGATTTTTGCAATTTAACAAATTGTTTTCCAAAAATTATATATAACCACATATATCATGGTTATATGAAGGCATTTTGTATTTTTGCCTTGGCGTTATTGATAGAAATTCCAACGTTTATATAGATACAAAATATAATTGTTTGATTCAAAAAAAAACACATTTTTACAAAAAAACTCATATATTAGATAATTTTCAAGTACACAATAATCTTAAAAAGAATTATAAATTTGCCGTTCTAGTCAAACTTTGTTTTAAGGCTAAAAACATTAAAAATATAAGAAAAAATATTTGTAATCAAATAAAACTTAAAAACAAAAATTGAAATATTGAATTGTTAAATTTAAACTTTATATAATATAATATTTTTTTTTTCAAATTCGAAATCCCCCTATAAATTTTTCAAAATATTTTCTACTTAGAAAACGTTGATGTTACATATATCCACATATTATATTTCAGATAAAACTTAAAATTACAGTAGATTATAATATAAAAAATATTATTCTATTATTTTTCGGACTTACAGGTCGCAAAAAAGTAAATTTTATTTAATTTGACCATAGCCTATATAAAACCAGGAAAATATTATTGAATTTGAGTCAGTTTCTATACATTTCAGATTCCGAAAATTTCATACATAATTAATTTGATTTAAAACGAAGATTAAAATTTGATATATTTTTGCCGAGTTTTTTCTGTTACACATTCCATAATCTGATCTACATTTTCTGGAAACATTCTCAAAACCTTTTTCCAGAAGTCACTATTTTTTGGAAAATATCTAAAACACGGGTAAAACTCTTCGACCAGCTGTCTAAAAGTTTAAACTGTTGCTAAATTGTAAAGACATGGCTGCGAAATAAAATATATCCATACCATAGTTCAATATAAAATCTTCAAAAAAATGCTTTTTGCTAAGTAAGGATCTCACTATGCTAAGCCTTATTGTTTAGTTTGCTAAAAGTTTCTTTCCAATTGTTACATTTTACCAAGACACATGCTTTTTGATTTAATTAGTTTTCAGTTAGTGTTAACTTTCAATAGCTCATGCCCTCCTAACCAAGTTTTGTAATTTGTAAGATTAAAACTTTAAGAGAGTGAGACACTTAATTTTTTTAAGTCCCAGTTTATAATTATATACGGAGTTATGATTAGACTTATCATAACCTTGTAGCAAAATTGTAAGTAAATAGCGAATAACAAACATGCTTGTAAAAATAATTTTGTAATCACATTGTGATTATTATTTTTTACACTGTTCGTTATATCATCTTGCCTTACTAATATTTAATAACTTTTTTCTTTTGTATTTTTAATACGCCGGGAATATTTTATTAATACATACTTTCATTTTATCTCAATTTATATTAGATGTAAATTAACAAAAAAAACACACTTAATTTTTTTTGGACAATCGACAAATAGATTGGCGAATCAATTAAGATAAACAATCCTTTTAAATTCTATATTTTTTCAAAGTATGACCTTAATGTTGAAATATAAACTACTAAGGCTACCAAACTTTCTCGTTAACACTTTTAATTTTAATTTTTATCTACAGCACACCTCTTGTAAAATTATCATATTGATATTTATTTTTTTTGGATATAAATAAAGGCACACAAATACGACATAGTATTTTAAACCTATTTATTAACCTACAAAATTAAGATAAAATTTAAATTTGATTTAAATCCCTTAAAAATCTTATTTAGGCATCGGCTCAAATTCTGATTTATTATCAGCACATTACTAAAGAACAACAGTTGTTTATTATGCTCATGACCAAATTTTGTCTAGTGTTATAGTCAAATGCAAAATTATTTTTATTGAATTCTTGAGTGTTTTCCACCGGGTTGCTATAACCTAATTGGAACTGTCCCTAGCACATTATTCAGCTAAGAGTACACGGGCTTGTTTATCATAAATTTTACCTAGGGCACGTTTATAATTATACAAATTTTATTTTTTTTTCCAAATTATTTATCTTGTGCCTAATTATGTATTAGATAAGTTGACAAAAATTAATATAATAGTAAATTTCATCAACAATAATTTTGTTGAATATCCTATAATTTTTAACATTCCACATGTCACTAAATTTATAAATATAACTTGTTTAGACCTAACATCCGAATTTAAAAATCCGTTTACTGTTTTTTCTAATGCATACTCGATAATTGGTAAATAGTAATTTTAAATAAACCTACTCCATAATCAGTAATTAAAATAAAAAAAACTCCCTAAATAGATAATGCCTAAATAATAATTTAAACCTTTTACTGGTTAATTAGTAATTGTTCAAAATGTGTATAATGATAATGAGTAATTTATTTATATCAGATTTAACTTTCACTTACCATTTTTTTAATTAGTTTTAAACATATAATGCATAAAGTAAATAAAAAAAAACTACTCTCTAATAATTTAAAAAAATTACTTTTATACTCATTAAAAATAATAAATAATCATTTAAATTTTGAGTCTTATTTAATAATGAATACAGTGTAGGTATCACTTCTGGTTACAGTGATTTCAACATGCAAAGAAATTTTTTTTATGTTTTTTCCTTATCGAAGTCACAAAATTATTTAATATGGTCAAATATGACCATTTTTCAATATATACCTAAGAAATTAGCTTAAGGGGAAAGAAAATTTAGAAAACAAAAAATATAACATTAAGTCTTTAGGACTATTCCCCCCCCCCCCCGCCCCCCCTAGCACCATAATTTTTTTTCCGCACATTAATTTAGTGCTAAATTTACGATTCTATCCGTATAAAATACATGTATATAAACATTGCAAAAATATTTTTCTCACATCTTTATATAAATCAATCTTACTAAGGTCAACGATATCAATATCACAAAACATAAATTTATGAAAATTGCATGCCCACGATGGACTTATCTCATCATTTTGTTTTTCGGCTCCTTAGATCGTCCTATCAAATGGCTTTTTTTGACTATATTGACAAATCGAGAGTAATTTCTTACAAATATTAATGTCACAAAAAATAAGTATGAAAACATAAAAGAATGCTTCCCCATAAGAGCCTAATCTTATATATATATTTTGTCAATTTCTTGCGCCTTTCTTTAGATTCATTCATAACGAAAAATGGCCTTTTCTAACAAATTGACATATCTTAATACCTAAAAAAGAAAAAATTTAAGAATCACTTTTTATTAAAATATCCCTTGTAACTTATATTTATCATTAAAAATAATGAGAAATATATTTTATTAATACATCAAGCACTTACATCAACATTTATATACAAAATAATTCGCGTTAAAACTTTAATTCGACACGATATATTATTGGTTTTTAATATAATTATTATTTAAAGTTTTAATTAAGTTTAACAATTGTGTTTCAAAAAAAAAATTCTTAATTTTTATTTGAAATCCTTTTTGTTTTTAACCTTTTCCAAAACTTTCAATGTTTTTAATTAAAAACGGTAAACAATTTGAAAATCCATGGCAGGTTAGATATTAAATCATAACTCAAAGTTTGTTGATCTGTGTAATGAGAAATAAATATTTTATATTGAGCTTCAGCATTTAGACAATACAAAAAATTTCGCGTCCAAACTTAAACACCACACGAAAAAATATTATTTGAAGTTGAATTTAACAGTTTAGTTGTTGTGAAAAATTCAATTTTTTTTTAGTTTGAATCTTTTTTTGTTTTTTTAACATAAAAATTATCAATGTTTATAACTGACTAACTTACTAAGTTTAATTCGAAAAGACGGTAAACGGATTTGATGAAAATCTTTAACATGGCAGGTTTAATATCTGTAGTTAGCTAATACTTCTAAAAAATTACTCTGTGTTATATATTATTTTTAATGCCTTTAACATCTGTAAATTTTTTATTATATGCAATGTAGATATTGATTAATAAAAATTTAGCTAATTTAACCATATTCTAAAAATATTTGTTAAATAAAACCCAATATTTTTGTTATTAAAAAAAATATTAGATTTCTAATTTTAATCTATTCAAAACTTTTAATATTTCTAAAATAATAAAAGCTAGCCTCTTGATTAGCATGTCATATAAATAATTTATATGCCTCGTCAAGTAATTTCTTCGGCTTAGACACCTTAACGGGGTCATTCCAAATTTGCCAAAAAATTTAAAATTTAATTAAGTAAAATTCTTGAACGCATCCACTTTACAAACAATCCTAGGTTGTCAAAAAAAAACTTTTTAAAATTATTAAATTTTCAAATTTAACCTACAATTTATTTAAAATTTAGTTTAAATACTTTGGCAAACTCACCACTTAAATTTTCTAAAAAAAAATTCTTAAATTTTTAAATTAAATGAACGCATCCACTTTAAGACCCACAATACATTGTTGCCAAATAAAATTTATAAATTTATCACATTTTTTAATTTTTGCATTGGACGCCCGTCCCCTTTTTAAACCAAAAAGTAATTAAAAGTTTTACAAATATAAAAAAAATGCAAAAATTAACTTGGACGTTTAATTTTTAATGGCCACATTTTATAACCTTACATAACCCAATTATAAGTAACATTTGAATAAAAATAACACGAAAATTTTAGAAAATTATTCTCCATGCTTCCAACAAGGATTGTGTTAAAATTTGTTTAATATTGGGTAAGCTCGTCTTTATAAATAATAATTTAGCAATAAAATTTTATTGCCAAACGTAATTTTGACCTCTATGTTTATAGGCAAAATTGACTAATTCAAAATTTACAGTTTGTTTTTATATTTATAATTAATGCAGGGTCACATATAATGAAAACCATCTTTTTAGCAACTTACGGGGATATTATTAGTTTAAATTTTGTACTAAATTCGTAAGTGATTTATTTAAAATATATATGGCTTTTTACACTAACTGACAAATTAAATGATTACATGATTATAATAATAGTACCTTTTGTATTAAGTAAAACGTTATTTTCTGACAAATCTCAACAAACCTACGTTATTTGAGTCAAAGTTTTATCAAATAAGGTAAAAACAGCGATTAAATTACTAGACCAACTCTATTTTTTATAAAAATGTGCAATTATTTAGATATGAGCAATATTATTTTATAGCTCATCTAATTTTAGCAAAAAAAATTTAGTATATAAAATAAAATATTCTTGTAGTATTCACAATTTTTTAGTGATTGGGCTCCCAAAAGTATGGACATGTTAGCCTAAAATGTCATAATTGTTCAAAAAAGTATTTAGTTTGGCCATGATTAACTAACAAAACACCATGAACAAATATTTTTGAAGGAAAATACCATTATTCAAATAAATATGGATGCTTGTTATTAAAAATGACATTTTTTGCCAAATTTATAATGGAATCTAATTGCATGTTAGATAAAAAGCGCAAATAAATTTAAGAGAGAGTGCATACCTCTTTTGCAATATCTAGGTTATTATATCGAACAAAAGTTTAAATTTGCCGATTGAAATTGTATTCAATATATCGGGTTTAATGTTTTCTCGTTTTTTCGCGAGACAAATTACACGGTTCAACAAATATTTATGTCATATTCATATGAAAACATTTATACATCCCCATGCTGGCCTTTTCTCATATATATTATCCGTTTTTCATACACCCCCCCCCCCCCCCCCCCCACCCCTTTTTATCAAGCCTGCTCGGCGCCACGCTAAAAACGTGTTTTTGTTTGATCATTAAGATAGATAAAATATACCTACACCATAGCATAGGTGTAAAAATTACCGGTGTTATTTATATTTAGGATCGATTCACTTCCTATAAATTTTTTTGTAAGGGGGTTTTTTAAACAACACTACTAACATATTTATATATTTTTGGCCTATTTTATTTTTCTACTATTAATATCCTTTCTAACATTAATCTCACCATTTTTATTTGAATTAAACAAATTAATTTTTCTATTCCGCAATCACAAGGAGCCTAATGCATTTCAGTTATTTCCTTATCCACTTATTATTCTCATTTTGCTTTTGTTACCGAAATAAACTCGATCCACTCCAAATAACAGGTAAAACACATAAATTTTTCAGCTAGTTTTTGCGATACATGTTTAGATGTACAAAATTCTTAATTTTCAAATTATTATATATTAAACTATAGATCGTATACCAACAATTATTCCAAAAAAAGACACTTATTTTTAGGTTTCTATGGTTCAGGAAATTATCCAAAATAATGTATTATTAGATTTAAATTTGACCCTCAAAAAGAGACGAATGCTAAATTTTATCAAATTTACGAATATATGTTGGGTGTAGCATGGTTTAAGGGCATTTCTCTGCTATGATAACATTAAAATAGCTTCGCAATCTCTAATATAAAACAGTAAGTAAAAATAAAGTTTTTTATAGGTTTAATAATTTGTTAAATATCCTAAGGGTTTAGGTCCAAAAGATTCGGAAATTCAAATTGGTATAAAAATCAGAATTTAAAAACATTCTTTTTATGTCTTTAAAATTTTGACGTTTATTGGAATATATAAATTGAAGGGGCCAGAAGCACACGTGGAATCCCAAAATAAAACTCTTCCCTCGGAATGAAAAAAAAAATTTGGCCATCCGTGGTATTAAAAGGCCTAAAAAAACATATGATATATTTGCTATTTTTAATAAATTGGCGATAATGCAATTAACATCATCGTTTCCACTTTCTGAATTGAAGCAATTTAAAAAGCCGAAAGTGATGCATTTACTGCAAATGAAGAAAAATGTGTATTGGAGGTTTCATTTGAAATTGATGGTCGTTTTACATAGGAAGGCTTTTATCCCTATGATCTGAGTTGTATGACAAAGGGATCTAAGTATATATTGTGCGCCGTAACTTCACTCTGTAATAGGTATGCAAGGAAATTTAAAGATAAGCACGTATCACATTTTTTTTGATCCAACATTTTAGGTAGAGCCTGCAAAATGTTTTAATGCCTCAATAAAAATTGAATTCAACTTTTAATAGATACTCTTTAAAACTATTGTTGCTTACCTGTAAATTGGACCACATCGTTTCTGCCTCACATTCTGTAGTGTTAAATAATATAGGGCAATGTTTTACTTAAATTGGCGTGGCCCACGAACTCTCCAGCTATTTATATTTTTGCCAATTTAGCTATTTTATTTTTAAGGAGGTTGAGGGTATATATAGTTAGAAAAAATTGTCAATATGTTATTCTTATCAAATACTTTGGCCCAAACTGCCCTTATATTTACATTAGGTAAAAAAAAAAAGGTTTATAATTAAATTTTAGCTGTATTTATAGATGAAACAGTGGCAAGTGGCGTAAAAGCAAATTTCGATGGCTATGCACTTCTTTTGAAAATGCCGCCGATAAACAAGTAATGCACAAATTATTACAATGTAACCTTAAGGCTTGCTAAAATTATATTTATATATACATTGACACATAAGTATTTAAAAATTTGATTGTCATCCATTATTATAAATAGCTTAAATTTTATACCCTCATATTACACAGGTCAACAATATCAATGTCTCAAATAAGGTTATGAGAACATAAAAAATGCATCCTCATTATAGCCTTATCTTGTATATATTTTCCGTTTTTCTTAGATTAGCCGGCCTTGTTCCTTATATGTCCATAACAAAACATGGCTTTTTTGGTCCAAGCTCTTACATCAGCATTTAGATAATACAAAATATTTCGCCACCAAACTTAAATACGACAAGACATATTATCGGTTTTTATTATGTGAAATTTAAATTCAGCAAAAAAAATTTCAAATTTTTGTTCTAATTCTAAATCCACCTCTTTTTTAACCTATATATAATTCTAGGCAATTAGATTTTCACCTTTGGCTCATAGACAAAATTCTATTTTATTTTATTTAAATACTATAGCCTAATCCAAACTAAAATAGACACCTTCCTAACTTTTATCTTATATTATACTTAAAACTTAAACAACTTTACCTTGAATTAATTTAGTTTTAACCTTAAAGCGCAACTTGTTCATTTTTGATAATTTTAACCACTCAGATAATTTTAATATAAAAAATCTCCAACCTTGAGGCTAGGTAATAATTAATTGAAAGTATTCTATCTGTGTTTTAGATTTATATCATTTATATTTTATAATTTGCAAACAGATCGTTAATTAAGGTATAATGCGAAAGTTTTTGAAAATAGATAATACTAGATTTATAATATCAACAAATAACTTAATTTCTCAGATTTAGTCAAAATTAAGCATGTTTTCTTTTATTAACAGGCCAACTTATTCTTTTTTTGTGTTTTCCCGCTAAATTTTTATCAAATCATCGGAATATATCATAAAAATTTTGAAAATAACATTTTTGTGATTTTGAGACTCAACTACATAATTATTAAAAAAAATTAATAGGTTGATACTTAAAAAGTGTATTAAATCTAATCAAATTCATCTAATAAAAGAATTTGATATATAGTAACCCAACTTAAATTAACTTGCAACTAAATATCTTATATTTCATAAATAATCTCGAGTTATAAAATTATTTTTATAAACTGAAAGTGAAAAAATACTTATTTATAAATTAATTTTACATTTTTAGTTCTTATGTTAATGTAAAAAAAAAGTTATTTTGGCATTTACTGGATTAATTTATGATAGTTTAAGAAAAAGGGTAACAAAAAACCGGAAAAGATTAAATAACACATTGTGAACTTAATAATTTGTCGAATTTAATTTAGAGTTCGAACCCCAGAATATTCCGACCCTGCAGGCCCAACAAATATATGAGGTTTGGCCCGGTCCAATATTTGGTTTTTTAATTTTAGGCTCAGTCAAACCAGATCCGGCCATAATTTAGAAATTCGGCCTAAAAATTTTAAATCATTTAAATAATTTTCATTTTAAAATTATCACTAGACAATAAAAAAAAATAAACGAATTGTTATATTTATTGCCCCCGAAATAAACGAATTATAATGCTTTGTAGATTTGCAATTACGATCCCTGTTTTAGTTATTTTTTCAATGCCTTCTTTTTTTACATTGTATATTCATAAAATTATAAAATTAAAAAATCTATTAGCTAGTATTCTTTGTAAAAAACTGGTCAAAAAGATTAAATAATAAAATTATTAGCAATTTACTTAAGAGTTATAATCAAAATATAGATTTTATGACAACTAATTTAAAAAAAACATAAAAATTAACAAAAAATTAAACAAATCAAACTTACGTTAATAATGAATGTTTGTTTATCTAAATTTGTAATTTTGTTTCCACCTTTAGGTTTTTAAGATAAAAGCCAAGAATAACACCAAAAATTAGAATCTTTTAGCCGAATAATTAAAAATCTATGGCAATGGCTTTAAGTACCATTTTATATTTAGTGATTTTGTGACCGTCCAATTTTTTGTTGTGGTCAACAAACTTCATTTAAGCAAACTTCATATATCAGACCTGTCATCTTAGGAATTTTTAAATTCGTTTATCGTTTTTTTAAATCAAACTTGGCAAGCCATCTATAAAAAATGTGAAAATGTTGAAAAAACATTAAAGATTTAAAAACAAACAAATATTGAAAAAATTAATTTAAAATTAGAAACAAAAAAAATTTTTAAATTAAAACTACAAATAATATTATGATTTCAAAAGCGATAACATATCATCTTATTTAGGTTGTGTCAAAGTTAACCTAAATGTTAGAGCCTAATATATTTAAATGTTTCTATCTATCGACATGAAAAATATGATGTATAAGTGAATTTTATGTAAAAAAATTTTTTTATATTCCTTACGTATTTTTAAGGTCGCAAAATTTGTCAATTTAATATTTGTTCCTTTTTTTCTTATATCTAAGATGCCGAGGTCTAAATAAATTAATATAAAAATTATTTTCAAGCGTCATAATTTTCTTTTATCATTTATTTTTGCCGACCTGTGCAAAAGTTATATAAAGACGGGGAATATAAGATTTAAAACATTGACTCAGCCCGTAATTTCTTTTTTAAAACCAGGCTCGTCCGGCCGGTTCTTTATTTTGCTAATCTAATTAAGCTCAACACGTTTTTCAGTTGTAATATTTAAAATTGCAATAATTAGTCTAAAAAGCTGTCAAAATTTGCCAATAATCACGCTAGCTCAGTGTGTATTTTTTTGTATAGTTTTCTGTAATATACGCATTTTAAAAATTTAAATTGTCTAAATTCTAATATGCATATTGTACTTATTTAGGCAAGAAAATAAATCCGCAAAATAAGGATTTTTAAAATTTACGTTCAATACTAACATGCGAATATATCACTGTGTAACAAAAAAAATTGGCCAAAGAAGATGAGCAATGTTTTAACAGAATTAACTTAATGAGTTTTAATCCGTAAACCGTATTTTGACTAAAACATCCCAATTTTTTATTAATTGCTCGAGAACATAAATTATTGCATATAAAAAGGGTTTTAAATACAAGCAAACTGTTAAAAAATGCTGAACATAGGCTTATAAAAAACTTATTGCAATTTATAATACCCTAAAAAAATGTATTAGGCAGATTTTAAAAAATTTGTCCATTATTTGCAATTAGGCAAACAATTTCAAATTTTACCATTTAAATTTAAAATGTTAACAAAAAGTATAATTATAATTATACTTGGCTATTTAAGCAACAAAATTAGCACCGAATTTATATTTTTACGCCAAATAAATTTTCTTCAAGTGACTTGATTTATTTGGTGACAATATGAACAAAAAGGCGGGATTAAAACAAATTAAACATAGAAATAATATTTTTTTTTTCTCAAATTTTATGTTAATCAAAACTAAAAATTAGAAGTAATTGACGTAGTGCCTGAAAATAACATGTAAGATAAAGAAGCAAGAGGGGAGGACGCGGAATATTTATTCAAACAATATAATATGTTAAATATTTATTCATTTAAGCCTTAATTCTGTAAAATTTTAAATAGAAATAAAGGAGTTATCACCAAATTTTATTCATTAATTTCATAAATTATAAAAAGAGATATGATGTTAAAATAAAATATATAAATAATGTGTTAACAAAAAATGCCCGAAATATTCCAATTTCTGAGTGATGAGTCTAATAGATAGTCAAAAAATAGGGGGAAAAAAGTAAAAAAAAAATATCATTTGTTCTTATTCTATAACGTTGTATAATTTTATGAGCTATCACTTAATTATTCGATATGGTATGGCGCGCTCTATAAATTTTAAATGAGCCCTAACACCTCAAAAACAATTTTTTAAAAATTGTTTGTTTTAATGTGCCAAACGTTCTTGATTGGATTATCTTTTTCATTGTTAATAAGCTTATTATATTTTAATATATTCAATAAATGAATTCTTTTTTGAATCGTACTCTAGTGTAACGTATCAAGTAAAAGTCTGGGTTGGACCGGAGAAGATTGATGATCTGAAGGAGAGCACAAATTTGGGAGAACCTGTGAAAACTTATTCATACCAATTTTCCAGGCTCAATGATTATACACCTCCAGTAGCATCATCATTAAATATTCCAAGTAAAAAATATTTAATTTCCATAGTTTAATAAACCGTTAATTAAGAGGGTAAGAAAATTATAAAGGGGGGCGGGATAAATATTATCTTTAATTGTTTAGCACATTAGCACAGGTTTATATAATTTTAGGTTATATATCTGAATCAGAATTCTTCCATTTATTTTAATTACACATGTCTCCTTTAAAATTCCACCATTAAAATTTCCATTATTTCATAAATATTTTTGTTCAAAACATTAATAATATTAGAGTAGTAATCAGGCCTGATACAAAATCAGCCCTTAAAGAAGATTTTATAGGGGCTTATTTATTTAAAAAAGCCCACACTCAAAAAAACAAAAAAGAAAAAAATACAGAAATGCCCTATTTTTGAGGGGCCTATTATTTAAATGATTTGTAGGCTTTATTAATAAGTCTTTGTTATTAAAAATAAAAAAATAGAGGGTCTTAGATTTAATCAAAAAAAATTATAACATCTAAATATTCTCTTTGAAATTTATTTAGTTGATATTTCTAATCTTTAATAATTTTAGACAAACGGATATAAGAGTTCAGATAATGGAATTTGTTCCAGCTGTTTAAAGAAAAATAGGGCTTTATCTCTTTTAGTTTCTCCCAACAATAAGGACTAACCCTTTGACCCAAAAAAGAGAAAAAAAATCCCAATTGGCCGACACTTTTTCTTACTCTTGTAGGATAGGCCTTTAGCTAAGAAGAAAATAAAAAACGAATAAGAGCCAAAAATAATTTTTTATCACATAATTTTTTTCATAAATTTTTCTTAACCCGGGATTAGTACTTTGGCGTTATCCCCATCACATCTTGAATTAATATCTTCATATATTATATATTATAGGATAAATTTTTGGGACTTTTTTCTAAAATAACTGTGATTAGTCTAAACAAAATTTGTTTAGATATTAAAAATTCTATAGGGGTCTATATGGACCTCACACTGTCAATCAATGTTTAAAACCATTATTTTCTTTCCTTTAAAATATCTAGTTTTTAATGTGAATAATGGCCAAAAATGTTTTTTTTATGATTCTATAAAATTTTCTACCAGCCCTAAACGATTAAATTAAAAAAAATAGATACATTTAGTTTATTTACAAGAATTAATGTAATATAGAAAAATAAAATTACATTCTTTAGATTATTTTTTGTTAAATAAAATTAGCAATATATAAGAATTATATAGTTTATAATTAAAGAGTTCGTATTTTTTTTCAAATAATAAAAAAATAAAGTTCATAGCTTTAAAATTCTAAATTTAGAGAGGTTTAAAAGTGGGGTCTGTACAGAACCCCACTGTAGCATTTGCATAATTTCTCACCCTAGCATTCGCCGTTTAAAATGCTCTAATAGGTCTAAACCCACATATTAATCAATTAATAGTTTATTAAAATTTTTAATGAAAATAGAAAAATAAAAAATTCTTATTTTTTAAATTTTTTTCTACTTTGTGTTTAAATTTAATAATAAATTATATCAGTTAAAAATTAAAGACTTCTTTATAAAAAGCAAATAAAATTTTTTCTACTTTCAAATTAAAATAAATAAAAACTTATATTAGTTAAAAATTAAGGACTAAAGTAATAAAAATCAAAGTCCATAGCTATAAAATTCGAAGCATTATATTTTTAACACCTTTAATATTTCCAGGTGCTATTCCTGAAATACACTCCGGACATTGTGGTGAAAGGTATTGTAAAATTGATTGGATGATGAGTATCTCATACGAGAATATTACTGATTACGAGGTGGAGACTAGAATTTTAAATTTTCGAAAAACGCAAACAATAAAACGCACAAGTGCATGCAAAAAACAGGTGAATGCTTAAAAAAATTTGCCATTATTTTATTATTTTATGCTCTTTCTTAACAGAATTACCTTAATTAGCACACAAACTAAAAAACAAACAAATGTGTTTGAGGTTCCCTTCATACCTTTCTGCATATAAGAGCGTTCCATGTAGAGTTTTAACTCTTAAACCTAAGCAATAATGCCCTCAGGTTATATAGTAAAGTTCGCTACGCCGGCCTAAGTTTTTAGCCTAGACACTTACTTTAGGCATATCGTTTAGGGCATACTGCATTAGCAGGTCACTAAGCAGCTTTAAAATGGTTGCATATGTGTACCTTCCGAAGAAAAAAGACGCCCGTGCAATGTAAGCCCCCAACCAAACCCGTGCATGTAAAAAGGGTTTGTAAACCCTATGCTAATGTCCAAAATCGTCTTTATGTGCTTTACTTTTTTTCAATAAGCATCTTAGTCTTTAAGATTTATGAGCTAACTGAAGAGATCGAACCTGATCTTAGAGATTTTCAAATTCGTTTACCGTTTTTTCAATCAAATCTAGTAGGTCAGCTAATAAACATTAAAAAAAAAGTCACAAAAAAAACAAAAATTAAATCAAAAGAAAAATAAATTAATTTTGCATATTTACAACAGCTAAACTGATAAATTTAAACTATCCTCTTAGCAATATAACTTATGTTGCTAAATTATTGAGCAAAAATAAATTTTAACTGGGAATATATTTACAGGATGATTTTATTCATTGGCGTAGGAGAGGGGGGGGGGGTTTGGGGATGAAACCCCCTCCAAGCATGCCATATCCCCACCCAAATTAAAAATATATACTGCATATCCCCCCTCAAACTAAATACCAATTAAATATAAAATTAAATTACATTTAAAATTCCATTAATATTTGGCAAAAATTTTTTTTGAAACCCCCCCCCCCCCCCCCCCCCAAGCTTTACAACTTGCTACGCCCTTGATTTTATTGCATAATTTTTTTTATTTTCCAAAGTTTCTTCAGACTTCGGGAATTTTTTATAAATTACAAAATTTTACCAAATTGACAGATTTGCGACTTCGACATTACCTAAGGAGAAAAAATTTAAAAATTTATTTTGCATATTAAAATCATTCATAACTTTTATTTTTTATTTCAAATAATGAGAAAAATAATTTTTAAGTAAATTTCTTACATCTACATTTGTTTATACATACAAATGTTGACCTTTGTAATAAATATTAATGAATTCTTTAAATACCAAATTTTTGTAGCAGAATTCGTATTATATACCTATATATGCGCACTTAAAAAATGTTCATTATATTAATCCCACAAATATATAATTAGTTTTTTAATATTGTAAAAAAACACCGGACAACAATTTAAACGACCATCATTCATGGCAACTATGTTTATGGTCAGGTTTTGGGTGCTGATTAAAACCGAATTTTAGCCAAAGCCTTAGATTATTTAGTTATGCTGTGTCAATTAAGCTTTATTTTCGGAGTTTTTACCTTAACACTTTATTAAATTACCAGCTATTTCTATATTAACACAGATCATTTCAAACTTAGTCCTTTAATTAACAAGACCAAAAGCGTTTAAAATTTTTCAAAAAAAACTTTGAACGCGAAAGCAGATGAATTAAAAATTTCTATAATTTTTTTTCTTGTTTTTTTACCGCTCAAAAATCTGATAACTCTTATCGCAAAATTGGCATTGCTTTTTTTAACTACAAACTTGAATCCATATTTATTACACAGGTCAACAAATTTTTGAGAGTTATAAGCTAACTACGAAGATCAAACCTGCCACCTTAAGGATTTTCGAATCCGTTAACCGTTTTTTCTAATTAAACTTATTTAGTCAGCGATAATTAAATATTTTAGGAAAAAGTCAAAAACAAAAAAATTTAAATATAAAAAATAGGTTAAATTTTTTTTTGCAAGTTGACAAATTAAATTCCAACTTAAATAATATTTTTATTTATAAAGGATAATATATTGTGTCTTAATGTTTGGACGCGAAATATTATTATCTAAATGTTGATGTACAATAAATGAAGTTTTTTCTATTAAAATTCCTGTCTCTTATATTTTCATCTCAAATAATAAAAAATTTTAAGTATATCTAGCTCCTATAAGGTTACGTACAAAATATTTGGCCAAACTTTAGAGTGCATCTTAAATTACGGTCGACAAATATCAAGATCAAAAGAAAAAAACTTATAAAAATATAATATCCCCAGGATGGTTTACCATATATATTTTTTTCTTTTTTTATCTACCGAGATGCTCCGTCCATATCAAAAAAATGTATTTTGACCAAATTGACTGATCTCCACCTCGAGTATATCCTAAAGATAAAAATTTTTGATTTTTTTTTCATATTTATTTCCCAATAACTTAGGTTTTTTATCGACAATAAGAAAAAAAATTCTAAGTATATCAGGCTCTTACATCAACATTGATTAATATATTTGGCACCCCAACCTAAATATGACCCAATGTATTATTAATTAATGATATTATTTGAATATTGATTTGAAATTCCGATGATGCCAGATTTAGTCTCTGTAGTTAGCTCATAACTCAAAAATTTGTTGACCTGTGTTATTGGTTTTGAAACAAAATTAATGTTTAAGGTTTTAGTTCAGTATAGATAATAATAATTTTTTATAAATTTTTTTGTTTTTAAATCTTTTTCGTTTTTTTAACCATTCAATTTTTTTTATGTTTATAGCTGTTTTACAAAGTTTAATTAAAACGGGATAGGGTCCAAGCAAAACAAAAAACCCTTAGATTAGCAAGTTTAAACGTAGGAACGATGAAGGGAAAGATGGCAGAAGTGGCGAACATGCTAGCTAAAAGACGGATTGATGTGATGTGTGTGCAAGAAACCAAGATGAAAGGCTCAAAGGCGTTGATAATGGGCTTAGGATACAAGATGTTCTACAATGGAATGGACAACCATCGCAACGGAGTTGGGATAATACTAGCGCAAGAACTAATTCCAACAGTCGTTAAAGTAAACAGAGCTTTCGAGCGGATCATAGCAATCAAACTGGTTATTGAAGGCAAAGTCACCAACGTTATCTCGGTGTATGCACCCCAAACAAATCTTACGAACCAAGAAAAGGAAGGGTTTCGTGAAATGCTTGAAGCAGTCCTGATGGACATACCAAACGAGGAACTGACAATGATTGGAGGGGATTTTAATGCGCATGTAGGAGAAGAAAATGTGGGGTACGAAAGAGTTCACGGAGGCAAAGGTTATGGAGCGATCAATGGTGACGGAGGGCACTTGCTAAGATTAGCCCAAGCTTTCAACATGGCCATTGCCAACACCTTCTTCAGCAAAAGAAGATCCCATCTCATTACCTACCAAAGGGGTTCCAATCAATCTCAGATAGACTTCATGCTAGTTTCGAGACGACAGCTTAAACAAATCAAAGATTGCAAAATCATCCCAGAAACCATATCTGCGCAACATCAGCTCCTTGTGATGGACTTTACGTTTCAGCGCCAGAAACATAGGCTCAGCAAAACAGAATTTCCTCCCTAAATCAAATGGTCAAAGCTCAAGAAGATAAACGAAGCCTTCGCAATCACCTGCAACCTTGACAGCGAATACAATTGCGAAATCATACCAAGTTCTACGGAGTTCTGGTGCGATATCTTCAAAACTCAAAGCGGCCGGGAAAGAAATACTTGGAACTACAAAAGGTGGGCGTGATAAGAGAAGAATTACATGGTGGTGGAATGAAAGAATTGAAAGGGAAATATCAGAAAAGAAAAAGCTGCTCAAACGATGGAAAAAGAGTCAATTGACCAACGACAAGCTTGATTACAAAGAACAATGCAAAGTTGTGAGAAATGTCGTACGAGAAGCGAAAAAGAAAGTATATGAACAAGCATACAAGGAGATGGCCACCAAAAGTGGGCAAAATTTGGTATACAAGATGGCAAAGCAACGTGACAGTCAAGAGATTGTGACGGAAACGTAAAGTTCATCAAAATAAAGAAGGCAAGCTTCTCGTAGATCAAACAAAGGTACTGGAGCGTTGGAAAGAATATTTTAATGAATTACTAAACAGCGACACAAATAGAATTGAGCTCGAGGAGATACCCCCAAACTGTAACCTAATACCACCAATCTCAAAATCAGAAGTCAGCCTTCAGCTCAAAAAGTGTTCAAACAGGAAAGCGACAGGTCCCGACAACATACCCATTGAGTGCTGGAAATCTTTAGGAGATGAGGGAATTTCGGCGTTAACGACTCTATTCAATTCGATATTAACATATCAGAAAAGACCTCCGAATTGGCAAGAAAGCTACATTTCCAATCTTCAAAAATAAAGGCGACGCATTTGACTGTTACAATTACAGAGGCATCAAACTAATGTCACATACTTTCAAACTTTTCGAAAAAGTCATAGAAGCCAGATTAAGACACGTAATCGATATAGGTATTGATCAATGCGGGTTCATGAAAGGAAGGTCGACAATTGACGCAATTCATGCCGTGCGCAACATGGCAGAACGTTTCACGAGAAAGAATCAAAAGCTCTACTGCACATTATTAGATTTGGAAAAAGCTTTCGACAAAATTCCAAGATCAGTAGTATGGTGGGCTTTGAGGAGAAAGAATGTTCCTGAGATGTATATCAAGTTGGTCCAGAGTATGTATGAAAGAAATTTGACGTATGTAAAGAGTTCGTCAGACACATTGAAAGGATTTACAATTAATGAAGGTGTGCACCAAGGTTCGGCCTTAAGTCCCCTACTATTCATCGCAGTGATGGACGTGATCTCAAAGAGCGTTGCCACAAATCCACCGTGGCACATACTGTACGACGACATTCTACTAATGGCTGAAAACCTGCAGGAGATGTGTGAAAGTCTGAATAATTGGATAAAAGCGATTGAAAAGCTAGGCCTAAAAATTAACAAAGACAAAACTGAATTGATAGTTTTTGGGGGCTCAGAAGGTGAACAACTGGTAATTAACGATGACTGGTCTCTCAAATCAAAGTCAACAGCAACCTACCTAGGTGCTTACCTACAATCCGATGAAAACGTTGAGCAAGAAGTTAGGAACAAACTCAAAGTTGGGTGGCTAAAATGGAGATCGTTGACAGGTGTCCTGTTCGACAAAAATATACCAATAAAAGTTAAGGGCAAGGCTTACTCAAGCATAGTACAACCGGCAATAACATACGGCTTAGGAACAACAGCGTTAAGGAAAAGCGACGAAAGAATACTACAAACGATGGAAATGCGCATGCTGCGGATGTTTCTCGGGGTGACTCGCAAAGACAAGATCCGCAACGATCATATACATGGAAGTTTACACATAATACCCATACAAAATAAAGTCGAAATCAACAGACTCCGATGGTTTGGACACGTTATGAGGCAAAAAGACGGGTATCTAAGCAATCTGGTAAATGCAATTGAAGTACAAGGCAAGAATAAAAGGGGCAGACCTAAACTCACCTGGTCTCAAAGAGTAGACGCTTGCATTAGATGTCACAACCTAAATAGAAATGAGTGTAGAGATAGAACAAAATGAAGACTTAAATTGAAAGAGCTCACTGCCTCAATGGCAAAAAGCTAACAATGGGAAAAAAAAATGAAAATTAATAGTATGGCAACTCTGGTCTCTGAAATAGCTCATAATTCTTAAATATATGTTGAACTGTGTTATATTATTATTTTTAATATTATTCATTTCATAAAATAGAATTGTTCTGAAATTATTTACGATTTGAGTGCAGGACGCGAATATAGGATTACGTTAAGAACTATTTATAACAATGGCATTGGGCTTTATAGCAAGACCTCGTTTTTTCAAACAGGTATTATTTGTCCTTACTTACTTGGAGTAAAAATATAATTCCAACTTGTTAAATTATAATAAAATTTTGCAGTGATTTCAAGGAAAATTTTTTTAATCTTTTTAAAATAATTTATTTGATTTGCCTTAGTTTGTGTTTTTGTATGCTAATACATTCAGAGCTAAACACCATTGTTTTGCCAAGGTAAATTTGTTCCTAAAAATAGAGTAAAAACAATAGATCTAGGTTAAAAATAAAAGATTTGTTTGCTAAAGCTTTAAATTTAACTGATTTGGAAGAATCTTTCAATATTTTTTCTTGCAATAAGCCTCTAAAAATTAATATGTCTTGAATTTATACGCATTTGCACTTTGCTTTTGAATTCAAAAGTGACTAAAAATTTTCACATCACTTTTGATGGAGGTCTAATATATGAAGATTTGACCTTTTTTTATATTGCAAATTTTGCATAATTATATATGATTTCTTTTTTATTTAACCCGCGAATAGTAAAGTGAAGAATTTGTAACGCTGATGCTATAGTCATCCAAAACCTCAATAACTTTAAAGGCTAAATAACTCTGACCTTTTTTTTTTATTATTTTGAAGAAAATTACGTGCTTTTTAATAAAAAACTAAAATAAACTCTTATAAATGTAAATTTTAAATTTTATATGACATAAAATAAAAATAAACTGAAAAATGGGCATTTTATTTCTCTATATTTCATTAGATACTTGTCAATCAACTAAATGTATCAATATAACTGATCAAAAAGTGTTTTTAGGCCAAATAAAACATCTTTAGAAGGATTCATGAAAAAAAAATATTATGAAATAAAATATTATTTTTGGCTATAATTCACTTTTAAATATAGATATTTTATAAAGAAAAAAAAACAATTCTAACTATTATTATACAATACAAACATTTTATGTACTTAATATGTATAACTATTTAAAAAAATATTTAGAAAATAAGTGCAATTTTTTTAGTTTAAATTTACATTGAGGCAATATCATGGTCAAGAATGAAATTGAGAGTGTGGGGTCTATACGGACCCCAATTATATTTCTAAACAAATTTTGTTATAAAACTCTTAAACCAAATTTTATTTACTAGTTTTGTTTATTATATATTTAAGAAGAAAGTCACAAAAATTAGAGTAATAATAAATATTTTTGATGATATTTAATATTTAAAATGTGCTGGGGTCCGTATGGATCCCACAGTGCTAATTGGGTTAAATCGCCGTTTGCGTTAAAAAATATACGGATGGGGTATTTGACTTGCTAATTTTTAAACATTTATACTAAGAATAGTAAAGTAAATGGCTAATTTTTTTTTTCGTAGCATGCATCTTTCTATACTGGTGTAAAAACTATTTCCAAGGTTAAGTATTTCAAACTTTATTAAGAGATAATTCATTATTTAAAATAATTGTTATAACACCAAAAAAATTTTAATATAAATAATTGATATATAAGACTTCCTACTAATTAAATTAAATTCATCATCAGGTTTTTCATGAAATAATTATTTAAATTTTATCGCCATACAATTTACAAATATACTCACTTAAATTAATTAAAAAATCTCTGTTTTATTCAGAAAAATATTAATAGTATAGTTTATAAAGCCTAGAAAGAAAAACTATAAAAATTATTATTTATAGATAAACAAAATTATTATGAGCTGGGGTATGTATATGTCTCAAGTAAATACCTTTGTAAATTCTATTTTACTTTAAAACTATTAATACCTTATAAATAAAAATTTAAAATTTGCTTCTATGAAAAAAGATTTTTCCCCCCTTCCATCTAGATAAAAACAAATTACACATTAAAAAATTAAAAAAATGTTGTCTCAGTTTAATTGAGTTATAGATATAGTTTAAATTTTTTTGCCTGGTCGGACCAGGACTAGTTAATTAGCATTAGTAGGGTGTGTAATAATAAAAATGGTGATTTTAAACGCCAAGAAACCTTTTGCTTTATATTCATAAAGTTTTTTAACGGATATTAATTACTACGCTAAATCCGTTGCTAATTTTATTTTTTGATGTTAAAGTCTTTGAAAATTTATAAAGGTCACCTAACTCGTTTAAGCTTTGCTTTTTAATTCAACTAGCTTCCCAGGGTTAAATAAGGATTAAGATAAACCGGAGACATCAGGTTTTTATGTCAGAAATCTAAGACGAATTGCTGGTTGAATTTAACCAATCAGCTTAAATGTCGCTTTAAACTTTGAGAGTAAAACGCAACACAAGCTTGCAGCTCAAGCTGTTTATTGATTAAAGATTAGCATAAAAGCATAATTCATTTTTTTCAGGTACCCAAATGGTCATTCCTCTAAATAAAAATATTATTTTTAGAATATAATTTTAAATTCACTTTCCTTTAACAAAATTTACATGTCAATTGTAACTTTTCGGAAAATGGGAACCAATTATTGCAAAACCATAGGAAAATAATTGCCAACCCCCTTGTGTTTTAGTAATTATGGATGACTTTTTGTGATTAAAAATATTTATTTATTTTTTTAGATATAAAATTTAGAATATACATTATAATGCAATGAGGTTTTGGTAATTTATATAGTTATTGTGAACTAAATATAAAGATAATGCTGTATGTATACCTATAAAGGGATTTAAAAAATATTTTAGTATTGAATATATTCAATCTTTTAGGCCAGTATTGCAAATGCTTTTCATTAAATTTTAGATTTATAAATCCCTATATGATCCCAAATTGCAATATATCATTTTTATTTTATATTCCCTATTGGCCAAAGGTCCCTACAATTAGGTCATCCTAAGTCACTCCTTTTAAGCATTAATATAAAATCTGATCTACTAAAATATATCAATGTTTGGTGAGGATTCTGAAACTGCAGCGAAATAATCTAAGTAATGGCCTTATCTAAGTTTTCTGTTATTTGAGGCATTATGCCAGGCCCTACAAGTTATGACAATTGAAATAAATGGCCAACTAACAAAATTGACTAATTTTGTTAAGTCCTTAGGGATATAAATTTTTTTTGGTGATATTAGAATCAACTCTAACTGCAAAGAATTATGTAACGTTTATTAATTATCAGGTAATACAAAACACACCCACCAAAATTTACTAGCCTTAAATATTTTTAAAACAAATGGCTTTGAAAATGGACACCCATCTAACTAATAACTAATAGAGCGCGGCAACCAACCTTAAAATGGTCCATGATTATTTTTTAAAAGAATGAGTTATATCAAAAATAAACATAGGTCGAAGAATTCCCTAATTACAAAAAAATTATATTAGGCCTGACACTTTAATTTAAATTTTTTTATGAATAATGTCCTAAATCGCTCGGCTCATATTTTGACTTACGGGTAAGCCTACCATTTGCGTTTAGCATTATCTCCTTAAAATATACAAGTATATTTATTTAATTCCTTTTAGTACCTTCAGCAATGAGTTCCAAACCAAAAATTAAAATATTTAACAACAGTGTGCTAATTACCTACAAAGACCCTGTCATATTTGAAACAAATATTGTTAAATTTCAAGTCTATCGTGTTAGCGCTGAGAAGTGGACTTTATTGTGTGAAAAAGTATGGTATTAATATTTGTTGATATTTGCAATTTTTTTTTACTATTTTAAGTAGGTTAAAGCGGCCCAAAGTTTTATATCAAAAGACTATATTGAGCTAATTCAAAATATATACTTGATTCAGCATCCATTATCCGCCGTCTATTATTTAACTTAAAATCCGGGTTCAAATGCGGGCAAAGCACAATTTAGTGGACAAATCAGGCACGATTCTAGACCCCTTTTGGCAAAAGTTTTTGATTGCCCCCCAAAAAATTGAATTTGCCCTCCCCCCCCTAAAAAAATACATAGTGATTTTATGTTTGCCCCCCCCCCCCAAAATTTTATTTGCCCCCCCCCCCCCCCCCCCAAAAAAAAATACATAGTAATTTTATTTTTGCCCTTCCAAAAAAATTAAATTTGCCCCCCCCCCCCGCCCCCCAAAATATGTAAAAATTTTATTTTTTCTTCCACATAATATAATCATATTTTATCCGTCAAAAATATCTAAAAAATATTTTAAAAATATTTACTTTTTTTAAAAGTGTTTTTATTCATTAACACTTCTCATCCGGTAGAGAGATCAAACTAACTCAGAAATTATTTCTGTTGTTATTATATATATAAAATTTGATTTTACAAAAACTTTATATTTGTGAAAGCAATTCATAAATCTGATTTCTAAGAAATTTTCTCACTTGTCATCAATCTTTTGTTAGAATATAATCTAGAACCAAAGAACCTGATCGCACAATGCACGATGGGGCGAACGTAATGCCCGGGGGAAAAGGTGGTGGTCAAGTATTTCTAAGCAAAATAGCTGGACACCATGTCCTGTATACTCACTGCTTTAACCACCGATTGCATCTTGTTGTAAAAGATTGTCTTGAAATTTTAAGGGAAGGGAAAGATTTTTTTAATATTTTTCTTCCCTTCATAAATTTTTTTAACATGATGCAATTAAGGTAGTTAGTGAATGCGGGACCATACCCCGGCTTTTGCCCCATCGGTGGTGTGGTCACTACCAGGCCATTGTTTTTTTTTAAATTACACAAAAATATTTAATACTCTTTTAAATTAAAAACAAAAAAACTTTTATATTTTTAGGTCAGAGGACCGAAGCATCGGGGTTTTTTGACCATATTTATAATCATCAATTTATTTTTTTTGTCACTTGAAAAATTATTTTATTTATTAAAAATAATTATAGATCAATTTCAATGCAGAACGATTTATGTTTCTAAAACTTCTGATTTTATACACCATTGTTTATTAAAAATTATACAATTAAAAAATAAAAATACATTTGAAGATTTATTCAAAAACTGTTTTGATATTAATACTTTTTTACATTACAATAATTTATCTATGGATAAAAGAAAAACTAAACCTACAGATTTTTCTGATTTTTATTTATTTTCAACTCATAAGTTTTAAAATATTTTAAATATTAATGATGAAGTAAAAAGTATTTATTTTAATATTATTGATTTATTTTTTGATTCTTTTGATAATAGATTTTTTACCGATAATATTTATTTAAAATCTTTAGATTACCTTTTATTTGATTTTTTTAATATAAATAAACTAGAGCCTCTTTTAAAAATAAGTAATATTGATAAAAATTTATTTTCTAAAGAAATTGACGTAGCCAAATATTTAATAAGAAACTTAATTATTACAAAGAATGTGTTACTAATGATTTTGTTAAATTTATATATGATTATAAAGATGCGTTTTCTAATCCATTTAACATTTTTCATATAAGTTTGTTATTTGGCTCTTCAACGTCGAGTTGTGAGGCCACATTTTCTTCTTTAAGAAGGATAATAACTTCTAGTAGGCTGTTAAGTAGTGACCTGAAAGGTGATTTGGTTCTTCTAGGACCCGAAAAATCATTAACTGGGGCGTTAAATTTTGATAAATTTTATAATTTAATCAAAACAACCTCTAGAATAAAATTGTTAGTTTAATTAAAAACACTGCTCATAATCAGCTAATTATTTACTATTTTAAGACATGGTTGCAAATTTTTTTAATGCGCATTTAACGTTTATGTTCATGTTTTATTTAATTTTTTACCCTAATATTAATTGCTAGTTATATATAACCAGTGTTTTTTCATATATATTCTTCCAAATTAGCATACTTATACAATTTGTTTTCATGATAATCAATCTTATTTTACTATTCATTTTCTAAAATTCAAAGTTTTATATAATGCATTTTAATCATTCATATATATCATATTATGCGCAATACCAAATGATAAAATACTTAAAATTAATTTCCAAATCTCATATCTTTTTAAGCAATTGATATTAGTGAAAACAATTAATTTTAATTCACATATCCAAATTATAAACGCAATCATTTTTTTTATTTTATGAATATAATAAATTACTATTAATTTGTTAAAAAATTTTGAACATGGATTCTATTGTTGTACATGTATATTTTTTGCCGTGAACGAAGGTCATGGCCTGCCGCCGAAGGCGGCAAAAATTTCTACCCCCCACAAGTTTTTTTTGCCCCCCCCCCCCCCAAATGGAAAGGCTAGAATCGGGCTTGGGACAAATATTAAATCTTAAATAGAGATAATAACATTTGATCTTTAGTAAAACATAAATTTACGCTAAAAAGATGCTAGTTTAACCCAAATTACAAAGGTCAAAAAATTTTTGAGAGCTAGGAGCTAACTGCAGAGATCCAACCTGCCACCTTATAGATTTTCAAATTTGTTTACCGTTTTTTTAATAAATTAACTTTTTTTAATGAGTTGAAGAGCAAACCTTTTGATATTATGGTTGATTTAATGCGCTAAACGAGCAGTGTATTTTCGCCGGCGGAATTTAAAAATAGCTTCCGCCTATCTAATAAAATTGTTAGTTAGATTATTTTTAGGCTTGTATTAAAAAAAAAGATAACAGTATCAATAGATGATTAAGATTTAAATAATAAGGGACCAACGATAATAGGATAATTTCACAAAAGGTTATTATAAATAAAATTTCAAAAGTAAAAAAAAATTGAAGGTCACATAATATTTTCTAAGATGATGCACTAATGGGGAAGCTCATTAAAGATTAATAATTAAAAGATTTAAAAATCGAATTAGTATAATTAAAGGCCAGCTCATTGGAGATTAATAATTAAAAAATTCAAAAAATGAATTAGAATAATTAAGGCCCATATGACAACGTAAATATGATCTATAAAATAAAAATAAAGAAATAAATGTAATAAAAATGTGCCTGTAAATGGTTAATAGCAAAATATTATATAAAAAAAATGAGCCATTTAAAGGGTGTAAAAGAAAGTCAAAAGACAAATAGTAATGTAAAATAATTAGGTGATAAAATACAAAAGCCAAAAAGTGGCTAATAAAATAAGAAGAACATGAGGCCAAATTAGTAAGATTAAAATTAAAAAAAATAAGAGCTATCTAAAATTCTTTTTTATGAAGCCAGTGGAGGTGTTGTGATTATCGGAAGAATGAGGTGGATATTGATATCAAAGGCGGAAAAAAAAGACATATGAAATTTTAATTAATTTAATTTTTGCATTTTATACTTTTTTTCTTAAATGTATTAATAAAAAAAGATCTTTTAAAGAATAAGGATGAATTTAATGAAGAATTCTAAGGCAAATTGTTATTTGATTTCATAACAAAAAAATAAATAAAAAAATTGAGGGGGCCTAGCTAATCCATAATTATTCGCTGGCGATTCACAAGTTATTCATTTATATAAAAAATTATTAACGCAAACAAAAAAAGTGTTTCCTGTAGAACGGACCAAATAAAATTTGGTTGCTATTCACAAATTTAGGGAGTCTAACTTCTATTCCGGATTCTAATTGAACTTATCTATTTTCAAGTGTATGGTGGTTGATGTATGTTATTATTTGTATAAAATTGTGTAATTAATATAAAGATTATTGTCTTTACACACTTACAATTCTCAAAATTGTCGTAAGTTCGAAATTTTAACTTTATCCATTAGCCAATAATGTCCTTGTTATCTTTTATTAAGGCCTATTATTTTTATGTTTACCGAGTAGACAAAATATGCCCGAGACAATCAATCAACCGTAAAAAAATTGATTATTTATTCTACTAGGGAAAGCCTATAAACATTCGTGGCCGGAAATTGGGGCTTTTTAATTTCACTCTAAATGTAAGCAAGAGAGTTTTACGCTAGATATATATCCCATTTTTTTTAATCACCCAAGGATATGACTTGCCTCAAATGCCCAGGTAGTGAAGGCTTAAAAAAATCCGAGTCAAAATTTGTAATTTTAAAAGTATTTTTAGATGAAAAGGAAGCAAGGAAAGCGACAGCTATACTTTAGGGGAACCTGATCCCAAGTTTTTTTTTATCAGATTTAACGTTTTTTTGGCTGTTAAAAACTAATGATTAAAGGTCATAAAATAAATTTTAACAAATTTTTTAACCTTATTATTTTTTCTAAATCCTCGCTAAATTTTTTTTACAATAAATTTAACAAATTTTTTGAATTTTGCCGAGGATAAATATTAAAAATTATGTACAATTTCTAATATTGCCCATCAAACTAAAAAGGACTAGTAAAAGTTAACAAATGTAAGCATACAAATTTTAAGTTTTTATTTTTTACACCTTAAAATTTAATAAAATGGCAAACTTTTGTTTTTATTTCATAAAAAGCCATGGGTACGTTAATTAATTGGGGGAAATTTATGTTATATAGCGATGTTTTATGTATAAAATGCATTTTATAATTTTCAAATTGGTTTGGTAGTGACCCAGAAGTCGGCTTTGAAGATAGAGTAAAATATTAAAAATTACCAATTTTCTGATCTGAAGTTCTCTTTTTCTCCAATATTAACAATAGTATGAATCAAATTAATAAAACTCTTATAGCCTAACTTAATTGCCCCTATGTCTAACCTTTTAAATATAATCAAGATTGGCACTTTTAAATATTTATAAATAGTGCAGAGAGCAAATTTTTGTCCGAAAATTTAAAAAAAAATATTTTTTTTGTTTTTTAAAAAGTCATGTCGGTCCCATACTTTTGAGTTCACATATTAGTAATAATTACTAAGGACTTTTTCAGCAATTTTTGAAGAAATTTAAAAATACGTTTTTTTATTATATCAAACTGAATGTTCTTCAAAAAATTGCAAAATTTTAAAATAAATTTTTTAAAACAATAAACGCCAGATAGCCCAGCCCTTATTGTCCTCTTCAAAATAAATTTAAGTCTCTAACACATTTTGACTTATAATATCCCAAAGTTGCATCAAATGTGAAAATTCACTTTGCGATTTTTCTTTTGCCCCTATCTCTGTCAAAAATAACTTCCGGTCAAAAAAAATTTCTAGATAATGAGAAACCTTGAGATACTACCTTCATGCGAAATTTCAGCCAAATTTTAAGGACCTCTCCCGGACTTGTTGAATTGAGGTGGAATTGATCATATATAAATTAAGCCTTGCAATCTCAAGGAATTATTTTAATTTATTTACTAGAGGCCGTCCATGGTAACTTTGCAATATTGAATAAAAACACCGAACCTACCTAATATAATTTTTTGTTAGTCGCGTTTTTGTTAGAAAACTTGCATGAACATGTCAGGTTTAGAAAATTTTTTTACCTTATTACCAAATTTTTCAATATCATTTTTTTAGTTTCTATTATTTCCTTTATTTAAAACCATTATTCCTTTTAATATGTAAAGATTTTTTAGAATTCATATTATTTATCATGAACATTTAGCCTAAAGTTATATTATGATAATTATTACATTATTCAATTTACCGTGGTTTTGCCTTGTAATCATTAAAAATCTATAACATTTTTAATTTTAAAAATAAAAATTATTTAAAAAATTATTCTCGTTTTTAACAAAACATAAAGTGCAGGCTAGAATTCTTAGACCCGGTCTCCCTACAGTCTCGGCATCAATTATAACCCAGCCTATTAAACCGGAACACAAAATTTAGACGACCTTAAGCATCATTTTTCGTAACCCTTTTTGGTGAAGTTTTAGGTGCATATCACGAATTTGAAATTAGAAAATCGATGCCTTATTTATTATTAGGTGTCAAAAATGAGATTTTCTTATTTTGTAGTATTATGGTCTTTATATCACAAACACTATGGATATTAACAAAAGTTTAAATGTATATATGGATAGGGATACATTTATTAACAACGTGTGTTTGAATTTTTTTGTGAAATTTATAATTTATTTTCTTGTTTTTTTTCGTATGCTTTGGCATAAAATCAGGTTTTCGTTCTCAAATAACTTGAAAAAATTATGTTAATGACTTTGAATAAACTTTTAACATACTTTTTGGAAGGTTATGCCAATAGTTTTGGAAATTTAATAGTTTAGAAATTTTATAAATTTTTATCTGAATTCTCATCATAAAAAAATTGGAGGCATTTATTCGCGATCGTGATCGATAAAAAATTTACAACATCCTGTAAAAATCGTCGTTGTTTTTTGATTCCCAGTGTTATTTATAAAAATTCCCCGTTAAATATATATTTTTCACAGGCAAATTTGTAAAATCTATAATTAGAAAAGATTTATAACACAGTTCGACAAATATCAATATAAACAAAAGAATTTTTTGACACTAAAATTAATCCCCATGATGGCCTTATCTCATAAATATTATCCGTTTTTTTGAAGTTTTCACCCTCGACTAATCGAAACAGCCCTTAGAATAACAGATTTTGCAACCTCGAGAAACCCTAATGATTAGAATTCAGTAAAATATTTCACTATATAAATCACTTTAAACTTGCATTTTTTATATTAAATAATGAGAAATAAAATGTTTAAGTATATCAATCATTTAAACATTAAGATATTACAGAGTATTTGGCATCTTAACTTAAATGGCACGATATAAAATTGGCCTTTGAAAATATTAAAAAAGGTTTGATAACATTTTAGCTGTTGTGAATATATAAAAAAAATTTAATTTATATATTTTTTTTGTTTTTTTAACATTTTTTAAAAATTTCTAATATTTTTAGCTAACTTACAAAATTTGATTAGAAACGGTAAACGTTTAAAAAATCCAAAGATGGCAGGTTTGATCTCTCTAGTTAGCTCTATTAAATTTTTTGACCTTATACATTATTTATGACAAAAATACATTCATATATTTGGGTTTATCTAGGCCTCCAATTATCGTAATACGGTTTAAGCTGTTAGGTAAAATATTTCGCTATTCTGAAGGATAATTATTAAGGCAGCGGAAATACATTTAGGACGCTATCTTTGCATTGGGTGGAAATTAGTATCAAGTCGATCAATAGCGAGGAGAGACCTTAGACGCTGACATTATTATCTTATTGTTTAATGAAATTTGGCGTTTTGACCCCCACGCCCTCCCCCCCCCCCCCCCACCTCTCATCCTATCGCATTCTAGAGTCACATTCTAAATAAATAATGCCTTATCAAAACTACTCATACTAAGTGTACCATATACCTTTTTTTAAATATATAATATAATAATACTTCATTTTTGTTAATTTTATTACTTTACATTTTACAATTTTGAATTTCTCTTATTAAGGAAAATTTATGCTATGCTTACATTTTTTACATACATTTTTATGTGTGCTACATCTAATTTATTTTAAATATATATTCTATAAAACTTAAAAATATAACTAAAATTGTATAATTATAATAATTAAATGCCCTGCTTATTTTTAAAATACTCAACATAAAGACAAGTTCTACTTTTTTAGTTTGATAAATCTTTTAATGAATTAATCAATAAGCTTCATATGTCTCAATGCCCGTCGACTTGATTGTAATGTTTTATGCTAGATGAATTGTACAGACACAAACATTAAAATTGGACATTCTTACAAGTATGTGCGGACTGCCAAAATCAGGAATGTAAATTTGATTGGTTCCTTCAGTTACTCATTATATCTTGGTACAAAATAAATAAATACTTTTACGCTATATGCAAATTCCAACAAATTAGTCTCAATTAATATTTATAATCATTAAAATAATATTTTTAATTTTTGTCAAAATAATGTTCACATAATATTCTATTACAGATTGACAAATTTTGAGCTATTTAGATAGTATTGGCATCAAGGATTTATCATATCCGTTTGTGTCAAACTTTGTAAGCGTGCTATGAAGAAAACAAAACAGATTTAAAGCAAAACAAATATAAAATTATTTATATTTCTAATACAAAATGGTAAATTAATATTAAAAAAAATAAACATATGTTTTGCGATATTTAGGTGAAGGCAAAATAGTCTGTAACACCTAAGCATTGTGTAAAAGCTTTGAACATTAAAAATTTAATTTCTCATTCCATGGGATAAAAAATAGAAGTTAGTTAATTTTAAGAAAATTTTTTCAATTTATAACTAGTTGTTCTGATCAAACGGACATTTATCTAATATAGTCCTTCTGTTATCTATCTAGATAAACAAGTTTATAAGCCAAAAAAATAAATTAGGGATAAGGCCATTTGGTAAAATAATTCGCTCATTGGCGTAGGAGAGGGGGAGAGGGGGGGGGGGAATGGGGATCCCCAAGCATGCCATATCCCCACCCAAATTAAATAATTTTAGTGCATATCCCCCCCCCCCCCCCCCCCCCCCCAAAAAAAAATAAAATACCAATTAAATATAAAATTAAATTGCATTTAAAATATTTTTAAATATTTAATTTTTAAATATTTATTTTTAAATATTTAATTTTGAAATCTCCCTTCCCCTCGAATTAAAATACTAATTAACTATTTTTATTATATAAATTCATTATATAATTGTATCATTAATATAAAAATGTATTGCATATAATATATCAATAATATAATTTCCTTAATAACATATATGTTTGTTTATATAAACATTATTTATAAAAGTCCTTAATGATTACTTAAATTTTAAAAAGCAAAATTAAGTAACAATCATAAGAATCAGTAGATTTAAAACTAAAGCACTATGGCAAGACCGAAGGTCGTGCCCGCACTATGCCGCTGAAGGCGGCATTTTTTTTTGTAATCCCTCTAAGCTTTACAACTTGCTACGCCCTTGAATTCGCTGCATTTCTATAAATTTGAACATTTATAAATACCTCTTGTATTAGGGCACGAGTATTGTATGAACGAATATTGATGATAATAAAAGGTAGTAAAATAAACAGAAAAAATATTTAAAAGTAGGAGTAAAAGACCTCACACTCACGTGAACTTGTCTTAGTTTGTATATATAGATATAACATATTTCATAAAATAAACAAATTAACAAGTCGACAAAAATTAATTAGTGATCAAAATTATAACATATCGAAATAGTCTAATAACACAGGCCAAACATCAATGCCAGAAATAAGTTTATAATAAAAGCAAACATCCTCATGATGGTCTTATCTCATATATATTTTCCGTTTACATCAATAATTATTAACATCACTTGGTCATTTTAAGATTTTAACTATACTTATAAACAATTAGGCAAGTTAAATAAAAATATTATTGGAACACATAGTTTTCAAGTTATGTTTTATTATTAAAAATATAAAATAAGACTCTAACTTAGTTAATTTGATAGTTTCAATCGCGATCTTTACCTAAATTAAAAAGGAATAATTATAACCAATAAAACGTATTTAAGCAAAAATATAATAATATAAAGTAACGACACAATTTTTTACAAATAAATTAAAATAAAAAAATTTGCTTCATTCTTAACACTTTAAGCAATCTAAATTTAATTTTATTTAGCTCCACTTTTTGTTAGGATTGATGTTTGCAGAACATATTGCCAGATTTCATGGAACGTACCAGATCGAATTGATAATGCTGATGTTAAGTATTTCAATCTCACATATAAAACCAAAAATGAACCTAATTGGAGCCACCAAAAAGTGTACCCCGGTGATAGCGATAATAAAGTATCTCTATTATCTATTCCCCATAATTTACATAATTATACCACAAATATCAAAAATTTCAAATTTCGCCGATTAATTTACACATAAAAGAATAAATTCTTTTTCCAAATATTTTCCCTTTTTCTCAATCAACATAACTTATAATATTAAAAATGTCCAAACTTTTAAACTAAATATTTTGATTAAGTTACTTTCATTTCGTTGTTTAAGCCGAAAGTTAAAGGTACCTTAGTTTGTAAAATTTATGAAGTGGATATGACATTCACAATGACCCATACATAGTTCGACAAAGATCAATGAGTGAAAATAGATAATTATGAGAATTTGGGGAAAAGATGTTATTTAAATTGAAGGGTGTGCTTAAATTGTCCAAACTCATTTTTTAGGTTAAAGAAATAATTGTTACAAAAAGGCATTAAAATATTTTATTTGTGCATTTAATGAATAAATTTTTTCAATATTTTATTGTTAGAATCCAAATTATAATAATTCTCATTTAATAATTTCGAATAATTTAATGACTTTAATTTAATATCTAAATTTTAGTGATATATATGGTCAACAATCGACAAACTAATTCCCAAGTCTTAGATTTTGTTTGGTACGCTTTTAAAGTCCTTTGGTTAAAACCTAAATTTTGTTTACCGGAAACGATTTTTGACCGAAAAAATTATTTTTTTTTTGTATAAAATTTTGAGGCAATTTTAAACGCATGTGTCCTTAAACTGTTATAGCTAAAATCATTATTTATTTTATTTTTAAGAATAATGTGGGTTACCTTAGACACAAATAATATTTAAATTTTTTTAAGTTTCTAAAATACTAATATCACTTGAAACCAAATAAGTGATTTTCGTCTTTTTTAAAAATTGACTATATGGCTAACCTTTCAACCTTTTTATGATATTTAAAGTGCATTAATGGATAAAATATTCCTTAATAACATAAAAAGCCCCAGTATTTACTAAACTCAAAAAAAAATTTATAGAAAAACCGCAAATTTAAAGTGTCAAACAACGCATATTATTTTTGTCTATGCAAGCTTATTTTTATCTTACTGGCAAGATTAACTATTAGAACCAATAAGATCATTCACAATTTATATGATTAAGTATTAAAAATATAACTTTATGAATTAATACTCAAAAAAATGTGACAGATTACAAAAAAGAATAGTATGACATTCCATTAAATTAAAATTGTATTTTTTAATATTGGTATAAAGAAATTCTATTGAAAATTGTTTAGAAATTAATTACAAAAACTTAAAATGAATGCCCATTTCCTAATGCCTATCAAATCAAAATTACTAATAAACAGCATGATGTAAATAGTACTAAATTAATTGGTTTTAAAACTCTTTTAAGGTCGGTTAAATATATACTATCATTTTTACCATAAAACATATTTAGCATTTGAGCAAATTGGTAAATATTATGTTATATATTTATTATTAATTTGGTTCAAATATATAGGTTTCTAAAAAATTATCAAAGCTAATTTTAAACGATATTTTTAATGTTAAACCCTAAAACTAACTTGTTTTTTGTATTTGTAATTAAAAAACCATATCACTATGTATCCTAAAATATTTGGTCTTTTACGTTATTTTAAATTTTTTTTTTGAGTTTAGTAAATACTGGGGCTTTTTATGTTATTAAGGAATAATTTATCCATTAATGCACTTTAAATATCATAAAAAGGTTGAAAGGTTAGCCATATAGTCAATTTTTAAAAAAGACGAAAATCACTTATTTGGTTTCAAGTGATATTAGTATTTTAGAAACTTAAAAAAATTTATATATTATTTGCGTCTAAGGTAACCCACATTATTCTTAAAAATAAAAAAAATAATGATTTTAGCTATAACAGTTTAAGGACACATGCGTTTAAAATTGCCTCAAAATTTTATACAAAAAATAAAAATTAAAAACATCTTAATTTACTCTTTTATCAGATTTTAGGTTTTTGGGGCTGTTTTTTTTAATATTAATGAACCAAAGTAGGAAATTAAACCTTTAAAAAATTTACCCATTATTTTTTTTCTACCTCCCAAATTTTTTATATATACTACATTGAACGAATTATTGATTAGGATAAATGTTGGGTGTTTTATGTATAATTTTTAATATTGTTCATTAAATCCAAAAGGACTAGTTATATTTAACAAATGTAAGCATACAAATATTGTTTGTGTTTTTTACATCTTAAAATTTTATAAATTTTATAAAAAACCATGGGTACGTTAAAAATTTTGGAGGTAATTTATGTAAGGCCACGTTTTAAGTAGGTATTTAATTTTCAAATTTTTAAAAAAATTTATTTTGTAAATAAACACATTTTTTTAAAAGGTTTCCACTGCTTAAAATACTTTTTCTAAATTATATTTTTTGACAAAAGTTTAAATAATTTAAATTTTAAAATTCATAATTCTTTAAATTTTACGATAATAATAACTCACTTTTAACCATATAAAGCGAGTTTTATCATAAATATAATAGCATTAACATTGGCTTGTATATTGGCGTAGGAGAGGGGGGGAAGGGGGTGAAATTAACCCCCCCCCCCCAAGCATGCCATCTCCACCCAAATTGAAAATTTTTAGTGCATACCCCCCCCCCCCCCCCCCCCCCCAAACTAAAATACCAATTAAATATAAAATTAAATTACATTTAAAATATTTTTAAATATTTAATTTTAAAATTTCCCTTTCCCTCAAATTAAAATACTAGTTAAATATTTTTATTATATAAATTCATTACATAATTGTATCATTAATTTATAAATTTATTGCATATAATATATCAATAATATAATTTTCTTAATACCATATATGTTTGTTTTATATAAACATTATTTATAAAAGTCCTTAATGACTCAAATTTTGAAAAGCAAAATTAAGTAACAATCATAAGAATCAGTAGATTTCAAACCCCCCCCCCCCCCCCCCCCAAGCTTTACAACTTGCTACGCCCTTGTGTATAAAATGCATTTTTAAATTGGATTAATAATTTACCAGGAAGTCGACTTTAGAAGTAAATTAATAAAAATATTTTTTTGCTCTTAAATTCATTCTATTAATAAATAAATTACTAAAGACTATATTTCAAAAATTTCGAAAAAACGTTTTTTAATTTTACCAAGATATTCAGTAAAAAAGTGTGAAAACATTAAAAAAAAGTTTAGAATTACATGCAAGATAGCCCTTATTGTCTTATCTATAATTGTTTTTGACATATAACCACCAAAAGTTGCATTAGAATGCCTCGCGTTTTCTTCTTCTTTTGCCCCTACCTCCGTCGGTCAAAAAATTAAATTATGAGATATCGTTGGATACTACCTCCAAGCAAAATTTTATCCAAGTCTTAGAGAGTGACCTTAAATTTGTTAAATTTAAGGTGGATATGACCATTTATATATATAGACAATTTTGCCGAAGCGTCTTAATATTTGATAATTATATATTTTAATATCTCATGTTTTGAGAGGACTTAGAAGAATATCTAAGATCAGTATTTTCTTATAGTGAAAAATTTAAACAACACGGGAAAAGCTAGCCTTTTTTTAATTATTTGCGTTGTTTACACATGTCAAATTTATATTTTGAGATTCATGGGTTATAGACCTGACCTGCTATCTTAAAGATTTTTAAATCAGTGTGTCGTTTTTTAATCAAATATTATGAGCCAGCTACAAACAATGTTAAAAACAATAAAGATTCAAAGACAAAAACATAAGATATATATAACAACAACTAAACTGTGAAATTCAATCTTTAAATAACATCTTATTATAACACGATAAAAATTGTGCCCTAATTAGGTTTTGGTACCAAATTGTCTGTATAACCTAAATGTTGTTGTAAGAGCTTGGCATACAATATATATTTCTCACTAATATAAAAAATATTACAAATGATTATAATATGATAATTTTTTTTTTTAATTTTTTATTTTGGTGTTGATCGTGGTCTAAAAATAAATAAAATTGGCCAAATTCTGCCATTAATATTCGAAGAATATCTATGTTATAAGACTGGGGATTCTTTTATTCTAGTATAATTTATTATCACTCATAGAATTTTGTCGACCTATGTAATATATCATACAGCAAGCGTAAAATTGAAAAAAATCGACTCCAAAAAATTTGGAAAAAGATAACCCATTTTTATCCATTTGAGACGGATACCAAATACAAATTAAAAATAAAATTGTCGAATTTGAGGCATTACTTATTTTTTATTTACTTAATCTTAGACAACAAAATTTAGACGACCTCGAGCATCATTTTTGGCAACCATTAATTTTGGTCAAGTTTTCGGTGCTGAATTACGAATATGAAGTCAATTCCAATGCCTCAGAATTTTTGTTATTTAGGGTCAAAAACCCAAATTTGGTCATTTTAGGAGTATTTTGAGCTTTAATAACTTGATAAAAATAGTTAAAAAAAATTATAAAAGTTTTTAGAAAGAGAAACCCTTCATTAACTACTCAAGAAATTAAAATAATTAATATTTTTTTTTATTATTTTATTTTTTTAATTTACTCATTTTTTTCACACACCTTCTTAAGACCCAAATTTTCGTAAGCCAGACTTGAAATTTTATACAATTAACTTTTCCATTTTTTAACATGGAATGCGATTATAAACTTTAACCTAAATAATTTAGTCTTTCACAGGTGCAAAGACTTTTTCAACTAAGCACTTAAAATATACAATATAGACATAACAGTACGAAGAATTAATTTAATTAAGACAAAACATAATTAAAAGTACTTTAAGATTCATAATTAATTATATTTAGAACATAAAAAGAAAAAAGTTCAAATTGCCCGTCATTTCTTAACAGAACAAGTCGTAACAAAGTAGCTTTTTTTAAAAAGAAGATATACAATTAGTTGTTTTAACCGCTTCGGCTCTTTAGATCCGTCCATATCAATAAAATGGCCTTTTTTAACCAAATTAGATTTTGCGACCTCGAGAATACCCTAAGAAATTTGAGTCTCTTTCTTATACATTACTTATAACTTATATTTATCCTTTCAAATGATGAGAAATAGGTAAGTGTTAGTTTAGTGTAAAAGTTTAATGAACTTTAAAATAACATTTTATATATAAGTTTTCAGATTTAAACTATTAGAGTTCTAATAAACCAAATTAATTAATTTTCATAATCAGGTGCGTGAGATTATACTTTATCCAATGGCATTATTTTTTTTAATTTTTTTTAATTTAAAAATTACTATTTTTGGACTTTAAGGTCATTATAAAAAAATTTGGAGGCATCAGTAAAACACTAAAAGCGATATCATGATCTCCAAAAATTCTTAACAAAAACCTCTAAATATCATTTATGTTTTTTCTGTTGTCTCTTGTAATTAAATTTTAAATGTATTTTACGCAATAAAATATTAAAAAAATAATTTTTTTTATTTTACCGAGTAATGATATATTTTAAACATGCATTAAACTATGCATATAGTGTACCTACAATTTTTCCTTTCCCAACCCTAAAGAATTATACTACTTGCAAGTGAGATCTGTCTACATGAAAGGATTGGGACCTCGCAGCAAAATGATTCGTCTAAATCGTAACATTTTTAATTTTCACTCAATTTTTTTTAGGAACATTGTTCAAGGGTAGAGTTGGTAAGTAATTAAATAACGCTCAATATAAAAGCTTAATGCATATTTGCCATCAGCATCTCTTTAATGAGCTAACTAATCAAGCTTACACATTGTTCAGTAAACATAGATCAAATCACTTATAGATCGCCAGTGTGCGATCAAAATACAACCTATCAAACTTAACTATTTTCCTTCTGATAACACACTAAGATATAATTTTCTCTAAACCCGCAATTAGCACTGTGGGGTCCGTACGAACCCCAGCACTTTTTAAATTTTGAATATCTTTAAAAATATTATATATTTTTGGCCAAAATATTGTGACTTTTTTCTTAAATATATAATTAACAAAACTAGCAATTAAAATTTGGTCTTAGTCTAATAACAAATTTCTTAAAAATTTAGAAATTGAATTGGGGTTTATTTGAACCCGGCCCTCTCAATTTCAATGTTGGAAACCATGTTATTGCCTTTATTTAAATATAAACTTAAATAATTGCAACCTTGTATTTTAGTTATTATTTTATATAATATTAATTATTAAGTATACAAAATGTTTGTATTGTATATTAATAATATAAAATATTATTTTTAAAAATAATTTTTTAGATAAAAATATTTTTTTTTCATGAAACTATCTAAATATGTTCAACACAATTTGATCAATAATATAGATACATTTAATTTATTGACATGATTTATTTAATTAATATGGAAAAATGATAAATTTCAATTTTTCAGATTTTTTTCTACCTTGTGTCAAAAAAAAGTTTACTATTTATTATAACTTATATTAGTCTAAATTTAAAGAGTACGTATTTCTTTTTAAAATAATAAAAAAATAAAAATCATAGCCTCAAAAATCTTAAAGTTTAGCATTTGAGTTACAAATTTCTTATCCTACTATTCGCGGGTTAAAGGAAAGAGCTAAAGGGTCCAAAATTAAAAAATAATAAATAATTCTTTTTCTATTTATTAATTATTAACTAAATTTAGTTTGTATCTAATAAATACTAAATAACTTAAATACATAACTGTACCCGGTATTTTTTTGTAGAGAGAAGGAGTGGGGGGGGGGGGGGGGGGGGTTGAAGAATAAAGGAAACGTCTATTTTGAAGAAACAATAAGGTGTGTATGTTGTCATATATGCCAAATCCATATTGCATTTTACATATTAGAATGATCATTTAGCGTGGGGTAAAGAGGGGGCTAATCCTCCCTCCCCCTTCCCCATTTCAACCCTCGGTAGGTTACTACTATATCTCTTCCTTTACTTTTTTAAATATTTTTTTATCAAAATTATGGTAAAAGAGATGGTATTATTTAAAAGCATAATAAAGATTATTTTTTTTAATATATTTTAATTACAATATTTTACTGTGATTAGATGCACATAATCCCGGAATTTTCAAAAAATTAAATTTAATGCAGACATTTTGTAAAAGCAATTCAAATATGAGAAAACTAGCAATTTTTATCTTAAGGATCTAGAGTAAAGGTCAGGAGATTATTGTATATAATGCCATTTTAAATGCATGCAGTTGCCTTTGGGAATAAGGGCGGGGGCAGGCAATTATAATAATAACAGTGAAAAGCAAATTGGAAAAGGGGGCTTGAGCCATCCCCCAACCCCTGGCTACGGCTTAAAGCTCAGTAGCTACAAAATAAATGCGTAAATATCCAAAAAAATAGGTCTAATTTTTAACGGCCCACACCATGGCATAATTGTATATAATAATTAAGATTTAAATTTTTATTATTTTAGTGAATAGTCCTGAAATATTATTGGAGAAATGCGGAGAAAGCTCTTGCCAAATTGATTGGAATTCAACTATTTCTTATGACCACGCTAGACTCAATTATGAAATAGAAATCATAGGTTCGAACACACGAAAAAGGCAATTTGTGAATATTACTAATGCATGCTACGAAGTCCCTCTGCAAGAGGTAAAATTTATTGAAAGCTTAGAATCTGTTGAATGGCCAAACATTCGGTGAATGGTAACAAAGAAAATTAATGATGAATATTTATTTAGTAACCTCTTTTTTGGGGGAAGGGGGGGGGGGCGGATATTCTCGTGTTTAATTAAGGATTAAAAGATTTTTAAAACATAAAGTTTAATTCATAGATGCTGATTTTTTTAAGCTGACTGTGATCGCGAAAGGCTTAATTTCAGTGTGCGGGTGCGTAGCAAAGCTTTTATGATTATGTTTATCTTAGGTTGTAGTTCCATACTTATTGTTGTTGTTGATTGCCCCATTCGTTGGAAGTTGGTTAAATGAAATAAGGGGAGAGAGAAAAGATACCATTTGTATTCCATACATAATTTTGACAACACGACGTAAACGCGATTATATTACCGTTTGGTCCTGTTATAACGTAGATTATACACGAGTTTATTTTACACCGAATATACCTGCCGGACTTCAATCACCCATGTGTCGTTATATCGTTTTATTTGCAGGTGGCAAACTGACTCATATTTAAAGCTTTTATGTGTTTTTATAGATTAACGCGTTTTATAAAGATTTTGTTCTTTTTATTTAAACCTTAATTGCAATAAAATTTGGCATTTAATTCGTGCTTTCGGAGCAAGTACATGCAATCTGATTAATATTCACATTTGTGGAAGTTTTAACTGTTTTTGTAGTTCCAACGTGTGATTAATACCAATCTTAATTTCCTGCTATAATAATGATCTCAAATTTAAAGTTGTGGGTGAATCGTGAGCCAGGGCACTTTTAATATTGAATTCTCGGTTGACGCATTGCGGAATAGACCGCTTTTTAAATGTCTTATGATTCAGCCATCTTTCCTTTCTCTCTAAAGCAACAAGGCGATTTGACTCGGGTTAAGGTGGCGGAAATAGCGAGCAAACTGCATTCACAAAATATTTGGATTTCCTAGTAAAAGGAATTACTAGCTTTGACAATTTTTTCAAAAATTATCAACATTGAAATTTTATAGACTGCGAGACTCTTTTGAGAAAGTCAATCTAGCCTGAAGCGTATAACACAGGTCAACAAATATTTATGTCATAACGTTAATTTTATGACATATATAAATGCATCCTCATGATGGTCTAATTTCATATGTGTTTTTCGTTTTTCTTAGTTTCTTTCATCGTTGGCTCCTTAGATCCGTCTATAACAAAAATGACCTTTTTTGACTAAATTGAAAGATCTAAATATACCTTAAAATTAAAAATTTTTTTTTTGCATATTAAAATTTTTTGTAACTTATATTTTTATGATTCTTTTTTGGTTTTTCAACCTTTTATAAAATATTTAATGTTTATAACTGAGTAGGTTTGATTAAGAAAAACGGTAACGGATTTGATATCCCCTAAGATGGCAGGTTTGATCTCTGTAGTTAACTCATAACTCTCAAAAAATTGTTGGTCTGTGTAACAGAAACTTGTAAAATTGTAATATTATTTGGTCCTATCATGCTTTAATTTTCGGGCATCATCGATCTTATAAACATTTTGAATGTTTAAAAAATTCCTCTTTGCTAGAGTGTTATAAACTCATATTTTTTTGTATACCTCTTTACACTTGCCGAGATAGCAAGGATTAAATAAAATCAAAAAGTAAGCGGCACCCAATTTAGCCTAAATTTATTTAATTTGTAATCTTATATTACCATATTAATTAACAACAATTTTAATATTTTTTTTTAAATATGAAAAATTATTCACTCTAAAAAAGTGAACAATATTAAAGGTTGGATGCTCTTATATACTATAAAAAGTCAAACCTCAACAGTTATTTTATATTCCTATAAAATGGTCGATTATTGTAGTGTTATAATAATTATTAACAAATGATATATTACCCCCAAAATATTTAAATATTTGTTTTTTATTACAAACGTTTTTCGCCATGTTTAATGTCTTCGGAAAATATAAAACTAACTATAAATATAAGTAACCTTTTCACTAATAATTTTTAGAGTTTAAAGGCTATTTACCTTTGTTTAAATAAACAAAAATATAAATAATTCTATTATTGGCAAAAATAAAACGTTCTTATGATATTTCAGGGGAAAGGGGCGGAAGGGGGGGGGGGGGGGGGCAGGTATCATTTATTTAAAAAATTTTAATATTTATATTAATATTTGTGTTACATCGAAAATTATTAACCATTGTTTATTACACAGGTCAACAAATATCGATGTCAGAGTAAATAAGTTTATGAAAACACCCCATAGCCTACTCATACACATTTTCTCCGTAGTTTTTTCCGCCTTACCTTAGATCTGTCCATATCAAAAACATGGCCTTTTTGATCAAATTGGCAGATTTTGACCTCAAGATTACCCTAAAATAAAAAAATTAAAAAATTTTTTTATAAAAAAATCTCTTGTATATATATTTTATCTCAAATAATGAATAAAATTTCTAAGTATCTCAAGCTCTTACATCAACATTTAGATTCTACAATATATTTGGCACCCCAGCCTAAATATGACACGACTTGATATCGTTTTAATAAAAATATTATTTAAGGTTTGAATATAACAGTCTAACTGTTTCAAATACAAAAAATTTTTTTACAATATTTTTTGTTTTTATTTTTTGACGTTTTTTCTAAAATTTTTAATGTTTATAGTTTTGATTCACTAAGTTTAATTAGAAAAAACGGTAAACGGGTATGTAAACTTCTAAGATGGCAGGGTTGGTCACTGTTAGCTTATAAATCAAAAATTTGTTGACCTATATAATAATTTCTTACACCTGGACCAATTGCTCTAAGTATATTTCGATATCTTTTTTAGTTAATATCTAAAACAATATAAATGTAACTGATTTTCATTTCAACATGTCAACTTATGATTTCTATTTTAAAATTTTTTTAGATGAATGAACTTTAAACTCGTCTAAATAAAAATTCAATAAAAAATGTTATTTGTTTAATTAGGACCCCTCTGCTTTTCTCACTTCTCTTTGTAAATTGCAGTTACGGCATAGCACCAAACCGTGCTAATAGGCACATTTTTATTTTCTAAACTAAAAATAATTTTTATGAACATTTTTTGTTTATGCTTAAATATAGTCTGTTAAATTGCAGAGGGCCAATAGTTAGAGCTCTTTTAACAGACAATGACATTGGCAAACCGAAGGGGGGGGGGGGGCGAGGGGGAGTGATTTTGGTGCGTAACGCCATGACAATTAAGCCTATATGACAACGTGCCTCACCCTATTGTTACGCTGTCTCAATTATAATATAGCTGCGTTGCTGGCAACCATTTTGACAGACCCGTGCCGCTAAGTCTATTCATATTTATACTTTAAAAGATTTTTTTTAATTATTAATACAAATTTCTTAAATTTAAAATATATAAATATTTAATTAAAATCTCGTGTGACTTTCTCCTATCCCCTCTAGTAAATTACCATTAACGACTCAATTCTTATGATTTCTCAAAAATCAAAACTGTTTCCACAAAATATTTTTCACGTCTGCTTTATTCATCACTTCACACTCCCTTTGAAAAATCTTAAGTACGTCTCTGGACAAAAAAACTTATAATATGCTCATTGTAAAATTTATTCGTTAAGGCACCATCGTCATGTCTAATATACACTATTTTAACGTTTTAAGTTATCTAACCGAGAAGGCAAAAATTTTAAAAGAGTTGAGGGATGGCTAAAATGTCTGAATGCCCTACAATATTTTCACTAATCTTATTAAATTTACGCCATTTTTAATAAAAGGTCTTGCCTATATTTTTTTTATAACATTAGAGATGTTATGACATCATTTACGATTTAGCAGCCGGAAGCAAATATAAGTGCATCGTTAGAGCGAATTATACCGATGGCATTGGACCAGATAGCGAAACAATTATTCTTATTACAGGTGTTAATTTTTACGTAATTCTAGATGGAAATTTAAAAATAATAGCTGCCTCTAACTCATTTTTATTGGTCTTAAAATGATGTGAGCTCACAATTAGTCTACCAATTCATTTTTTTTAATTCTCATTTAAAATTAGATATAAACGCAATTTTTTTTTTCATAATGGATTATTATTATTTTTTTGTTAAAATAAAAATTTTGAAGATGGATTCATGTTGTACATGTTTATTTTTTGCCGTGAGTAAATAAATTTTTTTGCCCCCCCCCCTCCCCCCCCCTCCCCTAAGTGGAAAAGCTAGAATCGGGCCTTCATATATATATATATATTACAACAAGATTAAGGGGGAAATAATTACGTTAATCAAAAGCATATGTTTCAAGGTCAAGGGCGAATAAAATGCGATCAAGAATTTTTTATTAGAATAAAGCCCAATACATTAGAACATTGGGGAAACTAATCAAATTATACGTGGCCTATAAATAAGAATTCCAATAAATCAGTAGAGTCATAAATTATGGTGAAATATAACTGGCTATGAGATGTCGATATAAATAAATTAATCAACTCAAAAATGTTACTAAGAAAAAAAAAATATAACGAGAATTGATTTTTAGACACGATAGGTGGCAAAAAACTGCCATCTCCTCATTTTGTAATATTCTGCCATATGGATGCTACTAAAATTTACAAGTGGCTATCTCTCAATTAACTAATGAGATGATATGGTTTAATTTAATGTGATCCAGCGAATCCCCATCCTTAACAAAGTGGGAAATTAATTATTTTTTAAATACTGTATTTTATAAAAAATTATCGTTAAAATATCTTTATTTGCCGTCCCATTACGCCGTTCAAATGATACTTAACAATTTTTACAATTACAAGAATAAATGCCCTTGCAATTTATTTTATATATATTGTGCTCTGCTCTTTGGCCCTAATTTTCAAAATTTTGCGGGGCGAGTCTAAATTTGTAACTAAACAAACTTAGTATCAAAATTATGGCTTCCAATATTTGTTTTAAGGCAATCAACATAAATTATATTTTTAGTAAATTAGTAATTTATATCCAGTTTGATTTAACTCTGTTTTAAATATTTCTTTTTCCCCTCCGCATTTATTTTGACCCGAGTTTAATGAACCTAGGAGGGCTTTGAAAAGAGATTTTTAGTATCCCTTAAAATATATTTATAAACATAACATCTTATAGTACCTTCAGCACTGAGTAAGAAACCTAAGATATCAATCAAACGGTTTGTGAAGATCATATACAAGGATCCAGTCATCTTTGAAACAAAGAAAGTTAAATTTCAGGTCTATCGTATTCAGGATCATAAAAACTGGAGTTTGCTGTGTGAAAAGGTATACATTTTTTAATAAATATGCTTAAGTTTTTCCTATCTTTATTACGGCGCGTTTATAATTAATTTTGTTCTTGTAAACAATCAAAATTTTATTAGTTTACGAAGTTAAGTGCCAAAATAAAAACACATATATATCTATAATTTTGTAATTAAAAATTTAATTAGTATATAATATTAAGACATATTTACAAACGTACAGATATATAAAATTGAAGAATGATAAAAAGGAAACATAAATCTTAAACAAAGACGAAAAACAAAAGAGAAAATTTAAAAAAAAATAAAAATTATATTGATTTACAAAAAGTAAAAAATAACAAGAATTTTAAGTTCATTGGCATATTCGATAAGCGATAATAAGAGGTTGTAAGAATTTGTTAATGAAACGGCCAAGCAGGCACGATTCTAGACCCCTTTTGGGGGGAAGAGGGGGGCAGTGCCCCCCCCCAAAAGTTTTTGATTGCCCCCCCCCCCCCAAAAAAAAATAATTTAATTTGCCCCCCCCCCCCCAAAAAAAAATACATAGTAATTTTATGTTTGTCCCCCGCCCCCCCCCCCTCCCAAATTGAATTTGCCCCCCCCCCCAAATACATAGTAATTTTCTTCCACATAATATAATTAAATTTGCTCCGTCAAAAATATCTAAAAAATATTTACTTTTTTTAATTGTTTTTATTCATTAATACTTCTCATCCGCAAGAGAGATCAAACTAACAGAAATATATAGAAAAATTTGATTTTACAGAAAGCTTATTTGTGAAACCAATTCATAAATCTGATGCCTAAGAAATTTTCTCAGTTAACAACAATCTTTTGTTAGAATATAATCTAAAACCAAAGAACCTGATCGCACAATGCTACGATGGGGCGAACGTAATGCCCGGGAAAAAAATGGTGTTCAAGTATTTCTAAGCAAAATAGCTGGACACCATGTCCCGTATATTCACTGCTTTAACCACCGATTGCATCTTGTTGTAAAAGATTGTCTTATTTTAAGTGAAGGGAAAGATTTTTTTGATAATTTTTCTTCCCTTCATAAATTTCTTCAACATGATGCAATCAAGGTAGTTAGTGAATGCGGGACCATACCGGCTGTTGTCTTATTGGTGGTGTGGTCATACCTGCCCATTGTTTTTTTTTTAAATTGCACAAAAATATTTTATACTCTTTTAAAAATTAAAAATAAAAAACTTTTATATCTTCAGGTCACAGGGCCGAATCGGGGTTTTTTGACCATATTTAAAATCATCTATTTATTTTTTTGTATTTAATTGAAAGATTATTTTATTGATTAAAAATAATTATAGATCAATTTCAATGCAGAACGATTTATGTTTTTAAAACTTCTGATTTAATACACCATTGTTTGTTCGAAATTAAACAATTAAGAAATAAAAGTACATTTGAAGATTTATTCAAAAATTGTTTTGATATTAATATTTTTTTAAATGACAATAATTTATCTATGGATAAAAGAAAAACTAAACCTAAAGATTTTTCTGATTTTTATTTATATTCTAAATATTAATGATGAAGTAAAAAGTATTTCTTTTAATATTATTAATTCATTTATATTTTGATAATAGATTTTTTACCGATAATAGTTGTTTAAAATCTTTAGATTCCCTTTATAAATTTGATTAACCTTTATTTTAGATATAAATAAATTAGAGCCTCTTTTAAAAATAAGTAATATTGATAAAAATTCATTATCTAAAGAAATTGACGTAGCCAGAAATTTTTTAATAAGAAACTTAATAATTACAAAGTTACTATTGATTTTGTTAAATTTTTATATGATTACAATGATGCGTTTTCTAATCTATTTAACATTTTTCCTATAAGTTTGTTAATTGGCTCTTCAACGTCGAGTTGTGAGGCCACATTTTCTTCTTTAAAAAAAATAATAACGGCTGACAAGTAGTGATCTGCTTAAAGGTGATTTGGTTCTTTTAGAACACGAAAAACTATTAACTAGGGGCGTTTAATTTTTATGAATATTGTAATTTTTAAAATCCTCTAAGAAAAAATAGTTTGATCAATACAATACACTGCTCATAATCAGCTAATTATTGCTTACTATTTTAACATGGTTGCAAACTTTTTTATGCGCATTTAACGTTTATGTCCATGTTTTATTTAATTTTTTACCCTAATATTAATAACTAGTTATATATAAACAGTGTTTTTTCATATATATTCTTCCAAATTAGCATACTTATACATTTTGTTTTCATGATAATCAATCTTATTTCACTTTTCATTTTCTAAAATTCAAAGTTTAATATAATTCATTTTTATTATTCATATATATCATATTTTTAATTTTCATGCCCAATGATGCCAAATGATAAAATTATACTTACAATTAATTCAAATCTCATATTTTACTCATTTTTTTAATTTAGAATATAATAAATTACTATTAATTTGTTAAAAAATTTTGAACATGGATTCTATTGTTGTACATGTATAATTTTTTTTTCTACCCCCCACGAGTTTTTTTTGCCCCCCTAAAATGGAAAAGCTAGAATCGGGCCTGCGGCCAAGTAAAGCCAGCCGACTAGATTTTTATTCCTCGATATAAGTGCGATCTCTTTTACCCTTGTGGATTAGTATAAAAATATTTCCTTAAAAGATCCATTATTATTTAAAGGACAACATACCAATCTCAAATTGACTGATTTTTACTATCACTTTAGCTACGATGAATATAACTTTAATTAATGGCATCTATATCTGATTTATTTTATTAACTTTATTGTGATTTAACGAATCACAGTAATGCAACTTCAAAAATTTTGAATACGAAAAACATTTTGAACTTGTTCTTAAGTATCTTAATAAAACTTAATAGGGATTCAAAACTTCATAATTTTTAATAACATCTTCTAGAAAATAAAATTTCGGCACATTCACTTTATTTCGGGTGCAGGGCAGAATTTTACGAATCATTGTGTTTAGGCCATATTTGACAAGCAAATTACGAATCTGTTTTCCAAATTCGCCGCTCCCTTTTAATTTTGATATTTGACTTTAAAAGTTAAAATGCAGTTTATCGCTCAAAAAAAACAGCTAATCCTACCAACTTTTAAAAAAATAATAATGGTCACATTTAAAGCACATAACTAAATTAATCTTTTTTTAGAGAAATGTTAACTAGAAAGTTAAAATGTTCTTATTTAGATAGCTACTTAAAGCAGACGCTGATCAGGCACAGTCGGGGTTGGAAAGGCTAGTGACAGATTTAATTTAGGGTTATAGGCGAGGCCTAAACCTTCGAAACCTAACACTAACTATAACCAAACCTTCGAAACTTAACACTAACCATAACCCGCCTTATCAATCGTTTAGCTGATCATAATTATAGGCAATAACGGCCATTTTTGAACTTTCAGAGTCGTATATCCAAAACTAAAAGAGAGCCGAAAATTTGATAAACAGTTCGGTAATTTACGTGTATGCTAAATACAACGCCCAAGATATTACTATTAGCCAAAATTTCATACTTTAATATGCTGATCATAAACTTGCCTGGAGAAAATAAAATTATAAATCCTAATTTTTATATGGTAGATGAAGTGCGACGATAAAAACCTTGAAAACGGACATTCTTACCAATATGTTCGCAATGTGACGATTAATAATAAAATATTATATGGTAACTTCAGTTACACGATCTATGCTGGTAAAAGTTTTTAATTCTTTTAGGCTACACATATACATATATTAACTATCAACTTTAATTTCTTTATCTAATCTAGATATGGGCATATCTAAGGCTGTGACCAGCACTACTGGACTAAAAATATTATAGGGGTCAATTTATACAAAGTTTTTTTAAGATGGTCACAGCAATATGTGAGGGCAATTCAATCCGATGTTGTGCTCGCCTAATAGTTCTTTGCAAGCTATTATTTGAAGGTCACGACTATATTTCACCCCCCAAAAAAGTTAAAAAGCACATTAATTATGGATATTAAAAAGCATTTCTCGTTTTTGCCACGGCAATTTATATAAAGCGTTAAAATTGGGTTTTGATTTATGTGAGATTTTATTGTTTCCAATTTTTCAAAAAACCAAATGACACGATCATAGTAAAGTCTTTTAGAATAAAGTACTTTTTATAAATCGGCAACTTTTATTTTATCTGACTCTATTTTTTTAAGGTGTAATAAAAACTTAAGCAATACTAGGGTTTATACACAATTGAAAGCGATAAAAGGAATTGGAAAGATGGCAAAAATCAACCAATTTTTTTTGAATTTAAAATTCTTTTCGCGTTTTAAACAAACCTGTTTTTTCCGGGTTATCAAATTCAAATACTCAATGTATTAAAGGTCAACAAATTTTTGAGTGAGTTGATTACAGAAATCAAACCTGTTATCTTGAGAAGTTTCAAATTCGTTTACCGTTTTTTTAATCAAACTTAGTAAGTCAGCTATAAACATTGAAAATAGAAATTAATAACAAAATAGATTCAAAAACATATAAAATGATTTTTTTTTGCATAAATAGCTAAACTGTTTAATTCAAACTTCTGATATTTTTTTTTTCAAACCGATTGATTATATACCGTGTCGTATTAAAGTTTGGATACGAAATATTGTACATAAATGCTGATGTAAAAGCTGATATACTAAAAAATTTTATTTCTTATTATTTTAGATGATATATAAGTTACAAAGGATTATGAAAAAAAGATCTTGAATGTTTTGTTTTTAGGGTATTCTCGAGGTCGCAAAATCTGTCAATTTGGTCAAAAAGGCCATTTATGGACGGATCTAAAGAGCCGAAGGCTGAAGAAAATGCAAAAAAAAAGAAATCTATATAAAATAGAGCCATCATGGAAATGTATTCTTTTATGTTTTCATAAATTTTTTTTTGAAATGTCCTAGCATTATAATAAAAGTAAATAATTAGCGTTTTTGCGTTTTGTACCATAAAATTTCCGAGCTTTGGACTTTAATGATTTTCTAATTCATTACACCGAGTATTTTCCTCTTTTTTGCGATTCTATCAAAATTTTCTGCTTTTTCTCACATTTCCTATCAAATGTTTTTTTTGAGACTTAAATACCCCAAAGCATTATAAACGACCTCATACCAGCTTTTTCTTTTCATACAAAACATTTTTTTGACCTTAAAATTGCGGATTCACATAATAAAACGATTTTTTTAAATTTCAAAATAAATAATATTGAAATATCATTTTCTCTGCAGTCCACATGTTTTGGTATCGCATTAAATGTCGCAATTAAGGTGTCAATTAGGGGCGATTAGACAAATTAAAAAAAATTGCTAATTTTTCCGTTTTTGCACTAAAAAATATATTTAGACCGAGCTAAAGAAGCCCTTATTACATATGGGATAATCAAACGCAAGTGTTTGTATAAAAAATTTTCTTTGCATAGTTTAAGGAACATTAAATCGACAGGCGACCCCTACTTTGAATATTCTTTTTTAACAGGTGCGTTTCATAAATGATTGGGTGCCTAAAAGTACAAAAAAGTGGGTTCGTTGTTGTTTTTTAAATCTCAGCCGTCTTTTTATATTATGCCTTTTTTTTATCGACCTTCTCGTGCATGGCCAAATATGAAGGTTGTTATTAACGGGAACCTGGCCATAGGACAATACGTTTTGGAATAAATATTTAGTAGATTTTAAAGTTTAATTAATTACATTGAGAGCATAGAAAAAGTCATTGTTTTTGTTTTATATCACATTCAGTAGTTTAAGTTGTCTGCAAATAACCGACAGCCCATTTATTTGAAATTTATGTGATGTACAAAAGATTTTTTATTAACTAGTTAGCTTTTCCCTTCCTGAATGCATTAATTTTGCCGTAATTAAGCACATCCGTATGTTGTAATCCGAAAGGCTATTGTTAACCACTAGTTATTGACATCTTTTTTTTTAAATATCAAAATATTAAAAAAGGCTACTCGTATATTAACAGATAATGATGTTTCAATAAAATCATTGTTTTAACATTTTATTAAAAAACAAAAAGACTAGTAATTTTTTTTTAAAGTTTTCTATAATTGCCCACAATATATAAATGTTAAAGATTGCGACATTTAGTGAGATACCAAAACAACGAGATTAGTATTTATTTTGTTAATTAAATAAGCATTTAAAATAACTACATAAATATGAAAAATATTTTTATATTTTAACCTCTAAAATATTGGAAAGAATTTTTGTTTGGGCTAAAAAAGCATTTGCTTAGCGGGGCAATAGGCTACGGGCAGAGCCAGAATAGTTTGGCTGTAACATACATATATGATAATTATATATTAAAAGCTTCCTTCTCTTCTATGCAAAGTGAAGAAGCAGAAGACAAAAAAAATTACAGTACTAAGTACTAACCATACAATTAAATAATTAGAAAATTTAGTTTTTTGACGAAAACTCAAAAATGGGTGGAATAATTTTTATGTAATTAATAAAAATAACTTATTAATGTGCAAATGTCTATCGAATAGATACCTTTTTAAAAGGCATAAAGAAGAATTAATGTTTGTAATATTTTTTGCCATTATAGCCACTTATTAATCAGCTTGAAATATATTTGGTCAATTGCACCTCAATCCAACAATTCCGGGAGGGGTACTTCTTTTAATTTGACTGAATTGCATGGAGGTAGTATCTAATGGTATCTCATAATCTGGAAATTTTTTTGACCGGAATTGATTTTGACGAAGATAGCGGCAAAAGAAAGAAAAATTGCAAGGTGAATTTTCACATTTGATGCAACTTTGGGAGGTTCAAAAAGTATTATAGCTAGAGACTTAATTTTTATTTTGAAGAAGACAATAAGGCTTGCATGTGTTTCTTATATGATTTATTTTAAAATTTTACAATTTTATGAAAAATATTCAGTTTAAAATAACTAATTTAACATTTTTTTAAATTTCTTATAAAACTGTTAAAATATACTCCTTAATATTCTTTATAAATATTTAAACTCAAAAGTCTGTGACCGACATGACTTTTTTTTTAAAAATTAAAAAATATATTTTTTTTTTGATTTTCTGACAAAAATTTGCTCCCTGCACTATATTATAATATTGAAAAGTGCCAAATTTAATTATAAATAAGAAGATAGACATAGGAGCAATTATGTTAGGCTATAACAGTTTTATTTATTTGATTCATACTATTGTCAATTTTGGTAAGAAAAAGGGAACTTCAGATCAAAAAAAAAGGTAATTTTCAGTATATTACTCGTATCTTCAAAGCCGACTTTCTGGGTCACTACCAAACCAATTTGAAAATTTAAAATTGCATTTTATACATATAACATCGATATATAACATAAATTTTCCCCGACATTTTATAACGTACCCCTAGCTTTTTATGAAATAAAAATAAAGTTTGCCAAGCTTATTGAAATTTTAAGGTGTAAAAAATTAAAACTTAAAATTGGTATGCTTATATTCGTTAACTTTTAATAGTCCTTTTTAGTTTGATGAGCCATATTAGAAATTGATAATTTTTAATATTTGTCCTCGGCAAAATTCAAAAAATTTGTTAAATATGGTATAAAAAAAAATTTTGGGAGGATTTTAGAAAAAAAAATTAGGTTAAAATATTTATAAAAATTCATTTTTTGCCTTTAAATAGTTTTTGAATAAAACAGCCTCAACAACGTTAAATCTGATAAAAAAAGTAAAATAGAATAAATTTAGCCTATTTAGAATATTATGATTTAACAGATGTGCTTTTTTTATGATTATCAACAAACTTAAAATAAACGTAGAAAGTCAATAATTTCGTGACATAGTATGATTTTTTGATATTATAAATACATTAAGGAAGTCAGTCTTAGGGTTAAACAACTCCAAATGATTATAACGGGCAGAATTAGCTTCAATAATGAATTTTAAGACTAAATATTAGACCCAATTTAATAAAAATAAAATATATACATTCAGTCTTTTTTACTAATTTTTAAAAATGCCAAATATGTTTTTGAAAGGCTATTTAGTAAGGCATACAATATATAGCTAACCGACCTTAATAAAGTTAAAAAACCAACAATTTTAGTTCCATTTACATCTTAGTTTTATAATATAGACGCACTAGACCTATTAAGAGGAAATATCACTCTTACTTGATTAGGCATATGGATTTGGGCATTGACCTAAAGTTTTTTACAACCAAATGCCTTCCTAACGAATTTTATCACAAGAATATGTTTTAATAAATATAACAAATTACAATTTTAATTAAAATAATAGAATGATTTTATAATCTCCTTTTTTTGTAATTTACCTATCTCGTTCTTTTAAGATTTTCTATACATAACATATATATAAATTTTTTTTAACACTTAAACAGGCAAATTATGACTGATTATACAGGTTCTAAATTATTAGTTAATTATTCAAAAATAATAAAAAAATGAGCTAGACGAATAAAATCTGCGTTATTCTTTGACACCTGTAAATGCTGTTTTTTGGCAAATTTAGTTATTTTTAGTGTAGAAGCGTCAAAATCGAATGAAAAAGGCTGGGGCTATTATATGTTATTAAGCGATATTTTATCTATAAAATGAATGTTAAATATTAAAAAAAGGTTGGCTGGTTAATCAGAAAGTCGATTTTGAACAGGCAAAATTTTATTTTTTGTCGGTTTTAAGGTATTCATTGTAAATTTATAATAGTATTAATCAATTAAATCAAACTTTTATGGTCCAACTTCATATGTCCTGCATTTTAAATACTGTCAAATTTGGCACATTGGCATATTCTAATATAGTGCAAAGGGCATAAATATGTCCCAAAATTAGGGCAAAAAATTAATTTTTTTAAATTTTGTAAAAACTAATGCCGCTCCCAAACTTAAATCATATATTTATTAACATTATTAAGGGCCATATTATATAAATTTTTCAGAAAATTCAAAGATACGTTTTATGTGTTATTTGTGTCTAAACTTGATTTTAATTTTTTGGTAACTTAAAAAAATAATTTTTTAAATATTTTTTACGTCTAAGGTAGCTCTTTTTACGATCTTTAAAATAAAAGAAAATATAGCTACAATACTTTTGATGATACATGCGCGCAAAGTTGCCTCAATTTTTTTTTTTTTTTGCAAAAAAATAAAAAATATTTTTGCTCATATCTCAGTCAAAAATCACTTCCGGTCAAAAAAAATTATTTTTTTATCAGCACCCATAGACCCTACCAATGTACCAAATCAGCCAATACTGAGACTTCAAGGGAAAAAATTTGTCGATTTTAGGTGGAAATGACCATTTAATTTAACCTTTTTTACATTTATGGATTATGTGATACCTCCAATTGCGTTTTTTGTTAAAATGTAACTTGTGAATATTTGCCCAAAATAAAAAAAAATGCCTAAAAAATTTATATTTTCTTATGAAATATGGAGCCTGGTTGTTATAGGCTGATTCTATTAAATTTATTTAAAAACAACGTTAAGACTTACTTTTTTGTAGTTTTGGGCTTTCAGCATATTATAGGCAGTTGATATAAAATATATATATTATTAATCTCGGTCATTTTCCCCGTCGATTGTTGTTCCAAATGTCCCTCTAGCTATGCAAATAAAAATTCTGTAAAAAAATATTATGTAAAAACACTTTTTGTTTAATTATTCCAAATAATAAGGGCTGTATTGGGCGGTACCACCTTATTTTATTTCTTTAGCCTAGGTATATTCTTTAATGCAAAAACAAAAAACCAAGCAAATTTATTTTTTTGTTTGTATTATTATCGCATAGATAACCATATTCAATAAATATCATAAATCCGATCTTCATCTTACCCTCTTATTAGTTCATTGTTTTTTTATTAAGTGCTCCCGCCCATTTTTAATGTTAAGAAATTTGTCAATATTTATTTAAAGTTTTTTTGTTTTTTCAATATGTTTACAAATATTATAATGTTTATTGCTGGCTTACAAAACTTCGCTAGAAAACCGGGTAAACGGAATTTATTCCCTAACATGACAGGTCTGATCTCTAAATTTAGCTCATATAAAACTTTTCGAGCTGAGTTATACAAATTAAACTTATTTTTTTTTAGCAGGACGTCCAAAAGGGCCTCAGAATATAAATAATTAAACTAGGAGAAATATTAAAATCAAAAAGAAAAAAATTAATAGTCGATAAATATTATTTGGGCACAAACATTACGAAGGCAGCACTAAAATGCTTAGGTAATGTCTATAAGCCCTGGGGTTAAAATGCATCTCTCCGCCAATACCATGATATTCATGTTGCATTCTACGAAATGTTACAGCACTTAGGTCTCACAACCCTGGCAATCGAGAGCCAGAATCATTTACCTGCTAAAACAATAACCACTTGCATTGCATCTTTTAAAGAGACGGCCGATAGAAGCCTTTTTCCTGCGTACTAGGCAAACAATTAACCTAAAGCAGGAGCTAGAGAATTTTTGGCCAGCAAAATGACAAAAATTAAATATATTTAAAATTTGAGACTCATTAAAAAATCCTAAAATTTTTGGACCAATATAATTATTCTCATATTTATTTGTAGATAGTAAATCATGCAAATATAAGCTTATGCAAAGGTGAGCAGTAAAGAATAAGCCCGTCTAAAATAAAAATCTGTTGCATACAATTACAAATGGACTTTGTTTTAAGGTTAATATTCTAAACTATAAATTTTGAAGTGGATATTTACAACTAAAAATGGAATATTTTTGCTTTATATAAAAATTAGCCTTTTTAATATCTAGTCTTAATCTGATTTATTCATATGGTATAATTAGTCAAAATATATTTTACAGTATGGCTCTAATTAATTTAATAACAACCTTAAACTTGGCGCAACAACCAAGAATGTTGATAAGACATAATATTAAAAGACGTTTGAGTAATAGAGAATATTAAATTTTTAGTTATTTTATATATTCATTTCATTAGCTTTAAGACATCAACTAAAATTCCTAGGTCATAATAAATCTGCTCAATGGCCTGACATTCTATTCAACATTAAGTGTGGTGGCCGAACCTTACGGACCGTAAATTAATTTATTCTATAAATTGTTTGCTTTATCCTTTAACGTAATCAAAATATACTAAATAGTAACAAAGCAATACTAATAAAAATCTGTTCAGGGTGATGCTTTTTCTTAGGTCTTTTAAGTTAAATTTAAGCCCCGCATACCCGATTTTGCCAAAATTAGGTAGAGCTTCATGCAGCCCGTCACCTAATTGAGTCGCTGAGCTACTGAATTTAATTGTCAGACATCCAAAGGTCAAAAACTTAATTAAAATTTAAATATGAAACCCAAAAACGCGACTGGTAATCGGTACATAATAAAGTATTATCAATCATCAAAATTGAATACTCGAAAAAATTGATATAACACACAAAAACGCAAAACAAATACTTGGTCGGATATTGCAATGGGAACTCATTAAAGTCGAATACTCGAAAAAAAAGTGATATGAAACCCAAAAAAGCGTAAAAAATTTAGTATGAAGCAAAAAGGAGAAAAAAACTTTTACTCATAGAATACAAACTCGTTAAAATTTTAAGTATGAAATGCAATAACACAAATCGTAAAAAATTTTTTTTTATAAAAGGCACTCGAAAAAATAATGAATTTTAAAAACTGGTATGAACAAAAACTCTAGGTACGGGGGCGTTGAGAATTCACTTATTTTTACAAAAATTTAAAAAATTCTCCAAAGTTAGGGTTTTCACATCCAAAATATGTTAACCATTGTTTTCTACACTTTTGTCTTACAGCCTGAGTAATTGCTCTAAATAAATTAAAAATATTATCTAATTTCTATCTAATTATGCCAATAATCATTTTAGTAATTTTTTTTAGAAATTCTAGCGCTTTTTTGACATTTAACTAATATTTTTTTTAAAATATCTCAAAAAATTTTCTAAATATAAAAAATGAACTCTGAATTAGCCCTATAAAAAGGAAAACCCTATTTAAAATTTATAGTTTCCTCTATTTGTTAAGATTAGGCGTTTTACACCCACCCCAATTTGTTTTAAATTATGCATGTTAAAAATGAAGCGCAATTAATTACGAATCTAATATGAGCATGAAACATAAACCTTATTTAAAGCCAATTATCACTAGTAGTTATTAAGGCATGTTCAGAGTTAATTTAGATATTTTATTTTAATAGGTTTGTAGTTTTATTAACTATGTTTTTATAAATTTAGATATTTTTAATTTTTTACAAATATATTAGAAATTGTATTAGATTTAAAATATAATATAATAAAAACAATGGTTAATTAATTTTCGATGTAAATACCCAAATTTTAAAAGTTTAGAATTTTTCAGATAAAAAAAAACTCTCGTGCCCTTATAAAATGTTTTGATCTTTAAATACATTAAATTAGAGACTAATTTAATAACAATATTTATTTATTTATTAATTCATTTCTAATTCTATAACTATGTTTTTCCATCAACTAGCTGCCTTCGAGGCTAAATCCGATTGTAATATAACCAACTGTCTGATTTCGTGGGAAAAGCCAAAACAAAATGATGATATCAGATATTTTAGAATCACTGTAGCTTTTGAATCTAAAAGGTCATATGAAAAAGTCGAATGTAAAAACTATCCAGTAATATACATTATCTCTTCCCCACAAATATTTATAAATTTTTCCTGTAACATGGTCCATACATAAGGATCACCCAAGCAATGCTTAGGGCGGGGATTGACAATTTTTGTTAAATAGATTTTATGCCAAAATGATTCAAAAGGATGCATTTTGGGCTCTTGGAAGCACTGCTTGGGGCGCCAATTAGCCACAGGCCGAGCCTGTCTGTAACTAGGGCTTGTCATAACTCCAATTGGAGTTTGTAAAAGGTGGTTGGGAACAGTTGTACTTTAAAGTTTTCCCATTTTTTACTCCAGAAGCTCAACCTGGGCGGGTACTTTGGATTTTTAAAATTGAGTTTTTTAAATGAATGGGATTGTTAGCCATCAGAGGTTTTTACTACAATACACAACGATGGTTTTTATAGTTTTAAACAAAAATGTTAGAGAAAAAATAGTACTTAAGACTGGCGAGGTTTTTTGAATTTTTTTTTGTTTATATGACTTAAATATATCATAATAATTTGATATAGGTTGTCAATTTCAAGCTCTAGAGAATCTTTTTTTGCATTTTTTTGTTTGTTACACTATTTATTAATAACACTGGACAACAAAAAAAAACAATATCTACGATTTTTTGAGGGTTTTGTAGAGAATTTTCTTGTGATAACGATCCCGGGTTTAGTTCTTTTTCCAGTGCCTCCAATTTTTTTTAAACCGCGTCCAAAGTTCAGAAAAAATTTCACAAAATTTTTTAAACAATAAATTTTCCAAAAAATCTATTGGCATATTCAGATCCTTTATAAAACACATATCTAAAAAAGGTTATACCCTAAAATATTAGTAATTTTCTTTCAAGTTTTGGATCAAAAAACGGATTTTATGACGAAAACCACTAATTTTATAAAAATAAAAAAATAAAAAAAAAATAAATATTGTAAAAAAATACAAACCCCTTACGTTAATAATGAATGTTTCCGTTATTTAAATATATTTTTAAACTTTTGTTACTAGCCATAGGTTTTATGATATAAAAGCCCAAAATACCCCAAAAATTGAAAAATCTCAACTTTGACGCCGAATAATTAAACTGAGGCATTGGCTAAAATTCTAATTTCATATTCGTGATCAGCGCCAAAAACTTGACAAAAAACCATAGTTGCCATAAATGATGCTTAGGGTCGTCCAAATTTTGTTGTCCAGTGTAATTGGTAAATATTTCAATTACAAGCTGAAATAATGTCATTAAACTGTCCTTAAAGCAAAAAATTTAATACTAAATTCAAGGGCGTAGAAAGTTGTAAAGCTTGGGGGGGGGGGGGGGGGGGGGGGGGGGGGGGGGTTTCAAAAAAACATTTGCTATGGTATTAAGAAAATTATATTATTGATATATTATATGCATTAAATTTTTATATTAATGATACAATTATGTAATGAATTTGTATAATAAAAATATTTAACTAGAATTTTAATTTGAGGGGAAGGGAGATTTTAAAATTAAATATTTAAAAATATTTTAAATATAATTTAATATATTAAATTGGTATTTTAGTTTGGGGGGGGGGGGGGGGGTTCCCCCTCTCCTACGCCAATGACTAAATTAATACTATTTAATTTTTTTTGGTTCGGGCGGCCGTTTAATCATTGGCGGAGGGGTTTTGGGGATGACCCTCCCCCCACCCCAAGCATGCCATATCCCCACCCAAATTAAAAATTTTTAGTGCATATCCCCCCCCCCCCCCCCCCCTCAAACTAAAATACCAATTAAATATAAAATTAAATTACATATAGCATTAATATAAAAGCATATTCCATTAATATTTGTTGTGTACTTTAATATAATCATTTTTATTATATATATTACATAATTGTCATTAATATAAAAATTTATTGCATATAATATATCAATAATATAATTTTCTTAATACCATATATGTTTGTTTATAAAAATATTATTTATAAAAGTCCTTAATGATTACTCAAATTTTGAAAACCAAAATTAAGTAACAATCATAAGAATCAGTAGATTTCAAACTAAAACACTATCGTGCCCACACTATGCCGAAGGCGGCAAATTTTTTTTTTTGAAATTCCCCTCCCCCAAGATTTACAACTTGCTACGCCCTGTAATAAGAATCTTTTTATAAAATTTTTCAATTATAGGCTAGGGACATTGTCACTGATTCGCAAAATGTAGTTTAAATATTGGAAAAACTTTTTCCAATTTTTTTGTTTAATTAATAAATTTTTAAATTCTCAATATGCCTTAAATTTTTTTTTGTTCGGGCCATATAATATTATTTTTTTGTATAAAATTTCTCAATTTTAGACAATTAGTGACATTGTCCGAATTATCTTATTTATTTAAATTTTGAAAAACCTTTCAGAATTTTTTTGTTTGTAATACCATTTATTAATAATATAATGTTAATTGTCAGTCTTGAGCCTGCTGTTGATATCACCAAACTGTCGCAATTTTAAATTCATTTTTTCGGTTTTTTTTGTTCGAACTGCCATGTAATATTCTATTTGTTAAAATTAATGTCACCGATTTGTCGCAAATGCAATTAAATATTGGGAAAACTTTTTCCGAATTTTATTTGTAACACTATTTTTTAATAACATATTGTAAATATTTGCAAATCCTAAGCCTGCTGAGTTAATGTCACCAAACTGTCGTAAATGCCTATAATTTAATATTAAATAAATATTTACAATTTTTTTATTCGGGCTGCCATGTATTAGTAATTTTTATAAAATTTATCAATTTTAGGTAATTAGTGACATTGTCACTGAATTGCGCATATGAAATATTGGGGCAACTTTTTTTAATTTTTTTTTGTAACACTTATTAATATTTTTGATTTTAATCTTAAGCCTGCTATAATTTCACCAAATTATTGCAAATGCCTAAAATTTAATATTGTATGTACGTGCTGCCATATATTAGTAATGTAATTATTTTTTAAATTTAGTCAACTAATTGAGAAAAATCAGTTTTTACTGCTAATCGCATTTACGACAATTCGGTGACATTTCAGCAGGTATAAACAAAATTTACAAAAGTAAAATTAGTATAAGTGAAACATGCATGAATGGGAAAAATAGTTATTGTTGAACTTTTGGCACTAGCCACAATTAGGTGACTTTATCACAAAAAAATGGAGAAATTTTTAGAACCACTAATATAATCGCACGAATAACAAAATTAGAGGATTTAGGTTAATTCTGCATAAATCGCATTTGCGACGATTTGGTGAAATTATCACAAGATGAATTGAGAAATTCCTAAAACTATAAATATATTACCGCACGGTTAAAATAAAAATTTACTTAATATTGCATATATCGCATTTGCGAGAATTTGGTGACAACATTAGCAGACTTAAAATTGACAAAATTACCATAATATTTATATTAGTTGTACTAATAAAAATATCATCACCAAATTACCGACTATAGGTAAACATAAATTTAATTAATTAACTTATATTGACTCTCACACAAAATTTAAAAAAAATAATAACATTAAAAAGTGTACTATTTGCATAATCAGCTGCTTTTGTATTTTTTACAACTTTCATTAAAAAAATAAGTTTGGTCAAAAAAATACACAATTCCAATATTTCCCATGAGCTAATGTTGATTTTCAAAAGAAAAAAACTCTGGAATTTAAAATTGGAAAACTCTTGGAGGTTTTTGGGAGTATTTATGAGCGAGAGTTCCATAACTCCCGTTGAAGAGACTCCTGATTTCCGGCGTTTTGACATGTCCTATCTGTAACCCATGGGTTTTGTAAAACATAACAAGGCTTTAAGTCATAATACACGAACGAAATAAATATAAGCGATTAAACATCCCTATAAATTATATTAAATTAATAAACCTTTTATAAAGTATAATAAGGAACCTGATTTACACAGATTGAAAAAAGGCTATACATTTTAGAACTTAATTAAATCACATAAATAATGTCTCTCAAATGATTGTATGCAAAAGTTATAAGTTTGGCTATTTTTTTTGATTTTTAATAAAAGCCGTTCTCAAAATTTTTCTAAAAATTAACCTAAAATATGCACCTTATACATATACAGTGTTACTACAACTTTACTATTCCCGATCCTAATAAAATCTTCTACTTGTCTGTCAAACCAGTGTATAAATATGGGCTAGGATTACCAGCATTGGTCTACCTTTAGGTGCGTATTATATTTCATATACTTATTTAGTTTTCCCTACAAAATGCAAAATTCTATTTATGACATAACAATTATTATTGTTATTATAAAATTTAAGATTATATGCACACGTTTATTAAATTCAATGATTAAGACCTGTAAGTTAAGTACAGGGCTGAGTTTAGGAGACTGAATAAAATTGTAGATTTGAAATATTTGTTTCTTAGCTCACGTGGGGTCAATGCCAGCACATCTTGAATTTTGAATAATTAAAATATATGATATTTTTTTGATTTCTTCGTTAAATAAATTAAATAAAACTAGTAATTAAAATTTGTTAAGTCTAATAATTAAATTTGTTTTTAGTTATATTGATAACCCAACATGTTAATGTTGAATGAAAACAATAATATACCATCAATTAAAATAAAGGAAAAATTTAATATGTACATAAAAGGTTTACACAATGTTTTAAATATTAATATCTAATTTGTAAAATAGTATAGCCAAAAATAATTTTTAGTTTCTTTTTAGGAATTCTTTTTAAATGTTTTATTAGACATTATTTAATTTATAATATTAAAAAACTTAGTTTATTGAAATGATCATATTTAATGCTTTATAGGAAAACAAAAAATTCTTTTTTAGATATTTATATATTGTGTTATATTGATTTAACTTATTGTAAATTATAGCATGAATAATTGCTCGTATTCTTCTTTAGGATATAGCATAAAATGTCTTTAAATAAGAGAGATTTAAATTTGAAAAAACACACGGGCCTTTTATAGCATTCGTGCAAACACCTCACAGCACTTACGGGTTAATTATAGTTTTACTATAATTAAATCTTTAAAAATTTCATCTTTTTGAAGTCTAATTTACAAAACAAAGTTAAGTGACTTTGTATATATTATTGACAACCTTAGACCGGTTTCGAACTTGTTTTTGATACTTTTATATAAATTACGCTATTTGAAAGAAAACACAGAGACAAAAATCAATGTGTAAAAATATTATGTCACTCTGGCAAAATAATCGCCATGATGGCCTTCTATATTTATTTTCCTATTTTGCCTATTTTTTAGGTTTTTACCAAAAAATGGCCATATTTGACCAAATTGTCTATTTTTGCGACTTTCAGTTTACCTAAAAAAACTTAAATAAAGTTTATTTGCAAAATAATAATTTCTTATATTTTTTTATTTGAGAAATATAAATTTTAAGTACATCATGCTTTTACAATAATAGGTAAAAAAAATATTTAGCATTCCAACTTAAATAGGACACAATATATTATCGGTTTTAAGATAAAAATACTATTGGAATTTGCAGGCAACAGTCTAACTGATTTAAATGTAAAAAAAATTTTCCTAAATTTTATGTTTTTTATTTTTTTTTAGATTTTTTTTACAATTTATTAAAAAAATTTAATTTTTAAAGCTGGTTTAATATTGATTATAATGGTAAACGGAATTGATGGCAAGTGTGGTCTTTGGAATTAGCTTATAGATCTCAAATATTTGTTGACTAATATAAGGTTTATGATAGAGAAAATGAGAAAACAAAATTGCAATTTTATTTATTAGATCCTTAAAAAGAATAATAAAATCAAAATAAAATAAAGCATATAAAAATATATAAGTAAACCCCACGTTTGATAAATACAAAAACAATTAAAATTTTGATGACCAAGGTATGATATGTAAAGTGCTAAAAAAATTTTTGGAGGTTATAAAAATGTATTTTTTTAACATGTGGTACTTTATATACGATAAATCAAATAAATATAAAGTAATTATTCATTTTTATTTATTACATGTATTTTATCATTAATTTGACAACAATTTAATTTGCTTTTCTTTTTTCTTTCAAGAAAAAAAAACTTAATTTATGTTTTTTTCTTATACGAAAAAAAAATTAAATTTAAGTTAATTTGATTAATGGTCAACATTTAAAATAAATAAGAAAAAACAGGTATTGGGCCCTGATACTAAAAAAGTATTTAGTGAGAACTTTTTCGGGGCTTGATTGCTATAGAAATAATCAACCGGGCTTAAGTAGTGAGGGGACATACCCTTTATTCAAAAAAATTTATATGCTAATAAATATTATTAATGCTTTTTATATATAATCACAGTAATATTTTAGGCTGTAAATAATAAAATAAAAAAAAATACTTTTTTAAAATAAAAATAGGTGTAGCATGTTTGGGGGTAGGGAATTTGGACCTAATAAAAAAGGTTTTATTATAAAAATCTTGGTACATACAATTAATTTTCAGTTTATAATTTTGTTACTAAAATTGGCCTAGATTTCACGAAAAACTTGGACTTTACCAAAAGGATAATCACTTAGACCCACAGAATATTTTCATAGAAAAAAATTATCGGGAAAAATTAACGACGCAACTAAACACCTAAAAAAATATTTGTTGATATTCAATAGGTGTTCTCTTGATCCATACCTAAGGAGTGGTCTTAAAAAATCAAATAAAAATTTTTCAAAAGTTATAATCTAGTTGTAGGCCCAATACGCATTTGTATTACGTTAACTCTTCCTAAATGTGTTAAGGTGTTATGCCTTAAACTATTTAGCACTTATCGAAGCTACCAATAGACCGCTAAGCTCTTTTAAAAAAATTGCATTTATAATTTTTTTTGCCAAAAAATATTGCCATTGTAGTCATATGCATTATTGAAAAAGTGACACTTTAGCCCCTTGACTTAAAAACTAAAAAATAATAAAAAATTCTATCGAAACATAAAATACTTTTTTTAAATGAAAACATAAATTAATAATAAATACACAATTAAAAAGGCAACTTTTACGCCAGATAGTTCGCCTACATTTTAATTTATTGCATAGGCTTCATAAAGCTAGTATTTATTAGGCCACGTTCTAAATTATATTTATTTGTTTGTCAAATTAGATTAAAATTAAGTTACTTCTATGAATAATTTTAATAAAAATAATTTTGTTTTCCTATATTTAAAAAACTGTGCTTTTTTAAAAATATAAAATAACTTTAAACCTATTTTCTCTTTTTTAACGCAGCGACAACAAATTTCATCTTTTTTCCAAAAAAACATTAGTTTAGTGGACATATTTAACATTTTGTTGTTAAATGTTATTATTGTTTATAGTAGGGTTTCATGTATATTTATGATAATTTTGTAATTTCTAACAATTTCAAATATTTATAAAATTAAATAATTGTTTACAATGAAAGCGTCTAAACTTCCAAAAAAATTATTAAAATATATTTACATTTGTAGTTTTTTTTATTATTAAATAAAAGAATGCGTTAAACTCTAATTATTTTTTTTTAAATTTATTTTTTTACGTAAATTTTCCAAATTGTTTTTTTTTATAAAAAAATTTTTGTGTCTAGCTCTTTTATATTTTTTATTATATTAATTGTGTATGCCGTCAAGTATATATTGTTTTCAAATAATTACTTGCTTGTAAGCTCATATTACACAGCTCAATAGGAGTTAAAAATTAATTTAGACACCAGCCCTGCACATCTAAAAAATTTAGTTATTTCTAATCAAACTTTGTAAGCCAGCTATAAACACTGAACATTTTTTTAAATATAAGACACAAAAGATTAAAAAAAAAATATTGATATATTATAACGTTGAAAATGTTTTTATTTCAAAATCGGTATAATATCGTGTCCTATTCAGGTTTAGGTGTTAAATGTTCTGTTAACCTAAATGTTGATTTAATAGCTTGTAAAAGTTTTATTATTATTTTAGATGGAAATAAAAGTAGGTGATTTCTATATGATTTTTTTTTGCAATTTTTTTAGGTATTCTGGTCGCAGGATTTGTCAATTTAGCCAATTTTGGCCTTTAGTCAAGTTTTGAGCAATTGAAAAACGGAATAAATAAACATGAGAGGTCATCATAAATTATATCAATAAAGTACTAAAATTTTTGGTGATTACTCAGATTTTTGCCCTTTGTTATTGACATCTTTTATATATTATTTAAATATTACAATAATGTTAGTTACCGATGTGTCTGCCACCAAGCACATTTTAAATTATCACATCTCGCTTATACTTTTATTTATAAAAACTCTAAAAATCTATTAATTAAAATTAGACATAATAAACATATAAAATTATTGCTAAACGAGGCTTTCGAAGGCAATTGATAAAAAAGCACGCTTTATTATCGTATAAATTGTAATTCTTTTAATATTTTTTATTAATTAAATCTAATTAAATTGTAAAAAAAAACTGTTTAAATTTAAAACCTGAAATTTTGTTAAATTTAATTATGACAAAATATTTACTTAATGGTTTGAATGAGGTCGCTTATTGGCAATCTTTGAATGTTTATGATAGGCAGTCGGCTCAGATAGCTCTGTGGCAAACCTTCTGCCTTAGACGCAGGAGGTTGCGAGTTCGAATCCGTGCACAGTAGTTTTTTTCTTCGGTAAATAGCATACATGTGCAACCACTTTAAAGCTTGAGTGGCCTGCTTAGGCAGTAGGTTTTAAACGATATGTAAAAAACTAGGCTAAAAACGTAGGTCGCCGGCGTGCGAGTAAACCTTACTATTTACGTCGGCAATATTAATTTTCTTTGCTCGGGTTTGAGTCAAAGCTCTAACGGGTATGGCGCCCCTAAGAGGGTAGGGGGAAAACCTCAAACCAATTGTTTGTTTGTTTTATATGACAGGCTGAGAAACGATTGTTAAAAAAAAATAAAAAAGGTAATAATAAATCATATAGGCTGTCGGACTAATATAGAATACTATAATTCTAATATTTTTGTAGACTAATGTGCAAAAAATAAAATTTATATAAAATTTGCAAATAATTTAATATATGATCGCAGCTAGAAAGTATTAAATATTAAATTACAAAGCTTAAAATTTCTCAAAATCATACCTAATTTTTCAATATTTTTTTTTTATTATATAACGCAGGTCAACAAATTTTTGAGGGTTAAGAGCTAACTACGGAATAAATCTGCTCTCAGACATTTTCAAATCCGTTTACCGTTTTTTCTAATCAAACTTAGTTAGTCAGCTATAAACAAAATTTTAGGAAAAATGACAAAAAAAACAAAAAAGATTCAAAAACAAAAATAAATTGAACTTTTTTTTTGCATATTGACAACTGCTAAACTGTTAAATTTAAACTTCACATAATTTTTTAACCCGCGATTAGCACTGTGGGGTCCATATGGACCCCAGCGCATTTTGAATTTTGAATATCTTTAAAAATATTATATATATTATGGGCCAAATTTTGAATTTGAATTTGGACTAAGTCTAATAACAAAATTTGTTTAGAAATTACAAATTCTATATGGGGTCCATATAAACCCCACACTCTCAATTTCAAGATAAACACCATGATATTGCCTTAGTAAATTCAATCTTTATTTTTTAGGTATACTTTCATAATAGTTTTACATTTAAAGTATATAAAAAGTATGCACGATTTAATCAATAATTTTGATACATTTAATTTATTGACATGATTTATATAATGTAATATGGAAAAATAAAAAATTTCAAATTTTTAAAATTTTTTTCTACTTTGTGTCAAATAAAATTTGCAAAATTTATTAATGGTAACCTATATTAGTCTATAAAGTGCACGTATTTTACTTCAAAATAATAAAATAAAATAAAGATCATAGCTTTAAAATCTTGAAATTATAGAGGTGCTAAGGGGTCCCCTAAATACAAATTTCTCACCCTAACATTCGTGGGTTAATAATAACTGATAAAATATTGTGTCGTATTTATTGTAGGAATATTCTGTATTATCTAAATGGGATATAAGAGCTTGATTTACTGAAAAATTTTATTTCTCCTTATTTGAGATAATAAATATAAGTTACGAGGGATTTTTATATGGAAAAAAGATTTTTATTATTTCTTTTTAGGGTATTCTCGAGGTCGTAAAATCTGTTAAAAAGGCCATTTTTTCGATATTGACAGATCTAAGGAGCCAAAAGCGGAAGAAACTAAAACGAAATATATTTATGAAATAAGGCCATTATAGTAATTGCTTTTAAGTTTTCATAAACTAAAATAATATAAATTCTTTTGAATTTTATTTTTGAGTTCGAACCGAGCCGGTTCGATTATGAATATCAAGAACATAGGTCGACTATTAGGCGATTTGGGCCCGATTGTTACCCATTTTAGAATTATCCTAATCGTGGAAAAAAGAAGTCTCAAAGCCATGTTTTTTATATGGTTTATTTTTTGTAAATAAAATTATGGAATTTTCTAATTATTAGACCGGAATTTTATAGCGTTTTCTGGCGCTGAGGCGTTAATGCAATACGCCTATAACCATGATTCATGTGTTTTTATACTCATATTAGGAAATTTTTAAAAAAATATGGTCAAATATATATATATATTGATTTTACTTTTGTACATTGTAAAAAAGCATTTATTTATATTTCCGATTTACATATAATTATCATAACTATATAGGTATAAAAAAGCCTGAGAAAAGCTCAAAATCAGAAATTTTTGTAATGGTGATTGTGTCATTTTGCTTATATACAATTAATTTTGAATTTTTAATAAATTCAGTTTTGATGCAGAAGATTTGAGAAATTGCAAATTATTTAAATATGATCCATGAATAGTTTTAGATCCTCTATCTGTTAATTTAAAATCGGCATAAATTTGAAAGACGATATTTTTAGTTATAAATAGTCGTATGTGGTCAACGGCGTCCATGACACCTGGAATCATCAAAAATAAAGGTAACTTTTCCACAATTTCATAAAATTAATAAAGCTGACGCCACAATCTCTGAAAAACCTTACAACATGCAGGCTTTCCAACACAGGCCAAAAAAACAAGGCCAGGGTTATTTGCCAGCTATTATAAAACACGACATACCTACCAGGGCAATGCTTCCTTTGGTCGCATTGTGTATAAGGATGCACCTAACCTCAAATTAGTGACCTTGATATGACTTACAATTTCAGTTTTATTTATGAGGTAAGGAAATTTTATATATCATGGTATATTTTGACAAAATAATAAAAAAATAAGAATCAAGTCAACCCCCCAGAAAACACCTTCCGCAATTAATACCATATATCAATCAAAATATCTAAACCATAGCACCACAATAAGGACTTAACGATAGGAATTGGAATTTCGTAGCGAATCTTTTATAACGTCTCAGAATTTCTTAAATCCCATTACAATAAATATTAATTTGTTTGTAAAAGTCAAACTTTTTTAATTATCCACTCTACTATTTTCTAGATAAAAAATGCAGCACCTTAATATCATATTTTCTTGGCTTTAAAAATCGATTGTCTCAAATGTTGATTCTCATCAAGTCTGATTAGGCAACAAAGGAGATTATGAGGTTTTCTTTTCAAATTTTTCCCACGATTTAACTTGTTTAACATTTGTTCTAGTTAAACTATGAATTCTTCATGTCTCTTTTATATAATTTAACAAACTAATCCTTATTCATTAAGACACTGTAGAATAGACGCTCCTATGTTGATAAGTTAGCCTTTAAAACACTGTTTAATCAAATAATATCAAAATTAGATAGTGTGCTATCTATAACACTGGACAACAAAAAAAAACATAGTCTACTTTTTGAGGGTAGACAATTTTTTTGCGACAACAATCCCAGGTTAGTTTTTTTTCCAATGCCTCAATTTTTTTTTAAACCGCGTCCAAAGTTCAGAAAAAAATTCACAAAATTTTAATAATTACTAATTTTTAAATCAATTGGCATTTTCAGATCTCTATAAAAAAATATCTAAGAAAGAAAGCTTAAAATTATTAGATTTTTAAGTTATTTAAGTCAAAAAACGGATTTTATGACAAAAACCACTAATATTATAAATATTAAAAAAATTTAATTTATAAAATTTGAACGCCTTACGTTAATAATGGATGTTTCTGTAATCTCAATAATTAAATTTTTGTTACTACCCATAAGTTTTATGATTTAGAAGCCCAAAATACCCCAAAAATTGAAATGACTTTGCCACCAAATAAAAATCTGAGGCATTGTCTTAAATTCTAATTTTATAATCGTAATTAGCACCAAAAACTTGACCAATGATAGTTGTCATATATGATAGGTCGTCCAAATTTTTTTGTCCAGTTTAATGGATACCCACTCATTTATGTGATTGACCAACCTTTTGAAGACGGTGGAATTGCTTTTTCAGCTACCTCGGCAACACTTTATTTGAATAAAAAGAGAAAGCCCCAAAAGCCTATTTATCTATCCCAACTCGAAACGGCATTTTCTTCCAAATACCGGCAAGCAGTAATAATAAATTAGTATTGCACAAATTACTTCCCTATGACCATCTAGACATACGTAATTTAATCAATTCAATGGACTAAGTCGATCAGATGATACAATAACTGACTACTTTAAATGATGACCGCTGTGGTTGATAAATTTATCTTAATTTTTATTGTTATTGTTCCAGTAAACGAACTTATACTTTAAAACATAAAAAAACGGTAAATAGGAATTTCTAAAATATTCACATTATTTTTTGGAATGTAGATAATGATGGTTTAAAACTAAATAAGTATTTTTAAGAAAAAATAAATTTTTTTCATTCAAATTTTAATATGTATTTTTTTCCTTTTTTTTAAATTTTTAATTTTTTTTATTTTTATTTTGGATAATTCATTGCTAATCATGCAATTTATATGCAAATTACCAAAATAAATTACAAATTGTAAATTATTCTTGAGATTTACAAAAATTCAATTTCTTTTATAACATTTGTAAAATTTCAACGCCTTAATATTATTAATATATAAAATTAACTATCTTTAACAATGATTGCTAATGATAGTTTGAATTTTCAAATGCAAACAGTGTTAATTCAACCTTCTATAGGAAATCTTTTCTTCTTCTTTTCCAGTTAATTGGAAGCGGACTTTGGTCAAGCAAATAAAACAAAATTCCGAAATTTGTGAATTGTTAAAAATATTTAAAAAATACAAAGAGACGCAATAAGCTTAAAATTATTGTTTCCATTTTTTAACTAAAGCAATTGTTTATTTTTTAATTAAGTTTCAAAAGCACATTGTAATCTTTATGACATATTCTGAAGTTTATATGTCTGGCGGGAATAGTAAAAAAAAAGGTTGCTATCAGGTCAAATTTCAGTATTATTATATTTATTCATCGACTTATTGGATTTGCTTTATCAGACACAACATCTATGGAAAATAGTTTGTGGTCTTCCACATATAGAAGCGCATAATTGCCTAAATTAACGCCAAACCCTACCGTATAACTTATATGTTGCGCTAATTGTTCATCAGATGGACAACCCTGTTTGCATGTGATGTTTTGTTGCACTAAGCAATATCAAATGGATGCAAATTCTTGGATAAATGTTAAAAAATTTGGTAAATATGGAACACCCCACTTCCATGTCCTCTTAACTTCCCAGCCCGTAAAGGCGAGTTCGCGTTTCTTTCAAGGGAAAACCCAAAAAATAAATTTATTGCATAAAACAGCCTGGGATGTTATTACGGACCCCCAGCTGTTAATAGAAGAAAATCTAGGTCGAAATAATAAATCTGCATATACAAGTTCTCAAATAAATCTACTTTTTTTTGTCGAAAATTTTTTTAAGGCTTCTGAAAATTATGTTTTTCCAATTATTATAATAAAACATATAATATAGGGGGGGGGGGCGTAAGGGTGGCGGGGGAGATATATTAATAAGTAAATAAAACTTTCCTTAGAATATAAAGTAAAAAAATAATAAAACTATTATGAAATTTGTCATTTAATTAGTTTCTGCAATCTCTTTAAATTTTTTTAAACTTATCAATTTTAGACAAAATTATTAAAATTTAGAATTTTTCTGAATTCACGAAAAATTTTATATTATTGAGTTGTAACTTTGACCTAGTTGGTATAAATGATGACACAGGTTTTTATAAATTTTTATTTTAAGTTAAAAAATTACAGGCAGTTTAACCATTAAAAAACTTTGACGAAAAACTTGAAATAACCTTTTATTAGGGCTAGAAGGTCCATGATTATATGATCAAACAGTCATCAACGTCTTATATATTATATAGTGAATTTTTATCGCGCTTGCGACCTAATTGAAACTATCTACCTATAGTCAATCGGTGAAAAGGGGTGTATCTTACAAAGAAAAATAAAAAACAATTTGAGGCTTCTTCAAACCCCTTTGACCATGTTAAGCCGATCCTTTTAGATATAAAAATCTCATGCTTAAAAAATACAATTAAAATAATTGTTTCAAAAGTCTAAACTATCTGTACAACCTTCTTTATTAACATCTACCTTGTTTATCTAAATTAAAGAATAAATGTTTTAAAATTTGTCATCGTACATGATTCAATGGGAACCAATAATTATTAACGTAAGGCATTTAAATTTTTTTATAGTACACAATTATCTTTTATTTTTTTATTTTTATAAAATTAGTGGTTTTCGTCCTAAAATCCGTTTTTTGATCCTATAAAAAGTAAATTGCATATAAAATGCATTTTTTAGATATGTTTTTTATAAGGAATCTGAGCCAATAGATATCTTAGAAAATTAATATTAAAGTAATTATGAATTTTTGTATGAACTTTGGACGCGGTTAAAAAAATAATGGAGGCATATGAAAAAAAACTAAACCCAAATCGTTATCGCAAGAAAATTCCTAAAAAACCCTCAAAAACGTTTATGTTGTTTTTTCTGTTGTCCAGTGTTTGATACATACTAAAATAACAATGAAGATACGAAACTGTATAAGAAGCTCTAATGGGTGCGCTAACTGGAAGTGCAAGCACGTAATATAATGAAAATAAAGAATTATAAATAGGACAACAAAAATTTTAAAGTTATGAGCTAACCTGGCATCTTACGGATTTTCATATCAGTTTAGTTTTTTTATTAAACATTGTAAGTCAGCCATTAACATCAAATTTTTTTAAAAAATATTAAAAAATTAAGATTTAAAATTAAATGAATATTTTTTGTATATTTACAACAGCTAAACAGAAAACTTTAAATTTCAAATTTTTTAAAAACCGATAATATATCGTGTTGTATTTAGGTTGGGATGCCAATTCTCTATTATTATTTAAATGTTAATGTAAGAGCTTGATAGTGATTTTTGACCGAGATAAGAGCAAAAATATATTTTATTTTTTTGCAAAAAAAAATGAGGCAACTTTGCGCGCATGAATTTTAAAAAGTGTTGTATCTAGAGTCATATTATTTTTGAAAATCGTAAAGGCTCCCTTAGACGCTAAAAATCTTTTTTTAATTATTAAAAAATTTAAGTAAAGAATAGAACAGATTTTTAAATTATCTGAAAAATATATAAAATATAGCCCTTAATAATGTTAATTAATATATGATTTTAAAAGTTTGGGACCGGCATGACTTTTAAAAAATTTGTAAAAAAATCAATTTTTTTCTTTAATTTTGGGACATATTTATACACTTTGCATTATATCAGAATAGCGAATGTGCCAAATTTGATAGTATTTAAAAAGCAGGACATAGGGGCATTTATGTTAGACCATAATAGTTTTTATTGATTAATACTATTATTAAATTTATAAAAAGTGAACCTCAAAACCGAAAAAACGCACAACTTCTACATCGAACTCAAAAGGGCTAAGTTAACAAATGTAAGCATACCAATTTTAAGTTTTAATTTTTATACCGCAAATTTTTATCTTTATTATATAAAACACCAGGGGTACGTTAAAAAATGTTGGGGGAAATTTATGTTATAAAGCGATGTTTGTATAAAATGCATATTTAAATTTTAAAATTTCGTTATTTTGCCAGATAGTCGGCTTTGAAGATAGGAGTAAAATACTAAAAATTACCAATTTTTTTGATCTAAAGTCCCCTATTTCTTTTCAAAATTAGTAATAGTATAAATCAAATTAATAAAACTGTTATATATAGCCTAACATAATTGCCCCTATGTCTAATTTAGCACTTTTAAATATTTTAATATATTGTAGGGAGCAATTTTTTGTTTAAAATCAAAAAAATTAATTTTTTTGTTTTTAAAATTCATGTCGGTTCCACACTTTTGAGTTCACATACTAATAATGAATAATTAGGACTGTATTTCAGCAATTTTTTAAGTATTTAAAAAAAACGCTTTTTTAGTTATATCATACTGAATGTTCTTTAGAAAAATGCGAATTTTACAATCAATTTTTTAAAATAATAAACACATGCAAGATAGCCCGTCCTCTTTAAAATAAAAAAAAATTAAGTTAACTATATTACTTTTTGACTAATAACCTCCCAGCATTAAATGTGGAAATTCACCTTGCGATTTTTTTTTCTTTTGCCCCTATCTCCGTCTCACTTCACCGGTCAAAAAAAATTTCAGATAAATACCTTTTTACCTCTATGCAAAATTTCAGCAAAATCAAATGGGGTGACCCTCCTGGACTTGTTGGAATGGAATTGACCATACATAGAATATATATTAATAAGTTTTTTTGGTATTTTAAAAATACACTCAGCATGACACTTTTATACCACAAGAGCGTACTTTTTTATGGATAGGCGGCGTTGTTGTTCAAGTTCATTCATTTGAAAATATTTTAAAAAAACGTTTTTCGATCGAGCCTTAGTTTTTTTCTAACACAAATTTTTAGCAATTAGTTCGCAAATGCGTATTTTGAGTATTTACACACTTCAGTGTTTTTTTATTCGTCAGAATTTTAACATGAATTAACTTAAAGTGGCCTGTTTTATAAATTTAAAAATAAAATATTGCGTATTGGCAAATTATATTAATAATTACATTAATTATTTAATTTTTTTATTCATTTATACTTTTTGTAAAATGACCCTAGCACAGCTTAGCTACATGATATACAATAAATTTACTACCACAATAACACGACATGATTACTATTTTAATGTTTTTCATTGAAACAAGAAACATTCTTTTAATAATAAAAAACTTTACAGTTAACATTTTGAAATAATGTTGAGATTTTCTATATAACTATGCAATCTCTTGCATCCGATAAATCGGAGACTTTACCGAAGCGCATTTACATTATTTGTAAGGCTATGCATTTTTATTTTTGTCAAAACATAATTTTTTTTTGTGTAATATAAGTGGCGTGCTTAAGGCCTATTATTAAGATTATTGCCATCCATTGGATTGATGCTGCTTTCTTAGATGCACAACGGGTTAACACCTTTGTCGGGTAAAGCCTAGCTCATACTAAAACACTTCCCTATGCAATTTTGCTTTAAAGTTTTTTACATAAAAAAAAGGTTTCCACACCGTTTTACATATTTTTCAGGCACCCTTAATAAAATTTTTTAAGCCTGTCATAAACAAATATCTAATGTGAAAAAACAAATAAAATACAAAAATAAAAATATGTTAGAAAAAAATCATTCTTTAATGATTAATTATTTAAACTAATATTTTTGTTTCAGCCCGGTAAAAACATTTTTATTTAAAAGTCTGGACGTTTCGAAAAAATGATTTAAAAGCTTAATATACTAAAAATTCAATATTTTATTATCACTGTTTAAAAATTTAAGTTAATTGTTAATAAAAAAAATATTAATTCTTATAATGTATCATAAAAAATTCAGCGTTGTTGGAGGTTGTACACAATCTAGATGATAGCCTCATCTCAAATATTTTTAGGTTTTTGATTTGGACCATGGCCCACTGATTCCATACTACTGTCAAAAAAATAGTTAAATCAGGAAAAATAGATTTATTTTGCAAACTGGAGACTTTTTAAAGAGATAAAAAAAATTTATTTTGAAAATATTTTTAATTTTTATTTTTCATGTTAATGATAAATATATTTAATATATAAAGCTTTTAGATCAACATATGTTTATACAGAATTTTGCCCAACCTATATTTGAAATTTTTACGGTTTAAAAAATTTATACATTTTTTATGATTTTTTTGTTTCCTTTTTTAGCTTTAAATTGTTGTGGCTTACAAAATTTTAGGGAAACGATTAACGGTTTTAAAAAATTACCGAAGTAAGTTTAATCTTAAAAATTAGCCCATATAAAATTGTCAAGCGTTATATAAGAAATCTCGAGGTCTCTAAGACGTGATATAATATTGTCCTTTTTTATGACTTTTGTTGATCTGTATAGCTAAGGCCAGACCTAAATTAAATGTAAATGTTCGAGAAGGCTATAGTGTAGATTCGTTCCTCAGAAACACCTTGCATAGAGATTTGCGTTATGAATGTTATGGCACATGTATTTTTCACTTCAAAAAATCCGGCATTCGTGAAAATAAGATCATCTATTTTATACCAAACGGCTTGTTTATAATATCTAAAAAGAGAGAGGCGATGTTTTTGAAATACTCTATGAAAGGCAAATATTTAAATTACATATGGAGTACATCGCTTTCATTTTGCCTTAAGGCGCAAAGATTTTATAGTTTTTTTTAAAAATTCTGAAAATTATTATTTCTAATTTTTAAAAATACAATGCTAATATTTGATATTAACGACTTTTGTGTGCGTTTTTGAGTCAACAATTTTTTTCATGTGTAAATTTATTTAAACCCTGAAGAAATCTGATCGCCCCCTCAAAGGATTTTTTTAAATGTAAGGTTATAAGAAATCTATTTTGTCGTTGATCATATTATGCAGGTCAAAACGTTTAATGTCATGTTTTATCAAAAAAGTAATTTTTATAACACAAAATATTTCTGTCTATGGTTAAGGCATTTTTTTGTCGAATTGAATAAAATTTTAATTAACAATTTTTAATTTATTTTAAAAAATTATTATGAGCTTAGGTATTTTATACTAAACATTTGATAACGATCAACTAATAGCTCAGACTTTTTATTTTGTTCTTTTCACAAATTTAAACTTTTTATTCTTAAAAATTTTTATTCTACATAATTGTCAATGTTACTGATTAGTATACATTTATATACTACACAGGTCAACAAATATTAATATCAAAACGTGTATTTTATGAAAACATAAAAGAATGCATCCTCATGATAACCTAATCTCATATATATTTTTCTATTTTCTTAGTTTCTTCCGTATTTGGGTCCTCACCGTCTATAACGAAAAATGTCCTTTTTTGACCAAATTGAGAGATCTAAATATAGCCTAAAAAGAAAAAATTTAAAAATCTTTTTTGCATACAAAAATCTCTTGTATTATATTAATCACAAATAATGGAAAATAAATTTTATTAATATATCAAGCTCTTGCATTGGCATTTAGATAATACAAAATATATCGCGCCCAAACTTAAATACGACATAATATATTATCGGTTTTTAATGTATTATTTGAAGTTCAAATTTAACACTTTAACTATTGTGAATATGCAAAAATAAAATTTCAATTTATTTTTGTTTTTGAATCTTTTTCGGTTTTTGACCTTTATTTCTAAAATTTTCAATGTTTATAACTGATTAACTAAGTTTGATTAGGAAAAACGGTAAACGGATTTGATATTCCGTATGATGGCAGGTTTGATCTCTGTAGTTAACTCATAACTCTTAAAAAATTGTTGACCTGTGCTATAACCCTTACAAATATGCAAAAAATATTAAAACTTACATAGCCAATTTTATTTCCAAACTATATCTCGAACGTGCCAATTGCATTAATACATTCTTCTATGTAATTGACAACGTGTCAAAGACACTGGACAAGCGTTATTTCAGCAATAAGGGCAAAACATTAATTGAAAGAAGAGAAATGGAAGAAAACCTATGTGTTATATTCAAAACGGCAAAGTATTTATGTCTTATACCAGCGTGCACATATATCATTGGTAACAAATAAGTACGCAAATTGCTTCCCTCTCTCCTTAATCTAGCCAGACTTAATAATTACGATCAATTAATGGATAGCACAGGTCAACAATTTTTTGAGAGTTATGAGTTAACCCCAGAGATCAAACCTGCCATTTTAAAAAATATCCGTTTCCCCTTCTTTCTAATACTTATTTAGTCAGTTACAAACATTGAGAATTTTTGAAAAAAAAGGTTAAAAAACCAAAAATGATCCAAAAACAAAAATAAATTGAAATTTTATTTTTGCATATTCACAATAGTTAAACTGTTAAATTTAAACTTCAAATAATATTTTAATTAAAAACCGATAATATGTCGTGTCGTATATAAGTTTGGACGCGAAATATTTTTTATTATCTAAATGCCGATGTAAGAGCTTGATATATTAACAAAATTTTTTTTTCCATTATTTGTAAAAATACAAGTTACAAGAAATTTTAATATGCAAAAAAAAATTTCAAATTGTTTCATTTTAGGGTATATTTAGATCATCGAGGTCAAAAAAGGCCATTTTTTGTTGTAGACGGAACTAAGGAACCAAAGACGGAAGATACTAAGCGAAAAACACATATGAGATTAGGCCATCATGAGGATGCATTCTTTTATGTTACATAAAATTCAGGTGTCTGACATAAATATTTGTTGACCTGTGTAGTGATTGATTCAATCAGCTGATACAATTATATCCAAAATGAAGACTTTGAATGATGACCACTGCATATTGCAATTTTTTATAAAAGAATAATTTAATAAGATATATTTATCTATACCCATTTTATTACTGTTATTGTTGAAAATATTTTTCACCAAGATTTTTTTTAGCTAATTTTTATACATTCTAAAATGGTGTCCCTCTATTTGAACAAATTTACAATCATTTAAAATTATTTTTACAATAACGATGATTTCTTTTGACAAATAACTTACAAACTCTCATAGTATTTGACAATCATGCTTGCTAATGAACTCATAATATGAATTCTCAAATGTTTAAATCATCAATTAACCTTTCATTTAGGAAAAAATATTTTTAGTTTGCAGTTTTAATTGGATTTGGACAAATTTGTTCAACTTCAACTAATAGGAAAAATAAAACATACCTTTTAAAAATTAAAAAAATAAGTTTAAAATAGAAAACGGCCTAATAGCGCCTAAAATATATTTTATAAATTTAAGTTCGAATTTGTTAAAATGTCAAATTTTATGTCAAATAGCGTTTGTTTTATTTTTATGACATATTGTGAAGTTTATTTGTCAGGCTGAAATAGGAAAAAGTAGTGATATCAGGTCTGCAATATTATTTCTAAATCAAAGACTTATTGGCAATATTAGGGACAGCATTTATGGTAGATGGTTCGTGGTCTTTCACATATAGAGGAGGCATAGTTGCCAAAATTATCGGTCAACCCTAGCGTATAACTTATATGTTGCGCAAATTGTTCATTAGATGGACATTTCTGTCTGCATGTCGTGTTTTGTTGTACTAAATAAAAAATGGATAAATCATAAATATTTTAAATATCACAATCCACTTCCTAACAGACGCTTAAAGGCGAGTTAGGGCAAATCTTTCGGGAGAGAGACCTAAAAAATATGACCTGTCTAAAAAACGAGCCTGGGCTGCATTACGGAAACGCCCTGGAGCCGTCTATGGGGGTTAAACTAAGTTGAAATGATTTGAATATTAAAATTTTATAAAAAAATTTTTTATGGCTGTCAAAAAAATTTCTTTAATGTATTATAAAATCATATATACACTGCCGCTCAAAAGTCTTTGCCAACCCTTATTTTTTTAAAAGAATTGGCATAGCTATTTTTACATAATTGTCTGGCTAGCTACTATTCCATAAATGTACCATTTAACAGTTTTTAATATTTAGTATAGAAGTTTAAAAGATTATTAATCTTTAATCTTCTAGCTTTTAAACTTTGAAATATTGATGTATTATTTAAATAAAAAAAGTTTAAAATATTTTTATGAGCCTGAATTATAATACGGGTTAACGATTTTTTGAGAGTTATGAGCTAAATACAGAGATCAAACCTACCGTCTTAATAATCCGTTTACGGTTTTTTTAATCAAATTAAGTGATCTATAAATCGGAAATTTTAAGTATGTCAAAAATAGTTAAATTTACAACAGCTTAAGTGTTAAATTCAAAATTCAAATAATATTTCTTTTAAAAACGATAATATATACTGTCGTATTTAAGTGTTTTGACGCGAAATATTCTGTATTATCTAAGCTCATGTAAGAGCTTAATATAATAAAAAAGTTTTATTTCATTAATGATGATAAATAAAATTACAAAAAATTTTTAAAAAAAAAAGTTGAATTTTTGAAGGTCTTTTTGAGGTCGCAAAAAATGAAATTGGTCAAAATGCCACTTTTTTTGATAGAGATGGAGGAGTCAAAGGTGGAATAAACTACGAAAAAAGGGTAAATATATATTAGATAAGGCCATAATGAGGATGGACGCTTTTATGTTATCCTAAACCTTTTTTTCTGACATTGATATTTGTTGACCTGTAATTACATATTGCTTAATGAAGATGTTTAATTCCCCCCTCCACCCTCATAACTATCTAGGGCTTTACAAGTAAACTAGTTTTCCAAGCCTATAAATATAAAACCCCCGATATGTGGCATATGTAAATTGCTATTAAAACCTCATTCATTTTACGGCTTATAAATATAATTCCAACAACAGTATGTCATTAAAGGATCAAAGTCAGGACTTGAACGTCAGCCGAGTGTGGCACCACTTAACGGATTATCTCATATTATTTTAATTTTTAAATATATGACAATTACTTCAACACTCTGTATTTTATTAATAATAATTTTAAAACAAAATTTTTAAAGCTTATAATATAATTAATCCAAGCCTTAGTTTTTAATTTAGACGGGGCCTAGTAGAGCGGGGTTTTAAAAAACTGAATTCCTGGCATGACCAGACGAGTCGGGACAATTGGACTTATATTATGTCATGCTTGGGGCCCAAATACCAACAAGAAAAAAGTTTTTTTTTCTTTTAAAATTGTTTGTAATATTATGCATTAGACACGGTCGTACCCGGTCAAAAGTCTAAAATAATAACAGACCTTTCTATTATGATAAGAGCTGATTACCTTTTTAACGGCTTTTCTTTTGGGCAAGAAATAAATTTTATTTATTTAAAAAAATTTGATAAATACTGCACAAGGCTCTAATATTTTTATATTCTAAATTTTGTGTCATTAGACCATTCAAACCCCTTTTTATGTTTATATAAAAATTTTAAACTTTTATCTAGGACTTTGGGTTTTTTTTCCAATTAATGCCAAAACCAAGGCTATAATTAGGTACGCCTTTTAATACAAAATTATTGCATATTGTTGGTTTCATGAGGTCAGGATTTTATATAAGAAAAATTGTTTGTAACAGGGTCGTTTCCTATGTGCCAAAAATGTCGAAATTACTTGGTCAACTTTTATTAAGTAGTGTAGCTGAGGAGGAAGATGACGTAGGGCAGATTTTGAGACTTCTTCCAATATGGGTAGATATTGGAGTAAAATAATAAGCGGTTATTTGCAATTTAGCCCAATGTATGGAGTATATTTTGATTAAAAAAACATGCATACCAATTTTTTTATAGAAAATGCACCAATATATTTATGTGCGAAATAGCAATATCTTTAATAGCTGAAACCTAATGAAATTGCGCATGCATAGAAGTATAATCTAAATTTTAAACTATAAAACTTTTTTTAACCTAATCTTTTAAGTACATTTAAATAAAATTAAGGGTTAGCAAATTTTAGCAGCATTCTATTATTCTTATTAGGGCACGTGCATAATGCGTATTTATTTTCATAAAATTTTTAAAATTTTTTGCCAAATTTATTTTATGCACATAAAATGCTTTTTACAAAATAAAAGTTTTTAAATTTTCAAAAAAATAAATTTTTTAAACTTTTAAAAAAATTAAATTTTTAAAATTTTCAAAAATTTACGAAATTAAAAACTCAATTTTCAAGTGCCTGAAAATACATTTATATAAAGACATATAATACCAAGAGGGAGGGGGGAGGGAATTTAAAACTTTTTATTAATGGATCTTAGTGACTTTAAAAAAAAATTTAAATATTTCTAAATTCTATTCTGAGTTTTAAAAACATATGTTTAAAAGTATTTTAGTTAAAACAGTTTTTTTATTTTAATTATTGTATTAATTCATTTAAAAATTTTACATTTTTAGAATGATTCTTTATTTTCACAAATTTCTCGGATTTAAAATAATATAATATATTATTAAGTTGCAAATATGAAATTGGTACAACTCATCTCAAGCGCAAACTTTGGCCAAAATACTTTCTGGATTTGAAAGTCTCAAATTGGCTATGTCATGTCTAAATTTCCATTTAAAGACCATGATATAAAAAATTACAGTCGACCATTAAAAAATTTTGACAGAAAATTTGAAACACCTTTTCTCCAGGGCTAGAGTGTCATAAGCACAAAATAAGCAAATTATGGCCATCTATTTAAAAAAGGAAATTTTTTCGCGCTCCAAAGCTCTAAGAATGGTCCTTAACAAACATTTGAACTATTGCCATTCGGTGAAAGTGGGTGTAGCTTACAAAAAATAATTTAAATAGAGACTTAATGCGGCTTCAAACTCTCATAACCATTAAGTCACTCAACCGATGAATCTTTTAGCATTACATTGAAATCATTGCTATTTGTCGTTAAAAAACAAATAAAGAAAAATGTTTTTAGAAGTTAATGTGTGAACAACATTCTTTATTTTTAACAGAAACTGCTATTATAAAGTTAATCCACAATAAACTTGTATTTTATTAAGAAGCACTAAATAAGTTTTAAAATTATTTGAACCTCTTGTGCATAATTCAATGGGAACCAATAATGTGGCAATTGTTAATAGCAAAAGAATTAAAGAAAATACTTTCATTTGTGGCTTTATATAATTTTTCAAATAAATTGAAAAAAAATTTATAAATAAAAATGAAAACTTATTCTGCCTATACAGTTAATTTTGAACGTGTTTGTGTTTATATAATATTTGGTTAAAGTTTAATATGCTGTCAAAAAAAAAGAAGTTTATTACTTAACATGTCAATGTTTATAAGTTCAAGGAATTTCTATTTATATAAATATACAAACTTGAAATTTTGAAGTAAAATTAAAAAGAAAATAATTTTTTTAAGATAAATATTCGTTTAAAAAAAATTATAACATTCGACTAAATTTTTTGAACATGATAAATTGGAGAGACATTTAAGGCCTTTAAGCTGTCATTTTTTATTTCACATAATATTCTATTCGATCTTTTTCGGTTAAACATCCGTTATTACTTTAATATGCTTTAGCAATATATTTTCGGTTAAAACATGTTTTAACAAGCTATTTGAATTTTATAAATTGTGTCAATTAATAAAGGTATACCTTAAATTGTAAAAAGAAGTTATTTTCAAACATTATTTTGAATCTTAAAAATTTAGGGCTATAATAAATTGAATAAAAATTGGAAATCTATGATAAACAAAACCAAAAAAATAAAAAAATAAAATAACAAATATCCTTAAGGTGTTAGCGAATTTTTTAATATTTAGGGGCATTAAGTTATATTTTAAAACAACAAAAAAATTTTTTCCTTCTAATTGATAGTGTAGAATTGCACAAAAAATTACCAACCTTATTTTACCTCAATATATAGATATAAAAGACTAGTTTAATCGATTTGGCATAAATATAAAACTAAATGGTAGGTATTTTTTTCTTGCTTTTAAGAAACATATATAAAATTTGCCTTTTTTGAAAAAATAAATGTTTTTTGAACCTGCCCTAAACAAGAATTTGCCAATCTACTTAAACAGAATTAAAATATTATTTTATTTGAAAAGAAGTTTTAATCAGTTTACCTGTTGATTAATAGTTTTTCAATATCAAAGCCCGGAAAATTTGTGTCCTAACCATTATTGATTCATAAAAAAATTCAATCTTACGCAAATAGCTATAAGGTATTTAAAAAATTAGCATCAACTTATTTTATATGGCTCGACTAATAAAATTAAAACCCGTTTGATGGTTTTTTGTCAAAATATTTTTTGTTGTTACATGTTTGATTTTAAATTTGTAATCGGTTTGACATAATTTGTTTTTGCTTGACCTTATTTGTTTCTTTTGTTTTTGACCTATTTTTTAAACATCATAAGCTGCGTAATTCTGATTTGAAAAGCAATTTGCATCAATATTAAAGTCCAAATTTATTTGGATTTGTCAAAAACAAAAAAATCCGTCGATACCTAAAGATTAACGATGCAATAAAAACTCACGTTAAGATCAAATTTTAATTTTAAAATCTTTGATTGTGATAAACTAAAATGAAAAAAAAGGTTTGGGCATCATTTTAAAAATATAACCTTTTTTTAATTTTTATTCTTTAGGGCCGATTACCTAAAATGACAATTTAACATCTATGTAAATTTTACCTGTACTCAATTGATTGAAAAAAAAATGACTTTTATGCATCCTGCAAGAAAAAACCTGAGGTGTAGAAGTTTTTTAAACAGCCCCCCCCCCCCACCCTCATTAGAAAATGGCTTACACGTTAAGACTTTGCCTCTTTAAACTACAACGAGTGCACTAGACAGGACTAAATGAGATTCAACCACGCCTAAGTATTAATATTGATTTAAGCTCAATTGGTCTGCCAATAAATTAATCCGGGCCACTCACAGCCCACCAACTGATTAAATTTAAATTAGTTGGTCGCGAATTTTCTAAAACTCTCTACGTGCCCTGCTTTGCCTGTAATAATGAGTGATAATAATTATAACTAATTTTTTTAATAGAAGCAATAGATTGAAACAAATAATTGATGTTTTTCGTAAAAAATACTCTGCAAAATAAAAAGAAAAAAATTGATTTTTCCTTCCCTGGATTTTTTTAACATCGTTCCGATCCCTTAAAATCCATGGTAAGCTTACGATACTGGTAAAAAAGCACTCCCTAAATTTGAACCTTAATTACAGTCAGGTATTTTTTTTCATATTTGATACAACCTATTTTTTTTTAAATTTGGGCTGCCTTACGTACAGCATACGAATTTCAAACCTATATATGATTAGCATATTCAGATTGTATTAGCTCAATCCTTCTAACGTTTTTATATTTTTGTTGGTTTGACGGCCTATTAATACATGATTAGATTAATATATCCTTTTTTTCTAATTGAGGCACCCTTTAATTTTAACCACTATTTAAATTTCGACAAACCGAAATTATAAAATTTATTCGCCTACCGGTCACATATAATTCGGAGAAGGCTCGATATTCTAAATTGACCTTTTTCAAATTACAAAATTTTTAAATATAAAATTTATTAGCAATACGACCTTGGAAAGATTTTAAACACCTATCCTAAATACCAATGTTTAATAAATGTGAGCTTAGTCTCCACTGCAATTTTAGCTAAATACAAAGAATAGAGTTAAAAAATTTAATTGAACTATAGCTCCTAATATTACACTCTTGTAGAAAAAACTGTAGCAACTCCCATAAATCTGTGCCAGTTGGGATTCATTGTAAAATCAATACCTCGTGTGCATATAGTCGATCCTTCAGTGGTAGCAATCAATAAAAAAAGAGAAAAGATAACAAAGAGTTTTATTCTGAAGGAATTTGAATCAAAAAACAACAATATAAATTATTATCACAAATATAAAAAAATTAATAAACTAAAAAGAAAAGATTTTGTTAGCTTATATAGGAGTTTTTTTTTATTTTAATATCATAAATATTATATTATTATATTATTATTATTATGTTTTATTATGTTATTATTATTATTTATTTAACCCATATCATTAGTTTTGCTATTTTATTGCAATTTTTTTTATCCAACTTTTATAATGTAATGCCAAATTTTTATATTTTGTTTAAATCTTTTACAGAGACGACCTTAGGATAACCTTAACTGGCTAAGAGATTTTGTTTATTGCGTCCATGTAGGAAAAATATAATATTTTACAAAATATATATGATCTATTTTTAGAAAATAGGAAATTTTTTAAATCTCAAATACAAAAATTCTTCGATCATGGTTGAGCTTAATTTCGTATGCGTGGTAATTATAATATAATGGAGTTTTAGGATAATTAAAAAAAATACATAAGCTAATAAATATTGTTTGGGGCCACACGAAAAAGAATAATTTTTTGAGGGTAGTTTTTGCATGCTTTTCACAATTTTTAATTCGTTTAATTTTTTTAAATTTTTTTGATAATAGTCTGAATAAAATTATCGACAACAAAATCTAATTAAAGTCCAAAATTCTTAAAATTTAAAACATAAAATTAACTTTATTTTTTAATTATTAAACAACAAATATTTGAGGATAAATGTAAAAGGGGCCTTTTTCTTTTCAAAATTTATATTAAAAATTTAAATGACTAGCTTTTTGGAGCAATTCTAATATATGTAGACATTTTTGTTTTCCATTCATTGAGATAAATGGATTATGCACGTCCTAGACATAAAATGTATTCTAAAATAATCGAACATACACTCTAGGAATAATAAATATTAAAAATCTAAAGCTTCTTTTAATAATAAAAATTTATCTAAAATTTAATTTTACTTTCAATATATATTGGGTTGCTATATCGACGTTCATAATTCCTGTGGTCAGTAGGATTAAGTGAATCCCGCCTCCAATACCCCATTTAAATGACACCGCATTATTCGTAATTTTATCATTCAGGATTTACAAAAACGCGAGTCATTTGTCTGCTAAATAATGCCTCCTCCCTGAAAAAGACAGTATACCCGTAAGGGCGTAACCCCCTTTTTTATAAACTGTTGATGTAACATTATTTGAGATAGAATATTTATATTACAGGTGATTTAATATGTAAAATTCTTTGCTTATAAAATATTTTCGAGGTCGCAAAATCTATCAATTAGTGAAAAGAGACCATTTTTTGATATGAACGGACCATCTCCTAGGCGAAAGAAACTACGAAAAATTTTAAAATGATATGAGATAAGGCCATCATGGGCATCCATTCATCATCAAAAACTTCTTTTCTCTGACTGATTTTTTTCGATCTGTGATATAAGCATATATTGATTTTTTTAATAATATTAAAATTTAAAATGTTTAACCCAATTACTTATTATGTATCCGCTACACAGGTCAACAAATATCAATATCATAAAAAATAAGTTTATGAAAATAAAGCATGCCTCCCCCTGATAGCCATATCTCATGTATATTTTCCGTTTTCCTTAGTATTCTGCCTTCGGTTCCAAATCCGTCCGTCAAAAAATGGCCTTTTTCGACCAAATTGACAGAAAAAATACCTTAAAAAAAAATGTAAGAATTTTTTTCATAAAAAAATCTTTGGTAACTATTTATCATCACAAATAGTGAGAAATAAATTTTATTGAAGTATCAAGTTCTTACATCAGCATTTAATATATCGCGTCCAAACTTAAATACGACACGATAAATTATCGGTTTGAAGTCTGAATTTATTAGTTTAACAAAAAAAAACATAAACATCTTTTGGGGGTTTTGTAGAGAATTTTCTCGTGATAACAATCCCGGGCTTAGTTTTTTCCAATGCCTCCCATTTTTTTTAAACCGCGCCCTAAGTTTAAAAAAAAAATTCTCAAAATTTCTTTAACTATAAATTTTCCATCAAATCTATTGGTATATTCAGATTCCTATAAAACACATATCTAAAAAGGGTTTAGCCTATTTTTAGCAATTAATTTTCAAGTTATTTAGAAAGAAAAAAACGAATTTTGTGACTAAAACCACCAATTTTATAAAAATAAAAAAACAAAATATAAATTAAACGCCCTACTTTAAAAATGAATGTCCGTAATTTAAATATTTAAACTTTTGTTACTACCCATAGGTTGATAATATAAAAGCCCAAAATACCCCAAAAGTTAAAAAATCTCAACTTTGACACTGAATAACCAAAAATCTGAGGCATGACCTAAAACGATGGTCGCCATAAATGATGCTTAAGGTCGTCCAAATTTTGTTGTCCAGTGATTATATATGGTGTATAATATTCAAACCGGGCTGATAGCCTGGCCTGCCCAATTTTTTTTTTGAATTTGGCCCTGCCTATACACAGGCACAACTCTAGACCCCTTTTGGGGGGGGGGGGGGGGGGGGCCGAGTTTTTGTTTGCCCCCCCCCCCAACTAAATATGCCCCCCCCCAACAAAAAAATACATAAAAAATTTAATTTTGCCCCCCCGCCCCGCCCCCCCCCCCCCCCTCACAAAAAAAAATTTGTATATTTTTTTTGCCCTTCCATCCCCATAAAATTAAATTTCCCCCAAAATATCTAAAAATACTATTTAAAAATATTTACTTTTTTAAAAAAATTTTCATTCATATCAAAACTTCTCATCCGCTAAAGAGACCTAACTAACACAGAAATTATTTCTGTTGATATTAGATATATAAAATATGATGTTTCAGAAAGCTGTATATTTGTGAAAGCTTTTATAAATCTGATGCCAAGGAAATTTTCTCACTTGTTATTAATCTTTTGTTAGAATATAATATAGAACCAAAGAACCTGATCGCACAATGCTAGGGGCGAACGTAATGTCCGGGTAAAAGATTGCCTTGAAATTCTAAGTGAAGGGAAAATTTTTTTTAATATTTCTTCCCCTGTTAAATTTTTCAACATTATGCAATTAAGAAAATAGGACCATACCCAGGCTGTTGCCCCATCGGTGATCTGGTCACTACGACGTCATTGTTTTTTTTAAATTACATGAAAATATTAAATACTCTTTTAAAAATTAAAAAAAAAAGTTATTATATCTTCAGATCACAAGACCAAATCGTCGGGGTTTTTTGACAATATTTATAATCATCAATTTATTTTTTTGTATTTATCATTTAAAAGATTATTTTATTTATTAAAAATAATTTATGATCATTTTCAATGCAAAATGATTTTTCTAAAACTTTTGATTTAATACACCAGTTGTTAAAAACACTGGTCGACAAATTATGACTTCATATCTTAGACCAACAACCTGAAAAATCTTTCTAGTGCAATTTTTTCTGCTGATTATCATGGTTTTTCCGTTTTTTCCTACCTGATCTGGTTTTTATTTTATTCGATGTTAAAGTTGCCAAAATGTGCATTTTTGGCACATTTTGACCTTAATTTACACCATTAAAAAATTATAAATTATAATAACTTTTTATATTAAAAAAAAGCTTAAATTTTTATCTATTCAAATATATAATTATTTTTTTTTTTATGTATTTTACTTTTTAAAAAAAACGAAATTTAAAAACCTACCTTATTTTATTTTATTTAATTTCTAGACCCATTGACGCCTTCGATGCTGCTTATGCATCGCTTCTTTCTCCCTATCTCTCTCTCTCTCTCTCTTTATATTTTGTTATAGTGAATGTGTTAAGTTTTCTGTTTGATTCAATTTCTTTCTATTTTATAAAGTTAGTTTGGTTCTTTTTTGGGTTAAATTTCATTTTTGGTTAACTTTTGTGGTATAATTAAGCCACAAAGTGACGGAAAAAATTTTTTAGTATTTTTTTTTGTTTTAATTAGTTCTAATTGAGTCATTTAAATTCGTTTAATAGTTTTTAGTTTAATTGTTTTTATTTCGATAAAATTATAATACATCAGCTAATTTAGTTTAAAATCCAAAAGTTATGAAAATTGTATTAGTTTAGATGTGTAAAAAAGAGTTAATTGCAATTGTTTAGCCCCCGCCCCCTTAACTGTGCAAAACAAGTGTATTTGCTCACGTCTTTTTCATCAGTTTAAACAATTAAACTTTGTATAAGTGCCCTCAACGGGTCGACCAGTATTAAAAGTTTTTACATTTGAACCAGCCCGAAACAAAAATGTTTTTAGCCTGGCCTGACGTTTTATGCCCTATATAAATATCGAATTATTTAAATAAATTTCGAAACATGGAATTTAGTACCAGGTACTGGAATTCGAGTTTCTTCGCGACCTTTAAATATCATAAATTATAGAATCGGGCCTGCTTTGAAATGACCCTGAAATCTCATTTTTTATAAATTATCTATATAAATGTTAATATTTCGCGGACACTAATAAATACCTTAATACCGAAAAAATCATATAAATTCTTTCTTTGTTTAAGCCTAATCATTCAGAACTAGATACTAAGACTTTGAATTTTAATGTAAAAAACCCTTTTTTTACTTAAAGGTGGTCGAATTGAGCCCAAACACTTAATGTGACTAAGGCTTTTTTTATTTATTGGACATTTGTGATCAGTTGTTTTTATTTACAATGAATTATATTTTATATATAACTAACAGTAACATTTATATCAAATTAAGTATAATATCTAATTAAAAAAGGAATTTTTTAAAGAATATGAATGAAGAAAAATATGTTAGGGTAGAAATTTTTAAACAAATAAATAAAGAAATAAAGAGTGAGAGAGAGAGAAAGAAAGAAGCGATGCATAAGCAGCATCGAAGGCGTCAATGGGTCTAGAAATTAAATAAAATAAAATAAGGTAGGTTTTTAAATTTCGTTTTTTTTTAAATAAAATACATTAATAAAAATAATTATATATTTGAATCGATAAAAATTTAAGCTTTTTTTATATAAAAATTAATATAATTTATTATTTTTTAATGGTGTAAATTAAGGTCAAAATGTGCCAAAAATGCACATTTTGGCAACTTTAACACCGAATAAAATAAAAACCAGATTAGGTAGGAAAAAACGGAAAAAACCATGATGTTCAGCAAAAAAAACTGCACTAGAAACATTTTTCAGGTTGTTGGTCTAAAATTCTTGTCGACCAGTAATATTAAACAATTAAGAAATACAAATTTACAGATTTATTTAAAAACTGTTTTGATATATATTATAATTTTTTAAATGACAATGGTTTATTTATAGATAAAAGAAAAACTAAACCTAAAGATTTTTCTGATTTTTATTTATTTTCTACTCATAAGTTTGAGAGTAAATTAAATATTAATGATAAATTAAAAAGTATTTATTTTAATATTAATCATTTTTTTATTGATTCTTTTAATAATAGATATTTTACCGATAATATTTATTTAGAATCTTTAGGTTTTTTATTTAATTTGATTATCCATTTTTTATATAAATAAGCGTATTTTAAAAATAAGTAATGTTGATAAAAATTCATAATAATAAGTAGCAAAAAATTTTTTAATAAAAAAACCAATGAATACAAAGAATGTTTTCCTAATTTATTTAACATATTTTCTATAGGTTTGTTATTTGGCTCTTCAACGTCGAGTTGTGAGGCCATTTAGCATTAATTAAGTTTAAAATGGCTCGGCTCATAACAAAATTAAAAACTATATGGGTTTTTTATCATTCTTTTTAATTTTGTGGCTTTATGACTTGTCTGATTTTGTAAACAAATTTGGTGGGTTATTGACAATAAATTTGATTTTGTTCACATTGTTGCTTTTGTATTTGACCTTAATATTAAAACATCATAAGCTGCACTCTAGGTCCTGTTTAATAAAAACATTAAATCATCGTTAACCCAAGTGTATTTGCATTTGTCAACAAAATCCGTCGAGATCTAAATATGCAATAAAAACCGTCATGATCAAATTTTAATTTCCACAATTAAATCTTTAATAAATTTACTATACATCCAATAATGCAATATTATTTAGTTAAGGCTACATTAAAAGTGCGAGTTTAATTTATTGTGAAATAATGCTAAATTTGAAAAACATCTATATTTTAATTGAGAAGAGAAAAATTGTTCAAAGTTATTTTATAATTTTGACAAAACGCCGGTTTTAAACTTGAGGGTATATAATATCATATTAATAATTTAAGTATATGAAAGCATAAAACTATATTAATTTTAAAATAACATTATTATTTCTTATGTAATTTGACAAATAGAAAAAATATGAAAAATTGGTTTTTTTAACTTTATTTGCACGTGGCCTAATTTGTCTACCCATTAGCTGTTGTGTTCTCGCAACAATGGCCTTTGATTTGAATCTTATTTTTGGCACAAATTGAATTTGGTTAATAAACATAACATTTAAAAAATATTTATAATAATAAATAAGTAAAAGCAATAGAGTTTAGAATTTCGGATTTTTCATATATAAGATAGTCAAATATATATCAGCGGTAAACAAAATTTATTGTAAGTGTTAGAAATCTCTAACTAAATGCCAAAACAAATATTACAGATATTTGGAGTAAACGGCATTTTTAAAATAATCTAAAAATAAAATGTTTTTAATTTATTTAAAATTTTGTTATTTCATTTAATGTGCATTTATATTTGGAAACTTTTTATAATTTTGCGTTCATTTACAAAATAAATTTTAGACAATTTTAAAAATTTTACGAAAATAAAAAATCACTTGCAAGTGGCCTTAGCTACGAAATCTATTCTTTTATATAAAAAAAGATCTATAACCTTAGCAGTTTTTTTATATTTTACCCTAAGATAAATAATCAAATTTTATCTCAACAATTAGTGAAAACATACTATTTAATGTTTGCCTCTCACAAACTTTTATTTGACTCTATAGTTCTAAACTGCCAATAAAATTGTATTTTTTTAAGTAGCGTTTAGAGTTCATCAAATTATATTTATAAAAAATATGCATATAAATTTAGTTATTAAACATATTAAAAGCAACTGCTCGGTGTGTAAATAGCAAAACATTGGTTCATAATATGTAAATATTTAAATTTAAAAAATCTGAAATATCCAAAAATTGTAAATATTTTTTTAAACAAGATACTCTAAACGCAGATATTTGGTTGTCACTTTGCCCGCAGCTTTTAATAAAAATCAAAAAAAGACAATTTTGGACTTACTTAGATATTTTTGACAATTCTTAATTTATGTTTTAGGTTAAAATACTCGAGAACTAAACTCAATTGTTTTAGGCGTTAATTTAAATGAGCTCACACTTTGATTTATAAAAATTAAAGTTTTATCCAAATTATAATCTATTCTCAAAAGTTGTTATATTTTAAAAAGGAATCCTAAATATATGAGATCTTTATTTCATTAGTCTTTTTTTAAAGTATTCGTGAGAAAAAATATTTATATTTTTCGCTATATCGAATTCAAATCACCATGTAATTGAGAAAAAATTTTTAATTAAAAAATATTCTGAGCCTTTACATATTTTATTTAAATACCTTTTAGTAATTTAAAAAAATTCAAGAGTCTACGATACTGCTATTTGTTTATGCACTCGGCGAAACCCGTGAATATTAGCTAATGTCAAATAATTAAGCCATAAATTAAAAAAATTGGTTCTAATAATGAACTCTAAAGCACCTCCAAATTGCCCTTAATGTAGCCTGAAAAAAAAATATAATTTGTTTTAAATAGGCCTTTTTAAACAAAATTATATCCGTCCATTTATAAGGTTTTTGCCCATTTCATATTTACAAAGCACATTTCGCTTTTTCTATTGTTAAATTTCCAATCTACATATATTTACTTTTTTTAATCATATTTAATTTAATTTAATGTTTATGCAAGCAATAAATATATTTTTTTTTAAAATATAAACGTAAGATAAACTAAAAGTTTGGTCTATGATAAAATCAAAATTCTATTTTTAAATATCGCCAGTATCCTTAGGAATGATACAATTTGCCGGAACCCTCAACTGAGAAAAGTTCTAATTATTATTGCGTGTAGCACAACTAAGTTTAAAAGGGTTCGCTAATAAAACACATAAAAATTGGCGATTTTTGTTGGAATGTTGTTTTGTTGGTTTGACGATTGTGTTTTATTTTAAGTTTTTAAGTGAAACTAGTTTTTCTGGTATTGACAAAAGCGCTTGTTTTTGCTTTTTTGACAATATTTTTTGCTTTTGTATTTGATGGTTATCATCATAGGCTGCTGCTTATTTTATTCTATTTTTTTTTTAAATTTTTATAATATGGCTCACGTGTATTTATATTTGTGAAAAGCAAAATATCAAATTTTATTTTTAGTCAAGCTTTAGATAAACAGTAAAAACTTAAGAAATATATGATTTGTTTAAATTGTAATTAATAACATTAACAAATCTCTAAATAGAACCTATAAAATATACATTTATTAAATTTAAAGAAAATAATTTTTAGTTAACATGTCCACCTCTTGTGAAACTTACGTTGTCTGCTGTCGTATTCTCTCAATGGAATAAAATTGCCAAAAATTTGTGATTTTAGATATTTTTAAAAAACTAAAAAAATCTTTTAATGAACAGTTCTAAATTCTTAGCCATCTTTTTATACATCTTTACAAAATTAAAATTTCATCTCATCAATTAGTAAAATATTTTTTTTCATATGTTTGCCTCTCACAAAAAAATATTTGACCATACAAATATAAAGAGTATTCACTTTCAATTTATAGCTAGACCTGCAAAAAAATTAATGTTTTTATAATATATCTATAAGAAAAGAAATTAAAAGGATTTTTAGTGTGTACTTGAAAACCTATTTTGGATATTTTTATTTGCCAATTCTTTTATACATTAGCTAACGGTACTCGAAGAGCTAAATTCATGTTTTTTTGGCTAAATTGAGATGAGCTCACATTAATCAAATTTTTAGCTATATTTGTTTTTTGTTTTTTAAAAGTTATAAATTAGTTTAATAATTGTTAATTTAATTTGGAATTAGTTTATTCAAAAATTTGATTCACTCATTTTATGCGTAGCAACCTCACAGCACATCTGTAGATACTCGGTAGTTTAATGGTATTAATCTGAAAAAGTGGCGTGCAACGAATATTTATTTTAAAATATTTTAAATTCATGGAATTTGTATTAAATTTATCTCAAACAAACATAATCACTTTAACTTAAATCTCTTCAAAATACCACTTATATAAATTTTTTCAAAAACCAAATTTTTTTAATTATTTTTCTTCAAAAATCAATATAAACGGGCTCCCCTAATTCTTCCTTCGTTTTTCGTTATAAAATTTAATATACGGGTGTACTTAAGCAAAAAAAGCAACAATTTTATTTTGTCATTGATGATATTGTATATTTATTATTTAGTAGGACAACAATTATGGGTTTCAGTTTTAGAGCGTTGGCACGGGCGAAATTCGTTTCCAGAATAAATGTATGCAATAGTTCTTGTATAGGTTTTTTTCGATGGGCAAGGCTCACACTGATTTTGAGTAGAATGTTGAATGACTAAGTTTGTTAAAAAAAATAAATGTAGGCGTAAGTCATAAGCATAAGATATTACACAGGTTAACAAATATCAATGTCAGAAAAATCAAGCTTATGAAAACCAAAAAGCTTACATACACATGATGGGCTTATCTTATATATTATGTAATATGCATTATTCGTAATTTCTTCCGCCTTCGGCCCCTAGATTCGTTGATATAAAAAATGGCTTACGAATTAACAGATTTTGTGACCTCGAGAATAAAAAAAATATTCAAGAATCTTATTTTCATATAAAAATCCCATGTTACTTATATTTATCAAAAACTGAGAAAAAATTTTTTAATATATCAGGCTCTTACATCGACATTTAGATAATACAGAATATTCCGCGTCCACACTTGAATACGACAATATATATTATTGAAGTTGAAAATTAAAATATTATTTGAAGTTTGATTTTACAATTTAACTATGAAAATGCAAAATTCATATTTTTGTTTTTAAATTTTTTTTTGTTTTACATTTTTTCTAAAATTTTTAATGTATAATCTTATATGATTAAAAAACAATAAACAAATTTGAAAACCCCGAAGATGGCTTTTTTGATCTCTGTAATTAGCTGATAACTCTCAAAAATTTGTTGACTTGTGAATACGAGCTGGTAAATACATAACACTGGAAAACAAACAAAACAGCATAAAGTTTTATAGAGAAATCTTGCGATAATGGCATTTTAGTTTTTCTTTCGTTGTTTCTTTTCTATGCGTCCAAAGTTCAAAAAAAATCCACGAAATTTACTATTTTCTAAAAAATCTATTGGCATATTTAAAATCCTTATGAAAAACATATCACAAAGAAATTTATTAATAAGCCATTTACTTTCAAGTTATTTAGGATCAAAAAAAGGATTTAACGAAACCACTAATATTACAAAATTATAAAATAAAAAAAATTAAATATTTTTAAAAAATTCAAACGCCTTACGTTAATAACACTGGACAACAAAATTTAAACGACTTTAAGCATCAATTATGGCAATCATTGTTTTTAGTCAAGTTTGTGGTGCTAATTACGAATATGAAATCAGAATTTTAGCCAATGCCTCAGATTTTTAGTTATTCGTTGTCAAAGTTAAGATTTTCCTATTTTCGGGGTATTTGGGCCTTACCATAAAATTTAGGGGTAATAACAAAAGTTTAAAAATATATTTAAAATACGGAAATATTCATTATTAACGTAAGGCGTGTAAATTTGTTTATAGTATTTCATTTTATTTTTTAATTTATATAAAATTAGTGATTTCGTCATTAAATCCAATTTTTAATCCTAAATAACTAGAAAATTGTTAATAATTTTAAGCTATAATCTTTTTTAGATATGCTTTTTATAAGGAATCTTATGCCAATAAGTTTTTGGAAAAATTAATAGTTAAAGAAATTTTGTGAATTTTGTTCTTAACTTTAAACGCGGTTTGAAAAAAATTGGAGGTAGGGAAAAAACTAAACCCGGGGTCGTTATCGCAAGATCTACAAAACCCTCAAAGAATCGTTTATGTTGTTTTTTTGTTGTCCAATGTAATGAATGATTCCTTAATCCAATTTTTGAACTTTTGTTTTTACCCATAGGTTTTATAATATAGAAGACCAAAATATCCCAAAAATAGATGATCTCCTTTTCGACATCGAATAACTAAAAATTTGAGGCACGACAAAAAATTTCGATTTTATATTTAATCAGCACAATGAACTTGATTTAAAAAGATGCCATTAACGATGCTTATAATTGTTCAAATCATTGCAATCATCCATTACATATCTTAAATATTTATATTCATATATCCGAACAAACAGGATCCCGCAGCTTGACAATAATAATGAAATAAAAAGGTTTGGGCAACATATTAAAAATTAAATCTTTTTATGTAAATTTTTATTCTTTAAAAAATTATTTTTACAAAATGTTTCAAATATTAATTATTAGCACTACACACAGTACTTTCTTTATTAAATAAGTTAATAAAAATTAAATTAATTTAGTCCTGCCTTTAATTAATTATTAAAGGATGAGGGTGTAACATAAAGACGTCTCCAAATTTGTAAATAAAATTTTTTTTCACGTTATTTTACTACCAAACTGGTAATTTCGGCACTCTAATAATTTTTTAATACAATATTTTTTAGAATATGTTTTGTAGCGGGTAAAGGGCTTAACAGTTTTTGGTAATCCAATATATAAAATTTTATAATCAAGGTAATACCAATTTCAAAATTATATTAAAAATAATACTTTTTTTATTTTGTCAAGTTTTTTAAATTGATTTTATTTATTTACATAAAAAATAATAATTATTTCAAAATAACAACTTTTTTTTTAATATTTACTATTATCGATTAAAATCAATATAAAGTTTTTAACTACACTACCGCTTTTAAAACACTTGTAAAAAAAGACTGTAGTTTCGCTTACCATAATTTATTGTAAAATGACAATACCTCGTGTGCATATAGTCGATACTTCAGTCATGGCAGCAATCAATAAAACAAGGGAAAAGATAACAAAGAGTTTCATTCTGAAAGAATTTAAATTAAAAAAAACAATATAGATTAGTGTCACAATTCAAAAAAAAATTAAACTAAAAAAAGAAAAAATTTTGTTAGCTTATATAGGAGCTTTTTTCTCATTAAATATTATAAATATACAGTTATTATTATTATATTATTATTATGTTATTTTTATTATTTAGGTTTTACCCATATTATTATATGCTATATTGCAATTTTTTTTACTTATCCAACTTTCATAATATATTGCAAAGTTTTATTTTTGAATCTTTTACAGAGACCACCTCTAGGTAACCTAACTGGCTAAGAAATTTCGTTTATTGCTTCCATATAGTAAATGTAATATTTTACAAAATATATATAATCTATTTTTAGAAAATAGGGAAGTTTTTTATCTTAAATGCATAAATCCTTCATTTTGAGCTTAATTTTATATACACCTGGGAAATATTATATAAAACATAAAATTGGAATTTTTAATTCTGGTTAATTAAAAAAAAATACAGAATTAAACATTGTTAAATTGGGTCAGGTAGTTTTGCATGCATTTTATTATTTTAAATAGATTTACAACTCTTTAAACTTTTATTTTAATTTTATAATAATAGTTTGAATAAAACTATTAATTAGTCCAAAATCCTTAAAATTTGAAAACAAATTAACTTTATTTTTAAATTATTCAACAAAAAATAATTGAGGTTAAAGATTTCCTAAATTAGGATTTTATTTTGAATTTTATATTAAATTATTAAATAAAGCTTTTTGAAGCAATTTTGATAAATGTAGACATTTTTGTTTCCGATCGATTGAGAAAAATGGATTAGGCACGTTCGAGACATAAAATGCTTTCTAAAATATTCGGACAAACACTCTAAGAATATAAACTATTAAACATCTAATTGAAATAATATACCCTTTTAATAACAATAATTTATTTAAAATTTAGTTATACTTTTGATATATATTTGGGGGAGGGAGGAGGGGGTTTGCTATGTTACGAAAATCATGTTAAAAGTGATTTTAATATGTAAAAAAATCATAAACTTCTTCTTTAAAAGTATTCTCGAGGTCGCAAAATCTGTCAATTTGGTGAAAAGAGGCCATTTTGTTATGGAGCGTATTCTTTAAGACGAAGGAAACTACGAAAAATGAAAAATATGGGATAAGGCCATCATGGAGATCCATTCATTTCAGTCAACTTTTATTCTCTGACATTGATATTTGTCGATCTGTGATATAGGCATATATTGATAGCTTATAATAACAATATTAACATTGGAAATGTTTTTATAATATCCCAATTTTTAAAAAAATGTATCTGCTATAAGCAATGATTAGAAATAGAATCGATAAAACAAAGATAGAAAAAATTGGCCCGACCTAATTTGACTCCATGCCAATTATTCGGGCGAGGAGAGCCGAGTGTCGACTTTGATCTCTCAACGCTACCATTAAACAGCTCCACCATTTAGGATGAATTTGAAATAGAAAGGATTAAAACAGCTTTGTGAGATCTTAAAAACTGATTTCCTTTTTTTTTGTTTATATTATAAATCAATGAGGAAAAGGGTAAAACTTAATTTGCTTTTCTTTTAGCTTTTATAAATGCCTAGGGGACTATTCTACTTTCTGCAAAACCTCTCTTCATCTAATCCTAAATATCTTAAAATATCACATTCCGTGGTGAGGCACCAAATGAAGGTAAAAAATATTAGAAAACTTTTTATGTGTCACTTTGAGAGATCGTGGACTACCTAGTGCAAAAAGTTTCCAATTTTTCTTTTTAATTCTTTTTTTCGTGGAAAACCTATAAATAGACATGAAATTGCTTAAAGGGTTCGAATTAATGAGACAGCCATGTCACACCATGTCATAAAATGCGACGAGACGTATACTATTAATAGATAAATAGTTTTTTTTACACCTAACCATTCTCCCTCTCATGATTATTGTGCAAAGTTTGCTTTCTAGTCTCTATTTTTTTGAGCTAAAAATAGCACATTCTTTTAAGAGTGAAAGGGCCTAGCTTTGTAGGTGGTCAATTATTTTGTGACGGAAGCTTAGTAAAAATAAAAAAAATATAAAATTCTTTCGTCTACTCCTTCATAATTAGCTTTAATGAAAACTTGGTTTTGAAAGTGTTATTCTATTATAATTAATGTAAATGCAACATGTAGATCAAAATATTAAATTTAAAAATATATATGATTAACCTTTTTACTATTATGTGTCGCTTGCCCGAAATTAAAACACTAAAATTATTGGAACATATGGTATTAAGACCGGCCAGAGCCGCAGCCAGGATTTTAGAAAAAGGGTTTAGGGGAGGGGCGCGCACCCCCAATTTTTTTTAAGCTTTGCTTATTGATATGCCCCGAAAAAGGTTAACGTACTCGTATTGGCTTTTTATAAATAACAATAATTTCAATTATATTAACCAGGCAACTTTTGGGGTGATTAGAGCGGCGTATACGGCAGAAAATAATCCTGCAACTATCATATTCAAATTACGACAAAGGATAAATGTAGGCGACTATTAATTAATTTGCTAAAGGGCTCCTAGAAATTGCCGTTAATTCAACCGCAAAGGACCTCGATAGCATCTTGGCGTCTCATTTTGTCTTTGGTCTTAGAGATGATGAACTTCGGCAAAGACTATTAACTTGCAAACAAACTACGTTCTCCTACTTAAACAAAGTGCTTTTGAAAGAAAATTTAGATACCAACTTCCAGGCAAAATTCTGGCAACAATCTAGGCGGGGAGACATAAGTTACTACAATATTTTAGCAGCCGATAATACCCGCTGTTTTAAACCTTATTATATTGGGCATAAATCCTAACAATGTAGGTATAATACACCAGGTACGGCCAGCAATTTTATACCTTACCATTTAACTCCTAATAGAGTAAATGAACTAGATAGAGGCATAATTAATAACCACAAATGTAAATGCCATGGAATAGGACACAGAAAAAATATATGTCCTTTAAAAAGAAGATTAATAATTAATTTTATGGAGGAATTATGTTAAATAATTTATGTTTCTCAAAAAAATTATTTAGAACTTCAGCCCACCGATAAAAAGTTTGAAGAATACGGTCTCAAATATTGGACCCCATATGATCAAGGCCGGCACGCCCATAAGCGTAGCTTAGGTGTTACAAAACTATGTTTTTGGGTTTGGACGCGGTTTAAAAAAAATTGGAGGCATTGGAAAAAAAACTAAACCCGGGATCGTTATTGCAAGAAAATTCTGTACAAAACCCTCAAAAAATTGTTTATGTTGTTTTTTTTGTTGTCCAGTGTTATCAAAAAAACAATACAAAATTTTTAAAGTAGGCTTTTATAAAAATTTAACTTTTGAAGAAAAATGCGGTTAGTTGCCCCCATTTGCTATGAAAAGGGTGATCATAAACGGGGGGGGGGGGGGGGGGGGGGGGTTTACACTCTAAGAATTCTAATCTTTTTTAGTCCATAAAAACGCATATTTATTTCTTCTTTAGCCTATACTTTTTCCAGTGGTTAGGTGGCTTGTGGGAGGGAGAGGTTAAAAGCCGGGCAAAAAAGCTATAAATTTAGAGAAGCTTTTTAGTTCTCAGTTTATTAGAGTTTTCTCGGGCATGGTAAAAAGATTGGTCTGTACAGTATGACGCCGTTGAAAATGAAATTACAATTTATTTTCCAAAATTATATGCACGGGATTGAATTTCACTTTATATTTACAAAAAACATTAAATAATCATAATTATGAAATAGTACAGCGCAAAGCATTGCAAGCAGCAAAGTAAAAGTAATAATACATACAACTTTAAAATTTAATTGGAACTATGGAATATGAGCTATTAATTAACAGTTTATTTCTCTGCTACAGCGCAAAGCAAGGGTAAATTTTTAATGTTAAATTACTAATTTGACATAAAATAAAAAATACCTTGAAAAGAATAAGATAAATGGAAGAAAAAGTATTCGGAGGCTACTAAGTTACTGAGCATTCACGTAAAAAAAAATTTTACCAGTAGGAAAAATACCTGTCAGGTAAAAGAATCCCTACCGTAAAAACGACAACGTTGACCCCGATACCTAAATTATTGTTGGATTATAGGAAGGTATAAAACCAGTTAAAAAAATATTATAATAGAAAAAATGACCCTATATACAAATGATTTCATATGGCCCTAATTCATTAAATAATGAAAAAAGTATTTAGACAACTAACAGCAAGTAATCTATCGACGTAAACTCCGGAAAGACGGAATATAAAAGTTATTTTAAACCCCCTGAAATAGCAGTGATTTGGCAGGTCACCTGTTAAATATGAAGGTACCATAATTTAAGCTTCAAAAATAAGGGAAAGATCACTATAATTTATTAATTAAACATCAGCTCCCTGTAAAAGTACCCCGAAAATTTTAATGATCTACAAAAAGGCGTCAAAATTTTCCATGGCATGTTAAGTGGCCCGATTGTTTGAAGGACACGTTAAATGAGCTGTTACATGGTTACAAAGAGAAACTAAAACAAAAGTTAGAGACCTTATTTAACTTTGTATAAAAAGAAATTATCTCAAATAAAATTCCCTTTATTTCTCCAATCTCAGTATGAAATATTTTAAAACCGTCAAAAAGAGATCTCTTTGATTTGCACAGAGCAGTGAGTAGGGGACTAAATATGAGCGTTATTACCAGATGATAAAGAGTATCACTTAGACATACTATATTTAAATATAGGAAACCAAGTGTTGCTTTTAAAAATTTTTTGGCGTTTTGTAATTTCGGGTCGGGCCGAAAACAAAAAACAAAGTTTGGCCGGGTCTCGGTCGAAGATGCCGAAAGTGAGACATTTTGCAAACTCAAGGCTCAAAAACAATAAAAATTAAAAAGTATATATATAAATCATTTTTAACTTTTTATTAAATTTAATTAGATTAATAATTAAAAAAAATTTTTTTTTGTGTTATGAAAATTAAATAAATTATTTTTTGTATTATAAATTAAAAAATTTAAGCATAAGTTGATCGAATTCTAACCAAGGATGATTTATACAAATTTTTAAACTTAAACATCGGAATATCTCATAAAATGAAAACGCGACGCTTCTAAATACGATAACTAACAAAATATATTATTTTGTAAAATAAATTTTTTTTGATGAAACTTTTTATCTAAACTATTGATCAAAACGCTATTTTTTTATTTAGAAGTTTATGTTAAATTTAGTTAGTTTCCACAAAAATTTTAAATATTATTTAGTTTTCAAGTCTCTAGGTCGAAAAAAAAATTATTCTTGGCCTTTGGATGATATATTCTGATGGGTATATACAAGTGTAAAAAATAACTGTAGGCTTTAAAATTAACTTCTTTTAAATCCGATCAGGAAATATGACTTTAAATAGGTTGACTTGTATAAAAAAAATTTGTCAAAAAATTCAAAATTTGTTTTTTAAATGTAAATATAAAATGTAGAAAAGTATTATATACATATCCATTGATTTTTATTTGTTTCTTTAGCAGAGACTGATTACAAGTGTGCATAACCTTTCATAGTTTTTCTAGGCAAATGAAATGAACGACTAGTAATATTTTTTAATGGCAGCAAAAACTTAGTGTTTATGCTAAATTGATACTTGATTTCCTATTATTTATTATTTTGTATACACAACAAAATGTAAGAGTATTTTTTAATAGATATATAATCAAAAATACAGATTTCAAGGAAAATCAAGATGAAAATGAAGAAATATATTAAATGCATTATAACTTGATTTAGTTAATGAGGAAATTACAACATATCAAAAATCAGAATTTAAAAGGGCCTGATTTTTAAAGCCTCTTTTCTCATTCTCTCAAACACAACTTTGTTTCTTTGGCAACTTTTTTCCGACACTGTTTCTGTTATGGTCACCTTTCGGAGATAGTCTTTCAATAATTGAGCCCTATCAGTATTACTATCACTACTATTATTACTATCGTTGCCTGATTTTTGGTCACGATTTGCCTTTGTCTGTTTTTCTTTCCATTCTAATATTTTGGAGTATAGGAGAGGTCTGTAATAAATAGTTGTAAATAATTTAAATATAAAAAATTGTAAATCGCCAAATTTTAACTTTTGGTCGCATAATAACTAAGACGATAGAATATTAGATGGAGTGCCTTCTCATTAAATCGGTTTTTTTTGTCCAAATTGATTATACATTTTGGCTAAACAAAATTTTTTAAATTAATCTAAAAAAATGTTTTTTTTAATTGATTTATCTCGTAACTATTCCGTAGAGTAATATTTAGACTAAACTCACTTAATACTTTTGAAAAAAGTTTTTTTGACAAAATAATTTTATATTTTCAGTTAATAGATTAGCAAAAAAAATACTCCTCTTCTTTAAAACGTGAAAACGGTTTGACCATATAGCTAAAATCCAAATATATACATTACAACTGTCGATATGATTGTAATAATATTAATTTAATAATAATGGTACAATAATAAAAATTCAATAATAATAAAATAACTAAAAAAAATAAATAATTTAACATAAAATATTAATATTTAAAACCTATTTAGCCCATAGATGTGTTGATTAGATATTGGATCATTGGTAAATTCAGAATTGAAATAGTCACTGTTTTCAGTTTTGCAATCTTTATTCGTACTAATATTATGTTCAATCTGATTGTTATTATTTTTATGATAAAGCGACTGAGTAATTTCGTGTAATCTTTTGCTTATCTCAGCAAAATTGTCATTTGTCAAACCCTGTTTTAATAAAAAAAGATATTTAGTAATTAATTTAAAAAAAATTTATATATTATGCCAACCCGCAATGCAAAAAGAGGTAAAAGAAATCATATAGCAAATAACATTGTACCTAATAATAAGGTTTTGAAATTAAATAAAATGTATTTTTGAAAATGGAATTTTCCAACAAATTTAAATTCTATTTATATTTGTTTAAATTTAGCTCTTATTTTTTGACTTATAAATGAAATCTAAGATCAAACAAATTTTTATTTTCAAAAAACTTACACAAAAGTTATACGGATTACGTAAATTTTGCAACTATTTCCATAAAATATAAATAACCAATATTTTATATAAAATCAGGAATAAGTAAAAAAACAATAAAAGATAACATTATGGGTGGTGCTTTAATTTTATAAATGATTAGTGCTTAATAAAAATAATAATAAAAATATTAGACACAACAAAGTTAGGTCAATGTGGTTAGAGGTTTATGAATTTGGAAAGTTAACTACATGAAGGCCTTATCTCTATTTATTTTTCCGTCTTTCGAACCGGCCCACCAGATCGATGACAATCGAAAATATGACAAATAAAATTGACAACCTCATTTCCAAAATGAGAAAAAATATTAAAATTAACTAAAGCTTCTATTTTTTATATGAAAAATAGGAAATAAATTTTTAAGTAAAGCTTTATGCAATTTGCACCCCAAATAAATATATTTATGAAATTGAATTAAACAATTTAGAAGTTTATATATATAAATATTTTTTTTTATTTAGAATCTTTTTGTTTTTTAATATTTTTAAAAGTCTTAGTGTATATGGCTGGCTTAAGAAGTTTTAATAAAAAGCGGCAAATGGATATGCCCTAAAATGGCGGGTCTCTCAAATTAGCTCAAATATCTCAAAAATTCGTCGAGTTGTATAATTATTAATATGTACGACAAAAATAACTTTATTTCAGTGATTTGAAAAATTTGTCCAAAATTAATTGATTTTGTTATAATGAATCTGATAATTCCAATGATACCTTATAGAAAGATGCCCAAATTTACCAGTTTAGGCATTAAATAACTCCCTTGATATTTTAAATAAGAATGTTGGAAAAATTTTCCTTTATCATGTCTGCTATATTAAAGATATTTTAATTATTGATAAAAACAAATAATACAAAAATACATTTTAGATTTTTGGACGCGCTTGGTCTGTGTTTATAGTGCGGTTGATAAACATCACAGTTCACTTAAATTGCTTATAAATTTTTCTCCATCAGTGACGAACCGCACTCGAGCAGCAGCCAAAGTAGGAAACATTGGTAAAGGTAGTTTTATATTTTTTTATAACTAATCTTTTCATACATCCTTGTTTAAAGAAGTATTTCACCATACTTTAAAAATTATATAATAACGGGCCTTTAATTATTTAAAGTCAATAATAAGTAGAAAAGATTATATTTGTAATTTTATGTAACAAATCCTTAACACCTAGGGAAAAATCTAAAAACGTCATCAGCTATCAAAAAAACTAGAATAAATTCAAGAATTCAGATCCATATAACAAGAGACAAAAAATCTAATTTATAAAAAATTTATTAGGTGTTTATAAACTACAGTGAACTAATCCAAAATATAACTTGTCTTGCCTGTTTTTTTATGTCGGGCATTGGCCCTATAAACCCAAGAAAGTCGAAAAAACAAAATATAAAAAATTACGTTTTTTTTGCAACCTCGATTATCAAATGCAACTTCAATATATCCAAAATATAATAATAAAATTTTTATTATAACATGCTCCAACATCCAGTGGATTATGCCAAACATTGAAAAACTTTTAAAATGACATAATTTTTTTGCCAGTTAAAATATAAAAACAATATTAGTTAAAAATTAACATTGTGTGCTCTCCAAAACTAAAAGTTATTCCTTAAATATTTAATATTTTTATTATCTCATTTGTGTTTTAATACAATAGATTTTCATATAACAAGCTTAACTGACTTGAAAAAAAAACGGTAATTAAAATTCGAAAAATTGAATTCTTGATTAAATTAATTCGTTTGTATGTTCTTTTTCAAAAAATTTGATAATATTACCTCATAAATTTCAGATACATTGATATCTGATTTTGAGTTGTCGACATTACTTAATACATCTACGTCATTTTTAATATCACTAATATTCTTCTGACTGTTGAGCAATTTCATAAGGGTTTGATAATTTGTAGTGGCATATTCTTCCGTATTGCTAAAAAGAATGGGTGGAACCATGCCAAAACATTTGCTATCTATCAGATCTTGTCTATTATTTTTACATAAAAAATAAATAACAATATAATTAAACACACATATCAACTAAGATTCAGGTGGTTATTCTATTAAAAAAAATTTATGGCTCTGCACACAATATAATGGTATCTCAATGCTAAAAATTTCCAACCAAACCATATTTTCTTCTTTACCCCAAAAATGACTTAATGGTGAGCTTACTATTTTGATAATTTTGAAAACATTATGTAAGAATTTGTAACTCATATTTGATGAAGAGTGATATAATTTAACATTTTTGGAAAACAGGTTCACAGCTAATAAAAATTGAATAAAATATTGGCTAAAAACACAAATAGAAGTAGTCTTAGCTGCAACTCCAAAAGAGCTCTATTGTATTGTAAATCTATACAAAATGATCCAATCTTATGCAAATTTACAAAATTAGCTATAAAAACTGTTTTGTGGGTAAATTATATTAATTGTGCATATATTAAAATTTCTCTAATTAGAGCCCAGGATCTCATTTTGTCTAACCTAATAAAGGGTTGGCTTCAGATAGGTCTACAAAAATCAGTGGATGTTAGGCAAGGTTAAAATCCATATTAAAATAATATATAAAGTGGTGTTCTAATGTATTTTCCACCATAATCATCCCAAAGACTTACAAAAATAGAAATAATGATTTTGCAAAAATATGTTTGTTAAAAAACTAATTCTATATTAAAACTTGCCTTATCTTCTATTTTTCTTTTAAAATAGAAAATGTTAAATTTAAGCTCCATTTACATTTGGGAAATATTGCACCCCAATTTAGGTTAAAATTTAAATTTAATTAGGGTTTTTCATATAAATGAATAATTTATTCCAATATCTTTTAGTTATAAATTCTCATTTGTTTCATATTTATGTTTAATATTGTTTATTGCTGGCTCAGTATTTGCCCAGAATAAATGGTAAAAAAATTTTCTAGTTATTGTAAATATTAGCTTGTATATCCCAAATTCTGTACAAGTAATATGCAAAAGGGCAATATGATTTGTGTTTAATAAAAAAACTTGTAAAGGAACCAAGAAAAAATATATTATTTTATTAGTGTAAAATACCAAACTAACTAAAATAATATATGAGCTTATATACATATATGATAAAAATACCACCTTATTTTACAAGATATAGCTTGAAGTGTACCAGCAATTTCATTTTCAACTGAAGGATCTCCATTTGCCTTCCAGTAGACCATGAGTGAACTTTTGCCCTTGGAATAATCAACCTTTTAAAAAAAAATATAACCTTAATGTATTATACGTTGCCTGAATATAAATATATAATCATTAAGATTAAATTTAGACTTTATTTATGGTAATTAGATATTTAAGGTAATCAAAAAATTTGGTTTCCAACAATTCCACAATATTCTTATGCAGCAAATTTTCAGTATTCCGTAATCTTGAAGCCTTATGAATCTTTATTGAGTGACATATTACCTTCTTTTGTGGTAGAGTCTATAGAATAAAAATGTTAGAATAGATCTCCAAGAATATATATGATAATTAAAACTAAAGTACACCTTTTTTAAAGATTCAATTGTTAATAAATCTTGAGGGCTAAAATTTAAACATAATATTTTAATACTTAATGGCTCCAATTTTCTTTTTCAGTAATTTTGCGCAAGTTGAAAGACCACGACCTGTGCACATTTTATCATATGTTTAAAATTCGATAATATTTTTATCTGAATGAAAGTTTTAAATTTTGAAAGCATAAAATCTTCCAAGATATTTATTGTGGGTGCAGGTGGTATTGGATGCGAATTACTCAAAAATGTTGTGCTTACTGGATTTAAAGATATACATATTGTGAGTTTTTTATATAAAATTTCTTTTATATGTGAACTATTTATAAAACCTCCTTAGATTGACTTGGACACCATAGAAGTTAGTAATTTAAACAGGCAATTTTTGTTTCAAAGGGAGCATGTAGGAAAATCTAAAGCTTTGGTAACTTTTTATTTTAAAAATAATTTATTACATAACACATGGTTACAACTATTTTAGGTTGCAAGAGAAAGTATTATCAAATATAGACCACACCTTAATATTATTGCCTACCATGATTCCATTACTGAGTACTATTATTTTTTGTAATTAAACTAACTCTTTAAGGTTTAATTTTTTTTTGTATTTTTTATTGTAATTAAATTTATTGCACTAGCTCAGTTGTGATACAATAAAGTGAAAATTAATTAGTAAAACTAAATATTATTAATTCTTTATTTTGACAAATTAAACAATTTTTACTAAGAAAATTAAAAATTTATATATTTTTTTTGCCTTTTTTATAAAATGTAGATATATTAACTTGTTCTATTTAGCATAATTCTCTTTTTTGGAGTCATACTTAAACATTTGTAAAATTTTGCTTTTACTTCATTTAAGTCATCCTAAATAAACCTTAATAATTTATTTAAGCCTTATCAACCTAAATTTAGCTTAACCCTAACCTGAAATTAAATTTTTTTTGATTGACTTTATCCATTTGACTCTGAAGTTTATCACTTTTTAAAAGCAATTGATTTAAAACCAGAATGCTTTTAATTTTTGAGATATATAGTATAGTTATGACTGTTTATGAATTGATTTAGATCTAAATATGATGTGAACTTCTATAAACAATTTGACTTGGTTTTTAGTGCCTTGGATAATATTGGTATGCCATTTAAATCAATAATGGACCTTATTTAAGCATTTCATAAAATTATTATCCCATTTTTTTAATCATTATTTTATTAAAAATAAGAGATTTTGATTTTAAGGCTTTATAAAGTATAATACTTATATTTAATCTTATGTAGCTGTCAGGTATCATCTTAATAGAATGTGTCTTGCTGCAAATGTTGTTCTTATTGAAAGTGGAACTCAGGGCTTCTTGGGGCAAATTAAGCCCATTTTTAAAGTAAATGTTTATATGTATGCTATATAAGTGAGTGTACCATAATTGATTGCTATATATACTAATTTTTTTCACTTTTTAACCATTTGGTGGTCATAGTTTTGAAAAAAAGATCCAAAACCACAAAAAAAAATTTTTACAGAAGAGGACTTGTACCAATAACCTATTTTATATTTAACGTGTTATTTAACAATTATGTTTATTATTACTATTTTTGATATTATTAATATTAGTGTTGTTATTTTTAAAATTTTCAAAAATCATTATGTTTTATATTATTGCTTAATTAGCTTTTTTAGTTATTGTCATTAAGTCCATTTCATTTTTTATTTTTAATTAGGGCAAAACAGAATGTTATGATTGCCTACCTAGAATTAGTGGTAAAACGCAATACGCAAGCTGTACCATTAGGAATACACCCACTGAGCCTGTCCATTGCATTGTTTGGGCAAAAAACTTATTCAAGTATGATGATTATTCTTTTTTTTGCATGTGACCTTTTTTTTACAAATAGAAAAAAAACATATATTATTTATATATTAGGTCTACAAAATATATGAAGGTTTTGTTTAACTGCGGTAAAATATGTTACAAAGCCTTATCTATCATTTCTTTTTGGTATGTTTATTATCGACAGCGCCCCACCTGCTTTAAAGATTTCAAAAAAATAGCAAAATTTGGCCATGATTAATCTCGTTAACTTCTCTGAAGGGAAATTTTTTTTAAATTGAAATCAACTGTAACATCAATTTTTTATCTAAAATATTTAAATATATTAATTTTTAAGTATGTTAAGCTCCAACATTTCCCAAATTAATGTCTGTAAATTTTGCATTCCAACCAAATGGCATGATTTTTATCAAGTTAAACCTAAATGTTATTCAAAGTTTGAAATTACTAGTTTAGTTTTTAAAATAATATATTATTTTTTGCATATATTTTCAATTTATTTGAATTTCGTTTGTTTATTTAACACTTTTATATATAAATTTTTAAAGTTTATAGCAGGCCTACAAAGTTGCCGAGAAAATAACGGTATGAGGTACAGTGTTCATGAAATTTTTTTATTTGCCTTTTGAATATAAGCATGTTATTGATTTATAAGCTAATTTACAGGGCCAAACGTAAACCATTTTTTCTGGTTAAATTTTGTGAGTTAGCTATAAACATTACAATTATTTGTAAAAAAATGTTTAAAGAAATAACAAATGACATAAAAAATAAACTATAAATATTTAAAATATTATTTATTTATTTGGAATCAAACTTAAAACAATATGTTTTTTTAACAAGGTAAAATATTTCATTTATTAGTTGGGTTGCAGAATAATTTGTATAACCTTTTGTTAAGGCTTGATATACATAAAAAAAATTTTTTTGAAGTTACAATTTCTCCCTATTGACATCCTAGGTCGCACATTGCCAAAATCGCTAATTTTTTGATTTCTTCAAGGCTGTAGGGCCATATTCCAACGATGATTCGAAAACGAGATAGGTCCCTTAGGGCGCTTTTAGAGTTATTTTTTTTTTAAATTTTAAAAATTTTGTCTTACCATCGAAAATTATTTACCATTGTTTTTTTTACAATATTTTCTTGATCCCGGTGCTAATTAAGAATATTTATAATTTTTTTTACATTTCTATCTAAATTTATAATAACGTAGTTGAATTCTAACGCCTATATAATTATTGAACTAATATTTTTTTTTTAATTATAAAAAAATTATTTTTTAAGAAACTGAACGTGCTTTTATGCTGATTATTTTATTGTTCTTTCATAAACTTCGCTGAACCTTTATAAAATTTTATGGGACTGTGTTATTTGTTATTGACGAACAATTTTACAACACAAAGTAGTTATTTAATTTTAATAGCACTTGTTATACTATAATGTCGTGCTCTATGATAGTTTTGCAAAAATGGTCATAAAATAACATGAAATTTTTAACGATGAATTTAATTTATCATAATAACATTTAACATAAGCTTGTATGAACATAGAAATGACTTAAGAAAATTTTTAATAGTTTGAACTTTGGCTATTAAAAAGTGTGTTTGGAGTTGAAGACAAAGAGGACACATATTATTTAAAATTTGATATTAATCTTTTTTAGATTCTTTAGCTTTAATTTATTTATTTATTTTTTGTTTATTAAGGACGTTTACATAGTTCATTGATTTTTTTGTAAAATTAAAATAACATTTATTTCAGAAAAATTATATCTAGACTTTTTGTAAAAATGCGTTTTATACGAAATATAAATTTTTTTTTTAATTTTTACATTATTTCGAAAAAAAAAAGAAAAAAATCTAAACACGCCCTTTATTATATTACTATCTTACATCTGTTTACTTTTATTATATTTTAAATTTAGCGTCCTATTTGGGAGTGAAAGTGACGAGGATTCCATATCACCTGAAATAACAGGTTTTATTTTTACCATTTTTTCGAAATAAAAGTAAAAAAATTTTAATAATGTTTGTCCAATTTTACAATTTTTCTCTGTATTAATAATGGTAACTTCATAATTTTTGTATTCTAATATGAAACATATTATTTTTGAATATAATAATCCCCTATCTATGTTATATAAAATGTTACGTTTAAATTTCTGAATGACATCTTTTTTACCATGTTAAAATTGAAAATTGAAATAAGGTTTCACATAATTATTTCACATATATTTGTTTCAAAATTTTTTAGTTTTTAACATTGTTTTGATAAATTACATTTTTTATAGTAGGCCTACAAAATTTGACCAGAAAAAACGGTACTTTATGTAAAAAATTAATCAAAATAGCCTAAGTCTAATTATTAAGTATATATGAAAATTTGTCAAACAGTAGTTATTTGGCATCAAACTTCTAAGTAAATATTTTAATATAAGGAAAAAAATATATAACTGAATAATATTTTAAAAATTAAAAAAGGTAAAAAATTAAAATCTGGGCAGTTAGTACCAGTTTCGCAAATAGAATTTAAAAAATTATGTCTATCTATTTATAATGGTAAAAAAATAACGATTTATATGCTTTTTTTAAGAAGGAATAGTTGAAATTATGTCTAGCACAGGTTGCTAAAAATTATACAATTATGACATTTCAGCGAAATAATCTACATAATTGCCTTATCTCATTTATCCGTTTTTTGCTATATTATGTAGACTCTACCATTTTGATAGCTAAAAATTTAAAAAATGGCCAATGGCCAAATTGACTGATTTCGTGACCTTGAAAATACATAAATAAATAAAAATATTATTTGAACTTTAAATTTAACTGTCTTAAATATAAAAATATTTTTTCAATATTTTTTGTTTTTAATCTTTTTTGTTTTATTTACATTTTTTTTCAAAAAAGCTGGCAAACTTTGATTAGAAAAAAACGGTAAAATGATTTAAAAATCCCTTAAGATAGCATTGGTCTCTACAGTCAACTTTATTGTCCATCTATGTATTATAAGTAAGCAAATTATGATATTTTTTGATGAAACAAAAAAAATTTATACATAATTTATTTTTGATCTTATCCTCTATTTAGTTGAATCTTCCAATTCAACAGATGATAATAAAAATGACAAAAATGAATCCGAGTCTGATATATCCAAAAACACTGCTGAAACCAATCACCACTTGCCGGCGGAGAAACCTTTGTCAACACACGCTTGGGCGCTCTTACATAAATTTGAGGCCAAAGCCATAGTTCAAAAAGTGAATTTGTTTGCTATTTTTTTCATAGGTTAAAAATTAACTCGGTGCGCAAACCTACCCCAATCTTAATTTTCTTGTAAATTAGGTTTTAACATTTTATTTGACTAATAAACAATTTTATATATTTAAATGTATGTGCTTAAATGGTTACCAAATTGCCAATGAATTTCCTTATTGCTGCTATTATATTTTTGATAATTTGACAATTACCAAAATTTTAGCTTTACCAACTCGACATCGAATATTTGTTGGGTATGAAAGATCTCTGGAAAAAACGGACTGCCCCTAAACCAATAACTCAATTATTTCCGACTTATTTCACAACTACCAACGACTCCATACATACGAATTACGATAATGGACCTTCTTTTAAATATAATATCGATAATAATGAAGATATTGGCAATTCCACAGAAGATTTACAGTCTCAAAGCAAAAAAATCAAAAAAGATAATTATGTTACTAATAACGTTGAGAATCAACATAGACAAGTCTGGAGCCTCGAGAAATGTTTTAATATATTTGAAACTACAACAAAAGAATTGCATGAAAAATTAGAAAAATTGATTGCTCTTAAAAAAATGCATAATAACAATGACGATAATAATATTAATAATAATAATAATAACAATACAACTGAAGAAAAAAGTGGATTAAGTTGGGATAAGGTGTGAAATTTTGTGTTATAACTTTTTATTGTTGTTTTCGTTTATTACACCTACGTTTAGGCAAAGCATATGTAGTCTACAAATTCAATTTTATTTAAGCCGCGTGCAAAGTTAGTTTTTACTTCGTAAAATTTAAAAAATTCTGAAAATTTGGAAAATTTCATAAAAAGCATTATATGTGCATAAACTGAATTTGGCAACTTTTTAAAATTTGCGATATTTTAACAAAAATTTTTGAAATGTAAGAAAATAAAAACTTACTTTGCACGTGCCCTTATGCACAATTTTTAATGTCTGTAAATTTCAAAACTTTTTCCGTTTTTTTTGTAGATAATGTACGAGATTGCACATGTTATATTAACGAATATAAATTTAAACTACTTGCTACCCTAAAATTTCAAACAAATTGTTCTTATTGTATTTTAAATTAATTTTTTACATAAATTAAGTTGTCAGTTATTTAATTTTGTTTGCCATTTTTTGGATGAATGTTTACTATAGCCTTTCACGATAATAATTCGGGGGTAATCAATTTTAAAATCGAAGGCAAGTGATTTTGCTCTTACACAGGTCAACAAATATCAATGTCGGAAGCGTGAATTTTATGACCTAAAAGAATGCATCTTTATGATGGCCTAATCTCCTATATATTTTTCTTTTTTTTTAGTTTCTTCCGTGTTTGGCTCCTTAGATCCGTCTATAACGAAAAATGGCCTTTTCTGACCAAATTGACAGATCTAAATATACCCTAAAAAGAAAAAATTTAAAAATCTTTTTTGCATATAAATCTCTTGTAACTTATATTTCTAATCACAAACAATAAAAAATAAATTTTATCAATATATCAAGCTCTAACATCGGCATTTAGATAATACAAAATATTTCGCGTCCAAATTTAAATACGGCACGATATATTATCGGTTTTTAATAAAAATAGTATTTGAAGTTTGGATTTAACAGTTTAACTATTGTGAATATGCAAAAATAAAATTTCAAATTATTTTTGTTTTTGAATCTTTGTTGGTTTTTTGACCTTTTTTCTAAAATTTTCAATGTTTATAACTAATTAACTACGTTTGATTAGAAAAAACGGTAAACGGATATGATACTCTAAGATGGCAGGTTTGATCTCTGTAGTTGACTCATAACTCCCAAAAAATTGTTGACCTGTGTTATATAATAAACCTTTGTTTTTAAATTATGTAGGCTTTTGTTATTATCTAATAATATTTTACCATTTTTTGTTACTATTTTTAATTCATTACTATTTATACTTATTTAATTTGATATTATTTTTTAATTTTTATTATATTTACTTTTTATTGATTTTTAGGACGATAATTTGGCAATGAATTTTGTTGCTGCCGCAGCCAACATCCGATGTTACATATTCGGGATTACGCCGCTTACCCTGTTTGATATTAAATGTATTAACTATTCATATGTTTACAGATTTTTTTAAAAAATGTGTTTTTTTTGTTCTTTTTTTATTTTGACGAATTATATAAAATTTGGTCTAGTTTGCTGAAAACACATGTGCTATTTTGCATCTGATGTCAAAACGGCGTTTTTAAGCCTATAGTTTGAACGGCATTTTATCAAAGGTTTCCAACGACTTTGAACGTATTTATCTCATAATATTTGAATAACATAGAAATTCAAAATCTCAACTTTTTTTGCAATAACAAAAATTGATTTTGAGCGTGCCCATATACAATTTTTAAAATTTAAAATATTGTTTGAGATATCTTTTGCCGCCCATCCATTTTTTATCCTTTTAATTATACAATTCTTTGGTTAATTAATATAATCTTTATTTTAAATAATAACTAATCGATCTAGTTTAACCCTAAAAAAAATCGTTTTTTTATAGTTACCATTTATGAAATATCTTTTAGATAAATTAAAAGTCCTTAATACCTTCTGGCCATAGCTTTAATAAACAGATGTTTTTTGTAAAAAATTGTTACACCTATTATGGAGGATTTTGGTGGTCAGCTAACATTGGTATCTTAAAGGTTTTTTGTGGGCCATTTAGCAGATTATACCTAATTAGAACAAAATTAGTTTTATTAATTTTATAAAAAATATTTCTAAATTGACACTTTTTATAAAGTACGTTTTTTAATTGTAAATTTAAAACTAATCTATAATTAATACTCTTATTTATTCCCGTGTAAATATAAAACATTTTTTCAAAATTTTTGTTCTATTTCTTTGATTCTTCCATTAGTTTTGCCTCATTATATTTAATATTTTTGCACCAATCTTTTTATATGATAATCTTTGTTAAAAAAAATTTTCTATTATTGCCTTATTTGCATTAAATTAAATTGTTCACTTTATATTCACATTTTATGTTTTTGTAATTTTTATTATGTTACCACATTTAATTTTATTTATTTTTTTTAATACTTTTTAGCTATTGCCGGTAATATAATACCTGCCATTTCAACTACCAATGCAATAGTCGCTGGCCTCATAGTGGCACAGGCTTGTTACATACTGTCTGATCAAGCTGAAAAATGTCGAACTGTAATAAATATGTTTACTTGAGCGTTTTTTATAATAAACATATTTAAAATTTATATTTTATATAAAATATACTGATTGGAAAATTTAACCAAAAAGCTTTTCCTCCGAACGCCCAATGAAAATAATTTCAAGAACACACTTATAGGCCGAGAAGAATTAAAGCCTCCGAACCCTAAATGTTTTAGTTGTGCCCCTAAACCACAAGTTTTATTTTATTGATATTTATATAATTTATTTTATTTTTGCCTATATTATATTCATCGACACAACAGAAGTTATCAGATTAATATAATTTATCGGTCGACTTTTAATCTACTCGTCTTTTTTTTGATTAAACTTTATGAATTATTAGCCTTAAAGGGACCTTTTTCGACACATCAAAATTGAAAATAATAAAATATAATTTAAATTTATGTAAACTTAAATTCAATCATAATTTTTTTACAAAATTGCATAATATATCAAATTTTATGAAAAACCCAATAAATTTGAAAAGTTTTTTGCTTTTTTTTAATATAAAATAATATTTCTAAAGTTGTTGCCTCATAAAGCAGTAAATTGTAATTTTTCTAATTTAACCAATCAAGTTCGGGCCATTCATTTACGTTGTAGTTTTTGCTGCAAGCCGACATCCTTTATCTTGTTAAATTTAATGTACTTCTTATTACATTTTAAATGTTTACACTATGTTAGGTATTCCTTAAAATTAATCTCGAAACTTTTACGCTTGCTAAGCTAATTCAAGTAAACAATTGAACATTCTGATTTTTGCTTTTTATTTAATTCATTCATTTTTTGTTATATTTATATTATTGATATTTCAATTTATTACGCTATTTTTCATGACACATAAACTAATTTTATACAGATCTAAAACTACGCTTTTTTTAACCCCTTCCTGTTTATTTGTTACTTTGTATCTTATAAAATTGACAACACATAAAAATAACTAAATAGTGAAAAAATAATTATTTTATTAGTAAGATAAAATCGTTTTTTAAATGTTTTTACCTGTAACATTTTTATATAATATGGACATTTGAATGAGTTTTAGGCAACAAAATAAAGTTTTGTTCTGTTATTTATGAGAGGATAAAAATTTGGTCATAATTGTTTTGTATTGACAAAATTATTATTACTATTAATATTAAATTAGTCATTTATAGAGGAAATCTATATTATATCAATAATCATCTTGCTTCATTATAAATTCAAAAAAAATGAAAAAAAAATTAAATAAGATTTTGAACGTGTCTTTATATGAAAAAATTAATTTTTATTAATCAAATTAATAAAAAAAAGTAAAAGCATTATAGATAATGGCATATTGAATGTATACTTAAAATTTTATTACTTTAAGTTTCCCTCCATATATTACTCTATTTATATGTTATTATTATTTTTTTTTATTCATCATTGTAGGTTTTGAAGCAAGATTTACACATGTCTCAGCCCGATGTTACCATAGATGATGGCAAAGGGACGGTCCTCATTTCATCTGAGGTCGACGATGAAGAAGTTCAAGGAGATAGCAATAGTAATAATGGTATTTAATGTTTGGAATCATAAAAATGAGATTATGTTTTATATATTCAGATCTTTAGGTTTTTTTTTAATATTTTAGATTACACATTTAAGAACTTCTTTAAATATTACACATGTCTATAAAAATACTAGAATTAAAAGGATATTATATAATAGTCCTTTTGTATTAGATTTTTTTAATCTTTTTTACGTTTTTTCATTACGATGTCTGTCATAAAATTATATGCCTTAATTACCTAAGGACTTAAAAACGACTCTAAACCGCCTTTACGTCCTGGAGTCAAAATTCTGTATGGAATACAAATGGTATCTTTTCTCTCTTCCCTATTTTCGTTGGATACAATAATATACTGGATCTCACAACCAACTTTAAAACAAATGGGGCAATAAATAACACAAACAAGAAACAAAAAAATCAAAATTAATATTTTTTACCTGTTTTGATTAGATTGATGATAATTCTAAAATTAATAATAATCCATTGTAATATTCGATAAATTTGCTGGGTTTTAATTATTAAATTTTATGTTTAATTTAAATAATAGGCCATAAAAAGGTTTTTATTTAAAGTCATATTTTTAAATTTGTTAAAATCCCACCTAGATTTTACTTTTAAAATGAATATTTTTAAATCTAACCAAAATAGACAAACAATATTAATTATATAAACTCAAAGTTTTAATTAGCTTAATTACTAATATACATATTTTTGGATTTTTAGTTTTTGGTTGCAAACAAATGTCACTTTTGGCATTTTTCTAATTTTTAATGTTCACACAGAGCACTTGTGTAATGGGAAAAGGATTAATATAAGTACTTTTGTAAATTTTTCAGAGTATTAATCTTTAAGTTTATAAGTTGTAGCAAAAAATCTCGGTGTGTTAACCTATTTTTGTATTACGGAAAAAAAGGGGGATAAGTAGACATGATAATAGTATAAATTAAGGTTAGTTTAAACCACCCTCTCTGAGGACCGATTTTGTTGACTTGTGATATAAGAAAAATCAAGTTCAACAAAAAAAATAAGCAAGACAACCAGCGTCTTACAATTTTTATTTCTCTTTTAAAGTTTCTGACGATGGTGTATGCATTTTAACGGATTATATGAGGCATTTTATTTCATTATTGATTTAATTGTAATGTCCTAGAATAAATTTTTTTGATACTTTTGTTGCATATTTTTTTCAATTTGAAAATGAGAATTCAAAAACATATCTTTTATTTATACGCGGCAGTTATTTCTAATTTTTACCAATCCCATAAAATAAATTTTTTTTTAATATAATATTTTATGTTTTAGAGTTTAGAGTTTATTTGACATATTTTTATTAATTTAGTGACTCAAATGCTATCAAAACCCCTCTCAGCTTTTAATTTGCATGATGGGAACCGCCTGTTAGCCGATGATTTTAGCCAAAGTTATGAATTAGTAATCGTTTTGGTGCAATTCGTGCAACCTCCTTCTAACGATCAAAATGAATCAAACGTTTTAGAACATGATACCAAAGTATCTGAAAAAAGGTATGAGATTACACAGGTCTACAAATATTTATGAAAGTTCGGCGAGATTATTAAAACTGCAGCTAAATAATTCACATGATGAAAATGGACGAATTTAGCAAATTGACTGATTTTGTTTGAGAGTGGTTTGGGAAAAAAATTTCTATATTTAAATAAACTGTAGCTTAAATAATTTATCAGAATTAGAAAATGTTAAATTTTTAAGTGTATCAGGCTCCAACTTTATTTAGATTATATATTGTTGCACCCCAAACAATATAAGGCACTATTACTGTTTTAAAGAAAAATGGTAAATTAGTTTGAATTTCAAATTTAGCAGATATATAAAAAAATTCATAAGTTTTTGAATTTCAGTTTATTTTTTAATATTTTTATAAATTTTTAGTGTATATTGTAAAAAGTTTGACCAGAAAAGGATTTGAAAATCAATAAGATTGTAGCAGGCTTTGTCTCTTACATAAGCTTGTATATCTCAAAAATTTGTCAAATTGTGTTTTAACTCCTGGTTCTTTATTTATATATAAGCACACTCAATAAATATCTTTTTTATTTTTTTCAATATTTCAGTAAAATAAAAATGGTTGTGAGATTGCCTTAATTTTATAATTGGGTACTAATTTTTGCAAATTTATATTAGGCTTTTCACAATTTTTTGCCCATATAGATTTTCGGGGTTTTTAAATCCATTTATTTAATTTTTTTCCATCGGATTTTATGCAGGATATGTGAATATCTTTCTCCTTATTAGCACACCCTTCGCAAAAAAAGATAATTCATTAAATTTTAACTTAAATTATTTTATTTAAATACAATTTTTTGGGAAGGAATATTGAAAAAAATTTTATTGTAAATAGTAATGCCTTTTATTGTTACATTATAATATATGTTGTTTAACAGTGAAGAATACGTTTTATCCGGTGATTTAGATACGCTTAAAACCCAAAAAGCTCAAAGTTTTTCTTATACATTTAGATCGATTAAAATTTTTTTTTAAATTTATATAAATTTAAAATAAATTTTTTAAAAGTTTAGTTTGTCAAGACAATTTTAAAGTTTATTATTAATTAAAATTACTCAATATAAATTGTTATATAAAAATTATTATCCATTTATTATTTTTTAGCATTATTTTTATTTTTTACACTATTATCAATTCAGATGAATACCCTGAACAATCAACTTCTACAACGCACCAAGACGTTAATGAAAATGAGCCTGACGACATTCAAGAAATTATGGGTAATTTGCAGCAGTTTTTAATTGAGGGCGCTTATAAGATTTTAAATGTGGCAAACATAAATTTTGTCATATAGCCCTTTTTTTAACGAATTTTTAATGTGTTTCCTAAACAGCCATGGGTGTATTTTAAAGATATATATAATGACAAAAAATTTTATCAAAATTTTTGTAATTCATATATATATATAATAGTTTTTACTGAGGAAAATGTGGTTGAAGAAATTTTGCCCCCTGAAGACACTCAATTTACTCAGGATAGCCTCCAAAATCAAGGTAAAAGGGCTTATTTAATGTTAAATTATATAGTGATGTTTAATATCCTAAATGAAAAGCTATTAATTTTAAAATGTAATGCTATTGTCACTTGTATATTTATAACATAGTTATTTTCAGAGCTAGGAAAAAGCCCATTTTTGGGCTAAACTCATTTTTTAAGATTCGAAATTAAGAAAAACTAGGGTTTTAGCTTTAATTTAAAAACAAAATTTATAAGATTTAAGGTTCTCTGCTTATGTTTTGGATCTATTTATTGTTGATTTTTTTAATCTGTTATAAAATTTTTGAAAAATAAAAATTTGAGCGCAGTCAAAAATGGGCGTTTTTCCAGCTCTGGTTATATTTACATTATTTAACAACCGATAATGGTGCAGAATTTAATGGTACATGTGATGATAAAATCGAGCCTGCAGAGTGCGACGAGATTGAATTAATAGAAATAAATAGCAATTCTACAAATACAGAAGACGACCTTGGTACTGATGGTAATATTTTTTCTTTAAAAGTGTAAAAACTATGCATTTCATTATACTATAATCATTTTTACTAAAAAAATGTTATATAATTAAAAAAAACAAATTTAATTTTTATTTATTACTATTATTAGACACATTGCTATATTTAATTATCCTTTTATCGTTTTTAACTTCTGACATTCAAAAAAATATTGTTTTTGTGACTTTGAGCCTCGAATTTTGTTTTAAAATTTCATTTTTTTAAAATGCAACAATACTAAATTTAGAATAAAGATGATGATTCTATAGTCGTAAGAAATTACTAATAAAAAGCTTAGTAGGACATTTTAACAAACCAAATATGGACGATTTTTTAACTTGTTAGCTTAAATTGGTTTATGATTTATTAGCAATAATATCCATCTTTATTAAATTATTTAACTATAACATCAAATATAATTTGTTTTTTAACTTTAATTTTGTTATATTTTAGGTTTTTAGCAGGCCAACATAATATTGAAACAAAAAAATAACCGTTTCATTTATGCTTGTTATATTACTTAAGTTTTATATTACCTGTGTAGTTAATATATTTTTACTTTTTTCCGTACAGATGAAATAATTGAAGAAGATTCACTTCTAGAAGAGGAAAAATTGCTTAGAGATAGCCCAACTTACGAAGAAATATATTCTGATGGACGCCTCATCTATATGGAAAACCTTATTAATAATAATATGTTCACTAACAATAATAGTATTGTTATTAACAATGACCGTTTAAGTAATGTCAATAATGAAAGTAATGTTAATAATTTCCTGATGCTTAAAAGAACGAGCGAAATTTTAACTCAACAAAATATCTGTGCTACTACAGAACTTACAAATACTGAAGATACCTATTATAGCGGTAAAAGGTTAAGAGTAGATTTAGGGCAATCTCAATTCATATCCTATTCTATTAATACCAATAACAGTAATAATACTTTTATTACCGAACAAGTTATACAAACCCCTCAAAACGCTATAATTGAATCAGACCCAAACGCCAATGAACAAGACGATATTATTACATTAGATTAAAAGCCTATTATACATTAATTTAATTATTTTTTTATTTATTTTTTACATAATCAAATAAAATGTCATCTCTTATTTTATGAGGTTTTTTATATAATAAATATTCATAAATTTACACGACGAATATTTGCCTATAGAATTAGCTTTTTAAATACATTTTAATATATAAATTATAGAATTATATTATAGTTAGAAAAAAAACTAAACAGCTTTTAAATATGTATGCAGAAGGAAAGAGATTTATTTATAATATGTTAATGGAACACTTTTTTATCCACATTATAACAAAATTTAAATTTCAGCCCAGCTCTCTGGTAAAAAAAATTAACCACAATTTAATGTACAGTTTTTCCAATTCAAATTTTTAATTCGACTAGCTCTGTTTGAAATTTGATGATCATATAAAAATAATTAATACAAAGGTCAACAAATTTTAAAGAGTTTTGAGTTAACTACAGAGATCAAACCTGCCATCTAGAGATTTTCAAATTTTATCTTTTTTCTAATCAAAAAGTTAGCTATAAACATTGAAAATTTTAAAAAAATGTCAAAAAAAACAAAAAGGAATCAAAAAATTAAATTGAAATTCTTTTTTTGTAGCACAACAGCTAAAATGTGAAATTCAAACTTTAAATAAACTTTTTATTAAAAACCAATAATATATCGTGTCGCATTTAAGTTTGGACGCGAAATATATATTATCTAAATTTTGATATATGAGCTTGATATACTAATAAAATTTATTTCTCGTTATTTGTGATGATAAATATAAGTTACAAGAGATTTTTATATAAAACAATCTTAAATTTTTTCTTTTTGGGTTATATTAAGAGATCTGCAGGTCACAAAAGGCCATTTTTCGATATGGACTAAGGAGTCGAAGACGGAAGAAACTAAAAAACGGAAAATAAACATGAAATAAGGCTAACAAGGGGATGCATGTTTTATTTTCATGAACTTATTTTTTGAGACATTGATTGTTGACCTGTGTTAACTAAAAACATCGTAAAAACTGGATTTAGTACGCCAGACCCCTCCTCGTGGGTACAAGGTTAACTTGATCTAATCAACGAACACACAAAACAAGAAACATTCATTTCAATATTAACGTATTATTGTATAAAATAGATATGAAAAATATGCAAAATACATAGAAGAAATTAAAGGCTGTTTTAAGGCTATGGCTAATTTTAAAATGGTAAAAAGCATTTTAAGCAAAAACATTTAATGTTAGATTCAATCTAACATATTATACAATTTTTTCATGAAATCCTATTTTTACAAATGTTATACTATCCATGGAACAGCAAATTTATTTAAAAAAAATAAACACTTATTTTTATTTTTCTCTCTTTTATTAAAAAGAGCCATGACCTTTATCAAAAATATTTTGTAAAATATTATAGAGAATAATAATTTATTTTTTTATGATAACGTAACGTTTACGATCAAATTTATAATAACATCACATTTAAGACCAACCTTAAAAGTAGTCCTATATAAAGGTGGATGGCGTAATCTGTCAGCATTAAGTTCATGGTTCTTTAGCAGAAAATATATATAAATTATGTAATATTTATGACCATACATTTTTATACATTAACGATATATAACTACACATAAGGATTGTATTTAATAAATAAATAATTAAATAAATCAAAACCTGAAATAATTTAAGGCTGTAAAATAGAGATATAATTAAATGAATTACAAATACTTTAAATATACTATTAATTATTTTAAAAATTTTACAAATGTGGCCGTTCAAAATAAAAATTTATAAAATTTTATAAAAATTAATATTCAAGTTTATTACTTTTGACCACAATGCCCGAATCTAAGATGGCCGCTCTAATGATCAAGGCCTTGGCGTTGTAATCGAAAGATCTGCCATTAGCCAAAACCTTGGCTCTCATGTCACCCCTCGGGTTACCAGATCGCAGATACAGAACCTAATTTTATAATGAAATTAATAACGATAAAATTAATTGAATTTTAAAAACAAATTTTCAAAAAAATAAGAATATAATTATCTTTTTTCTAGCTATAAAGATAATATTTTTTACCATTTTACCTAAATAAAGGTACTTTTTGAATAAAATATCAATTTATTATGACTAAATAGCAACCTTTCATAGTGTTTATATCTATAACCAAAATTTCTATATGAATTTAAAAAGTAAAAATATCTTATTATTTGTTATCTTGACTATTACCGCTTTTGATATTTAACTAAAACCAATTTTGGTTTATGTAATAATATTATTTTAGTTAACTTGCCCATTTGTGGTAAAAACATTGAAGTGTTAAATGCGATGTTTAATCAAAATACATCATAAAATCAAGAAATTATATTTAGCCCGATTAAGTCAAATCTTCTCGAATATATGACCCAATTAATATAGTTCATAAAATTTTGGCAGCCGATTAATGGGGCTTCAAACCCCGTTAAAAGCCTTAATGAACAAAAATTGAATTTAATTTTTTTTTAAATTTTAAAAAACAATAAAAATATTAAAAAAATATATTTAAAAAACAAACATTAAAAACTATAAGGCTTTATTTTGAATTTATAAATGCCCTTTAAAAAAAATTCTTATACTTTCTAAACCTAAAATTTTATCCTAATCTATGATTAAAAATATTTGATATTTAACCACTTTTTTACTATATAACCCATTTAAAGGAGAAAGAAAGGCAAATGACTTGAGGAAATACCTGTTCAAAATATCTTAGCTTAGAACAAATAAAGATTTTAGCTAAAATATACCTTATTTAAAGCATCAATTTTGGCGTTTATAGTGCCCTTGTGAATCAATTCACCTATTTCAGCCTCCATGTTACGTAAATTATCTTTATTATTAACATTATTATTATTATTGTTATTGATATTATTCGAGGAGTAAAAGGTGTCCAATAACACGCCAAAGCTGACGGTTGAAAAAGGTGTGAGGAATTGGATAAGGGCACGGCTACGTATTAGGGCGTAAATTTTGGGCAGTAATGGACCGAGGTACAAATCTAAGGCAAGTTGGTCCTAGAAGATTTAGTGTGAATTTAAGCTTATAAAAACCATTAAAAAAATTCTCTTTTAAGTTATAAGCGTGGGGAAAAAAATTACATTTGGTTTATTTTAATAATTTCGCAAAATATTACCACAAGATTTATGTTTTGCTTATAACCTATATTATAAAAAGGTCATGAATTTTAAAAATATAAATATATTTAAAAGGGGGCACATTAAATTTAGCGCCAATAAAAATTGTTTGAATGCATTTTTATGTATTATTACAACATGGTATCAAAATTTCATATTTTAATAACATTTAATGTAGGGCATTAAAGTATAAACAAAGCTTTTATATGGAAGGAGTTTAACTGAATCATAATATTTCATTTTAGGTATTTGCGCAATTTCAAATCCAAAAAGAAAAAAAAATAAAACCAAATATGATAAAACTTTAATATCCTCCAAATAGGTTAAGCATTCGCTATAGTTCGAATTGTAAAAGTTATACAAAATTTCGCGGAGACAAGGTTCTAACTCCAGGAATTGCTTAAAAGAGCTAAAAATGAGTGTAAACTTTAAAACTCATTAAAGATATATAAAATTTTGATAATAAAATTTCAATATATATGCCTTTCTCTGTTGCAACTTGTATATGATTCTAAATTATTATTGTTTATGCCAAAATCATTATTTCATTTCGACATTAAATCATCTAATTCTAAATTTAAAATGATATCACAAAAACCAATAATCATAGCGAAAAAAACAAAATATCAAAACAAGATCTAAATGAATGCGGGTAACTTAAATAGAAGTAACATGTTTTGTATGGCATATAAAACTATCCGATAATTTTAATCGATACGGAGAAAGAACATTAAATTTTATGTCGTTATTTAAGCGTTAATCTACAAAAATTTATGAAGGTACTGTGAGGTTTAAAAAACTGCAATAAACATATCTTGAATATTTTTCCCGTTCCATTTGATTCGGCTTTAACTCCACAAATTCGAAAAAAACGAATTTAAAATATATCAGGTTTTACATCTCAATATTCCAAAAATAAAAAATAAAAATTTTTTCCGTTAAATTTACTGTAACTTCACTTTAACATAAAATGAAATATAATTTTTAAGTATGTCAAGCACCAACTCAATATTTGGTTACAAAAAAAATCCCGCGTCCAAACTTCAAATGGGCAATATTTTTTACTAAAAAAATTTTTTGAATTAAAAAAATAATAACATGGTTATTTTATAATAAGATTAAAATTTTCAGTTTTTTAATTTTTATATATCCTTTGTTTTTAATATTTTTTTTAAAAATTTTAAAATTTTCAGCAAGCTTCTAAATTTTACATAGATAAAAACGATACATTATACTATATCTCAAATAATAAAGCCTTGAACTGAATAATTTATTTGTAATAAAAAAATTTGTCTAACAAATTATATAACTTGATGATAAAATTGCTAGAAAGCATAAATATACAATAAATAAAGTACAAAACCTATTTCCACTTAAAATCGTCTTTTTAAGCTCGTCTCTGTCATATGTGGCTAAGGCTGCCAGCCCGGCATACCAAGCCATATTGTTGGGGCTAATTATGTAATTCGCATTAGCGTCCTCAAATTGGTATTGTTTCGTGGGGTTAGCTGTTTATTCAAATAAATTCTTAAAAACTTTGTCATAATTAATAATTATAAAAATAAAATGCAATAAAATTAACAATAATATTGATAATTAAAAACACATAAAAAACAGTATTTTCTTACACCGTTTTTTCATTTTTTAATAAATCTCAATTATTTGTTGTCTTTTTGCCAAAAGTCACAAATATTAAAAAGTTGCACTTTACAATGTCAACGACTTAAAACGTATAAAATTATTTAAAAAATACATCTTTAAATTTAAAATGAAAGTTAAATTGTATTAATGTTGAGGATTAAAGGCAACTAAAATTTGAAAACGCGTAAATTTAAATTTAATTTGCTTTCATTGGCTATTTGTAGCTCAAATTATATTTTTTAAGATTAAACAAAAAAATAAAAAATGCGATTAGTTTAAAAAAATTAATATAAAAAAATAAGTTGGATGATGATTGACAAATTGGAAAAAAAATAATGGTATTTTCTAGCTGTTTTTCTTATATTTTTCGTTTTTGTATTTTTTTCAAATCTATACTACCTAATTTGTTAAAAACTTTGTATTAACTCATTATAAATACATAATTTAGAATACATCAACTTTTAGAGATTTATTTCCAGACGCGGAAAATACAACTTTCGCCAACTTAAAATCAAATCGAAAAAAGGTATACAAATAATAAAAATACTAATTGGATACGCTTTCAGAAATACTCTGCAAATCAAAATTTAGCTGTGGCTGGAAATCATATATTAACTATGGTGGACAACAAACTTATATAGAGCAAACAAGATTTCAGAAATTATAAATATTTAGCATGTCTTAGGGATTCATTTAGGCATATTTCTCATTATTTTTGCTTTTATTTTAAAAAATTAAAATTCACAAAAACCTTAAAAACTTAAAAATAAACCAAATTAAAGTTTTCGGGCATATTAATATGACCCAAAAACTAGATTAAAAAATTGTTATATGAAACTTGATATAAATTTTGTCGCATACGCGTAATTAATCTAAACAATAAACTACTGGATAATTCATCCCGTGTTAAAACATTCATAGCTCCACACTTTTGGTCGAAAGAAGAAGTCGAAACTTTTTCAAGCATAGTGTTTTTTTGAATCAATACCTTGTGACGGTGCGTAGGCCCTGTATAGATATAAATCAAAAAAGATTTAAAGCATGTTTGTATAAAACAATGTAACTTAATTTTGTTAATATAAAAAACATTCATTTCCTCGGTTTATTCTAATAAGTCCAATTGGCAGCCTATGCTTATATTGCAATTATACAGCTCAACAAATTTCATGTCATCTTAAGAATTTTCACAATAACCATTTCCTAATTATACGTAAGCCAATCATAGAAATTTCTTTTTAAATGTTAAAAACAAATAGATTCAAAAACAAAAAAAAATATCAAATAATTAAGAATATGTAAAACAGCTAAACTGTTAAATTTAAACTATAAATTAATATACTTATATTTCTCATTACACAGGTCAACAATTTTTTGAAAGTTATAAGTTAACTGAGATCAAACCTGCCATCTTAGAAATATCAATCCCGTTTACCGTTTTTCCCAAACTTAGTTAGTCAGTTATAAACATTGAAAATAGTTTTAAAAAAGGATAAAAAACCAATAAAGATTTAAAAACAAAAATAAATTAAAATTTAATTTTTATATTCACAATAGTTAAACATTAAATTTCTTTAAATAATATTTTCATTACAACCCGATAACACAGGTCAACAAATATTTATGTCAGAAACGTGATTATTATGAAAACATAAAAGAATGCATCTCCATAATGGCCTAATCTTATATGTGTTTTTCGTTTTTCTTAGTTTCTTCCGTCTTTGGCTCCTTAGATCCGTCTATAACGAAAAATGGCCTTTTATGACAAAATTGGCAGATCTAGAAATACACTAAAAAAATTTAAAAATCTTTTATGCATATTAAAATCTCTTATCACAAATAATGGAAATATTAATAAATCAAGCTCTTACATCGGCATTTAAAATTTCAAAATATTTCGCGTCCAAACTTAAATACGACACGATATATTATCGGTTTTAAATGAAGATATTATTCGGAGTTTAAATTAATAGTTTATCTATTGTGAATATGCAAAAATAAAATTTCGATTTATTTTTGTTTTTGAATCTTTTTTGGTTTTTTAACCATTTTTTCTAAAATTTTCAATGTTTATAACTGACTAACTAAGTTTGATTAGGAATAACGGTAAATGGATTTGATATTCCCTAAAATGGCAGGTTTAATCTCTGTAGTTAACTCATAACTATCAAAAAAATGTTGACCTGTGAAATATAAGTTACAAGAAATTTTAATATGTTCTTTTTATGGTATATTTAGATCTGTCAAATTGGTCAAAGGCCATTTTTCGTTTTAGACGAATCTAAGGAGCCAAAGACGTACGAAATTAAGAAAAACAAAAAACAAATATGAGGTTAGGCCATCATGGGGTAGCATTCTTTTATGTTTTCAAAAAATTCACGTTTCTTACATATATATTTGTTGACCTGTGTTATTTTGAAAAATAATGATTGTTATCTATTAAAATATCCGATTAAAGATTAACGAAAATCATATATGAAAATTGGCCATTAAGTAGATTATTTTTCTCAAGTGCCATAATTTTCTTTAATCACTCACTTTGGTCAACATGTATATAAATAATTAATCTGAAAATTATTACATTCAAATAGATAGATAAAAACATAACAAAGTTGTTTTCCTTTTTATTAGATTTAATGATATTTTTCCAAATATTTATATGACTCTAAACGTTTTATTCGTTTATTTTTTAATTATGCACATTTATTTTAAACAATAAAATAAGATAGACTCCTGTCAAAAGAATAACTCACGGATAATTAAAGGTTGAATGGCCGTGGAGTTGGCATTGAGGCTACTATCAAAACTGCTAAAACCGGAAGCATTGGAGAGGATAGGTGAAGTCAGCTGTGAATTTATAAAAGCTGCTGGGGCTGAGCTCACGTGATCGACTGAGCTAACCAATAGGAAACGTTTAGCAGCAGGTCTAAAGTTACCTTCACAAAGCTCAGCCAGACCCGCCATCCAATTGAGCTTTGACAGAGCTACCTATTGTAATAAATTAGGGAATCTAAAATTATAGTGCACGAAATTTCTAAACAAATATTTTCTTACCATAGTAAAACTATATTTAAGGTAGCATATAATCTAACCCTACCTAAAATAAACCATAACTTAAATCTAACTCGCTTCCTATTTAAGTGAAAATAGGCAATAATGGTAAAATAATAAAAGAAATATATCAAATATTTTAGAAAAAAGATTGACTAATACAACAATTTGCGAAACAAAAAGAAAAAGAGGCGGTAAAGCTTAATATAAAATCAAATGAAAAAATATATTGAATATTTTTAAATGCGAAGGTATTTTCTATTACAATTAGTATATTCAAATGAAAATAGAAGTGATAAATGACCGTATAAAAATTTTGGGCTTGCCAATGTGTAGATGATTGATTAGAATATGTGCTTGGGGTTCCCTATATAAAACATAAATAAATTGCTTTATAAATCAACTGTAAAAATTGTTAAGAAAAACATAGGATTCAAAAATTACATAAAAATCAAGTACAACAATTTTTTACATTGACATTTGCCCAACTTTTACAATTTAATAGTATACATTAATTAATTTAAGTATAAAAAGTGAGAATAACATAAAAATTTATTTTAGTAGTATATCTCGAATATCGAATTATGCTCATTTGGCAAATTAAAAAATAAATCAGGTATATTGCCAGTATTATTATATTTTTTCCATCTGAACGTGTAAAAGCTTTTTTTCCAAAAAACAATCTACATATGATTTTTGATTACTATAATGCATTTTGCAGTACCGAATTTGTGAATCATTTAAAAAAAGGAGTTTAATTAAAGTAAAAGCCTTGGGTTTCTAACTTTTAAATTTAAATATTATAAGACACGACCAATGATTAGCAATATGTCTTTTTCTCATAATTGAAAAAATTTTAAATTTAATTTCGTAAATTTATATGTTATTTTGTGTTATAATCAATAAATATTTAAAAAAAAGTAAAAAAAACATTTTTTTTTGTTTTTTTGGGTTAGTTTTAAAGCCAATTCCAAAAACGTAGCCTATAAGATAGGAAGAAAAATTTATAAACTTCGTTTTGATCAGGAGATCTGGTGTCGGCTGTTACGATTTGATTGGCTGACGCTGTTGGTGGTGCGCCACGTGATGAGGTTCCTAAGGATGCATCACTAGGTTGAACTACATTAAGGGTATAAAAAATTAATTTTTCAAACTTCAAGAATTACTTACATTTTTTTAATTCGTGATATAGTTTTAACAAATTTTCTTTTCCAGCAAAATGTTCCCATATGCCATAATTTAATATTTCCGAGTCTATTTGAATATATAATTGTTTTAAATAGTAGGGGACGGTTTTTAATAATGATTATAAAACTACTCGTCAAAAAATTTAGATTTCTAATATGGAGGTTTAGAGTAATTCTCTATGTGCATTAGTTTAAACATTTATTTAAAAATTATGTTTATGTAATTTAGCCCACTAATTATTTTTGTTTATACGTTCGATTTATAATCAAAACTATAAATGTTAATGACGGGACCTGTCGCACTAGACTGTCCACCGCTAGCAGTCGTCAAAGAAGCCCTCTTAACATTGACGGCCCCCGAGGAAACAGCTGTTATCGTTGCATTTGCAGCAGAACTTGAAGTCGTAGAAGCAGATTCTTTAGTCGTTTTAGTTCTGCCACTGCCTGGTGCGCTGGTGGAATTGACCCCGCCGTTGGTATTAGGGGTCGGGCTCAAGTTGAGGACCGTGAGTTCGTGGGTTATGGTCGATTCGGCACGGAGGGCGTAATTGATAACGTGATTCCAATTGGCGAGGTAAATGCCGACCTATATATGTGAAAAGTATGGATATGCGTAATAAACAGCTGGTCCCAACGACGTAACTCGGTGTTAAACACAACAGGCTTATAATCAAATGGATCAAGGGTTAAATGTCCCATTTATACCATCTTTTATTTTTATTTTTGATAAATAAGATATAGTAGGCAAAACATGGCAACCAAATCGAGCAATACACCTTATGTGATATCCTAAAAGGTCCAAAGCCAAGATTTTTAAAAATAAAGTGACAAGATGGTATAGAGGCATTTATTATTCAGACCTTGGCTGTATTTCAAATAGATATGGGTAAGCCTAGATAAATTATAGTTTTTTACCTATTATAGAAAAAAAAGCTATTATTTTAGAAGTTAAAAGACATTTAAATTATAGTGATAAATATAGTCATTTTTAAATTTTACAATTTATGAGCAAATTTAAAAAAATTACACGCATGACATTGAGGCAAGTGGTTATAACGTGCTTAGGGGTTACGCAATAGTCTCTCGGTTTACAAAAGCATTTAAGGGCACCGTTAAGGTCTCCGCACAGTAGTTGATGCTCACCCAAATCGTAGTGTCCGCGTCTAAACGTTATTGTAGTAACAAAAAATTATTAATCTATATTTTAAGTTTAAATTGGGTAATAGGACAAAAAGGGCTTAGCCTTTAAATAAAACAATAGTGATTTTGGCCAAAAAATTCTAAGCACAACTAGGAAATGAAAGAGATTTTGACTTCGAATATTGAATAAATAGCTTGCAAAAATTGCCATTTGAATAATTTTGAAAAAAGAGCTAACAGACATTAAATTGCTAATAAAAGGTAAACAAAATTGTGGAAAATAAAATGAGAATTAACTTATTATAGAAATTTAATTTTCTACTTTACATTCATCTTTTTTATATAGAAAAACACCAAGAAATGGTTTTTATATAGCCTTCTTAATACAAAACTTTTTTTTTTATTTTTATATTTTATAAAATAAAAAAAAAATAAAAAAAGAAAAGAAATTGATTTTTTTTAAAAAAAAAAAGAAAAAAAAAATTTATAAATAATTTTTTTTTTATAATAATAAGAGGAGAAAAAAAAAAAAAATCTATAAAACAAGAAATTCCAAAAAAAAAAAAATTTTTTTTTTTTTTTTAAATTTTTTTTTTCTATTTTTTTTTTTTTCTCACAACTTACATAATTTTTATATAAAACATATTACTTTACTCTCTTTCCTGTTTTACATATTAATTTACTCCAATAAAATCAATTAAAACTAAACTACATTCATTCTACTACCAATTCATTCTACATTCATTCTACTACCAATTCAAAAACAAAATTATATTATTTATTAAAAAGTTTTAATTTGATTAGATATAAAAATTTAGCTAATAATATAGTGCTAACCTAATGCTTTCTTTCACAAAATTATTTTTATAATTTTTCAAATCGTTGTCCAATTTGTCAAGTTTAAGTGTGGCCCTCTTAAACGTTGTTTCGACCCATTCAGGATTGAAGGGAGGAATGCCCAGCAAGTTTTTATATGCCAACAGTTCTTCTGCCTCTGATGTTACTAGACATTAAAAAAATAGAAAAAATATGCAGTTAGTAAAAAAAAATAAAGAATTTCAAAAATTATTGATATATAAAATATTGTTTCAACATAACAAATTAAAGGACTATAAAATGTTAAAAAAAAAATAAATGCAGGACATAAATAAAATATGATTAATTGATAATTATAAATGATGTTTGTTGATAAATATTTAGGTTGGCAAGTGTTATTTAATAAAATTATTTAAAAATTTAAATCGAACGCATAGCACCCTAAGGCAAAGAATGTCTATATACTATTAAATTGTTGTGGATTCCTCAGGATATGTCTAATGCGTTCATGCAATTCACAATAGAGTTTTGTATCTGCACAGCCCGAATTAATAACGTATTCCAAGGTTAGACCAAGAGCATCTAACTCGAGACTTCTGCAATGATCAGCCACGTATAAGAGACGTTGGATCTTAGCGATGCCACGGTAGAAGGAAGCATAGAATTCTAGATCCTAGTCGATATATTCAGTAATTAGTAATGTATTGAAAATTCAGCTCCCATTTACTAAATTGACTCACTTATAAACTGTCATAAGGAACGTTCAAAAAAAACTTATGTTTTTTTTTTAAATTTTAAAATTTTTTAAAATTTTATTTGGTGAAAAAAACGCATTTTATATAAAACGTCGCCAAATATAATTAAGCAAAGATTATACTATTTGAAATAAAAATATTTGATCTTGAAAAACTAAAATTTTTAACATAAAAACACATTTCGAATGTGCTTTTAACTACTCAAAACTTATCACTATCTACGATCAGTTGAAACTTAGTAAAAAGATTTATCCAGTTTAAGCACTTTTGTCTTTCAAAGTTAAGTTATTTATAAAAACTTCAAAAATCTTAAAAAATAAAAGTATTTTTACAAAAGTTGTCAATCGTTATGAACAATCAAATTTTAAAATAAAATTAATTCATGATGGGCCCACAAAATATTTTTATCTTTTGCACCAAATTGTCATGGTTATTATTCTATAAAACACGCGTAATAAATAAAGCTAAAAGACAAAAAAAAAATTTTAATCAAAATTTTGTAAAGTTTTTTGGTGTCAAAAACAAAATGTTTCTAATGTTGGCATATTTTAAGGGTAGCAACAGAAGCTAGAAACATTTTTTGATCATCAAAACATTTATTAATATTGTAAGACATTATCATTTAATTTTTATTTTTTTTTAAAATAGTAATTGTCATTTATTTGGGGTACTCCCCAATTATGGACATAATTTAAAACTTTGACTCTTGTGAATCAATCGCAGTAATCAATATTGCCATCAAGTTTATGTAAAATTTGCTTCCACGCAGATGCCTAGTTGCTCTCACCTTTAGTGGGATTTAAATGGAAATTATGGTATTATTGGAAAGGCACACTTAACTTCACTGACCTTAAGTATTATATGTTGTTGCAAAGCAATATTCATGCTCCTCACCCAAAAAGGCCTAGTGCCTAAGTAGGGTCCACTCAATTGCTTAAATCAGAGATTGACGTATTTAAGCAAAGAGTGAGTTCACTAGAAAAATTAATATATATTTGCAACTTGCATTAGGAGTGATTCTTGTTGTTTTATAAATTTTTTAAATGTGTCTTAAAATATCAAATTGTTATACCATTAAACATGTAAAAAAATAAAATTGGCAAAAACATGATTCAAAAATTTTCATGTCCTACATTCACAAGCTGACTATGCATGTTGAACACCAGAAATCCTGCATGTAGGCCAGATTCACACTTAGCCATATGAACTATTTAAACTTTATATTACTTGAGAATTAATTGCTAATGGCTTTATATAATTTTTATTTTTAAACCAGTTTGTGCCAAGAACTAAATAAAAAATATGTTTTTAAAACTTAAAAGTTTCAGTGTCATAGATAAAAATGGAAGTTTGCAATCTCATATAGAAAATCTGAGGAAAATTTTTTTTGTTGTTAATATTGTTTATAGTAATTAATTTCAAAACTTTTTTGAATAGATAGCAGTAAAAATTAATTAAGAAAAGCATTAATTATTCATGTGTATTTGCAAATTATAAATACCAAATTTGATGAATCAAGCTTTTCCATAGATGTAGTACCAAGAGATAACTGAGCTGCTTCGTTCCTGGGCAACTCAAAATCGTCATCAAGGCGAGCTACCTCATCTTCGTCATCCATTTGTAAGGGCTCGGCCAAACTCTTAAATTTATAAATTCAATTAATTTCAAATAAAATATATGGGTTCATATTTTAACTATGAATATTAAAGTATGGTTAGTATAATAAATTAACTGTTTACATCTTCATTGATATTCATATTTTTGTGTAAAAAAGCAGATGAAATTCACGTGAACCGTACAATTAAAGCCGCGTTTTATTTGAATCATAATATGCTAGGTTTTAAAAAATTAATAATAAAATTTGTTGTAAAGTTAAAATAAACAAATGTTATTGTTTAAAAATGATATAAATATAATTGCAATATATTTTTTTTAAATTTTGTGTTTTGGGTTATAAGCTTGTAAAAAAGGGCGGTAGCAATTTTACAACCGCCTTCTGTTTTCATATGCTTTTAAAACTATTTAAATTTACTAACTTTAGAAATTTTTTACTGATATTTATCTTTTAATTTATTCTAACATAATGAGCCCTATCGTAAGACTATTTCTCAATCAACCTTCAACTAACAATTATCTAATCCATACTTAAATGCAGTAATAATAATACCACAAGGGTTGTGAATATTTGTAACCTCGTCAAAATTAAATAAGTTTTAGACAAGCAACCCACAATAATATAAACATTTTTAGTTAGAAAATTAAAAATAATTATTTCTAATTTTATAACTCAAGAACCTTATTTTTTTATTAAAAATTTTAAATTTATCTAAGGTAGAATTTGTACAAGATTAAAAATGGTCAACGAATATATGTAAACAGTTGCAATAACACAGGTCAAAAATTTTAATGTCAGAAACAAGTTTATGATAATATAAAAGCATATCTTCATGATGGCCCTATCATATATATTTACCGTTTTTCTTAGTTTCTTCCGCGTTCGGCAACTTAGATCCGTTTATATTAAAAACTTGCGACCTCGAGAATCTAAAAAATTTAAGATTCTTTTTTTCATATTAAAATCTCTTGTAACTTATATTATCATCTCAAATAATGAGAAATAAAAATTTTGGTATATCAAGCTATATCAGCATTTAGATTACAGAATCGCGCAATTAAATAACGCACGATATATTATCGTTTTTTAATAAAAAAAATTATTTGTATTTTGAATTTAGAAGTTTAGATGTTGTAAATATGCAAAAAATTAATTTATTTTTGTTTTCAAATTTTTTTTTAGATTTTTTTTTAAGTTTTTAATGTTTAGATCTAACTTACTAAATTAATCTCAGATTACAATATCACATTAAATATGTTTATAAGTAATAAATCAATAAATAAAAAAAATTATTTTTTGGCTATTAAAATAATTAAGCTATTGATGTATTTTTTAATTACAAAATTAATTATTAATTTCTTGTATAAACTCAGGTGTAAAAAAAATTATAATTATTATTTTGGAGTATTAAATTTAAAACAGCTAAATTGACAATGACAAATTTGGCTCAATTACAAGGTTACAAGCTAAACTTTTTTTGTGTTCATCATATATTCGAGTAATATATAATTTTGAATAATTTTCGCTTATCACATAATACACAGGTCAACAAATATTTATGTCAGAAACGAGATTATTATGAAAACATAAAAGAATGCATCCCCATGATGGCCTAATCACATATATGTTTTTCATTTTTCTTAATTTCTTCCGTCTTTGACTCCTTAGATCCGTCTATAAAAAAATTGCATATTAAAATCCCTTGTAACTTATATTTTTAATCACAAATAATATAAAAAAAAATCATCATCGGCATTTAAATAATACAAAATATTTCGCGTCCAAACTTAAATACGACAGGGTATATTATCGGTTTTTGATGAAAATATTATAGAAGCTTAAATTTAATAGTTTAACTATTGTAAATGTGCTAAAATAAAATTTCAATTTATTTTTGTTTTTGAATTTTTTTTGGTTTTTTAACCTTTTTTCTATAATTTTTAATGTTTATAACTGACTAACTAAGTTTGATTAGGATTGGTAAACGGATTTGATATTCCCTAAGATGGCAGGTTTGATCTCTGTAGTTAACTCATATCTCATAAAATTGTTGACCTGTGATATATTGCAAATTTAAAAATTCCGGTTCGTATAGTTTCTACAAAACCTGTAATAAGTGGACGCATGAAACTTAGGCGCTTAATCTGCAAATATACTAATTTAAACATTTACATATTTTGTATTTTATATAGACAAAAATTTAGCCTAAGTAGCATATCAAAAAAATATTACCAATCATAGTTCCAATACCAAAAACATCAGGTCAAATATTTTTTATTTTAGGGCAAGTGCAAAGTGAGTTTTTATTTTCGTGAAATTTTCAAAAATTTGAAAACTTTTATTTTGTAATAACGCAAATTTTTATATAGTTACCATATTTAGTTTGGCATATAATTCTTTTTCTAAAATAAAAAATTTTTTACAAAAATTTTAAGAAAAATAAAATTTTTAAAATTTTACGATAATAAAAACTCACTTTGCACGTGCCATCAAATAATTTTCAAATACACACCTATAACTTCAGATCTGATAACGCTATTTATAACAGACATCGATGGTTAAAACATATTTTTATAATTTTGCTCCGCCATACAAAAACAATGTTCTTTGGCTTAAGGGCACGTGCAAAGTGAGTTTTTATTTTCGTATTTTTTAAAAAAAAATTTTATTTCAGAAAAAGCATTTTATGTTCATAAACATTTGGCAGCTTTTTAAAAATTTGCGTACAAAATAAAATATTTCAAAATTTTAAAATTTCACGAAAATAAAACCTCACTTTGCATGTGCCCTATTCAAAAAACATCAAAAAAGATTGGTCAAAGCAATTCTAAGCTCTCTCTTTTTACAAGCATGTATGATTAGTTCACCTCAAATGCAAATTTATTATATTATTTGATCTTATAATAACCTTATAACCCAAACTAAATAAAACCTCACATTAGTTTTAAAATTACCTTAACTTACCATTTCCCTAACTTAACCTCGAACTAACTTATAGGCACGAATCACATTTCGTGAGCTAAAAGTAAGGTAGATATGGTTGAGCCTGACCTGGATACTCAAAACCTCTAAAGTTTTGCCCACTCCCCTTTTCCCAAGTCCAGGTTACTGCTCTGACCAGATCTTTTTTCCTGGTGCCAAGGACTCCTATGAACAACCATTTGGCAACGCTTAGATATGATATTCATGGTATAGATCAAACCAGGTAGTGATATTCCGGCCCAATTCTCGTCATATTTTTTTAACTTAGGACTGAACTTGCGGGTCGGACTGGCTTGAATATTCGTTATATACAGTCCGGCCTAGCGAAATTTAATATTGCAAGCTACTTTTTGACTATAAAATCATCAATCAAAACACTGTGCGTCCATGTATTTGACTTTGTAATGTGATTAAATATTTGTATTACTCCTTACTAATAATGCTTAAGATTAATAAGGCAATTATAAATCGCGGCCCGGCCTGAAACTATTTTTTGTAATTTAGACGCGGCTAAGCCGACGCATTCGTGATTTTTATTTCTATTAAATGGCCTATCACTTTTCGTTTCAGCCATGGACAGAGCTTTACGGCGCCTATAGAATTTATTTTCTGATACTTTAAAAATTTATTAAGCTGCAAAAATAAAAAAAAAGGTCGCTAAAATGATTTTTAGCTATGTTTATAAATTTAAATTCAAGTTTAATAAAATTTCCAAAAATTGCATCATGTGCAAAATAATAACATTATTAGTAATTTTAATATAAAATATTAAATTTTAAAAAACTAATATTTATATATTATTTAAAATAAATGAAGAAGGTGCATAAAAATATAAGACCAAAACTATATTTTTGCAAAAAACAGCAGAGGTAATATTATAAAGTGGAAAGGCTAGGCTACTTGCTGACCATAATAGTTATTAGGCCTTTAATTTCTTAAGAGGGTAAAAATAAAATTTAGATTCTTCTTGTCATTTGACATCCATAAAATAATTTTTTTCCCAATTCTTATAGATGTAAAACAATTAACTCTAAGTTTCAAATTTACATTAACTCATCTATTTTATGGCCACGTTCAAATAATACTTATTGTTCACATGAATTTTATTGTGTAAATTAACGTATTTTAAAAAGGTGCCAAATTAAGATTTAACCATATAAAATACTTTTTGTGAAATTCAGAATTTGTACAATATCACAATAACGAAAACCTACTTTAAACGTGTTTGAAATTTTGTGAATTTATGTAAAATCAAATCTACTACAGCATCTATATAATTCCAAGTTGTGTAAAAAAGCTTTTCTTCACCCAAAAGGTATGCCAAATTGATAAAAATGATATTTAAGTAAGCAATTATTAATATAAAATTTCATTTATTTCTTGCTATAAAATTTAAAATTTAAAAAAATTTATACTTTCAAAATGTATATAATTAAAACATATTTAAAAGATAAAAATACATAATATATAAATGATGATCACAAATTTATACGTATTAACATAAATAAAAATAAACATATATGTGCCAATAGAAAAATTATAAAAAAATATTATATAAATTAATAGAATAGATTGTACATGAGAGTCGCTAAAAAGAGGCTAAGGTATAAAATATAGCCTTAAAGGAGAAAACATTCAGAAGCAGTTATGAAATAACATTTATCGAAGTTTAAGGTAAAGGGTAGACCTTTTCCGCTATACATTCGCGTCAATTCGAGCTCCGTACACATACCTAGGATTTTAAAAAGCTCGGAGACAAACGTTTGTCGTGTCATTAACTCGGACGTGAATGTTGGGGTAATCAGCTGTTTGACAGGGACATTTTCAGGCGAATCATCCAATGCTAGCATCCCTAAGCTAATTGCTGACATAGTTGACATATTTGATGGTGGTGTGGGTTCGGTGATATTGTCAGCTGCCTGGCCCACTTTGGAATTATATAAATGTTTGAGCTCGGTTAATAGGCTCCGCAGGATAAGGGCCGCGATATGCGAGTTATCAGCTAGTAGGGGTGCAATCATCATTTTTTCTCCCGCCCGAGGGCGCAAAATGCCGTACCCGACTACACGTTCCGTTAAATTATCAATGGCAATAACACTTATAACGTTTTTGTGAGTCATAATGAGATGACGGATAAATGCACCTCGTGGAATTATGTGAACAGATGTATCATATGTCAGGATAGATGTTACCAGCTGTTCGGGCAAAGTATTCTCTATACCATTCTTCGGTGTCGAAGTTATATGTGTCTTAAGTATAATCGATTGGACATTTTTTGGATTTAAAAAATTTGTGTTTTTGTTTTGAGATACACATATTTCGTCGAGATATTTGATTGCACGGTCCAGAGCATCTTGAGTCACGAAACCACTATACATTCGGCCTAAAGATATTTATAAGATATGCTAATGATGAAAAAAAAATTTGATGTATGAATTTTATTTTGCGCAACTTAAAATTAATTACAAAATCAAAGTAGTTTATATATTATATGAAAAATAATACTATATTTTACAAAAATACGAATAATATATTATCAAAAAATAAGGCCCAAATTTTATCTTATTGATTTTTTAAGCGTTCAATTAGAATCAAAAGAATTATAAAATTCAGAAAATATCTGGGTTTTCACACGCTGAGAAATAATACACCTCGAAAACTAATATAGATTAATTAATCTAGGAACTCTGGGCGCGTTTAATGCGTTACATTTTTTATATTTAAAAAAAAAAGTTTATTTTTTTTGTATAAAAAGCATTTAAAAAACCAATCTTAATTATAAGCACACAAACGTTTAAAAAATATAAATTTATTGAGTTTTAAAAATTTTATACATCACAAGAATGGTAAAATATTACAAATAAGTGGTATATAATGATTAAATCACTTTCAATTTGCAATAAAATTTTGATTTAATTTTATTTAAACAAAAACTATCTTAATTTTAACGGTGACAAATGATAAAGCATATTAATCAAAAAATAAAATTAGGTTATAGTTAACAAAAATTTTAATTGGTAGTTTATTAATAATTAAACATCAAAAAATTTTAACTACGTTAAATATTTTAACCCTAACAATTAATAATTTAATAGTCAATTTGGTTTTAAATTATTAATAATATATATGCTTTTATCGCTTAATTAATCAGTTAATTATGCTTTTCAACTTTATTTAAAGTTTATTGATATTCCTGCTCAAAAGTTGTTATATACTCAAAAACCATTGACATAAGTTGGCGTAATAAATTTAACTATGACCGTTAAAAATTTAACTTTAACTCATTATATGGAAAATATTTTGCCTACACATAGTTAACACGTTCAATGTCAATATTTTGAAATTTTATTTTTTATATTATAAAGCTATGTGCTTAAAACTAAATTTGGCAACTTTTTGAATAGTGCGTTGTTTTACAAAAATAAATTAATAAATCTAAACAAACAAAAGTTTTTTAAATGCCAATAGGTAAAAAAATTAACTGAGTTATTGTATTTAATAGTACAAAAAAATTTATTGTGACTGTAACTTAGTTAAGTTATTGATAGTTTTTGTCCATCCCTTTCAAAGATTGACAATGAAATACAAATATCATTTTTTTATATATGAAATCACTAGGAAATAACGCATGATTTATTTACTTTTAAATGAGGTGTGTAAGCCTAGTTTGATGTTTGCGGGAATTCGCGAATTCACTGCGTTCACTGATAGGACGCAATCTTGACCGAGAAAATCTTTCCGAATATTCCAGAGCTGAGTACCGATACCCATTCGTTGGTGGGTCTTTAAAACTCCAAACATACCTCCACATGCTATTTGATCGTTTAGTCTTACGGCGTTTATGGAACCTATATTTATGAGACGAGTGAGCTATAAGTTACAAATCTCAAATTAAAATAAATGTTCGAGCCAAAATTTTCAGGCCCTCGCCGGTAACTTAATTTATTTCATAGACCTGGCATAGCAGTTTAGAATATATGTTAATGGTATAAAAAAGATCTATTTAATAGATTGACTCTGAACGCGACCCTAAAACTCAAATTGTTTTTTATTTCTTAAACAAACATTTAATGTGTTATTTACCTATGTAACTCCCAGTCTCTGGATCAACCACCAAAATCAAGCATTGATGGTCGTACGCCTCATATATGGCGCGAATATAATCGGGATTCACGGAATAATTAAATTCGCCATTTCGCCAGGCAGTAAAGGGATCGATATCTTCAGGTCGGGCAAACCTAACCAAGTAATTATCACTTTTTTTTATTTTCAAATTATCGCACTGACTTTGGACAGTTTTACATGGTTCAGCCCAAAATCTTTCTTTAATCGAAAGGACTGATGGAATTTTGCTATTGCACTGATTTTTTGTCGATTTTATAAACTCTTCGTTCTCCTTTAAATTGGAACTTGCATCTTCAAGATCATTTATGTGCGAATCCAAACCCGTGGGAGTCAATTTGTATGATAAGTTAGGAAAGTGGTTAAGAGAACCTCCTGTTTCACTTTCTAAATCACTGGATTGTTCTGAACCTCGACTGGAGGAAATTTCATCAGAACTAGTGGTCGAAGTTGAGGCTGACTCGGTTATAGATTCTTCGTATGGGTATCCCGTTGTTAGATAACTTGCCCTTAGACTAGAAGACGAATGCAATAATTCTGGGCATAGCCCGACGGGTATACTTAGCCGATCCATATATATTGAATGTTATAAGATTAAAAGATTTTAAAAAAACAACAAAAAACGATATAATATCTTTTAAAATTAATATGTAAATAGAAAGTTCGTAAAAATGTAAAAAGGTTTAAAAATTTAATCACGTAGAAAAAAATCCGATAAGTATAGTCTCCCCTTTTTGAGGAGGTATATATATGTAAAATAGTAGTTTATAGTTTCGTTTTTTACCAATCTTCAGTGATTTTTTTTATTTTTACAAATCAGCTGCTCTTACAGTGTAGAAAGAGCGCGCTCTTTTATGTTACGCGCGTGTGTGACTAGTTAGAACCGGTAGCCTCTGGCATTGCCTGAATTGTCACTGTTTTGTTTTTTCCTTAGTGAGGTTTTCCTATCGTTGTATTATAGGATGATTTTTACTTGGAAGCTTTCAAATAAAACAGCCAATAATTAAAAGATAAGATGCTTGTATTAGCAGTTTCTCTAGGCAATATTCAGTCGAAACGTTATGTCCGGCCTATAATTTAAATTTATTGCGAGCTATTTCATCGATACCAATTATTCATCGTAAGATAATTTCGAAAAATCTTGTTGATTAATCTTGCGTTTTATAATTTTCAATATCGGTTCATTTATTTATGCAAAATGGGTCCAAAATAATCTAATTTCACTATTATTTTAAATAAAGACATCAATTTGTATAAGTTGAGACACATTGTACCTCAAATCATAAGTTTAGAATAATCAGTGGTAATATAACAAATTCTAGCGGCCTTAAATTTCTTATCAAGATTAACATGGTTATTTTAAACGTTTTATTTTCATAAATTTTATTTTTTGTTAAAATTTCATTCTCAGCCTATATATTATCCGTTTTTTAAAGGTTTTGCCCTTATGTAAAAACAAATTTTTGTTTTTTATAGAATGTTAATAATAAACTTATGTTTTTCAAATTATTTTAAATTAATAAAAATTTAGTTTCTCAAAAAAAGCATTTTTTATAAGCACAGCAAATAGGCAATGTCTTGTAGCGGTCCAACAATTACGCCAAGGCAAAAATTTAAAATGCCTTTATATAACCATAATTTATGTGAATTTTTTAAAAAATGAAAATGTAAAAAGACGCGGCCTAAATAGTGCCAAAATAAAAAAAACATTGTTTAAATTTTCTGATATTCCGATATTCAAAAATTTAAATTACTTCGAATTCCATGTTAAGAGAATAGGAAGATACAATTAATAATCCACAGCTTTTACTATTAATCGTCTAATTTTAAATAAAATATTTTGTAATTTTTAATTACCTCCACCTTTTGAAAACAAATCTACAAATTTACCATATTCACAGAAAATTGAAAACTGTAAAAGCGTGTGACTTGTAATATTTTGTTTTTTTTCTCTTAAAACCCAATGCCAATAACGATATTGCAAATTGCCCTTAGATAAATATTATCACTAGGTTTTAAAACTTAGAAAATATACGAGGCCCAAAGTGAAAAAAAATAAAAAACAAGATTGATTGTATTAAGCTTTGATCAAATAACGCAGTGCCGCCTTATATGTACATGACGGGTGAGCCTCATAAAAGTTTCAATAGCCTCAAAGACAGAAAAACTCTTTTCAATAGCCCACAAATTGGCAAAAAATAAAAATGTTTCTTAGGCTGCGGCTAGTGGAAAAAAAATTTGAAGAAAAAAAATTGCACGCATTTGAATATTTGAGGCGGCCAGTGTGAAAAAAAAATAAAAAAAAAATTTTTTTAAAAAAACTTTTTTTTTAAAAATACTTTGTTAGGCATATTTTAAAAAAACAAAACCCTAAATTCTCGTTTTTTGATATTAGCCGCTAAAATTTTTAGAAATATTTTTTTTACAATTTTGAATGAAATTAAGCCGCAACCTTAAGGGAAAACTTAAAAAAACTTATTTTTCGCCTGCAAATACGTCAAACTTTGGTAATCTTATTTTTTGGGCGTGTCTTATTTTATATAAGGTTTCGCAAAAATTGCAAACACATAGACTTTCACATCTGCCAAAAACGCATTTTGACTAATTTAACGCCGAAATCTTAATACATATATAACTAAACTTCCAACGAATGGGGCAATAAACAACAACATATCTAACCATAAATAATGTGTGTATATACTCTAATATCTGTAAACTGAAAAAGTAGAGATCAACGTCGAGACCCGAAAGCCTGTCCCTCTGCCGGTTCGCCCAAAAAAACGGGCCGTTATTTAAAACGGTTATATTAAAAAGAATTATGGAACTGCCAGGACCGAGTTTTTAAGGTATTAATTTCTTTTTTTAACATTTTTCACAGGTCAAAATTTTTTTTTTCATATAATATCCCATGAAACTTATATTCACCATTTTAAATAATAAAATAAAATTTTTTAGTATATCAAGCCCTTACATATTTAGATAATACAGAATATTCCGCATCCAAACTAATAGACGACACGGTATATTGGTTTTAAATAAAATTATTATTTGAAATTTAAATTTAACATAGCTGTTGTAAATATGCAAAAAAAAAAATTTATATTTATCTTTGTCTTTATCTTTTTTTTAAACATTTTTTCTAAAATGTTAATGCTTTGACTTACTAAGTTTGATTAGAGAAACGGTAAACGAATTTTAAAATCCCTAAAATGGCAAGTTTGATCTCTAAAGTTAGCTCATAACTTTAAATTTGTTGACCTGTGTTATTATTAACGATAAAAATAAATTTTCACACGATGCAGGAGATTTCTTCTACACTCTGTTTTTCATTGATAATTTTATAGCAATTTTTTTTTCGCTGATTAAATTATAGGAATTGTCATTGGTGGGCTAACCTAATTTAAATAATCTATTTACTGTGCTGGCCACTAAATTGGCCAATGTTAGAAAAAAATGGTCAGTACACATAAATGTGGCCATCGACCACTATATTTTTTATCGATAAAAAGATTACTATCACAATTAAATGACCACGATCACAATTAAGCCAAAATTATGATTTCATTATATAGTGCTAGCTTCCATAAAGTGGCACATGTTAGAAATAGAATGATTAATAGACACATAAAATGTGGCCGTCTAACACTACATTCAAGTGTTAGTTTTAAATTTATTTGTGACCATTAAAACTATGGTCGATGGCTACATTTATGTGATCACAACATTTTTTTCTAAAACTGGCAATTTTATAGGGGCCAGCACTGTAATCACGCGGTATTAACTTAAAGCGTACACATTTTTTATATGCATGCTTTTATTAGTTACATTATTTAAATAATAGATGCTGTCCAATAACGCCCCTTCGTCCCGTTTTAAAGTTTAAACAACGAATTTTAAATAAATTGTATGCCTACAATTCTGGTGTTTTACATAACATTAATCTATAAAATTTTGCTTAGAGCTAATCTTAGCAAGATAAATACACAAAACCTATAACTTTTTTTTCGTTAGGGCATGTGCAAAGTGAGTTTTTATTTTCGTAAAATTTTCAAAACTTTGAAAAAATTTATTTTGAAATAAAACGCAAATTTTTAAAAAAGTTGACAAATTTAGTATATGCGCATAAAATGCTTGAAGTAATAATTTTTTTTAAAAAATTTTGAAAAAAATAAAAATTTTCAGAATTTTTAAAATTTCACGAAAATAAAAATTCGCTTTGCACGTGCCCTTAGACAAATTTTCTCCCCCGTATTAATTTTTTTACAGAGATACCAAACAATGATTGCGGACTTATAGACTCAGTTTTAAATATATTTAAATACAATTTGCTAAATAACTAATATAAAACTAATAATTTTAGTTTATAGTTGTAAATAAAAAATTTATAGCTTGATGCAAGTTTTATCATTAATTACCATCATTAAATATTTTATTTCTTAGAATTTTGCAAATATAGTTTTTAGTTTTTGCATGTGTCAAAGTCGCAAATTTGTCACTCTTTTTATTTTAATAAAATATTCCATAGTGCAGAACGGGAATTTGGCTGGAAAACAAACAATAGAAGGTTTAAAAATGAGCTCCTTAAATGGAAGCTTTGTACTATTTTATTCTCCTGGTTCAAACTCCAAAGCTTTTAGCAAGCCTGCAATGAAATTAAATTAAAATTATATTTAAAATTATACGATTTGCCTTTCATATTTTTAGCATCAGCTAGGTATTTTTTCTTGAGTATTTAGTCTAAACAATAAAACATTAGCAAGCAAGAAATTTATTATATAAAATAAATAATAAATTAATGAAGAATCTCTATATAAATTATGTTAATTCGAAAAATAAGCCAATCAACTTGTAAATAAACTTATTAAAGACTGTAACAACATATGTATTATTAAATCTAATATTTTATTCACAAATTTCTTATTTATTAGGTACCCTGATAGATTTACGAAAAGATTGTAGAAAAGTAAAGACGGCAGTTTATACTTGCTTTCTTAGAAAATAACTTTCCGCGAATGATAGGGTGAGAGATTTGTAACGCGAATGCTGTAGTGGGGTCACCGACCAATAAACCATAGCTTTTAGAGTTTTGAAGTGAACTCAATTTTTTTAGTAATATAAAAAAAAATTCGTGCTTTTTAATCATTAACTAATAAAAGTTACCATTATTAAATTGTAAATATTTTTAACATAAAGTAAGAAAAAATCTAAAAAATAAATTTTATTTTTATTTATTATAAAACATATCTTGCCAATATACTAATTGTATCAATATTATTAACCAAATAGTGTTTTTAGGTCTAGTAGAACATTTTTAAAAAAATTCACGAAAAAAAAAATTTTATATAAAAATTAATTTTGGCTATTATTTACGATAAAAAAAAATTCACATTATCATCATACAGTATAAACATTTTATATACTTAATGTACAAATCTATAAAAACTAAAAAATAAGGTAGATTTTACATTGAGGCAATTATGGTTTTCAACACTGAAAATTTTGTTATTAAACTTAGACCAAATTTTAACTACAAGTTTTGTTTATTGTTTATATAAGAAAAAAGTCACAATATTTTGGCCAATAATATTTATTATTTTAGAAGATCACAGTTTAAGAAAAGCTAGGGACACAACAGTGCTAATTGCGGGTTAATATCAAACTAGTAATTTTGAATGATTATAAATATTTTGTATTATAGTTTAAAAACTTTGACTAATCATGCAAACAATAACCTATCGAGAATCGATAACATCAGAGGTTACAAAACTCAAGGAGCTTAAACTAACAAGAAAGTAAACAAAAAGGTACGGAGTGAGCTCACTTAATTAAAAAAAAACAAAAAGAGTTAATCTAGCAAATGGCAAGCGAGTGAGCTTGCCTGAGTTTAACTGTAAACTCTAGGATATGAAGAGAGAGGCAATTGGTTGTTTTATTACTCAAATGCACTCGCAGAGGCTCTATTTTCATTGAGAAGACTTTTTATGTTTCTGAGCTCGAGGCTCATTGGCCATTTGACCGAAATGCTTTTAATAATCCTAACCCTCCAAATAAGTTCTTTTCAATTAAACATTCTTTAATAAAAAATTTTGCTTGTGGACCAGTTATGTCCTTAAAATGAAATTGTTTTAATTATATTAACATTTCTAAAATCAACCAAATTTAAAAAATTATCCGGAAATAAAATGAATAATTGGCCACCCTAATATTATTGCAGTGTTAAAATCTACAATATAAAATTTAATTCTAGAAAATATATTATTAAATTAAATATTTACATATATGAAACCTATCTAAAATTATCTCCTAACACAGTTTTAAAAATTTGTTTACAACTATAATTTAGAGTATGGAAACATTTTACTTACGGTATCTAAACTCTAGAGACACAGAGGCACCCGTATCAAAAAAAAATTTTATATTTATTTTGATTGACAATTATTACCTGCTCGGGAGACAATTTTTTAACTAATTGCTACTGCCCTTGCCCTTGCCATTGTTATGCTTGCGGTCTCTGCGAGCTACAAGTGCATCTCCAACCATAATTATACGGTCTATTATAACGATTCCTAAAGTTGCTCACCCGGACTACTTGATCTATTTCAAATAATTTAATGTAAATGATTGTTGTAAAGACTAATAAAGCTAACAATTAAGGTTCCTTTAACAAAAACGCTAAATATAAACAGTACTTTTTTTCGCTAAACATATCTTAGAGCGAATTGATTAAAATCTTAATTATTATCCTAGTATCTAGCCAATAAGCATAAAAATAAGAGTAAAGCAAATATGATTACCTATTTTACTTATATTTCGATCAGTGAGAACTTGGGCATGTCAAAACTCCGGAATTCGGGAAGAACTCCGATTCACCGGGAGTTCCAAGGGAACTCCGTTTAAAAAACACTCCCAAAAACCGCCCGGAGTTTTCCGTTTTTAAATTCCTGGGTTTTTTCCCGGGAGTTTAAAAATTAACATTAGCCCATTGGAAATGTTGGAATTGTGTATTTTTTTTTGTCCAAACTCATTTTTTATAAAAATAAAGTAGTATTTAAATGCAAAAGCAGCTGATTATGCATATATCTCACATTTAAAATGTTATTAATTTTGTTTTTTTTTAGTTTTTTTATGATACTTGATATAAACAAACTAAATAATTAACTTAATGTCTACATAGAATTTTAGTCGATAATGTAGGTATTTGGTGGTAATTTTTTTATTAGAAGATTTGTAAAACTTGTATTTATTAAATTATGGTAATTTTTATCAAATTTGTGTCTGCTAACGGTGTCACTAAATTTGTCGCAAATGCATTTTATGCATTATAAAACTAATTTTTTTTTCGATTTTTTTTTCTTGCTGTAAAATATAAGTAGGTAAAATTAATCCATTTTTTTAACTTTTGATAATGTCATCAAATTGTCGCAAATGCGATTTATTCATTATAAAGCGTATTTTTGATTTTTCTTTCATGCGGTAAATATTGGTAGTTTTTTTAGTATTCCATTTTTAATTCTTGTGATAATGTCCCCAAATTGTCGCAGATGCATTTAATATATAACTAATTTTATATCGATTTTTTTTTGTCAAAATATAATTCGTTTTTTTTAATAAAATTATTAATTTTTAATCTTGTGATAATGTCGCAAAATTATCGCAAATGCGAATGATTCAATATTAAAGGTATTTTTTCGATTTTCTAGCTCGATTGATTACTTAATAATATATTTGCTCGCCCGCACTTTTTTTTATAGGGCAGAGCCTAGTTTACAAATACGGCGCGAAATTTTAAATTTGAAGCTATTAAAATATCCATATCGTGTCAAAATTTACTAAATTTTATTAATAAAAGGTTATAAAAAAACTCAAAAAAGTTTTTCCAATATTTAGATAATGGCATTTTCGACAATTCGGAAATGCCACTCTAAAAATTTTTCATAAAAATTACTCTAATTACCCCGAACAAAATAAAATATAAAAAATTTATTCAATATTGAATTATAAACATTTGCAAAAATCATGTGACATTGACTCAGCAGGCTTCTTAACAAAATTTGCCAGAATTTATTAATAAATAAGGTTAAAAACAAAAAAAACTCAATTTTTTTCACAATTTAAATAATGGCATTTGCGACAATTAGGAAATGTCACTAGTTGCATAAAACTAAAATTTTTTTAAAATTATTCATATATGGCAGCACGAACAAAAAAAATCGAACATATTTATTCAATTTTAAATTATAAACATTTGCGACAATCAGGTGACATTGAATCAGCAGCAGGCTTCATATTAACAAAATTTTCCAAAATATTAATAAATAAGGTAAAAATAAAAAAAACTAGAAAAAGTTTATATAAGTCATATTATAGACATTTGCGACATATAGGTGACATCCAGCAGGCTTAATAATGACTAAGTCAAAATTTATTAATAAAGCCTAATTGAGAAACTTTAATAAAGATTACTAACACACGACCGGGTAGGACAAAAACACGAAACATTTATAAATGTTTCGTGTTTTTGTCCTGGAGAAAACACGAAACATTTTTTAATGTTTCGTGTTTTTGTTTTTTTAAAACACGAAATATTTTTTTCGTGTTTTAAAGATTAAAAATATTTTTGCCAAAATGTTTCGTGTTTTAAAGATTACAAAAACACGAAACATTTTTTTTAGTCAAATTTTTATTTTTCTTTCAATTTTTAAATTTTTTAAGAAATATGGTCATGTAATATATCGTTCGACGCCAAATTTTACAGAAAATCTAATGGTGATATTTTCAAGGTGAAAAATATAACAGGTGGTTGGTTGCTAAAAATCTTTATTTTTTGTTTTTGAAAACTATTTTTTTTGTTATTTATAGTTAGTAGTCTTATCATATATAAAATAACATATGTGTAATGTTTAAGACTATTTATACTTTATGACCATATATGGTATTATTTCCTAAAGCTTGGCACTGCTTTTACATTTATTGACCAAACCAACTTTTAATACATCGTTCGACGGCAAATTTTATGGAGAATCTTAATGTCATATTTTTAATGCCTAAAAAAATTACAGGTGTTTTTTTTTTGTTTAAAATATTTATATTTGTTATTTAAACTAATTTTGATTAAATATTAATTTAGTAGGTGTATTATATGTAAATCCAATATGCTTTGCAACGTGAGAAACTTATTACACTTTATGACCATATATGGTATTATTTCCTAAATCTTGGCACTGCTTTTACATTTATTGACCCAAACAAACTTTTAATACATCGTTCGACGGCAAATTTTATGGAGAATCTTAATGTCATATTTTTAATGCCTAAAAAAATTACAGGTGTTTTTTTTTTGTTTAAAATATTTATATTTGTTATTTAAACTAATTTTGATTAAATATTGATTTAGGTGTATTATATGTAAATCCAATATGCTTTGCAACGTGAGAAACTATTTACACTTTATGACCATATATGGTAGTAATTCTAAAAACGTGGCACTGCTTTAACATTTATTGATTAAACTAAACGTGTGATATATCGTTCGACGCCAAATTTTATGGGGAATTTTATAGTCATATTGCTAGTGCCTTATTTAACAAAATTTTTACATTATGTATTTAAACAGATTTTTTTAGTTATGTATGATTTAACAGTCTTTATATGAATCTTATAAGACACAGGTCAACAGTATCAACGTCAGAGACGTGAAATTTATGAAATAGTCTTGTTACACAAATCAACTAATATTGATGTCAGAAAAAAAGAAGTTTATAAAAACATAAAAGCATACATCCCCATGAGGCCCTTATTTTCTATATATGTTTTCCGATATTCTTAATTTCATTTGCCTTCGGCTCTTTAGATTCGTCCATGCCAAAAACGACCTTTTTGGCCAAATTGGCCAATTTTAATGACCTCGAGAATATTCTAAAGAAAAAATTTAAAATTTTCTTGTAACCTTGATATATCATCTTAAAAAATGAGAAATAAATTTTTTGGTTTATCAAGCTTTTGCAGCATTCAAATAATAAAGAATATTTCGCGTAAAAACTTAGCTTTAAATTTATTATTAGCCAGAAAAATATATTATAAAAAGGTAACGAATCCTATTTATAAATATTTGAGTTACATTTGTACATAAAATTTGTATATATATATATAATGAATACAAATACTGGTTGCACATATGTCTCCTGGGCAACATGTATAAGTAAAGGATGGCAGAACTAGGGGTACTAGCTTAGATGATGAAGCTACAGTGGGAGATAGACAGCTACTCCAAACGCCCCCAGGACGTCTAAAACAGGCGACACAAGTGAAACCGGGATGGAAATATCTATAAGGCTGGATGTCCAAGTTTCCGAGAGCATTAGAATAGATGAGCGAGAAATGACGAAGTCAGAAGAAATGTCGAGCACGTGCGCCCGTAGGCTCTGGGTTGAACAATAGAGAGACTAGGGCGAGAAATGAAGAGCATACTATTTTGCAGTGTATCTAGCGGCGTGTGCGTAAACCATGCCAATTCTTGACGTAAAGGAAGGCTTATGGTGGGGGCGATATGGCATATAGTGCCCGGCTCCTCGCCAATTAAACGCGAGAAAGAGCTACGTAGACCAGGTCCAAAGAATGTCTTATTGAGTATGCGTATACTACTTTATCATAAATCGCGCCCTGAAATTTTATATTGTTAAGGCACATGCTAAAACTAAAGGATGATTTTGACGGGAGCAGGTTGCCCACGTGGCAAGTATGCGTGTATTGTCGTAGATTAATAAAAACGGATCCTAATCGGAGGAATAACCGCGACACTCAACACCGACGTGGCGGGGGATGTATAAATGTTGGATGTAGGCGAATATTAAATTGCTTGTAGAGTTGAGTGGTTAACTTATACGACAGCCACTTGAGTGCGCAAGTGACATAACGCCCCTATAGCACCGACTTATGAGAGTGGCATTTTTGATTAAAACGTATGCTCATATCCTCGTCTGAGGTCAGGGGCAAAAGGGTGACTATCTCGTCAACGTTAATTGGAATAATTATAATTTGGCCTCGAACGCCATATTGACCGTGAGAATAACGCAACCGTCCTAATGCATAAATGGAAGGCGGGGGGAGATGAGGCGTTCCACGATCGGATCTAAAACTGGCAAGTGGGAAGGGTAAGGCGGTAAAGAAAAACCATTGACACGCACAAATTTAGGCATCCTCCTGCTTGTGCAATGTAGCGGGCCATTGGCATACGGATAATTGTGATGGAAAGCATAAGGATTCCGAACCGTGTATATTATTACCAGGTCTTTAGAAAAAAAATAGGCGACTACAAACGTTGCAGTCGTGGCCTAAAAATTTTGACCAAAACCTTTGCTAAAAAAGGAGGTCAGCTTCCATCAAAGAATTTTGAGGTAGTGAATTAAAAGCACATGAGATGACGAGCTGGTCAGGGGGAGTAGGCGGGACTGACATCTGGGATATCAAAGTGACCTAAGTTTGTAAAAGGAAAGAACTAAGGTAGGTGCAAAATGGTAATTAAACGTAATAAAACGCAATGTTACTCGGTAAAGGAATTCAGAGAAGTGGAATGATAGACAACGATGGGACGGGCGTCAAAAGCTATAATTAATGAAGTGAGTTAAGGGTAATAAAGCAAGGGGAAATTTTCAAAGGAAAACCGATATATAATACTTTGCTAAGCTAAAAATCTAGGGTACGAGTAATAAAAGCTGTCAAACGTCACACACTGGGTGACAAGAACTAGCATTCTGAAAGATTTAACATAAAATTCAATGTTATTATTATTTTCAATGAAAATTTAATTAACATTAATATCAGTGCAGAATAATTAGATGGTAACCCCGTAATAAAATTTCTATGTTTTTATTCAATGTCAAAAGCCATATAAATATGAATCGTTTCATAAAAAAAAGTGCAGTAAAGAACCTTATCATATATTGATTTTGTTCATATTTAAAAACCATAAAAAACTTTGAGTCGGTTGTTGGTTGTTAAATATGATTCTAATCAACGCGTTCAGCCTTCAACTTCGTTCGGTAACCGCGTAAACGGTACCGTATGTCGAGTTATTTGACTATGAGGCGCTCTAAAATATCGTTACTTTTCTAGGTGGGATTCTGACTTCGATGCGGTCATAATTTTCTAAATGGTGGCTTCTTGCCGTCGATTATTAGTCGAACGCCTGAACCGAATGTCTGAACCTGCGCTTCCTCTCGTACTGAACAGGATTACTGTAGCAACAACGGGTCATCAACAGGGTAATACTAACCTGTCTCACGAATGTCTAAACCCAGCTCACGTTCCATATTAATTGAACAATCCAACGCTTGGTGATTTCTGCTTTACAATGATGGGAAGAGGCGAGCAATCAAATTTGCCGTTATATAAAATCTCAAATCCACGTTAAGGTAGACAAATGGCCCAATTTTGATACAATTTATAATTATAATATTAGTTCATATGGACATAAAATAAATATGGCATATTAAGTAACATATCATATTATATTAAAACCATTAAGTAAAATAATATCTTTAAAGTAAGTTAAAAAAAATGATTCCAAGCAAAATAGACCACTCGTTAATTTTCAAGCACTATAGTTAAATTTTTAATGTAATTGAAGGATTTAATTGATTCGGTCTATAAATTTGTGACAAATTTCAAGAGTAACTCAAATTTTAAAAGTAACACCTTGAAGGTTTTATGTAACATATCAAACATTTTAATTTTATTATTTAAAAAAAATTATTTTATAATTTAATAAAACAAAAAAAAACTAAAAAACCAAATATAAAAAATTTTAAGCAATATATACTACATGTAAACTTGTTGGGCACTAGCAATATGATAGTTAAATTCTCCATAATGATTTGGCACGAACGATGTATTTATTATAAGTTTAATTTGGTCAATAAATATTTTAGCAATGTTAAGTTTAAAAAACTATCATTGGTCAAAGAATTAAAAAGATATTTTACGATGCATTTCGTTCATAATAGCAACATTAAATGATCCAAAAAAAGATCTAAGAACAAATTATAAATATCTTAAGCAGCGCAGCTACTTCTTAATTTTTAAGCACTGATAATATGATAGATTCTCCATATAAAATAATTTGGTCAATAAGGCAGTGTTAAGTTATAAGACATATTACCATTTATGGTCTTAAACTTATTATGGTGTTTTACATTTTTTTATTTATATATAGTAGATAATACAATAATTAACCACCGAAAAAAATCTAAAACAAAAAATAAAGTTTTCAAACAACAAAAACCACCTGTCAACCTTTAGCTAAACCCTATAAAATGCATCGAATTATGTGTTACAAGTTTAACTTGGTCATTAAATAATAAAGCAGTGTTAAGTTTTAATAACTATTACCATATATGGTCATAAATTTTACATGTTGTTTTAGGTTACATATACTTTATATATAGTAGATTGTATTAATAAAACCCCCCAAAAAATCTAAAAACAAAAAGCAAAGTTTTTAAACAACAAAGATTACCTGTCAACCTCGCAGACAAGATGCTAAACTCTCCTTAAGATTTGGCGTCGAATTATGTATTACAAGTTTAACTTGATCGATAAATAATAAAGCAGTGTTAAGTTTTAATAACTATTACCATATATGGTCATAAATTTAACATGTTGTTAGGTTACATATAATTTATATATAGTAGATATTAATAAAACCCCCCAAAAAATCTACAAAAATAAAGCTTTTAAACAACAAAGACCACCTGTCAACCTCGCAAACAAGATAACTAAACTCTCCTTAAGATTTGGCGTCGAACTATGTATTACAAGTTTAACTTAGCCGAGAAATAATAAAGCAGTGTTAAGTTATAATGACTATTACCATATATGGTCTTAAATTTATCATGTTTAGGTTACATATAATATATATATAGTAGATTGTATTAATAAAACCTCAAAAAAATTTAAAAACAAAAAACAAAGTTTTTTAACAACAAAGACCACCTGTCAACCTCGCAGACAAGATAGCTAAACTCTCCTTAAAATTTGGCGTCGAACTATGTATTACAGGTATAACTTGGTCGATAAATAATAAAGCAGTGTTAAGTTTTAATAACTATTACCATATATGGTCATAAATTTAAAATGGTGTTTTAGGTTAAATATGATCTATACATAGTAGATTGAATCAATAAAATACCCCAAAAAGATCTAAAAACAAATATAAAATTTTAAAATAACAAGAACTACCTGTCAACCTTTCGCAGACAAGTTAACTCCATAAAATTTGGCGTCGAACTATGTATTAAAAGTTTAATTTGGTCGATAAATATTAAAGCAGTGTTAAGTTTTAATAACTATTACCATATATGGTTATAAATTTAAAATGGTGTTTTAGGTTATATATGATTTAAATTAAGTAGATTTAAACAATAATAAACTCCAGCAAAAATTTAAAAACAAAAATAAAGTTTTTAAACATCAAAGACCACCTGTCAATTTATTGGGCACACACAATATGATAGTTAAAATCCCTATAAAATTTGGAGTCGAACGATATATTATATGACCCAACTTGCTGCATGAACACTCAATTAACATAAATTTTAAAAACCAAAAAAATGTTTCGTGTTTTAGTAATATTTAAAACACGAAACATTTTGCCAAAATCTAAATTTATTTTTAAAACACGAAAAAAATATTTCGTGTTTTAAAAAAACAAAAACACGAAACATTAAAAAATGTTTCGTGTTTTCCCCAAGACAAAAACACGAAACATTTATAAATGTTTCGTGTTTTTGTCCTGC
>CM060242.1:4453698-4566982 GCA_030555515.1 Acutogordius australiensis
AAGTAACTATAAGGAAGCTTGTTTCATAAATTATGGTTAATATAAAATTTGTTTTAAGTTTGTTTTATAATAAACGCAGGCTGAGGTCTAAAACCCCGATTAGCATTGTGGATTATTTCTATATGTTTTTTTTTAATTTGTAACTACAACCTTTTTATTTGCTAGACGCCGTCTGTCTTTAATATTAAATAATAATAGATACTTAGTAGCTGGTAATTTTAAAATTAGTTTGTTTAAACACTTGTTAAAAACTACATATTGCAATTTACAAAATTTTTTTAATATTTGTAATAAATAACAACTTTATTCAATATTTAGTATAATATAGATTGACATCACCATTTTGTATAGCACCATGAATAGCGAGGCGAATGCGATAGATAGGCAAAGTTGCAAAAAAATTAATTTTTGATTATTTTAATTTAAAGTTAAACTTATAAAAGAAATAGCCTAAAACTATTGGATGCAAATAAGTAAGTTTTTGAATTCACAAAAAAATGCTATTTTGTTATAACTCTTCTTTAAAATTTCTCTTGTGTTTATCAAAAAATATTTAAATATTTTAATTATTTTGATATTTAATTTATAGACGTAAAAACCCTATTTTCTTCTATATGTGATAGTGTAAAGTGCCCACAAAAATACGGCACAAATGCCGCATTAGACGATGGCCAACTTTGTCTTTTAAAATCTATAAATGCAGCTTAAATTCACCCACCCAAATTTTGATTCAAACGATTTGTGCTTTTTGGCCCTATCTTTGACTGGTTTGTAAAATCAGATGATTGAAATTAAAACACAGCTCAAAAAAATTGTATGAGCTAACTTATAAGACTTAGCCTGACATATATGAATTTTTAAATTCCTTTTCTTAATAAAAATTTTTAAGCTAGCTAATACAAAAATTTTAAAACAAAATGTTAAAAAAGCAAAAATAAATTAAATAAAAAAAATAATTGTATGAACAGCTAAACTGTTAACTTATTTTTATCTTAAACCCGATAATTATTGTGTCCTATCTACATTAAAATGTCAATCTGTAAACGAGTTTATGTTGGAGCTTATAATAACATTTTATTTTTTATTACAACAAATTTTGAGACCAACTTTTCAGACCAAACCATCAATCTTAAAGACTTTATTAACTGTTTACCGTTTACTCTAATTAAAACTTTATAAGTGAGCAATAAATATTGAATTTTCAACAATGTTAAAAAAATTAAAAAAGTTTACAAACATAAAACTATTAAATTTTTTTTTTATTGATTTCAAATAATATTTTCATTAAAAACCGATAATATATAGTGTTTTTATGGGGTGCCAAATATAATGTATAATCTAAATTTTATTGTAAAAGCTTAGTATACTTAAAAATTTTAATATATTTGAACTAAAAAAACATAGGTTATAAATATTTTTAATATAGAAAGAAAAATTTTGCATTTGTTTACTCTAAAATGTTGCAAAAGCTGAGAATTTGGTCAAAAATGACCATTTTTTTAACTTAAGAAAATTTCCAAAGGCAAAGAAACTTCGGAAAACGGAAATATATCCGATATAGGGCCATTGGCATTTCATTTCAATGTCATAAATTTCTTTTTTATTGTCGGTGTTATGATAATATAGAAGTTTTAGGTTACTTTTATTTTAATATAAAAAAAATTTTTTTAGGCCGCGTTTAGAGGTGTTTTAAAAATAAAATTTAAAATTAGTAAATATGCAAAATTTTAAAATTTGAATTTTTACAACAAAAATTAATTAATGTGTTTGCATTATTCTCTTAACCCAAAGTTGCTTATAGTTTAAATTTTATATCTATTAACTGATAAATCATTTAACCATAACTTGTTTACCCATATTTTTCTAACTCTTACAAACGCCTAAGGGCGTTCTCGAATTGAAAAATCATTCCCACATTTTGCCATTTTTTTTGTTTTCCATTAAAATATCCAAGTTTAATTTTGAGTCGAAAAATGGAAATATAATCATCATGGATATTATTTCAGTCTTAGTTAATTTTGCTCTAATTTTACCCCGCGCTAAAATGTACAGTAATAAATTGTCTTAGTTAATTTTATTCTAATTTTACCCCGCGCTAAAATGTACAGTAATAAATTGTCTTAGTTAATTTTGTTCTAATTTTACCCCGCGCTAAAATGTACAGTAATAAATTACAGTTAATAAAGTTTATGATTAATTATCTATACAATTTGGTAGATCGACTTTCGCTTTTACGACATTTTAATTTACAACTTGGCCTTAAAACTTTCCTTTAATATAAGTTTGATTTATGTCAAAAGGTTTACATTAAGAAAAATATCCCTTGCCAAGAACTAAAACATATACACTATTAAATCAGCTAATTCCCCAATAATTATTCATTATTACATTTCGTTATTCATTATTACATTTCAAAATTCAAATTATTTCGATTTTTCATTTTTTTTTATAATCAATAACAATACAATATATATACCAATTTAGTGGTGTTCTCACAACCAAAAATCGTGGGAGTGCGTGTTTGATATTAAGATGTTGAAACTTTTATTGAGATTGGTGAAATTATTATTGGGTACGGTTAAAAAATTATTATTCATTACAGGTAACATTTTTAATTTTTAACATATTTATTACAAATTTATTATTTTATTTTTTGAGTTTATAGAGTCGTTGCTTTTCTTACGTTATTTTTCAATGTCATTTTTAAAGCATACTTAAATTAGTCGAATATATAGTTGTGCTCCTCTTTTAGTACTCATGCAAAGAAAATAAAAAAATACGCATTGGCGCGGTAAAAAGTAAATAAATTTTTAGAAAAAGTAACTACCCGTTACCAAAGTTTGATGAAATAATATCATGTTTTTTTCAGGTGCTAAATTTTTTAGCAAACTTTATTTTTCGCAAGCCTATCTATTATTAGCATTAACGGAAGAAAGTGTCAATGTTATGACCATAAATACATACATAGTTTAGTTCAATATTTACGTTTACCCTATGGCCTCCCAGCATTGGCCCAAATATTTCATAGGGCAATGTCGCTAATATTTGTAGTCCTAAAAGATGTTTTTGCCTATCTAGACGACATAATTATCATTGGCCAGATGATGCAGGAACACAATGCAAGACTTTCTATCGCATTAGGTCGCATCAAGGAAAAGGGGATGAGATTAGGTCAAAACAAATGCACATTTCTTTCGGGGAAAAAATATATCTAGAACATGAGATTAGTGCACAAGGCATCAGACCTTTACCTCAAAAAACCAAAGCGTTGATGAAAATGAGAGATCCTAACAATAAAGCAGAACTTTTCTCAATACTCGGTACTTTAGGTTATTATCACAAATATCCTAGAGTACAAAAAATTCGGCACTACTTTACAATCTCTGTAAAAGGATGTCAGTTTTAGCAAAAGTTTACAGTAAGTATAACTATTCAGTTTTCAGTATATTTTTCGGAAATTTTCGAACGTATTCGTGAAGGTATAAACTATTAATAAAGATATAATAACCACATGGGAAAAATTTCATTACAATAGTTGTTCATAGTCAAATAAATTCGCCCAATTAGGCAAGTTTCCATTTTTTTTCAGCCTATGACGCTCGCCATGCTATTAAAGCGTTGCGTCAGACGCTAAGATTTTCATAAGTAATATTAAACATAAGCTTTAATATGTAAATTGTAAAAGTTAGCATGTACAATATAAAAAGTCAAAAGAATTATTTTAGTAGCATGATAAATAAGAAAGATTGCTTCAATCCAAATACTGCATATATTAATAAAATACCTTATAGGGTCAAAATAATTTTTAGCAGTGGACAGGAATTAAATGTCTATATAATTAGATAAAAACCTTATGGATTAAAAATATGAATAACGCCAATCGTACGTAGTTTAAACATAAATCTATATTTTTCAAATTTTGCTAAATTATCAAGCATAAAGAACCGTGACATTTTGTCCGAAGTTGGCAGGTGGACAGTCCAGAGTGTTAAGTTATGATATTTTTTCTTTTATAGGTAACTTATTTAAACCAACGTAATTATGCCCAAAGTTTTGATTTCCCGCTTGACGGTGTTATACCCGCTATGACGGAAGAATTAAGTCGGCACATTAAATAATTATAATTAAAATTAGCCGCATATATTATAAAACTAGGGTTACGTTGGAAGCATAAAATATAAAAATATTTAAAAAGTTTTAACTGAAAGCAAAGCAAAAACCACCTTTGTATGATTAGAATCAGAAAGTTCTTGATAATTAAAAGTTAATGTTAATGTAAATATTTTAAACCTAAACCAAACCTTACAATGCCCACGTACTGGATAGTTAGTACTTGATACTCAACCAAAACGACAATCACAAATCTAGACCTAACGACTATGAGAATACTCGGCTACGATAAAAACAACTAGTTACGAATAGTTCTATCTACGGCGCACATACACATTAATTCTTATAATTGATACAGATAGCTTACGCATGTATAGGGTAAGGTGTCTTAGTTAATTTTGTTCTAATTTTACCCCGCGCTAAAATGTACAGTAATAAATTATAGTTAATAAAGTTTATGATTAATTATCTATACAATTTGGTAGATCGACTTTCGCTTTTACGACATTATAATTTACAACTTGGCCTTAAAACTTTCCTTTAATATAAGTTTGATTTATGTCAAAAGGTTTACATTAAGAATAATATCCCTTGCCAAGAACTAAAACATATACACTATATAATCAGCTAATTCCACAATAATAAATTCATTATTACATTTCATTATCTATTTTTACGATATAAAGTTATTCAAATTATTTCGATTTTCATTTTTCTTTATAATTAAAATCAATACGAGATCAACTTATATACCAATTTAATTTCCAGCGTCTCCTACTCCCCAAATTTCTTAAAACAGCTACCCCCCTCGGCAAAATCTTGGGGTATCTTTATCCCCTCCCCCACCCAATTTTTTGTCTGATTATAAGCAGCCACTTCAAATCAATTCAATTTTATTTATTATAATGAATATATTACACAGTTCAACAAATTTCAATGTCTGACTGAAACGTAAATTTTATAAAAAAAGAATGCATCCCTATGGTGGCCTAATCTCATATATATTTTTCGTTTTTCTTAGTTTCTTCCGTTTTTGGCTCCTTAGATCCCTCTATAACGAAAAATGGCCTTTTTTGACTAAATTGACAGACTTAAATGTACCCTAAAAAGAAAAAATTCAAAAATCTTTTTTGCATATAAAATTTTTTTGTAACTTATATTTTAAATCACAAATAATGAAAAATAAATTTTATTAATATATCAAGCTACATCGGCAATTAGATAATACAAAATATTTCGCGTCCAAACTTAAATACGACACTATAATGAAAATATTATTTGAAGTTTGAATTTAACAGTTTAAATATTGTGAATATGCAAAAATTAAATTTCAATTTATTTGTATTTTTAAATCTTTTTTGGTTTTTTGACCTCTTTTTCAAAATTTTCAATGTTTATAACTGAGTAACTATGATTAAGGAAAACGGTAAACGGATTTGATATTCTCTAAGATGGCAGGTTTGATTTCTGCAGTTAACTCATAACTCTCAAAAAATTGTTGACCTGTTAAAATGATATAAATATTTAAAATTATTAATTAACATTATCTAATTGCAATAAAATGTCCTCTTCAGATTTTAACAAAAAGAGATTTTGTAAAAACATATCTCCCATTTTGTTACGAATAGAAGTTTTAATTAATTTTATCTTGCTCATTGATCTCTCAGCGCTACAGCTGGAGATCGTTATTGTGAGCAAGATTTTATATATTTTTTTAAGGTTTTCAAAACTGTTGAATGTTTTATTTAAAGCCTAATGTAGTAAAAAATTGTCATCTGAACTAAACAAGGTTTCATCATCATCCTCATCACTTTTTTCAACGTCGTCCTCCGGATAGATACAGAAATTCTCTGGAGTATTTTTTGATTCTAGAATTAAAAAAAATATTAACCATTCATATATTGGGTAGAAATGATTCCATCTATTAAAGCTTGGCGGAAAAACGGAATAAACATTTTTATTTCTTCAGAAATCAAATAAGGATCAAGGTCGTAAAAAGCACATATCTCGTTTATATTTTCCACATTTACTTCATTGTATTTTTTTAATGAAGCTGTGGTAAAATACGAGACTCCTTTATAAAATTGTAAAGTATCGTCATTAAATCTTTCGTGAAATTGCACCAAGATAAGATCCAAAGCTTTAAAATATGTTTTAATACGGTAGCTATGAACTATATACTATTTTTACCTTTTAGGTCCACCTCGCCGCGTTTTTGTTTCAAACTAAAATCAACATTGTCTTCTTTACAAAATTTAGAGGTATCCTCAATGATTATTTCAAATTTTTCTTGATCTGCATTTTAATATAATAAAACAAACTTCGTAATTTATTTAAATTTGATATAGTGCATTTTATTAAAGAGATTGTGGCTCCCATATCAAAAAATGGGCTTTGGAGTTGCAAGATTTTTAAATAATTTTTTGCTATAGTAAATTTAGGTAAAAATATGCCAAAAAGGTACTTTTTGACAACTTTAATAGCAAATAAAATGAAAACTAGATCAGATAGGAAAAAACGGAAAGCACAATGATATTTAAATAAAATGCAAACTAGATCAGATAGGAAAAAACGGAAAGCACCATGATGTTTAGCAGACAAAACTGCGCTAGAAAAATGTTCAAAGTTTTTGGTCTAAAATATGAAGTCATTTTTTGTCGACCAGTGTTATATATGTTTTGTGTAGACGTGTAAAAAATTGAGAAAAATATTATATTCTTGTTAAATAAATTACCCACTTTGACTGTAGTTACCCTCCTTTTTAAAATACCCCCCATAATTATACCTACCCCCCTCGGCCGAGTTTTTGGAACCGCTTGGTTCCTACCCCCCCCCCCCCCCCCCCGGAGTAGGAGACAGTTCAGTTACCCATAAGAGTGAGCATTCCAAGTTCTCTATATTCAGTTTTAAATTATCAGCTATATTAAGCTTGATTATATTTTTAACAAGTTACTCACATCTTTGTTACTACTTCCTGTGCCCATATATGAAAATAGTTTATAGAAAAAAATTAATCGCAATTAATTTACATATTGTACAGTTTTAAAAATAGTTGGCAAATTACGCAATTATACATGTGCCTCGCGTTTTAGGCTGTGGCTAAAAAAATTAACGGCCAATGCTAAAGAAATAAGGTATTTTGGCCGTCTTAGAATATCAAAAATTTTATATAAAAAAACTAAATTTATTAAATTTTTTTAAGTTTGTTTTACAATGGACATTTTTAAAATGCCTTTCGATTTTTTTTTCTTCATTTTTTTCACTAGACACAGCCATCTGGCGCATGCATGAAGCACAACAGGCCCTCATGTCGGTAATCTGTCAATATAAGTTTTAATTTTTGTCAGAAAAGAATAAAAATATTTTTAATGTTTATTTAATAAAACTTTGAATGCACCGTCCTATGGGCGTATCGGCTCACTAAAAATACTGTAAATTAAAAACGAATGATCTTAAAATTATAATAAAGCACATGGAGGTAGCCGAAATAAATTATTTATTTATATATAATTTATCTATTATGCAATAATCATTTGACATATAACTCCTTCTTATCGAAATTCCATTATTATCCGCGATGTGAAATAAATCCGCCATCTAAATTAATAATTTAGAATTAAATTATAAATACAAACTAATATTGTATTAGACGTGCGAAAGGCTTATTTTTGAAAATGATGAAGATTTTGAAATTTTTGTGGAAATTAAAAAAAACATATGTAATTTTTATTACATCCAGGGGCTGGTTTACATCGACACGTCTTGCAACCATACTGATCAATCACGTGACCGAATTCACAGAAAATGGTACAAACCGGGCCGCATTCGTGCTTCGATGGCTCTAATTAGAAAGAAAAATTTGAACAGATACACATATAATTTAAGGGCTGTCGAAAGTAAGGTTAAAAATATTTATAAATCAAAGAACGGGTATAAATTTTAAATTATTTAAAAAATTAAAAAAATTTATGGCCAGCGTATTTTAACGGGCATATTTTTTTTATAGGTTTTTTTATTTTATAATATGGAATCGGCAACAGCTATAGGAGCAAAACTACTAGATTAATTAACAATTTCAAATTTTGAGCATATTTGAAAATTTAGAAGTATTTATCAAATTATTAATAAATGTATGACAAAACTAGGTCTTGGGTTACACGAACATGTTTGGCAGCCCCTTTCATCAATCACGTGACCGAATTCGCAGAATATGGCGCAAACCGGCGGACAAGGTCGAATGGCTGTGTCTAAACAAAAATCAGTTTTTCAAAATAAAAATATTATGTTTTTTAATACATTGATAATAAACTTATGGCAAAATTATTTCACTCCTGTATGAGCAAAAGAATAAACAGCGAAAAAGTAATAATTTTTTATTAGGTTTTTGAATTAAATTTTTGTTAAATGTTTTTTTGTTTTAATAACAGCCTTCTTTAGATTAACGCCTAAAAAACCATTTAGGGGCGTTCACTGGAATTTAAAAGATATGTGTAATGTGTAAATCAGAAGTACATACTTGATATGACTCCAATGGATATCGCACAAATGGCAAAAATTGTAATTATTTTACATATCATTTTGAGACGGCTGTGTAAAAATAAAGAAATTAAGATTATATTAATCTTTTTGTAATTTACAAATTTTGAAGAATCAGTTTAATTGCTTGAAATGCTTGTTTATATAAATCTGACCAAATAATATTAGCCTTATAATTTTTTTGAATAAAATAGAATTCAATTAGCAGCTAAAATCAATTAAATTCAATGTAATTACATTAACAAATACGCAAACCTGACACCAAGTAATACATTAGATGTGACCTTTAAATTAAAAATAAATTCAAAACAATTACTGGATTAATAAGTCCTTGTAATTCGGCCTGAAAAGACATATAAACTTTCGATAAGCGATCACATTGACTAATTTTGTTTGCCAGGCAAACAAATACTAAATTACCGCAAGGCTGTAATTCGTACACATCTAACTATTCGTGATTAAAAAACACGTGTGATAAGCTACGTAGTGCCTGTAGAGTTTTATGTAGTCCGTATCGACTCAGATAGCTCAGTGGCAAACCTTCTGCCTTAGACGCAGGAGGTTGCGAGTTCGAATCCGCGCACAGTAGCCTTTTTCTTCGGAAAAATAGCATACATGTGCAACCACTTTAAAGCTTCTAAGTGGCCTGCTTAGGCAGTAGGTCTTAAACGATATTCTAAAAGTAAGAGCCTAGGCCAAAAACCTAGGTCGCCGGCGTGCGTGCAAATTTTACTATTTAACCCGTCGGCAATATTAATTGCTTTGCTCGGGTTAAGAGTCAAAGCCCTTACGGTTTTGGCACCCCTAAGTGGGGAAAGGTATGGGGCAAACCTCAAACCAATTGTTTTTTTATGTAGTCCGTCATGGGCCGGTGCTGCATTCCACTGTTGGTCAATTTTTGATTCTGTCTGTACCATTACCCTTTATTTGCTACGAAGAAGCCCGGCTGATTCAATATTATCATTGATGCTTCACATGCCCACCCGGTTAAACTAAATTAAAACAAAAATAAGATGAAATAAATGCCCCGACATTTTAATTTTGGAATATAATAAAATCATCATCAATTAATGAAAAGAATAAAATTATTTTGATTGCAAATTTTCAAAGGTTCAAGGTTTTTTTCGAGGAAAATTTAGTGTTTGATTTTTGGCGTTAACTCTTTCAAAACATGATAATGATTTTGATCTTTTATCGATTTAGAAACAAAGTAATTCGCGATCCCACGCCAATTGCAATGCGTTGCGAACTCTTTTGGCTAAGGAGGTGATTGTTATGGATTTTAATTTTAATTCATTAATATCGGGCGACCCTGAGCGCATGTAACGCGTTGTGTTCTATTAAGCAGCGTTGAGCTTGGTTAGTATTTGGATTGGTGACCTCCAACGAATCCCAAAGCCGACTTCCATTTTTATGAGGACAGCCTATAAAAATCTACATCGGGGCGTGTTAAATTTCATTTTACTCTGCAAGGCCTGCTGTGGAGTTAAAATGGGCAAAACCCTAACGGGTGAGCCGTCCACTAATGTAGAATGAGGTGTCAGAAACTCCTATGCCAGAGGTTTTTTTTGAATGGGGCGATGTTCAACTCATGGCGTTTTCATCCTCAAAGTTGTAAGCCTCTCTAGCCAGTTTGCTCTCTCATTGAATGAAAACTAGGGACAGTTACCTTTGCTTTTGGGTAGGGAGCAGTGAAATTGCTAAGCCGCGACATCCAAAACCCCTGAGGACGGATTAATAAAATTTAGTGTGTCAGCCATTGTCATTTAGAAATGACGCTACATTGTCCAGAATATTAAAGCATGCAAGCTTTTGAAATCCTGGTTAAGAGAGAAGGCCACCTTGTCCTTGATTTATACGAAAAAGTTAGGGCATCGTCTCTATCTAAACGTACTGATTGGTGAGTAATTTTAATTTTCGCAACCAGTAAAAATTTGTATTTATATTTTTAAAATTTATCCTACTTAAAGAAATATAGCAGGCTCTTAACCAAATTTAAGGAGTGCCATAATTTTGGGCTTACATTTTTTTAAAATTTGCTCGTTAGTAAGGTAAGTTTTGGAACATCTAAATAGGCATAACGTTTAGGACCTTGTGCCTAAAAGGCTACTCATAAGCATCTAAAATGTACCTAAATGTTAATTTTTTATATCAAAAATGTGGCTTTGATTCGGCTTTGAACACTAGACCTCCCGCCGAGACCTGCATAAGGACGCTAAGCTTTTGAGGCGACAAGTTTAGTCATTTAAAACTTTCAGAATATCTAGTGATAACACATTAAAGTAGAAATACCTATTAACAAATTTAGCATGTCGTGTCTACTAGACCTCAGGGCAAAACTGTACTTGAACATATTTTTGTGTACTATTAAATAGAAAAGGACTGTGATCATAGTTTAAATGATTGGTTTAAGTAAATTGACATTGCTTTAGATGTGCCTTTGGTTAATTGACAAAAAAAGAGCGAAGATTTTACTGGTAAATTGATTGATAGAACTTTAATAGAAAAAACTAAAAATAAAAAAAAGTCAAAATACATTAAAAAACAAAAGAAATTTAGCACTTAAAAATATTTTTTTGAATATCATATTTTTTAATTTCACATTTTTAATTTTTCAATTTTTTTAATTCCATATATTTGTTGTAGGTGTTAATCTCTAAAGACTGTTTTAGTTATGAGTTCATTCGTATGTTTGGTAGTGTTCGTCTTGGCCTTTTCCTCGTGCACATACGTAGCAAGTGGGCGAAATCTGGCCCAAGTTCAGGTATTCTATTTTTTTTCTTCAAAACGTTGTATAACATTATTTTTATATTGTACAGTTTTTGAATTAGGATTAACAATTATTTTTACAGATTAATCGAATTACAGTAACTTAGTCAGGTATATTAAATCTAAAAAAGACCAGTTTTTGGTAGTTAAAGTTAGAGCCCAGTCTCTTTCTGGTATTATCCGATAGATAAGTATGATTTAATTATCCTGAAAATTCGATTATGCACACATACATCTGACGCAGATAAACTCGGCTAGCTAGGCAGCTAGTGATAGTTTGCATTCTTGCTTAATAATAACCTGATCAACATTACTATATTAGCCTTTTAATAATTCAAATATGTTTTTGCTTTAATTAACGCGCTTTATAAAATAGCGTTGAGACGAGTAATATAAAATGCTAAGTAACAATAAATCATATAAGCTCTATTTAAAAAAAAATATTGCCAAATTCAATGTCGTCAATAAGTGTTCAATCTGCCTTAGGGGCAAAACAATTTAGAGCTGCCAATCATTATAGTTTTATGAATAGGTTTTTCATAAATATTCTTTCCACAACTAATGTGATTGTCATTTGTATCGTCAGGAATTGGCAAAAAACCCTATGGTTATGGTAACAAAACCAACCGATTCTCACTCGACCTCTCACCACACTGTGGCAACGCATCACCACCACTCCACGTCAGCTTATCACACCAGCAATGTCCCCAAACCTATTCCCAAGTCCATCAATTACCCTCCCGTTTCCCCAATGCACCCAGGGTCTCATGTAACGTTCCCAACTGTTCCTCATCAAACTAACACAGTTCTACCTCCCGATATGTCAATGACAGCCCCAATGCCTGGGTCCGTGCCAATGAAACCTATGCCCATGAAGCCTATGCCAATGAAACCTATGCCCATGAAGCCTATGCCAATGAAACCTATGCCCATGAAGCCTATGCCAATGAAACCTATGCCCATGAATCCTATGCCAAAGAAACCTATGCCAATGAAACCTACAATGCCCATGAAACCTATGCCAATGCCCATGAAACCTATGCCAATGCCCATGAAACCTATGCCAATGAAGCCTAACGTAATGCCAATGACTGCACCGGTACCTATGCCATTTGAACCGGAATCAATGCCAGCAACAGCACCAGTACCCATGCCAATGAAACCGGATATAATGCCCATGCCAATAAAACCGGAAATGCCCATGCCAATGAAGCCGGAAATGCCCATGCCCATGAAACCGGATATAATGCCCATGCCAATGAAACCGGCAATGCCCATGCCCTTAAAACCGGAAATGCCCATGCCAATGAAACCGGAAATGCCCATGCCAATGAAACCGGAAATGCCCATGCCAATGAAGCCGGAAATGCCCATGCCAATGAAACCGGGAATGCCCATGCCAATAAAACCGGGAATGCCCATGCCAATAAAACCGGGAATGCCCATGCCAATGAAACCGGAAATGCCCATGCCAATGAAACCGGAAATGCCCAAGCCCATGAAACCGGAAATGCCCATGCCAATGAAGCCGGGAATGCCCATGCCAATGAAACCGGAAATGCCCATGCCAATGAAGCCGGGAATGCCCATGCCAATGAAGCCGGGAATGCCCATGCCAATGAAACCGGGAATGCCCATGCCAATGAAACCGGAAATGCCCATGCCAATGAAACCGGAAATGCCCATGCCAATGAAGCCGGGAATGCCCATGCCAATGAAGCCGGGAATGCCCATGCCAATGAAACCGGAAATGCCCATGCCAATGAAGCCGGGAATGCCCATGCCAATGAAACCGGAAATGCCCATGCCAATGAAGCCGGGAATGCCCATGCCAATGAAGCCGGGAATGCCCATGCCAATGAAACCGGAAATGCCCATGCCAATGAAGCCGGGAATGCCCATGCCAATGAAACCGGAAATGCCCATGCCAATGAAGCCGGGAATGCCCATGCCAATGAAACCGGAAATGCCCATGCCAATGAAGCCGGGAATGCCCATGCCAATGAAGCCGGGAATGCCCATGCCAATGAAACCGGAAATGCCCATGCCAATGAAGCCGGGAATGCCCATGCCAATGAAACCGGAAATGCCCATGCCAATGAAGCCGGGAATGCCCATGCCAATGAAACCGGAAATGCCCATGCCAATGAAGCCGGGAATGCCCATGCCAATGAAGCCGGGAATGCCCATGCCAATGAAACCGGAAATGCCCATGCCCATGAAACCGGAAATGCCCATGCCAATGAAACCAAACGCTGAAAATGAAGCTTAGGACCTTAATGCAAAGGTATGTTTTATTGCTGGGATAGGCAAATTGACCAAAAAAATTAAATATGAAGATTGTTGAACTATTATCCCCTATAGAAAATACTAAACCTGGTAGAAGGTTAATCGATCAATTGGTAATTAATTGTAACCATCCCTGTTAAGCTTAATTAATTATTTTAAATGTAATCACACCTAATTATTTTATCAATATTTGACCGTGTAGTGAATTTTTTTGGCTTTTTTGTAATTTAAGACAATGGAATTTCACATTAATCACACGTTTGGGCTAATTTTTGAATATGGAAATATTAATTAATACCTATTTTATGTTTAAATTCAGGTGGTGCATGGAAAATAAAGTGATCACCTACAACACAGGAAATTACATTGTACAATTTTTAAAAATTTGCATTTTTTAAAATCTTTTTATTCAAATATTTTTAATTGTTTTTAAAAACCAATTATAATTAGTTAGATGTTCAATTATGAAAAGCGTGCTTACAAATCGATAATTGAATATATGTTTCATATAAAATTTCATATAAATTTTTATGTGTTTGAATATATATCTTTTTAATGAAGATGCGTGCTGTATGTTATTTTTAAAATACGTGTCGCGTTATAATACGTTTGTAACTATTTTGAGAGCTGGAAAAGTAGTTTATTAACATAAAAAAATTTGTGAAATATCAATATAATTTGCCGTAGGCTAACGATTAATATTATATTGGCGAAAATTTGTATTCCGAGCTACCATTACACAGGTACCATTATAGGGAATATCAAATCCGTTTACCGTTTTTCCTATTCAAACTTGGTCAGTTATAAACATTGAAAATATTAGGAAAAAAGATCAAAAAACCAAAAAAGATTAAAAAATAAGAATAATTTGAAATTATATTTTTGCATATTCACAAAAGTTATACTGTTAAATTTTCAAATAACATTTTTATTAAAAACCGATAGTATATTGTGTCGTATTTAAGTTTGGACGCGAAATAATTTGTAATTAGGAGCTTTATATATTTATAAAATTATTTTTCTTTATTTGTGATTAAAAATATAAGTTACAAGGGATTTTTATATGCAAAGAATTTTAAATTTTTTCTTTTTAGGGTATATTTAGATCTGTTAATTTGGTCAAAAAAGGCCACGTTATAGACGGATCTAAGGAGCCAAAGACGGAAGAAACTAATAAAAACGAAAAATATTTTTGAGATTAGGCCATCAGAATTCATTCTTTTGTGTTTTCATAACATTGATATATGTTGACCTGTGTTATACTTTAATAACAGGCTGCACAATTTGGGTTTGATATTAGGGTATAACACAGGTCAAAATTTATAGAGTTATGAGCTAACTACAGAGATCAAACCTGCAATTAGGGATTTACAAATCCGTTTAGTTTTTTATAATCAAACTTATTCTTATTAAAAACCAATAATATGTAATGTCGTATTAAAGTTTGGGCGCGAAATATTCTGCATTATCTAAATGCTAATGTAAGAGTTTGATATACTAAAAATTTTTATTTCTTATTACTATTCGGTCAAAAAAGGCCATTTTTTTATATGGGATGTAAGGAACCCAGGCCGGAAGAAACTAAGAAAAATGAAATATATATATGAGATAACATCATGGGAATAAATTCTTTTATGTTTTCATAAAATTCGCGGTTGTGTCATTGATATTTGTTCACTTGTGTAATATAAGAATCATGTATAACACAGCACGATAGATTTTTGAAATATAAGTCAAAATTTTTGAGTAAAATTAAGAAAAAACACTATATTTTTTTGGGTGAGGAGCATTGAAATTGCTATGCGGCGACGTTCATAACCGCTAGGGTCAGTAGGATTAAACGCGTCTCCGCCATTACCATAATTATTGAAATGACGCCGCACTCTCCGGAATATTCTAGCATGCAGGCTTTAAAACCCTGGCAAAAGACGATGGCCAGAGTCTTTTATCTGCTTTAACAATGCCCCCTTGCCCTACATCTATTTAGACGGCATACCCGTCAGGACATAGCCTCTACCCCTGTCGGGTACTAGGCAAAGACTTAACCTAGACCACGAGCTAAAAAATTTCCGGCCAGCAAAATAACAATATTTAATTATATTTTTAATTAGAGACTGATCAAAAAACATTTAATTAACAATATATTATCACATTTAGTGCAAGTATAAGCATATAAATTTATGCAAAGCAGAGCAGTGAAAAGATAAAATGAATTGGGTCATCAACTACTGATTTACAACACAAAACTGTTAAATTAAAATTACAAATAATTCAACCGATAAATAAAATATCGTCTCCTTAGGTTGGGGTGTCAAATATTCTGTTTAACCTAAATGTTAAATATATTAAAAAAAAAACATATTTGAATAGAAGTTACAGGTAATTTTAATATGAAAACTTTTGTATAATTTTTTTCTCTAGGTATTCTCGGGGTCGCAAAATCTCAATATGGCTCTATTTAGCCGTTTTTTTTGTTTTTAATTACACTGGTCGACAAATTATGACTTCATATCTTAGACCAACAACCTAAAAAATGTTTCTATTGCAGTTTTTTCTGCTGAATATCATGGTTTTTTCCGTTTTTTCCTACCTTATCTGGTTTTTTTATTTGATGTTAAAGTTGCCAAAATGTGCATTTTTGGCACATCTTGACCTTAATTTACACCATTAAAAAATTATAAATTATATTAACTTTTTATATTAAAAAAAAGCTTAAATTTTTATCTATTCAAATATATAATTATTTATTTTATATGTATTTTACTTTTTAAAAAAAAACAAAATTTAAAAACCTACCTTATTTTATTTTATTTAATTTCTAGACCCATTGACGCCTTCGATGCTGCTTATGCATCGCTTCTTTCTCTTTCTCTCTCTCTCTCTTTATTTTTTGTTATAGTGTATATGTGTTAAATTTTCTGTTTGATTCAATTTCTTTCTATTTTATAAAGTTAGTTTGGTTCTATTTTGGGTTAAATTTCATTTTTGGTTAACTTTTGTGGTATAATTAAGCCTACAAAGTGACGGAAAAAATTTTTTAGTATTTTTTTTTGTTTTAATTAATTCTATAGTCATTTAAATTCGTTTAATAATTTTTAGTTCAATTGTTTTTATTTTGATAAAATTATAATACATCACCTGGTTTAGTTTAAAATCCAAAAGTTATGAAAATTGTATTAGTTTAGATGTGTAAAAAAGAGTTAATTGCAATTGTTTAGCCCCCGCCCCCTTAACTGTGCAAAACAAGTGTATTTGCTCACGTCTCTTTCATCAGTTTAAACAATTAAACTTTGTATAAGTGCCCTCAACGGGTCGAAACCAGTATTAAAAGTTTTTACATTTGAACCAGCCTAAAATGTTTTTAGCCTGGCCTGACGTTTTTATGCCCTATATAAATATCGAATTATTTAAATAAATTTCGAAACATGGAATAGTACCAGGTACTGGAATTCGAGTTTCATCGCGTTTTTATTTACACTGAATTATATTTTATATAAAACTAACAGTAACATTTATATCAAATTAAGTATAATATCTAATTAAAAAAGGAGATAATATTCTTAAATTTTAACCTATATAAACAATTTTGTCATAAAAAATATTCTTAATTTAAAATTTACCTCCATTTTTTAGAATATGAATGAAGAAAAATATGTTTGGGTAGAAATTTTTAAACAAATAAATAAAGAAATAAAGAGTGTGAGAGAGAGAGAGAAAGAAAGAAGCGACGCATAAGCAGCATCGAAGGCGTCAATGGGTCTAGAAATTAAATAAAATAAAATAAGGTAGGTTTTTAAATTTCGTTTTTTCAAAAAAGTAAAATACATTAAAAAATTATATATTTGAATAGATAAAAATTTAAGCTTTTTTTTTAATATAAAAAGTTAATATAATTTATTATTTTTTAATGGTGTAAATTAAGGTCAAAATGTGCCAAAAATGCACATTTTGGCAACTTTAAGACCGAATAAAATAAAAACCAGATCAGGTAGGAAAAAACCATGATGTTCAGCAAAAAAAACTGCACTAGAAACATTTTTCAGGTTGTTGGTCTAAAATTCTTGTCGACCAGTGTTATCGAGCCAAGTTTTCATCAAATTTTGGGCCATAGTGTAGATTATTTCCTGATATGTCATAATTTTAACCAATCACTCAGTGATTGTCTACCTGTGTAATGAATAGTCAAAATTTAATTTTATATTTTTAAACTTAAAAAAAACCAAAAAAGGATAAGGCGATTGGGAGCTAATTTATAAGTATAACCCCCAAAAACTTATTTGTGAACCTTAAATGCATAGCCTACAAGCGTCGATAAAAAAACATTAAATATATGGCTATTACGTTATAAAAAAATAATTTATTTTTTTTGTCAGCCACATTGCGGTATCTTTTTTAGAGCCAAAAGAGTTTTTCTTAAAGTCATACCTATATTCTTGACCCTGACAATAATAATGTCATCTTGATTTAGAAAATAAGTGCTGAAGACTCTGTTACAAAAAATATTTAAAAACAAAAAAAATCTTTTTAATTATGCCATAAAAACACAAATATAAAGCTTTGTATTTGTAATTTTGAGGTCACTTTGGTCCTATATATTTGAAATAAGTGTATTTCACCTGTAACCGATCCATGCCCGGCTCCGACCCGTTCGTGATAAAATGCGCTTCTTAACGAACCCCTAAACGTTAAATGTTTATGCATTCAAATAACCATTCAAAGCTCAAAAGTCAAAAATTTGAATAATAAAGTGTGGATAGACAAGTCATTAAAAAATTGACCTCCACTTTGTTTGTTCAAAGTAATAACATGTGTTTGGACATCAATGACCCATTATCAATCTAAATATGAAAAATAACATAGGTACCTGGTAAAGTTCCAACCGGGCCATGATGATCTGGCCCGGCCCGCTTCGCTGGCCATATTTTCAGCATACCTACCTAAATACAAATATAAATTCGTCCCCGTATTGCAAGTTCTAATTTTCATAAAATTGTTAATAAAATATAAAGTGTAGAAGTGATACCCTTTATTATTTAATTCTTGTTAATAATAGTTAAAAAGAAATAAGGTAATATATAAAAACAATTGGCCCGGATTGGTTTGTAATTGTTTTAAATTTAGGCCCAGCCAGGTTAAAATTTTGGCCCGATTTAGTCTCTTTATCGGGGGTGGACCAGCACCGGTTTAGGCGGATTTTCCGGTTCCAATTTGATCTATCTAGTCTCAATATCTAAAATGTGAAGTATCGAGCTGGAGAAACCTGAAGAAATAATTTCTAACTGGCAGCTCGAAACAGGGGGCCCTTAACCCCGGCAGTGTTTGTTTTTTTGCTTGGTTTGCAAGAGTCAAAAGTAAACTGGCTATGTTACTGAAACATTTGGAATAAGGGCTTTGAGACGCCATTCTTATGATGCCATTTTGCAGTTTTCATAGTTTGATTTAGTTTTCAAACCCAATTAGCCGCACCGCACCCTGTATTATTAAAAAAGGAATAAAGCTAATTTTAACATCACCCGACTTTTAAATCAAAAGTTTTTTGACGACAAAGAGCAAGAAGACAATTTATGAAATTTTGTGTTTTTACAAAAAACAGAAAATCGCCCCCCTTTCCGGAGGTGTGTTGGAACTTCATATACAAAATCTTACTGTTTAAAATTTTATTTTATAAATAAATCACTTAAAAAAACAAAAAAATTTCTTTTCTTAAACGAAAAAACCCGTTCTTTTTTGTTGAATGGAAAATTTTTTTATTTAACGAAATGCCCTAAGCCAGCTACGACATATTAAAGTTAACGAAAATGTATAAAGCTGAAAGTCTGGTTTTGATCTATAAAAACCTTTACAGTGAAATTTAAACATTTAGTCATAAATAGTGATTGGAATTTATGACCTTAGAGGTAAAAATTGATTGACTAGCTAAAAATTGACAAGATTTTTATTTTTTATAGTTTTTTTTTAACAATTTCGAGAAAAAAACATAAATTTTTTCCTTAACCCCTTTTTAAAAAGTTAATGCTGCCTATCTCATAGATTAAGAATTCCTTAATTCCTTTCCACACTGTTATCACTTCACTTATTTCAAATTTGGAATCTAGTTAAGTTATATTAATAATGATGGTGATATGGTATTTATTGATTGCGTATGCCCACATTGATACCTAGAAGATAGTTTTCTTAAAAAGTTTTTTTTCTTAGAATCTCTTTCTCGGTTTAGGCTAGCATAACACGTAAATACGACTGTAAGACGTTTTTGAACCCCAGAACCCGTATAAACTTCATGACAATACAAGCCTAAAATACAAATATTACCTATAAAACATGTTTATGCTTCACAAAAAAATATTTATAAAAGAAAAATATACGTTTAAACACAACTAAATTTTTTTGTTAAAGGACGATTATCTGTCAGGAAATTCTCTTATCTCTATCTATATATTTTTAATATTGCTAAATAACACTGGACAACAAAAAAAACAAAAACGATTTTTAGGGTTTTATAGAGGATTTTCTTGCAATAACAATCCCCAGTGTAGTTTTTCTCCCAATTCTTTTTTTTTAGTTTAGTTCAGAAAAAAATTCACAAAATTCTTTAAACTCTTAATTTTTCAAAAAATCTATTGTCATATTTAAATTCCTTTTGAAAAACATATAAAAAGGTGAACTCAAAATTATTAGCTACTTTCAAGTTATTTAGGATCAAAAAACGACTTTTATGAAAACACCACTAATTTTACTTAAACATAAAAAATAAAAATATATGTAATTCAAATCCCTTACGTTAATAATGAATGCTTCCTTAATCCAAATATATTTTTGAACTTTTGTTTCACTCATAATTTTTATAATATAGAATAAATACCCCCAAAACAGAAAATCTTTATTTATAACATGGAATAACTGAAAATTTAAGGCATTAGTAAAATTCTGATTTAATATTTGTAATCAGCACCAAAAACTTGACCAATAACAACAGTTGCCATAAATGATGCTTAAGGACGTCTAAATTTTATTGTCCAGTGTAATGCGCAGGTTGTGATGTGCTTCTGTGCCTTATTATATTTTAATTTTTTTTCTGAACATTTTCAAATAATTTTTCCCATTCATTAAAAAGTGTTTTTAATTCGCTTGATCAATGGCGCCACACGACAATGAATTAAGTCACAGTCGTACATAACAAAGTTTTGGCTAAATTTTTTTTGAACTTGGTGTTTATTATTACGATTAGCGTCAAGTCCCTCGTTGACTAAAATCAAGATTATTCTAAAAATGTTTAAATTAAAATGCGGAAGCTAAAAACCAATAATATATTTAGGCATGATTAGATAAGAATTTCACATTAATCTTGATAAGATTATAAGAAAAATGGCTTTTATCAAAACACTTTTGTTACTTTATTTAGTTTTTAAATAATATTTTTTTATACCCTATTTAACTTTAAAAATCAGTTTTAATTTGTTTATTTTTTTCACATAGAAAAGAATATCCATGGCCACTTTGATTCAATCGAAATCACGTCTTGGTTTGTTAATTCTCGTCCTAATTCTCCATCATATGGGAGCATTTCAGGTTTATAGGAATTAAAATATACATATTAAAAATAAAAGTTGGGACCAGAAATTCTGCCTGACCAGGTTCGGGCCCACCTTAATAACGGGCCAGCCGGGTTAGATTTTTTATTTTATTTTGCCGCATTATTATATTATTCCTTTTTAAACTATTGCTCGTACACAAGAACTAAAAATGATAAATCCACGCGTTAATGGGTAAAAGTTTTACACTCTGTTTTTTATTGACAATTTTAAATCAAAAATGTTGTTAAGTTGTCATATAATTTTCAAAGCAGTATTTGTAAATTCGGGCCGGGCCTTAGATGAAAACTTAACTTCCGGGCTGGGCATAAGTTAAAAATATGTCGAGCGGACCGGGTCAGATTACACTGGACAACAAAAAAAAAACAACATAAACGATTTTTTGAGGGTTTTGTAAAGAATTTTCTTGCGAAAACGATCCCGGGTTTAGTTTCTTTTTCCAATGCCTCCAATTTTTTTTACGTCCAAAGTTCAGAAAAAAATTCACAAAATTTTTTTTACTATTAATTATACAAAAAATATATTGGCATATTCAGATTCCTTTTAATAAACATATCTAAAAAAGGATATTACCTAAAATTATTAGAAATTTACTTTCAAGTTATTTAGCAAAAAAGAGATTTTATGACGAAAACCACTAATTTTATAAAAATTTAAAAATAAAAAAAATTATATATTTAAAAAAATTTAAACCCCTTACGTTAGTAATGAATGTTTTCGTTATCTAAATATATTTTTAAACTTTTGTTACTACCCATAGGTTTTAAGATGTAGAAGCCCAAAATACCCCAAAAATTAAAAAATCTCAACTTTGACACCGAATAACTAAAAATCTGAGGCATTAATTCTGATTTCATATTCGTGATCAGCGCCAAAAACTTGACCAAAAACCATAGCTGCCATAAATGATGCTTAGGGTCGTCCAAATTTTGTTGTCCAGTGTTATTAAAGCCCGGGTTAAAATCTATTACATTTATGCCTGTGGTAAAACTGAATATAAAGTGTGCAAAAAATTAACAAAAATTTATTGAAATTTCTGTTATGAAAAATTTTTTTGCGATAACGGTTTTTGTCATTCCTCAAAGCCTCTAATTATTTTTTGAAAAAAAGGGTTATAATTCTCTGCTTAAAAATCTATATTTACTTCAAAATTTGTTTAATTATACCTTTGTTTCGGGTTTCCCATAATTTCATTTTACAATTAATTAATAAAAAGTCATAATGTTACTTTATTTTTTTTCCATAAAAGTCCTAAATATTTATTGGGAGAAGGATAGGGATATTAGCATAGGGCCCGATACATTTCCATAAATATGACCCAATCAACATAGTTTACTATTTTATGGCCAAGCAAATTTATGACTCAAGTAGGTAACGTGAGATTACAAATATATTTAAATGGTTAATTATTTTTTTTCACTTCAGGCTGCGACAGTTCCAACAACTAAGCCTCCAGCTACTACTACTCCTACAACTCCAACTAAACCTCCAACTGCAAAACCTATCACAACCAAGCCTCCGGTTATTATGTTCACGCTTCCCAGCCTAACCCTTGACCCACTGACATTTTCCAAGCTTACCACAATCACAACATCAAAATCTACTCCCAAAACCAGTTAAAACTTCTCTTTCAATTTTTATAAGGGGGGGGGGGGGGGGGGGATGTTTCTTGGTGGCAAAAGGGGCTAGGACATGATTCGTTATTGATAAAAGAACCTGTGGTATAGGAGTTTCCTTCAAACCTTTTTACCCATTAGGGGACGGCTTACCCGTTATGGCTTTGTCCCTCTTAACTCTACAGCAGGCCCCGCAGAGTCAAAGAGATTTAACACGCGCCGGTGACCTTGGCTTTTAGGCCTAGGTTCTCAGAAAATTGGAGGGTCGGATTCGTTGGCGATCCGCCATACAACTACTAACCAGGCTCAACGTTGCTTAACTTGAAGTGTATAACACTACAAAGTTTACATGCGGTCAAGGTCGTCCGATCTGATTTGTTATGGATAGTTAATATACCGCTAGCCTAAAATAAAGATTAATATAATTTGCCCCGTTTGCCTAAAAAATTTAATAATATTTTAAAATTATAAAAAAAAATTTAACATGCCACTAACGTTGGCTAATGGCGTTTAATATATTTATAAAATATTATTCATGTCGAAGCCAAAAATACGAGTAACCGCCTATTTTTTGATTCTATAAATTTAAACGTCACAAAGCTATTATTTTAAGTAATTTGATGATAAGTACTAATGTAATTCATATGGCGTGCTGAGCCTCCCCGTCCCCTTCATTGTCAATGATCGTTGTGAAACATCTAAAAATGCAATAAAAATTAGGCTTGACACATACAACATTACATTGTTTCCCGAAAATATCTGTTATGTCAACATTATATCTCCCCTCTCTTCCCTTTTGAAAAATCCTGGGTGAGTTTCTGTATTCAGTCTGGCACTAGCATTTGCGATCGTTTGAAATTTAAGGTGTACAAAATCCAACCTTTCGATTTTTGTTTACAAGTTAGCGCGATGGAATAATTCATCTTTTCTGAACGATCTTTGAAGGGAAAATCAAACGGTATTTGGGGCAATTGTAAATTATACAATTTAATTTTTTTGAGGTAAACAGTAATTTGGTACATAGATTTTCACTCACAGGTTATATGAGCTTTCATTCATTTTTTTGTCTTGAAATTTTAGCATGTAAACCCCAATTATGCTTGTATCCGTGTCCTCCTACCATAACTGACTTCAATGGATGCCCCTTGTGCAATTGTACTTTAGTTTCGAAGAGTAAGCTCCAGGGTTAACTGGTAATTTTTATATGCTTTTCATGTTTTAAATGTTACAAGGGTGTATAGGATTAGCTATTCGGAGTATTGACTTGATTTCGTTAATTTAAGGGAAGTGGCCATGCCAAAAAATAGATTTGCCTTTATTTGGGCGAGTTCAGAGTTAATTCATATTTTTGACATTAAAATTTTGACATTAAAAATTATCTTTTTTTTTATTCAGAGTTTTTAAAACCTTTTATTTCAGGAAAATTATTTTTAATGCTAATAATTGAGATTGACGTTTAAAAATGCGCTTTGTAGCAAAAAAATTTTGAAATATTTCGAAAAACTGAATGAACTCTAAATGCTCCTTTTCTAAAAACCAATTATATTTTTATATTTTATGCACCAAAATATCACACCAGGGGCCAATTGAAAAACGGTTTTTTCGTTACCGATATAAGATAGGATATACAAGAAATAGATAATAATTATGATACCTATTATGCTAATTTATATTAACAGGTTTGGACAAACTTTCGTAAAAAGGAGCAATGAAAGCTGTTTACTCTATTCATTATACATATATGAAATAATATGATATATATTAATCTTCATTTAGCCACATCCTAGATTTTTAATTATCTCACAATTTTATTTTGCTTCAGATTCAAATGTCATTTTTAAATAAAGAATGTTCTTTTAAAATGTAATATCTCGTATTTTGCAATAATAATTTTAAATTTAAACCCCTAATATAAAGCCCGATTTATAAAATTCACTACGCTATCTTCAATATTCTCTTATTAAAAATATGACAAATCAAAAAATGCATTTTTAAATTTTATGAACAATTATAGTGATATAATTCTGAACATAAATTTCGATTTTTTCGAGAAATAGTAATAACCCTTACATGAATGACTCCACTGTACCTGCCCAATAAATTTATTTTTAATTTTAAAATGACCTAACATATAAGTGGCAAGATTATAAAAAAAATATAGGCGACATAAAATGGGTTTGGGTTCTCATTAACCCGTTTTTAAAGTTTTTGGATTTTAATTTGTTTATTTTTAAAAAGGCTTTGGGTACTCTTGTGTAAGTCCATCTCCAAAAGTGTACTCAAGATTTAAAATAAAGGGGGGTGAGGAATAAAGGAGACAAAGTGTTTTAGTGGTGGGGTCCATGTGGGCCTATTTTTATTGCATATTTGGACGTGAATGATCATTAGGGGAGTGCGCACCAGGTTTCCACCCCTTCCATCCGCTTTTTCTCGGTACGTCAGCGTACATCTCTTGTAAAATACCACTGACATTTAGAATAAAGTAGAAGGGTTGAAATTTTTTAAGCTTGATAGACGGAACCCAAATAGCATAATTAAAACCTAACTTGCCTTAAATTTTACCTCATAGCCACCATTTAATGGCCGTTCTGTACGATTGAAAACAAGTGTTTTTAATTTCGCATTATAAGGAGGTTTAGTTTATTCTAAAATGAATTTTGATAGATCATCAATTAAACGCTAACCCTCAACTAAAGTCCTATAACGGGATTGTCACCATTCAGAGGCAAAATGTACGAAGAGGATTAAAATAAAGCATGTTTTTTTTATTTTTTTCCAATTTGTTCAAAAATATTTCTTTTTTTCCCCACCCCCAAAAACCGTTTTAACCCCCCCCGCAACCTCCCCCCCCCCCCCCCCCCTAAAGGTGTTAATCTTTAAAAGCTTCCTTCCGGAAAAAAACCCTGTTTCTTTAAATTATGGGCCTAAAGATGGCCCATAAAATTATGACTAATGTAGAGCATAAACTAAATTCCCAGGGCCACCGGCATGATGACTAATCTACTATAATTACCCGACGCTTGCTTAGTATTAAAGAGTTAAAGCCCTAACGGGTACATTCCTTAAATAAAATTTTATTTAAATATCCGTAACAAAAAGTTATGCTTTGCTAGGGCTAAAAAGTTTACGAACTTAACACTCGTGACTTTGAATTTAAATAAGGGGCTCGGAATTATTTGAAATATTAATTTGATTATATTAAACAAAAGACTGTGATCAATTTAAGGCACAACGTATGTAGAAGAACGATTTACAAAATTCATTAAGGCTTGAAATGGCAGTATTGCCTTAGCGTAACAATAATCGTCGAGAGTAGGTTACTTTCAGGGTCGGTCTGAGGCTCAATGGGGCCCCTAAGCCAACTGTTTTTAGTCGATTAAAATTAAAAAAAAATTCAAAATTTTAGCCTATAGAGCCTAATAAAAAATTCCCCCCTTCACCCAAGCATTACTTTGTTCTGCCCCTAATGGACGGATCCCTGGTTACTTAGGGCTGTGTCTTGTAAATGATTGGGATATCCTGTATGTTGCATTTTAAATTTATCTAATTGTATACAATTGAAATACTGTTAAATCAATAAATAAAAACGAGTCCTATGGCGCCAAGACAAAAACGCATAATGCTGATTAACCATGATTTGTGTGTTTTTCAACTTAATTTTTTGGACATGGCCTTAAAAGCATATTATCTGGCAAAAGAATTTATTTATTTTTTTAAATTTAGAGCCTCAGTTTGAAGACTGGTGTGAGCACAAAGTACTGACCAGGATTTGTAAACAGGTTTGCCGTTGACAGTTAAGATTATTACGTATATATGCCAACAACTTGGCATGCGAAAGGGGAAGGGTGCAAATTGCAAAATAATGCATTATTTTAGGGATTATCCTATTGAATATCAACGTTACCCTGGGACCTCTCGCCCAGTTGTTCCCACTAGCCCTGCAGGTAAGACTAAAAAATTAAGGAGTTCCAATTTTTTGGAAGTCGTGAGAATTTGATATGGGTAACGGTCCAATCAACTACCCTTAGGACAATAACTTAAACATCTTCAATGTTATAGGGTAGATATCATCGGTTTTAATTATTTTTTTATTAATTTTTTAAACAACAATTTTATTGTTATTGGAAAAAAGGACCAAAAAACTACTGTCGAGGCGTTTTCCCCGTTTAGAAATCTGTTGACTATTTAGATTAGTATCAAAAGTTTAACCTTGAGTAGATAGATGTCAATTTAAATTTCGAATTTTTATTTTATATTTAAAGGACCATATAACTTTATCAACTTATTATTTGAATGTGACAATGGCTAAAATTGGGAACAAGTTATTTAAACCAAACCAGTTTAGTTGGTATCTTTTTGAATGATAACACAAGTTAACGTCTCCCTGAAGGTAAAAAATTAATTGAAGATGGACATAATCATTTGACAAATTCGATTTAAAACGCAAAATATTAAATTGACCTTGTTTTCTTAAATATTTAAATAGAAGTTGCATTTTTATTTTAATATCTTAAAATTTTTTGTTTTTTTCGCGAATTTGTTAGCAATAATTCTACTTCTAAAGACATAACATTGCAAATTTTTTGATTGTCGGATATACCTAAATTGTATACTTTTATTTAACATATGAGTTTAATAAGGCCTATATTTAAATGTCCAGTCCATTCGTTCACATCCAATTGATGACTAAATTTTTAGCCTCCTTACCCAACCCACACGCGCCATCGTACTGTTTGAATATCTTTTTTTTTAGACTTTTCTTAATTCAAAATATAAGGGCAATTTGAATTAGCTGTTCGGTAAACAATATAAAAGTTTGCAATAACAAAATTTTTAATTTTTTTTACTCTAGTTAAATAGTAATATTTTTTTAGGATTGAGTTCGGGTCATAAAAAGTGGAAAAACCTTTTTGAACCGCTGAATGGTCAACTTGGGCAGGACGGCCTAGAGCTACAGCCCTAATATGACTTGCCAAGGCCGGTCCCCACCCATAAGGTCAACACAAAAATTGTTTGGGTGGGGGGTCTATTATGAGTTGATTTTTATATCAAAATGTTAAAAAAAAAATATTCGTTTAAAATAGTTTGCTTTAACGCGTCAATAGGCTACGGACCGAACCTTGGTGGGCGAGCATATCCATTGCCCTAAAATTTTTTAAGTCTAAATTTCTAAGCTTCATGGGTAAGATTATGAAAGAAAAATCCCTATAACAATTATTTGTATATTTAAATTAATAATATTAAATTATATTTATTTTCATTTATTAAAAAAGATAGCTGCTTGACTTTGAAATGAAGACTTGTTGGACTGCCTTTCTCGCATTGATCCTTATTTTTAGTTGTGTGGGATTAATACAGGTTCAGTCTTATATTTTGTATATAAAATCAAAGGTTTGATTAAAGACTATTAAATAAAAGCATTTATTTTCTGAGGGCGCCTCGCAAGTCACTTTTGAAATTTTTAAAATAAATTTAATGTTTTAATTATAAATTTTTTTAAGATTTTTGTATCACCAAAGTATTTATTTTTGGAATTTTTTTTGTTATGCTTATATTATAATACAATAAAAAAAATATTTCTGTTGCGATTGGACATCCTAAAAAATAGTTGGGAAAAAGTTACCACAAAATTATTTAAAAGAATTACAGTTTCAGATTTAATCGAGCTTACTTTTTCAGACTTAAATGCAACTGCAAAATAGTGTTAATATGCTTAAAAGTGGTAAAGGAGGTTCCTCTAGACCATTTCCACTATTATGGAACGGCGTACGCGTTAGAGCATTGTTTTAACTCTACAGCAGGTCCCGCAGAGTTAAAAGAAATTTAACACGCACCGGTAACATAGGTTTTCAGGCTCAGGCTCTCAGAAATTTGGATGGCTTTAAGATTTTTTGGCGACCATCTAACTAGTAACCAGGCTCAACGCTGCTAAACTTGAGTGTAGGAAACAACCAATTTACATGCATTTAAGGTCCTCCAAATCAATTAATGAACGAATCGATAAATAAATATTGGGCAAGTTGTAAGTGAATTTTATACGTGTCTTGAAGATACTAATACATATATTTAAATTTTAGAGTCACGATAGGGATTCGAGAGGGAGGCCTACCACCACAAAAACTACCACAAGGTCAACGAGGCCCACCACCACTTCTACAACCACTACTTCTACTACCACTACAACTACTACTACAACTACTACTACAACTACTACTACAACTACTACTACAACAACTACTACTACGACAACAACTACAACAACTACTACTACTACTACGACAACAACTACGACAACAACAACAACTACTACTACGACAACTACTACAAGGTCCGCTAGATCGACCCGTGCTCAAACAAGTTTGTCATTTTATTTAATGATTTATAGAAATAAGTGGACATATTTTTCGTTTACCTTGTAATTTCATATATTTCTCATAAAGTATTATTTTCTAAACAAATAATAATCAAATTTCAAAATTTGTATATTTTTATTGCATAGGTCTAATCAATTTTTCATTGTATAATATTATAGCCTGCAAACCTGTGTCATGCAGAAATCATTGTACTAGGAGAAAGACGGATTTCCGTGGGTGCCCAACATGTGAATGTCGTGGCAAATAGAGAGATTATTTGCATTCTTTTTGGCGAAATATAATTTAACAACGACCAAAAAAATATTGTCGCCATTTTTTACAGAGGCACTATACCTTGTAAAATATGAATGTATTTTTTTTTTATATTTGAAAAAAAGTTTATTTACCCATTATCCTCAAATTGAAATAGTTTATTACATTTTATCTAATTTACAACGAAAAAAAAACTTGTCTATATTATTTACATAGATATTAGTGATTTTTTTTATAATATATATGATCTGCACATATTTATGATTTATTTATAAAAATAAAAGTAGCATAGTTAAAACTGATTCTACGAGGGTAAAAGTACATAGCCGTGGTATTTGCATTATCAAATAGTTGCACACAATTTTAGAGTTAAGCGCAAAATAAAATATTTTATAGAGCTCAGCCAGTCAGCGGATTGACTAATTTAAGTAATGAGAAAATGTCCATATCTTACTATTTAACCATAAAATAATTGTTAACTTAGAGCCAGGGCTGGGAAAAGAAAAAGTTATAGAGCTGTTGTTTTCATAAGTCGGTTCAGTTAGCTGAAACATCCTAGTCTACAGTCAGGAGGTTCAATGTTCAAACCCGTTTTCATATGCACCTTTTTTCCGGTAAATGGCTGTGGCTAATAATAATTTTATTAAAAAATGAGAATAAATGTCATTTGGCCGTTTTAGGATATACCTAATAGCTATATTAATGTTGACCAATGCGTTCAATTTTTTTTCTACTAGCACTGCCAAGATTTTACAAACAATCACTTTCAAGCTGCTGAGTAGTCTACTTAGTGCATCCTGACTTGGGGTGGAATTGGTTGCTTCAGAAAAAAACATCGGCTCATAGCTCAGTGGCAAACCTTCTGCTTTAGACGCAGGAGGTGGCGAGTTCGAATCCGTGCACAGTAGCTTTTTTCTTCGGAAAAATAGCATGCTTGTGCAACCACTTTAAAGTTTAGTGGCCTGCTTAGGCAGTAGGTCTTAAACGATATGTCTAAAAGTAAGAGTCTAGACTAAAAACCTAGGTCGCCGGCGTGCGTGCAAATCTTACTATTTAACCCGTCGGCCATATTAATTGCTTTGCTCGGGAAGGCTAAGGGATTAAAAAAAGTTTAGGGTAAGGTTGTTAGAATAAGTCAGGACTTAGGGGTTAGGGGATGGTGAGGTTAACATTGGGTTGAAGCGGAAAACATTTTCCAACGTTATAATGATTTTGATTCCAAAACCAAAGAGAGTCAGTTATATTTAGACTGTAGGCACTAAATGAAATGATCAAAGTAATTGCTTAGGCCGTAACAGCTTTTGTTATTATATATATTTAAAAAAAAATAAAACACATAGGCTTCTACAACAAAATGCCATTTTTAAAATGGCGCCGAGACTTTAATTTAAAAAAATGCCATAAAATATGTGTTTACAGTGAAAAGCGAAAGGCTTAAAAAAGTGACGCTAGAAAAAACTTCCCGCAAAGCTCATACTTTTTTTTTACAAATTTTAATGGATAAATATTTGGACAAACGTTAAAAACCAGAAACTTTTTTAGATTTGTAAGGAATTATTCTATTAAAAACAAACTTCCCTGCCTCCTTACTTAGACCTCGTTTTATTTTTTGTCGGGCCTGTAGCGGCCGCAAGGCTCTTTATGGTAAAATAAACTGTGTACATGTCAGCATCCAAATCCTATATTCCGCCGGCGGAATATTTTTTGGACTTGACCTCACGTCCAAAGCTTATATTCCGCCGGCGGAATATTCTTGTACGTATAGTAAGCGTCCAACTCATTTTCGCCGGCGGAAATTTTACTTGGACTTGACCTCAGCGCCCAAAGCCTATAATCCGCCGGATATATTTGCACAATTTAGTAAACGAATTTTAAATCATGGAAAGCGGTTAATTTGGCTGAGAATCGGTGATTTAAAATTAAGTTACATTTGAAAATATCTATATTGTGACAAGTTTTTTTTGAATTATTTTAGGTTTATAACAATTAGATATAATGGTGGAGACCTGATCCGCCCCGCCTTTCAGGCCTGCACTAAAAACGGGCCGAGACAGGCCGAAATTTAGAGCGGGCCGGCCTACCTTAACTATTATTAACAAAGACAAACAACAAATTTATGACATGATGAATAGTATTACATCTACTTTCTGTATTTTATTAGCAATTTCAAAGCAAAAAATTTATAGCTTGTAATATAAAATTCCCGCAGGTTCGGGCGGGCGGCACAAATTGAAAAATAAGCAAGGCCCAGATCATGACCCGGTTGAGCACTTATAACAATGAATGTTTTCCTTGTCAAGTGTATAGAAATTAACATTTTTCTTCAAAAAAATGTTTATGTTGTTGTTGTTGTAAGCCCCGGTCTTTGGACGTGAGAAAAATATGTTTATAAAAGTGTCTTGCGCGCACGCCTTACGCGCGTACATTACGCGCGAACGGAACCTAGTGAAGAAAGAAGATTAATTTAATTTATGTTCGTTTTTGGTGGTGAAAATTAATTAGTTGTGTTGGTTTGTGCTGGTGGAAATTTTAGATGGAGATTCGATATTTTGATGCAATGGATTTAACAATAAATTGTTTGAACTGAATATAAAAGTCTACAAGTTACCCTTCCTGCCCCATTCCATATGAATGTTAACAATTGACCTTTTCTACTCCAATGATTAAATACGCCCTAATAATAATAATAATAATAATAATAATAATAACCTCCTTCCTTTGGCCCCCGGATCACCTCAATGACGCAGCGTAATAACATGTCCCCTTTTTGACTCCGGATCACGTCAAAAAGCGCGTTCAGATTTCATTCATTTAATAAAATTTAATTTTTTGCTATTGACATAAAACGCATTTCTAAAAAATTGCCAATATTTACTATGAACATTTAACCCGCGATTAGCACTGTGGGGTCCATACGGACCCCAGCACATCTTGAATTTTGAACTTTAAAAATAATATAAATTATGGGCTAAAAATTTGTGACTTTTTTCTTAAATATATAATAAACAAAACTAGTAATTAATTTGGTCAGAGTCTAATAACAAAATTTGTTTAGAATTTGGAAATTTAATTGGGGTCCATATGGACCCCACCCTCACAATTTAAATGTTGAATACCATGTTAATGACTCTGTATAAATTCAAACTTAAATATTTGCAACCTTATTTTCTAGTTATTTTTTTTAAAAAATTTTAATTATTAAGTATACAAAATATTTGTATTGTATAAAAATGATATGAATTATTTTCTCTTTAAAATATCTAGTTTTTATGGTAAATAATAGCCAATAATAATTTCTTTATTAATATATTTTTTTTCATGAAACTCTCTATATATGTTCTACTAGACGTAAAAACACGATTTGATCAATAATATTGATACATTTAATTTACTGACATGATTTATAGATTTTTTTCTACGGTGTCAAACAAAATTTGCAATAATTATTAATGATAACTTATATTAGTCTATAATTAAAAAGCACGTATTTTTCTTTAAAATAATAAAAAAATACTTGAAGTTATAGAGGTTTAAATTTGGGGTCCGTATGGACCCCACCTTAGCATTCGCCTTACAAATTTCTCACCCTACCATTCGGGGGGTTAAAATACTATTCGTGAAGCATTAAATTTTTTAATAATCAATATAATCTAAATGCGCCCTTATCAAGCATAATTACCTGTTATAAAAAAATACACTCACTTAAAGGTGATAATAGGTTTTGACGTAATCGAGGTCAAAGGGAAAGTTGTTATTATTGACGTGTTCTGGGGCAAAAAGAAGGGATTATTATTATTACAGCGTATTTAATCATTGAGAAAAAATGTCAATTGTTGATATCTGGGGGATGGGGCAATGAGAATGAGCAATAAGTGCTTGTAAAATTTTATATTTTTTTTTCAAACAATTTATTATTATATCCATTTCATCTCAAAACATTAAATCTCCATCCCAATTCCTACCAGCACCAAAGCTACGCAAATAATTACTTTTCACCACCAAAAACCAACAACTCAAAACGGAATTAAATTATCTTCTTTTTTTGAATCACGTCTCGTGCGCGCAAGGCACGCGCGCGCACGACACCTTAAACCGCTGAAAAATGCCACGCTGAGTTCTTCGGCGGATTTCATTAATATTCAAAACAAAACGAAAAACATGGCGAGCGCTGGTATGGAATCACATTACAAAACATTGACTTACATACAGGCCAACAAATATCAATAGCACAACCGTAAATTTTATGAAAACATAAAAGAATATATCCCCATGATGGCCTTATCTCATATATATATCTCGTTTTTCTTTGTTTCTTCCGGCTTCGGCTCCTTACATCCTTCCTAATCAAATTTTTGACCGAATTGACAGATCGAGAATACCCTAAAAAGAAAAAATTTATCAATCTTTATTCATATAAAAATCCCTTGTAACTTATATTTATCATATCAAATAATGGGAAATAAAATTTTAGTATATCAAGCTCATACATCAGCATTTAGCTAATATGAAATATTTCGCGTCCAAATTTTAATACGACACGATAAATTATCGGTTTTTAATAAAAGTTTTATGAAGTTAGAGTTTCACAGTTTAGCTGTTGTAAATATGCAAAATAAAATTTCAATTTATTTTAGTTTTTGAGTCTTTTGGAATTTTTTTAAAATTTTGAATGTTTATAGCTGACTAAGTTTGATTAGAAAAATAAACGGATTTTAAAATCCCTAAGATGGCAGGTTTGATTTCCGTAGTTAGCTCATAACTCTCAAAAATTTGTTGACCTGTGTAATATTACATCAATAATGTATACAGTTAAAATTGCATATTGAGTTACATAACACAGGTCAACAAAATTCAATGACAAAAACGTGAATTTTATGAAAACATAAAAGAATGCCTCCCCATGATGGCCTAATCCCATATATATTTTTCATATTTCTTTGTTTCTACCGTCTTTAACAATTCATTATTTTAAGATTAGTTTTTTAAGACTATTTGGTAACAATGTTGTAAGAATAATTTTATGTTTTGAGCAATTGCCCTAAAAATTCGAAATATTGTACAAAACTTAATGGGAATTAACTTCTTAATTGTCAAAAGTAGTATTTGAATTATAAACCATTTAATAAATGTAGGATTTGCGGTGAACGGTTACAAATATGACTAATGATAAGTACAAATAAAAAATTTAGACAGATGTATACATTTATTTTAATATATAATTACATCAGTTCAGAAAATTCAAAAGAGTATAAACTAAACAAATTTTAAAAATAAATTCCATGTGAATTCGCTTAATTTAATGAAATGAGTTATTAATGGTCAAAACGACTTAATTCAGGCACTAAGTTTTTATGTTTACCTTTAAGTGGATTCGTGTTTATGTTATTTGTAAAAAAAAGCCATTACCAAAAGCCAAAAAAGATTTAGTAATTTCTAATTTGTTAGATAACGAATAAAATTTTACCGAATCGCAAATTATTTCGATTACTAATAACTATTTATGATTTAACATAAAGCCTATTACATATTAATTCTCAACATTTTTTTAAATAAAATTATATTTTCCAGTAAAATAAATCATAAAAAATAATTCAAATTATTGGTATGCATCTTCCCGATCGGCCACGACTTGCTCGGCATCCTCGATGGCTGAAAAGTTGAGAAAGTGTGAAGGTCTGTGCAGTTCGTCGTAAAAGTCCCGAGGGTTAGCCAAAGCGAGCTCATACTTCATATTTGCGTCATGGCGAACGCCTGAAAAATAATCATAATAAAACGGTCAAAAAGGTTGTTAATAAAAAATAAAATCGGTCAGATCAATATCATCAACCTGTTTGATTAATAAATTTGTTTTACCCTGCTATAAACATCATTATTTTTTGCGACCTCAATAATTATAAATTTTATAAAACTTTGAACAAAAAAAGCTAAAACTCAAGAAACCGTTTCTTTCAGTTGATCATTAAATTTTGGACGCAGGCCATATATTACAACCATCATAAAATTTCTAGAGGTTTAATTTATTTGTGTCTCACCTAATTTATATCATTCTGTGTAAAATATTTCATTTAATTTATAAAAAAATAAATCTAATAAAATAATGTCTTACTTATTTGAAAGCATGCAAAAAAACTAGGGTCTTTTGAAGTAAAAAAAACCACACAAATAAAATTATGTAAGTAAAATTAATATCCATAGAAAAAAAGACGTTCACTGTTAAACATATTGCAAAATATTACAAACATATTAATACAATGTGTACACGTACCCATAAAATTGTAATTCCAAGAGCCCTGGGTCGGGGTCATAAAGAACCCCAAGAAGCGATCACTAAGCAACATTTGCACGCGTTCGTAATGGGAGGGACTGTATCCTTTGGGGTTACTGCTATCGACGGAGGCATTTAGCGCGTTGGCCGCTTGAGTTTTGCCCCATTCAAACCCAGAGGGAGTTAGTTTATAGGCAGTTAGCGAACATGAGCCGGGTGTAAAACTGATATCAAAAAATAACGAAATAAGTTGGAACAAAAAAATTGAATAAAAAAGTAAACATGAAAATGGGCAAAAAAAATGCGCAAAATACTAAATAGGAGTAACATTTTTAGTTATTTCTTTGTATTTATAGAAATTGAAAAAAATGGCTGCAATTAAAAAAATATTTGTAAGCTTTTTAAAAATTAAAAGAAGGGATAGCAACAATTATAGGGTGGGTTTATTTATTAAATAAAATCATATGTGAGCCAAAAAAAACAAAGGTTAAGAAATGATCACTAAATCACAATCAAAAATTATACTAAGTTATAATCAAAAACGAACCTGCAAGCAGAGCTGGGAAATGCCCATTTTTGGGTCAAACCCATTTTTTTATTTTTCGAAATTTAGGAAAAATAAAGGGGTTTAGCTTAAATCAAGAAAATATTTATAAAATTTAAGATTTTCTGCTTATCTGTATTTATTAATAATTAAATTTTTTAATCTGTCTTAAAATTTTTAAAAAACAAAAATTTGAGTTTAGTCGAAAAATGGGGTTTTTCCCAGCTCTGCCTGCAAGTAATAATGACCGTTTTTTCGCCGTCCCATTCGGGGTTCTGTGCCAAAATTTTAGAGTGCTGGATAATATCTTGAGGGGCCAGCTGAGGCATTTCATTAGGTTGCGTATGGATCCAACCTAGCGGTTCCATTTCCTGAAAATTAAGCAATTACTATATTAATGGTTAATTTGCGTTCTTTTTTTTTCTTTACAATATTTACAAATTCTCGATATTTTAAAGTTTAAAATTATATAATATACCACAATAAGGCGCAACACTTCATTTAAATTATGAAAAAAAAGATAAAAGGTTAGAATTTCTATGAGTCTTGTTGAATTGATTATCAGCTATGAATAAACATATTTAAACAAAAATATAGATTTGTAAATATACTTAGAGCAACTGCTCCGAGTGTTAGAAATCATTGTAAAAACAATGGTTAATAATTTTCACTGTAAAAAAATTTTTAATTTTTTTCGTAAACGAATAAAATCTGAATGCTTCCTTATCTATTTTAATTATGAATATAAAAATTCTAATAAATGACTTTAAGATATTTGTGTTCGGGTAATTGATGCTAAATGGACGGCCTGGTGGGTTCCCCATTGAGGGACCATCACGATACACCGAATTTCTTTCACTTGCGGATTGTCGGGTGGACTTACGCCATATAAATAGCCCGCAATCTAGGTTTGAAATTAGAGAATTAATAACGAATAAAATAACTTCAACCACAAAAAATGCCTCTAAAAGCGGCAAAAAGCAAAAAAAGGCATAGTTTAATAAAACCCTTATTTTTTTCAAAGAATAATTTTAAAAAAATATATGGTCAATTCCACCTCAATCCAAATCCGGGAGGGGTACCCCTTTTGATTTGGCTTAAATTTTGCATGGAGGTAGTATCTAAGGGTATCTCATAATCTAGAAATTTTTTTTGACCGGAAGTGATTTTTGACGGAGATAGGGGCAAAAAAAAATCGCAAGGTAAATTTTCACATTTGATTAAACTTTGGGAAGTTATAACTTAAAAAGTATTATAGCTAGAGACTTAATTTTTTTTTATGTTGAAGAGGACAATAAGGGCTATTTTGCATGTGTTTATAGTTTTAAAAAATTTATCTTAAATTTTTACAATTTTATGAAGAATATTCAGTTTAAAATAACTAAAAAAGCATTTTTTTAAATTTCCTGAAAAATTGCTAAAATATACTCCTTAATATTCTTCATAAATATTTGAACTCAAAAGTCTGAGACCGACATGACTTTTTTTAAAAAATTCAAAAAAAATTTTTTTTTGTTTATTTGCTCCCTGCACTATATTAAAATATTTTAAAGTGCCAAATTTAATTATATATAAGAAGTTAGACATAGGGGCAATTATGTTAGGCTATAACAGTTTTATTTATTTGATTTATACTATTGTCAATTTTGGAAAGAAAAAGGGAACTTCAGATTAAAAAAATTGGTAATTTTCAGTATTTTACTCCTATCTTCTTAGCCGACTTTCTGGGTCTCTACCAAACCAATTTAAAAATGCATTTTATATATAAAACATTGCTTTAAAACATAAATTTCCCCCAATATTTTTTAACGTACCCATAGCTTTTTATGAAATAAAAACAAAATTTTGCCAAGTTTTTTAGAATTTTAAGGTATAAAAAATAATAACTTAAAATTTGTATATTTATATTTGTTAACTTTTACTAGTCCTTTTTAGTTTGATGAACAATATTAGAAATTGAACATAATATTTAATATTTATCCTCGGCAAAATTTAAAAAATTTGTTATATTTAATGTATAAAAAAAATTTGGGAGGATTTTAAAAAAATAATAAGGTTAAAAAATTTGTAAAAATTTATTTTTTTCCTTTATTCAATAGTTTTTAAATTAAACAGCCTTAAAAACGTTAAATTTTATAAAAAAAAAACAAAATTTATATTTGGCCTATTTAAAATATTATGATTCAACAGATGTACTTTTTTTATGATTATCAACAACTTTAAAATAAACGTAAAAAGTCAAATATTTTATGAAACATAGTGATATGGTTTTTTGATATTATAATTACATAAAAGAAGTCAATTTTAGGGTTAAACAACCTTAATTGATTATAACGGGCAGAATTAGCTTCAATGATGAATAATAAGACTAAATATTAGACCCAATTTAATATAAACAAAATATAGACATTCAATCTTTTTTACTAATTTTTACAAATGCCAAATATGTTTTTGAAAGGCTATTTAGAGCAAGGCACACCATATATATCTAACTGACCTTAATAAAGTTTAAAAACCAACAATTTAAGTTTCAATTACAATTTAGTTTCATAATATAGACGCACTAAACCTGTTAAAGAAAGAGGAAATATTACTGTTACTTGATTCTATGGGCATATGGATTTGGGCATTGACCTAAAGTTTTTTATAACTAAATGCGTTCCTTACGAGTTTTAACACAAAAATTTGTTATAATAAATACATTAAATTACAAATTTAATAAAAATAATGGAATGATTTAATAATTTTTATATAATTTACCTATCTAGTTTTTTAAGATTTTCTATACATAACATATATACTATTTTTTTAACACTTTAACAGGTAAAATATGAATGATTATATAGGTTCTATATATTTTTAGATAATTATGCAAAAATATTAAAAAATAAGCTTGCACAGACGAATACAATCTGCGTTAGTTTTTTGACACCTGAAAATTTGCTATTTTTCGGCAAATTTAGGTAATTTTGTTGTAGAAGAGTCAAAATCGAATGAAAAAAGGTGGGGCTATTATATGTTATTAAGCGATATTTTATCTATAAAATAAATGTTAAAAATTGAAAAAAGGTTGGCTGGTTAACCAGAAAGTCGATTTTGAAAACTGGCAATTTTCACTTTTTTCGGTTTTAAGGTTCACCTTTTCATTGTAAATTTAATAATAGTAATAATCAATTAAATCAAACTATTATGGTCTAGCATAATTGCCCATATGTCCTGCTTTTTGAATACTGTCAAATTTGGTACATTGGCATATTCTAATATAGTGCAAAGGGCATAATTATGTCCCAAAATTAGGGCAAAAAATTGATTTTTTTAAATTTTGTAAAAAGTCATGCCGGTCCCAAACTTTTTATATCATATATTTATTAACATTATTAAGGGCCATATTCTATAAATTTTTCAGAAAATTCAAAGATACGTTTTTTGAGCTATTTGTGTTTAAACTTAACTTTAATTTTTTGGTTACTCAAAATAAATTTTTTTTTTATATTTTTTGCGTCTAAGGTAGCCCTTATTACGATCTTCAAAATAAAAAAAAATTATGCCTCTAGCTACAATACTTTTGATGATACATGCGAGCAAAGTTGCCTCAAATTTTTTTTTTGCAAAATAATGAAAAATATTTTTGCTCATATCTCGGTCAAAAATCACTTCCGGTCAAAAAAAATGATTTTATCAGAACCCAAGGACCCTACCAGTGTGCCAATTTTCAGCCAAAACTGAGACTTCGAGAGAAAAAGTTTGTCGATTTGAGGTGGAATTGACCATATGGTCAATTCCACCTCAATCCAACAAATCCGGGAAGGGTACCCCTTTGATTTGGCTAAAATTTTGCATGGAGGTAGTATCTAAGGCTATCTCATAATCTGGAAATTTTTTTTGACCGAAAGTGATTTTTGACGGAGATAGGGGCAAAAGAAAAAAAAACTGCAAGGTGAATTTTCACATTTGATGCAACTTTGGGAGGTTATAAGTCAAAAAGTATTATAGCTAGAGACTTAATTTTTTTTTATTTTGAAGAAGACAATAAGGGCTATCTTTTATGTGTTTATTATTTTAAAATTATTTTTTCAAAATTTTACAATTTTGTAAAGAACATTTAGTTTGATATAACAAAAAAAACTTATTTTTGAATTTCTTAAAAAATTGCTGAAATACAGTCCTTAGTTTTCATTATTAACATGTGAACTCAAAAGTATGGGATCGACTAGACTATTCAAAAATTCAAAAAAAATTTTTTTTTTTGATTTTTAGTCAAAAATTTGCTCCCTGTTCTATATTAAAATATTTAAAAGTTCCAAATTTGTTTATATATAAGAAGTTAGACATAGGGGCAAGTATGTTAGGCTAAAACAGTTTTATTAATATGTTTCAAACTATTGTCAATTTTGGAAAGAACAGGGTAACTTCAGAACAAAAAAATTGGTAATTTTTAGTATTTTACTCCTATCTTCTAAGCCGACTTTCTGGGTCACTACAAAACCAATTTGAAAATTTAAAATTGCATTTTATACATAAAACATCACTATATAACATAAATTTCCCCCAACATTTTTTAACGTACCCATAGCTTTTTATAGAATAAAAACCAAAGTTTTCCAAGTTTTTTTGTATTTTAAGGTGTAAAAAATAAAAGCTTAAAATTTTTATGCTTATATATGTTAACTTTTACTAGTCATTTTAAGTTTGATGAACAATATTAGAATATGTACATAATTCTCAATATTTATCCTCGGCAAAATTCAAAAAATTTGTTAAATTTATTGTATAAAAAAAATTTAAGAGGATTTTAGAAAAAATAATAAGGTCAAAAAATTTGTAAAAATTTATTTTTTTCTATTATTTAATAGTTTTTTAATTAAACAGCCTCAACAACGTTAAATCTGACAAAAATAAGTAAAATTGAATATATTTGGCCTATTTAGAATATTATGATTTAACAGATTTTCTTTTTTTATGATTACACTGGACAACAAATTTTGGACGACCCTAAGCAACATTTATGGCAACTATGGTTTTTGGTCAAGTTTTTGGCGCTGATTACGAATATGAAATCAGAATTTCAGCCGAGGCCTCAGATTTTTAGTTATTCGGTGTCAAAGTTTAGATTTTTCAATTTTTGGGGTATTTTGGGCTTCTATATCATAAAACCTATGGGTAGTAACAAAAGTTTAAAAATACATTTAGATAACGAAAACATTCATTATTAACGTAAGGGGTTTGAATTTTTTTTTGATATTTAATTTTTTTTTATTTTTTAATTTTTGTAAAATTAGTATGTTTTGTCATAAACTTCGTTTTTTAATCTTAAATAACTTGAAAGTAAATTGCTAAAAATTTATTAACCTTTTTTAGATATGTTTTTTTATAAGGAATCTGAATATGCCAATAGATTTTTTGTAGAATTAATTGTAAAAAAAGTTTTTCAAATTTTTTTTCTAAACTTTGGACGCGGTTTATAAAAAATGGAGGCCTGAGAAAAAAAACTAAACCCGGGATCGTTATCGCAAGAAAATTCTCTACAAAACCCTTAAAAAATCGTTTAAGTTGTTTTTTTTTGTTATCCAGTGTTATCAACAAACCTAAAATAAACGTAAAAAGTCAATTATTTTATGAAACGTAGTGGTATGGTTTTTTGATATTATAATTACATAAAAGGAGTCAATTTTAGGGTTAAACAACCTTAAATGATTATAACGGGCAGAATTAGCTTCAATGGTGAATAATAAGACTAAATATTAGACCCAATTTAATATAAACAAAATATAGACATTCAGTCTTTTTTACTAATTTTTACAAATGCCAAATATGTTTTTGAAAGGCTATTTAGAGCAAGGCACACCATATACATCTAACTGACCTAATTAAAGTTTAAAAACCAGCAATTTAAGTTCCATGTACATTTTAATTTTATAATATAGACGCACTAAACCTGTTAAAGAAAGAAGAAATATTACTTTTACTTGATTTTATGGGCATATGGATTTGGGCATTGACCTAAAGTTTTTGATAACTAAATGCGTTCCTTACGAGTTTTAACACAGAAATTTGTTTTAATAAATACATTAAATTACAAATTTAATAAAAATAATGGAATGATTTAATAATCTTATTTTTTTATAATTTACCTATCTGGTTTTTTAAGATTTTCTATATGTAACATATATACTATTTTTTTAACACTTTAGCAGGAAAAATATGACTGATTATATAGGTTCTATATATTTTTAGATAATGCAAAAATAATAAAAAAATAAGCTTGCACAGACGACAATCTGCGTTAGTTTTTTGACACCTGAAAAGCTGTTTTTTGGCAAATTAAGGTCAAAATCGAGTGAAAAAAGGTGGGGCTATTATATGTTATTAAGCGATATTTTATCTATAAAATAAATGTTAAATATTAAAAAAAGATTGGCTGGTTAACCAGAAAGTCGATTTTGAAAACAGGCAAAATTTTCACTTTTTTCGGTTTTAAGGTTCACTTTTTCATTGTAAATTTAATAATATTAGTAATCAATTAAATCAAACTATTATGGTCTAACATAATTGCCCATATGCTGCTTTTTGAATACTGTCAAATTTGGCACATTGGCATATTCTAATATAGTGTCAAGGGCATAAATATGTCCTAAAATTAGGGCAAAAAATTGATTTTTTATGATTTTTATAAAAAGTCATGCCGGTCCCAAACTTTTTAAATCATCAATTTATTAACAATATTAAGGGCCATATTTTATAAATTTTTCAAAAAATTTAAAGATACGTTGAGCCAAATGAAAGATAGCCCTTATTGTCCTCTTCAAAATAAAAAAAAAATAAGTCTCTGGCTATAATACTTTTTGACTTATAACCTCCCAAAGTTGCATCAAATGTGAAAAATTCACCTTGCAATTTTTTTTTCTTTTGCCCCTATCTCCGTCAAAAATCACTTTCAGTCAAAAAAAATTTCCAGATTATATATATATACCACCTCAAATCGATAAACTTTTTCCCTCGAAGTCTCAGTTTCGGCTGAAAATTGGCACACTGGTAGGGTCCTTGGGTGCTGATAAAAACCTAAATTTTTTTTGACCGGAAGTGATTTTTGACCGAGATATAAGCAAAAATATTTTTCATTTTTTTGCAAAAAAAAAATTTGAGGCAACTTTGCGCGCATGTATCATCAAAAGTATTCTAGCTAGAGTCATAATTTTTTTTTATTTTGAGGATCGTAATAAGGGCTACCTTAGACGCAAAAAATAATAAAAAAATTTTTTTTTTTAGTTACCAAAAAATTAAAGTCAAGTTTAAACACAAATAGCTCAAAAAACGTATCTTTGAATCTTCTGAAAAATTTATATAATATGGCCCTTAATAATGTTAATAAATATATGATATAAAAAGTTTGGGACCGGCATGACTTTTTACAAAATTTAAAAAAATTAATTTTTTTCCCTAATTTTGGGACATAATTATGCCCTTTGCACTATATTAGAATATGCCAATGTGCCAAATTTGACAGTATTCAAAAAGCAGGACATATGGGCAATTATGTTAGACAATAGTAGTTTGATTAAATTGATTACTACTATTATTAAATTTACAATGAAAAAGTGAACCTTAAAACCAAAAAAAGTGAAAATTTTGCCTGTTATCAAAATCGACTTTCTGGTTAACCAGCCAACCTTTTTTTAATATTTATATTTTATAGATAAAATATCGCTCCCAGCTTTTCTCATTCGATATTGACGCTTCTACAATAAAAATACTAAAATTTGCCAAAAAACAGCAAATTTTCAGGTGTCAAAAAACTAACGCAGATTGTATTCGTCTGTGCAAGCTTATTTTTTTATTATTTTGGCAAAATTATCTAAAAATATCTAGAACCTATATAATCTGTCATATTTTGCCTGTTAAAGTGTTAAAAAATAATATATATGTTATGTATAGAAAATCTTAAAAGAACTAGATAGGTAAATTATAAAAAAATGAGATTATCAAATCATTTCATTATTTTTATTAAATTTGTAATTTAATGTATTTATTAAGACACATTTTTGTGTTAAAACTCGTAAGGAACGCATTTAGTTTTAAAAAACTTTAGGTCAATACCCAAATCTATATGCCCATATAACAGTAATATTTCCTCTTTCTTTAATAGGTTTAGTGCGTCTATATTATAAAACTAAAATGTAATTGGAACTTAAATTGTTGGTTTTTAAACTTTATTAAGGTCAGTTAGATATATATGGTGTGCCTTGCTCTAAATAGCCTTTCAAAAACATATTTGGCATTTGTAAAAATTAGTAAAAAAGACTGAAATCTATATTTTATTTATATTAAATTGGGTCTAATATTTAGTCTTTAAATTCATCATTGAAGCTAACTCTGCCCGTTATAATCAATTAAGGTTGTTTAACCCTAAAATTGACTTCTTTTATGTAATTATAATATCAAAAAACCATACCACTACGTTTCATAAAATAATTGACTTTTTACGTTTATGTGTTGATAATCATAAAAAAAGAAAATCTGTTAAATCATAATATTCTAAATAGGCTAAATATATTCTATTTCATTTATTTTTGTCAGATTTAACGTTGTTGAGGCTGTTTTATTTAAAAACTATTAAATAATAGGAAAAAATAAATTTTTACAAATTTTTTAACCTTATTATTTTTTCTAAAATCCTCTTAAATTTTTTTTATCCAGTAAATTTAACAAATTTTTTGAATTTTGCCGAGGATAAATATTTGAGAATTATTTACATATTCTAATATTGTTCATCAAACTAAAAATGACTAGTAAAAGTTAACATATATAAGCATAAAAATTTTAAGTTTTTATTTTTTACACCTTAAATTTTCAAACAACCTGGCAAACTTTGGTTTTTATTTCATAAAAGCTATGGGTACGTTAAAAAATGTTGGGGGAAATTTATGTTATTTAGCGATATTTTATGTATAAAATGCAATTTTAAATTTTCAAATTGGTTTGGTAGTGACCCAGAAAGTCGGCTTTGAAAATAGGAGTAAAATACTGAAAATTACCAATTTTTTTGATCTGAAGTTCCCTTTTTTTTTCCAAAATTGACAATAGTTTGAATCAAATTAATAAAACTGTTATAGCCTGACATATTTGCCCCTATGTCTAACTTCTTATATATAAACAAATTTGGCACTTTTAAATATTTTAATATAGTACAGGGAGCAAATTTTTGTCTTAAAATCAAAAAAAAATTTTTTTTGAATTTTTTAAAAAGTCTAGTCGGTCCCATATTTTTGAGTTCACATATTAATAATGAATACTAAGGACTGTATTTCAGCAATTTTTTAAGAAATTTAAAAATACGTTTTTTTAGTTATATCAAACTAAATGTTCTTTACAAAATTGTAAAAAAATAATTTTAAAATAATAAACACATAAAAGATAGCCCTTATTGTCCTCTTTAAAATAAAAAAAAAATTAAGTCTCTAGCTATAATACTTTTGGACTTATAACCCCCCAAAGTTGCATCAAATGTGAAAATTCACCTTGCAATTTTTTTTTCTTTTGCCCCTATCTCCGTCAAAAATCACTTTCGGTCAAAAAAAATTTCCAGATTATGAGATACTACCTCCATGCAAAATTTCAGCCAAATCAAAAGGGGTACCTTTCCCGGACTTGTTGGATTGAGGTGGAATTGACCATATATATAATATAGCTTAAATCCATAGGTAATTGACAAAATGATGTTGAAGAAACTAATTTCGCGTGCAGATAAAATATAATATTGCCATTTGCAAATATAGGCTTCTTAATTCATATTCAAAACATATGAAATTTATTGGCATTAAAAATTCATAAGGGATTTAATATAGTTTTCTTATAATTACACATTTACAACCCAAAATGTGGAATATTAAACAAACTAGAATTATTAACTTAACTAATTTTTATTTTACATAGTAGCTGTATTTCCTTTTAAAAGTACCAAGCCCACCTTAGACTCAATTTAAAAATGTAACAAAATTATTTTTTGGAAATTTCACGATATTCCGTTTGACCTAAATGAAAATAAATTGCGTTACAAAAAATGGTATATTTAATGGAGATAGCAAAGTAACGATTACACATATGACTAAACACATTATTAACTTAAATAGATGTATACATTTATTAATGACGCCATATTTAACATTGTTACATAAAATTATATAATAATAGCAAATAGAAAGTATAACCTAAACACAAAGACTGAAAACCGAATCTGCGTGATTATGTTTAATTAAAATGAAACGAGTTATTAGATAAAGGTCAAAGAATATTGGCGGTAATCGTAAGACTTGAAAATTACTACATAAAAAATGTTTTAGCTATTTAATATTTTCGTAATTCTGTTTTAAGACGTTCGAAAATCAAAATAAAAATGTTAAATTCAATAAAATTCGTTATTTGTTATATGTATTGAAACAAAAAAGTATATAAATCAAATAAATTATGCATATTTAGATTACAATTAATGACATAAAGTTTATTCATTTATAAATATTTCATAAAGCAATAAATTTTCCGAATTTACAAAAAAGAATCAATAAAATATTTTAATTATTGGTATGCATCTTCCCGGTCGGCCACGACTTGCTCAGCATCTTCGATGGCTGAAAAGTTAAGGAAGTGTGAAGGTCTGTGAAGTTCGTCGTAAAAATCTCGCGGGTTAGCCAAGGCGAGCTCATACTTCATATTTGCGTCATGGCGAACGCCTGAGAAAAATATGTACAATGATGGTTAAAGGCATAATATAAAATTAATTAAAATTATCAGATCAACTTTGTTTGGTTTGCAAAATTTTTTTTAGCCAAAACGACATTTGTACAAATTTAAACATAATAAAAAGACGGTTTAAACATTGGCCAAAAGCTTTTAAAACCCCAAAACTCTCCTATAAAAAACCATAAGTTAAATAAAAAAAATATATAAATATCTAAATTTTCGTTATTTATATGTATTTTTTTTTAATTTTTCTACTTGAAGTCTCACCTAATTACAAATTATAACCTTATTAAAAGTTAAAAGAGAATATATATAATGAAAAACATTAACAGCTCAACTCATTTAAAATATGCAAATAAACTTAATTTTGTTAGTACAAAAAAATATTCCTTCAATTTTATTTAAATTACATATACAATTTCGTGCCTAAAACTGTAAAGAGGGAAATTTAGCTTACAAGTTTATAACATAATATTATTAACGTACTAAAATCATGCATACATACCCATAAAATTGTAATTCCAAGAACCCTGGGTCGGGGTCATAAAGAACCCCAGGAAACGATCACTGAGTAACATTTGCACGCGTTCGTAATGAGAGGGGCTGTATCCTTTGGGGTTACTGCTATCAACTGAGGCATTAAGCACGTTGGCCGCTTGAGTTTTGCCCCATTCGAACCCGGATGGCGTTAGTTTGTAAGCAGTTAATGAGCATGATCCGGGTGTAAAACTAAATTTGTGGTTATGCAAAAAACATTTAACGAATTTAGCATGTTCAAAAAATTTAATAATTAAACATCAGAATGGAAAAAACGATAATTAAAAAATAGGTAAAATTTTCATAGATATTTCATTAAATTTATAAATATTTAGTAAAAACGGTTACAATATTTATATATAATCATATATCATTCGCTAACTATTTAAAAATTAGAAAGAAGGTACTAGCTTGTAAGTTAATTAATTAAATTATAAATGCAAAAATTAGTGAGCCATAGAAAAACAAACATCATGAAATGATTTTTTGAGCACAATAAAAAATGCAAAGACAAATATTACCTGCAAGTAATAATGACCGTTTTTTCACCGTCCCATTCAGGATTCTGTGCCAATATTTTGGAGTGCTGGATAATATCTTGAGGGGCGAGCTGAGGCATTTCGTTAGGTTGGGTATGTATCCATCCTAGCGGTTCCATTTCCTAAAAGATAAGATGGTATGTTTATAGTGTAGTCGCACTTTTTCAAATACAATACCTAGTTACTAATTAAAGTTTAAAATGATATGTATCACATCAATACTAGTTGTGTTTAAAAATATGAAAATACAAATAAATAACTTTAAGATATTCGTGTTCGGGTAATTGATGCGGTAAATGGACGGCCTGGTGGGTTCCCCATTGAGGAACCATCACGATACATCGTATTTCTTTGACCTGCGGGTTGTCGGGTGGACTTACGCCATATAAAAAGCCCGCAATCTAGGTTTAAAAATAAATTATTAGCAAACAAACAAAATAATTAACAAACATGAGGCGGCATTAGAAAGTACGGCTTTAAAATATGTTAGGTTTTTTAGATATCAAACATATTTAATTGTATATTTTTAATATAAGAGACATATAAAAAATAAACATTTAATAAAACACTAACCTGAGCCCTAAGATCAGAAATACAGACAAATTTTTTGAGGGCATTTTTGGGCAAGACGTACGTGTAATTGTGGAATGTCGCGCCCGTTTTGCGGCCTAATTCACACAAAGGGCGAATATTAAAAATGTAAAAATAAATAAAACGCAATCCCTCCCTAACATAATTAGGTTATTATCAAAAGCTATAGTCATACAAATTTAACTTATGAATGAAAATGAGATAAAACCAAATAAAATAGAAGGCGCACAATATATTAATTTCAAAAAAACAGCTGATCCCAAAATCCAGTTAGCACATAAGATTATAATCGTACCCATGATATCGCCGACGTTAATGGCTAAGCCACTGTCCTCGCCGGCGGCGCCCATATTTGAGTTGGAAGGGCCCGTGGTGAGGCCCGAGACGTAGACATGGCCAGCTCGCATTCGTAGGTGAGTGGCCGATATAGCGCGCACGCGCCATTCGGTCTTGCTGGCGAATGCGGAACTCTCGTAGTTGGAAGTAGTTGCACTGACAATTTCATCACCGTGCTTATTAACGGTACGCGTTGTGGTAGACGTTAAGTTTTGTTTGTCGGCCGATGAGACGGAAGTTAGATCGGTAGAACCTTATATGGCGATGAGAAAAATATATGGTACAAAAGCCGCCTTCATCATATTCATGTTTATGTAAAAAAGTATTATAAAAATTTGTTTTAATTTGATCATCGTGTTGAAGCATCTAAACGATTTATATATCTGCCACACAAAATTATCTCTTTGTAAGTATTTGTGGCAACCTGGCAATTAATTTTTAGCGCGTATATATATGTTGCATCGTATATCTTATTAAGTTGTATTTATTCGTGTTTAATAATTAATGCGGGTACCTAATTGCTTTGTGGCGCCCCAAATGAGATTAAAAAAAATTATACACAAAATAGGAGAAGTAAAAATATTTAAAAATAAGGAAAATAAGGTGCTCTTTAAAACCTCCAGTCTGTTCCCGGGTTTGTTTTTCGATCTCGGCGATCTGTAGTCGTTGAGCACTGGGCGCGCTAATTTCCATGCCTAAAATTACATCCCGAACTTCGGATTGAGTGAGGGAAGCAACGTTCACACTAGTATATTAACATAAAATAAAATATATATGAACTTTAATAAAGCCCATAGGATGAAAATAGCAAATCAAATGAAATAATACTTAAATACCCAATATAAAAATTTGTAAATTCAAATTAATATCGTAGATATAAAACTAAAATTTAAAATTCTGAAAAATTGTCCCTCACTAAATGTAGATGGATAAAAAAATACTTATTCTTTTTCCCATAATCGGCAAGGATGAGATCCTTCAAGCTAACCTCCACCCTTATCCATTCCTCGTCAGTTAACGTGGGCCATATGTGATGTGCTTCAGTTATGGTCGTTTTGTCCGGTTTTAGTATAACCTAAAGTTATATTAAAACAATGAATTATACAACTATTATGTATATATGTTAGTGGCTATCTTAATAAGTCAGCCAGATAACTAAATTACCATCCCTGTCTTACACGCAAGAGTTGAGGTTGAATCCGTGGTTTAGAATCTCTGTCTTTTATAAAGAACACATGGGCAACCACTTGGAGCTGCTAAGTGACCTGCTTAAAGAATTAAGCCTTCCTATAAATATCTTAGTGGCCGGTATGCGACTCAAATTAGAACCACATTAGGAAAACAATGTTTTTATGTAGCTAAAAATAACAAATCATTAATTAGAAAATGAAAAATCTCTTTTCCCCCAAAAATGGTTTTTAATATCAATCAAATAGCTGAATAATTTTAAAAATTTTTTTAACTATTATATAAACAGTTATAATTGAAAAAATAACGCAAAAGGTATCGGCAAAATATGTAAAATACATATAAATATTTACGGAAAAAAATGGTAAGATTAAAAATAATAGATAAAATTAAATATAGGAATTATATATAAGAATTATTTAAATTAAGTAATGAATAAACCTTAGTTCGGTCGTTATTAACGTGAAGGGCACGAAGAATTAAAATTAAACGAGAAAACGCAGTGTAAGAGGAAATTGTTTTCAGCCAATCGTCGTATAAGTTGAACAAGACCATTTGGGGTTCATTCGCCTTCAGTATAAGGTCTCCAAACTTTTCAATCTGTAGTTTTTTATTAAACACTAATATTTAGTATATAAATTAAGGAAAATTAAATAAATAGCTTTAACTATAACATTTTTTTGTATAATTAATTTCACAAATTTGTGATAAAACTTAAAACATCTATGTGTTTTTTAAGTTATTTCTCATTAATAAAACCACCATCTTAATAAACATTTTGACCATATCAAATTATAAATTTTATACATGGAATACACCATTCCATTATAATTTTTATTAACCCATGACAAAGAATTAATATTCTTGAAAATTTGGTTAAATATTTAAATATCAAGCTCCAAATCCATATTAATTATATATTTTGTCTAAATAACATTTTAAGAGTTTAAAATAAAATACTTTAAAAGCTCAGTGTTTCTTATATTTAAATAGAATTTATGTAAATTTTTTTAGTTTTTTAATCTTATTTATTTTTGGCAAATTTTGTCAAAGGCTTAAATAATTTGACCAGAAAACACTGTATACAGTCACATGTTAGATGACACTATCCTCAACAATATTAATAGATTCACATCATTAGAACCTGTCAATATAAAAAACATTTTATTATAAATGAACCTTCAAACAGGCCTGAAACGGTAGCTGGAGTTCGCTGCCTTTTATAACGATGTTTGGGAAATCGAGTAAATGGACTTCGAGAGGATCCAACATTCCTTTACGGGTGACTATGATCTGTTTGGGCTGTTCCTCGATAGGCAATGAGCGAATCAAAGCTGCAACCTACGAAGAACAGAAAAGAGATATAACTTTATATTTATTCAATTCTTTTCAAATATTATAAAAACACAACAAGACGGGGACAACTATTCTAATTTTAGCTTGTCAACTGAATAATGCTCCATATCCAATTTTCAAATTACATATATATAATTAAAAAAAATAAATTACATTACACACGATTGCCTTTAATTATTTTTAAATATTAAACGATTAACTAGACTAAAGCCACCTCACATCAAAATAATCAAATCTTACCCGATTAATTAATTCATTTTTTTAATCGAAAAATTCGAGGAGACATATAACCTCTTCAGCCGTTTTCCATTTAGCCAGCTGGCCCAAACGTTTCTGCCCGGCCCACACCGAAGTGTGTATTATTTTGAGGAAAAGTTGCCCGGTCCGAGGATTGAAAACGAAAATGGCTCCATTGATGGGTTTGGTGGTCAAGTTGCCTTCGAAGGTCTGTGAAATATAAGTGAATGATTGTATTCATTTATTTTAGTTTAAATCAAATATATTAACGATTACCGAAGCAACTTTTTATACAGTGCAAATTTTTCCCGTTTAAACGACAGGCATAATTAATTTAGAAAATAAAGATGGGAGAAATTAAATTTAAATGAAAAAAAATATAAACTTTATGTATGGTGACGCGGTATACGTTAGTATCATCGACGAACCAAATGATTTGATTGCTAAAAAGTTCCCCATAATTTTGAGAGGATAGGTAAGGTTCGGTAGGTTCAGATGAGTAGAGTTGCAAGCCTTGTAATGTATAAAAAAAATGTAACAAAGGCAAAAAAAATTATGTTTAATTATGGATAATATAATTTTATAAACAAACGAATATTAAGGATATAGTTAACTGTCCTTTATTTCATATAAAAGATCCAAAAAATTGAACCTTTTCTAACACGCTCTCTCAGCACGTATAAGGCCGGGTTGGCTTTCATAATCTTAGCCATAGCTTGTTGGATGAGCGGTTTTATACCGGGGAACCAATTACCGTAAGCACTAAATATACAATATAAATAATTATTGTAGATTTTGAGCCAGGCGTGTAATTAAAACTTTTGGATTCCTAATATTTAAGGCAACATATAAAATAAGGTTACCTGTAAAGATTATAAGCTAGATCAATAGCAACGAGAGTTCCCGTAGGGGACGGATAAATACTCATGTTATCAGTCGTGTAGTCCAGGAATTTAGCTCGTGAATACCTTATAAAAATTTAAAAAATATAAAACATAATTAATTAAATAAACTCTTAAAGGTATATATAAATTTCAAAATACTCTATATCTTATTTAGAACCAGGGATGGGAAAAAAACTATAGGGGATTTTAACAAGTTTTTGAGTTTTTTCCCCAAATGCCCACAAACTTTTGGGCATGGCTAAAGAAAAGCCCATTATCATGCTTAAAGAAAAGGGGCATGTTTAAAAAAAGCCCCTTTTCTTCAAAAAAAACTCCTAGCAGCTTTAAGAAAAAATAACCCCCCATCATTGTTTAAAAAAAATCAAAATTTTTCGAAGTTATCATAAAGAAAACAAAAATGGGCTTTTTCTTTTTCAAAGCCACTTTTTGTAGAGTTTTTTGCCCCATTTTTTTAGTAAGGGCTTAATTTGAATTCTTGTTTTGGCCCTTTATTTGTAGCTCTTCTTTCTTTTTGTTTTGAGGGAAAAAATAAGCCAAATTTTAGCTCATTGTTTTCCCAGCACTGGTTAAAAAAGTGAGCAAATGTATAAATAAAACAAGCAAAACAAAAAAATTCACATGAAAATTTGCAAAAAAACAGAAACCTTTCAACGTCGTGCGAATCGTAATCGCCCCATCTGAGCTGTACATCAAGCCAATACTTTTGACCGGTACTTGCTGCATCCATAACGTCCCTAAAAACAAATAAAAATTGAAGCTAATTCATACACAAAACATCAACCTTTTACAAAATATCTACCAATGTATTCCATCTATAGTTTTTATGAAAAAAATTTAATAAGCAATTAATCTTTTGTATATATTACACTTAAAACAGATACACCTTAAAAAGTATCAACATAAAATATTTAAAAATTGTCGAACTAAAAATAAGTATAGTAAAAGGATAATTTCATCAGTGAAAATGTTTTGGTATCATGTGTGTATCAAACAGAATTCACCAAATTATTTCATCATTTAAAACAAAAAAATATACATAGTATATAACCAGAAAAAATTTTTTAATATAAAACTTTAGAGAAAAGGCTAACTTTTAACTCTAAAAATTAAATATTACAAATTATGAAAGAAAAAAATTTATTTTTAACATGTATAATTTAAAAAAAATTAAAAACTTAGTGTCCCCAAGGAGACTAGGTCGGCTAATGTTCCATTTATAGGCCGCGAACAAAAGTATGTCAGCACAACTGCTATTCATCTTGTAAGATTTACGGGGATGAATCGTCTCTTTCTGAACTGTCTCGATTTCCAAGGCATCGAGTTCTTGGTCAAATACCTAGAAAATAAAATAATGCAAATGATTAAAAAAAAACAAATATATGAAAATAACCAAAAATTAAATATAATCAATTTAGTTACTATAAAATAATACAATCAAAGCTAAAAATATATGTGATTTACATATAAATAGCCATAAAATAAATAAAATTGAAATTATAAATCTAAATACGACCCGAATTATGATACTATGTCTATTAATAAACTATAAAATAACCACGATAATGTAAAGTTGTATTTATAATTAAAGTTAAATATTCGACATTAAAATATTATTTGAAAAAACAAAGATCTAAGTAAAAACTTGACACAAGTCCATAACGACACTCTCATGTATTTTTTGCCACAAATGAGCCCGGAATATTTGGATGAGCGATATCTTCAAAGTTGGAATTTTCCCGTGCATAAAGATTCCCGTTAGGTCAAGTTGGACCTGGAAACCTACGTAGACCTGTTCAATAACAAATATATACAGATAGGACTGTGGGGCATCTCATAAAATAATAATACATGCATATATTAAAGGTAGGCAAAACTATTTTTAAACCAAAACAAATTTATAGTAACATTTATTTAATTTTTGGTTATATTTTAGTTATTTATGTAAACTCTTCAGTTCGATATAAAAAAAATTAACTATGAATTAGTAATTTTTTACAATAATTAGCTTAAGTCATTGTTTTTTTTTAGTAATAAGCAGTGAAAATAGCAAAAAATTCTTTAAAATAAAGAAATGGTGTATGTAATACAAAATATTAACTAATTTATAATAACGAATAAAAAATTAAACTGTTGACATATATCTAAGTGCTTTTTCTACTATTAAATAATTAGTTAACTTTTATGGTCACTTACCTGGGATTACATTTATTACAAATTAAGCGAAAAAGGTTATTTTATCATAAATTTGTCAACTTTTTATGAGATAAACTACCTATAATATTAAAAATAAATTTTCTAAAAAAGTATCATTAAAATAATTACATTGGCCCGATTAATTGTAGGTGACCACCACAGTGTAAATCTCCTGTTTGGAATTTGGTTAAGACCAGATCTTTGGGCATTTGTTAATTTCTTATACTTCATACTTTCTTCAAAACCGCTCGCCTTTTCCCTAAATTAATAGTATAAAAAATAAGAGTACAAAAATTATTCCTGCTTTATTAAATTTAATCTATATTCTGACATTATTAGAAGATGCCTACGCTTCATACTTAAATTTAAATAAAATAACAAATAGTTTGTATAATGAAATGAAAAAAAAATCAAATTTATAAGCTAAACCCAATTTGATTTTAAGGAGATATATGTCGGCTCAAAAGCTCACTGGCAAAACTTCCTGTCTCTTACACGTAAAAGTTGCGAGTTCGAATTTGTGCATAGGAAGCTTTTTTTCGGAAACATAGTAAACATGTGTATCAACTTAGCTGTTGTGGCCTGCTTAGGCAGTAGGCCTTAAACGATATACCTCAAGTAAAAGCCTAGGCTTAAAACCTAGGTCGCCGTCGTGCGAGCGATTCTTATTATTTAACCCGTGGGCAATATAAATTGCTTTCCTCGGGTTAAAAGAGTCAAAGCCCTTAAGAGTATGGCGACCCCTAAATGAAGGTATGAGCAAAACTTTAAAACCAATTGTTTATGTTTTTAAGGAGATCAATTATAATAACATACAAAACGTTAACAAAAATCTGGTAAGTGCACATTTTGTCGCTAAAAGCTGTAACTTTTACTATTTTTTTTATTAAAAAAAGTAGGTTAGGCAAAAATGGCTTTTTTGACAGTTTCGGGGGTAAACAAAATTAGATTGGCTATGTCATATATCCACTTTCTAATTAAATTACACAGTATAAATACTCATTAGCAATAAAAAATTAGTTAAACTAAACCTATCAGTATAAGAATTTACAAAAAGGCCACACTAAAAAATAAAGAATATAAAATTAAATACCAAAAGAGCCCCTCCCAAGTAGGGAAATAGGTGCCCTTGAAAAGTGTATGCTCGAGAATTCCTTCTACCCCGCCAAGCGCTTGAATCATATCGGTTCGGTAATTGTTTAAATTCCAAAGTTTGCCATCATGGCGCTGGTGCGTCCACCAGAATGGATTTTGTTTCAAAACCTAAACATAGGGTTATAATAATAATGGAACGCGTGAATTTATATGAAAGTAAAAAAAATGTAGACAGTATGTAAAAATATAATATATTAAGGATACAATTTGATTTTATTTAATATAAAAATTATTGATTAGTTACAGGAACCAACTAAATTATAAATATATATTAAAAAAATAAAGCTTTGCCTATACCTATTGGTCTGAAAGTGGAAAAACTATAATTTATTTAAAAACGATATTTTCCGGTAATAAACATATAAAAAAAATATATAAATAGAAACTAAAAAAATTATATGCAAATAAAAAAATTTATATATAATTTTAGTATATGTTTATAGGTTAACATTCTTAAATTTATATTTATATATCGAACTTAAAGTTATCTACTATTGTATGTATAAAAAACGTGATGATAAGATAAATCGACAAGTTAATCGAATGGAAAGATAAAATTCTAAAATATTATAGCTATTTGGGGCAGAAAAATTAAAGGGTAACAAGAGACAAGTCAAAGTATTGATAAGCATAGTATTTTCAGAAATTACAAACTTGATATTGTTTGAAATCAGTCCGAATACGCCACCCCTTATCGTAAGCTAGCGTGTGCCTGTCCTTTTGGAACAGGGTATTTATTCGCGGTATGCCACGATCCCAGCTATCCTCAAGGTCCTCGAGGGTTAATCGCCTATAGATTTGGTGAAATTTATATCATAAAAAACTAAAAAAAAGTATACAAGTGAGGCTATCTATATAAACACATTAGTTTTGTTTAGGTTGTGATTATTCTATATTATAAGGTCATCGATTATTATAAATATTATAAAAATTATCAAAAAAAACATGGTAAATTATGAAAGCCGTTTTAAATAAGTTTTTATGTAAAATGGTATCGATAAAATGGATATTGTAACTATATAGAAAAAATTAAAAAAATTTGGCATTCATATACACATTCATTTAAAAATAATAAAATATATTTAAAAAAAATACAAAATTATATACCTATTTTGGGCATTAGCTTCTTGTCTTTTAAGAGCATATTCAGCCCAAACACGTTGACTATCAATGATTTCACTTTCCCACGGTTGAATGTATCTAAAGTAAATAAAGGTATCCAAAAAAATAAAAATTTCTTTTCACTAGGTTTTTAAATAATTATAGAAACATTGTAACGCATTATATAATGGCAAAAAACGTAATATTAACGACCTCAGCTTATATCAAATAACGAAAAAAAAATGTATGCGTAATATTTTTTTTATGAAATATTTGAAAATAAACCTGTAAAGATTAGGTATCAATTGGTCCTCGTCGTGACTCATACCCGACCTAAAATGCGTTATGCCAGCTTCAGTTTGCTGCATCCATCTACAAAAAGAGGTATTTTAGAGTAAATTAAAACTAAAAAAGCTCAACTAAAAAATTAAAAAAAATGTTTATAAGAATCGGTTGAATTATTTCTATATAATGGGCAGATAAATACCCTAAAATATGCGACTATAAATGTCTAAATAAAAACTACAGGCAAACAAATTGATGATTATTTTATTAATTTCAATATCTAACGTTAAAACATGTAACGAATGATATTGTAAATACCATGTTAAATAAAAAAAACACATAAAATCTTAATAAATTAGTTTACAAAAGGGATATACTCAAATTTTTCAAATTTGAGACGCAAATCATAAGATATATTAAAAAGTTAGTAAAAATAAAAAACAGTCAAAAACACTCCCTAAATGATATTCTCGGTTCGCAAAATGACAAAAACACAAAAATGATTACCGTAAATCACTTTGAGGTATCAAAACGTGCCCCATTGAAAGCATCCCGAGCCCGCCTAGTTCTTTGGGCGTGTAAAACACGACGGGTGGGAAACGGCTCGGCATTTTACTGTTAAGTCCGATCTTGATACGGGTCTGTATCTTGTTTTCACATTTAACCAACAGATCCAACAATTCTTGTGTGTTGACCGCAGCCTCGCGGAAGTATGTCATGAGTCCGATAAGAGCTGTGTTCCATTTATTCACAATCTGTGAGCGTATAAAATACCACATGTAAAAATTGGAATTTTGTATTATGAGGGGCAGTATAAAAAAAAGGCCAGATTAGTAAGAATTAACGAGAGTGAATAAAACTTGATTCTTGCCTACCAAGTATTTATGTATAATAATAATAAAAAATTTAGTAGGGCATTTTACCCAAGATTCCATAATTAAAATTGGTAGGGGAATGGAAAATTGATAAAATTTAGCCTTCCGTTACACAAATTAATTAATTCAAAACAAATATTAACGTAATAACTTATGAGTCGGATTAATGGCATCTAGTTTTTTTGTGGCATATGGGCCGGTACCCAAAATATATAATATGGGAGAAAACTTAGACGAATTCGGCATAAACTATATTGAAAACTTTTAATTAACTTAGTAAGGTATGCTAAATATATTTTTTGTAATACGCCGTTTAAATTATACGTAAAACCAAACAATTGTCACGTTAAATAAGAAAAGATATAAAAAAAGGTATTCTCACATAATACTTTTATAAAAAAAAATTTTATAGTAATTTTATTTCTGTAAACGAATAAAAGTTCAAAAAGGGCCGTGATTGGGCTCGGCCCACACGACATATTCTTTAATTTAGGCCCGGCCCAAATTTACAAATAATTAAAAATTTGTACGAGCTAAAATATAATTTGCTATAACATTATTAGTTAATATACAGAGTGTACAAGTGATACCCATCACCGTGTAATAAATATTATTATCATTTTAAGTGTTAATAATGATATGAAAATAGGAATCAAAATATCAACTCAGCCCGTACCGTACTCCGTTCTAAATTTAGACCCAATGTGGCCTATATTGGGCGGGCCAGCCTCTAGCGGGCTTTCAAGTCGACTTTGATATACATAAATAAAATCAAAATAAAAAGACTAATGAAATTGAGTCAAGTAACACCACAAACTTTAGTAAACGTCGTACTCCCCGAAGCCATAAGGATCTGTCGTACACGGTTGTGGAAGCGATTCATTGATTCTTCATCACACCTCAAAAAACATTGGGCAGTTCGTTCTTTCGTAACCTAGAGCAAAATAAGTAATTTTGCACAATTCTTTTTTTTTAATTTTTTTGGTTATTAATTTCGTTAGGATGGACGACCTTAGGTGCAAGTTAACTATGTTGAGTTTAAGCAACCTGGGTGAACGTCAAAGAAAAGCCGTCCATTCTGAGAGTCTAGGTCTAAAAACTTAAGTTACCGGCGCTTGTTAAATCCCATTAAACTCTGTGGGGCCATAACAGTTATTTGTCTTAAAAATCATTAGATTTTCAAAAACGTATAGTCCGCGCCCTTACATATCTTTATGTTGTTTGTTATATCCATACAGATATACAATTAATATACAAAATTATATGGGTACATAAAATCAAAAATATAAAGTGCGTAGAGTGGATTATATAAAAAAGGGGCAAAAATCAAAAAATTTAGGAAGATATATAAACATTTATGAATTTAATTAAAAACGAGTAGTTGTGCAAATACATTCTTCCTCAAACCTTCTAAATGATTGAGCAAATTTATAATCAATAGGAAATATCGAAAAAGTGTATATATTAATGAAAAAATGTAATTCTAAGCATGTTAGAAAAATAAAAAAAAACTAATTTATTTTTAAGTGTCTTATAAGGAACAATATATATACACATTTGGCTTAAAACTTACTCAATTTTTTTTGAATTTTTTTACTGATAGTTAAAATAATTTACTCGAAACAAATCTCAAAAAAACCTCGTTCTGCAAATTCCACACGCCATCTCTGTGAGTAAATTCATCGTAACTTGAAGTCCTGACTTTGGGCAAGATCCGACAATCAAATCCGCACATATCAAAAAGGAGATTAGGGTTATCCTTACTGTATACGGAAACAAAACTGTCTTCCCATATGATTGTTGTGATAGACCGCGGAAGTCGATTCTTTATGTCCCAAAAAACGGCGCGTCCCCTAAAAAATGTAAGTCAAAAAATTTAAAATTATTTATTAAAAAAATTTAAATATATAATGTTTATAAAAATTAGTATGCAACAGAAAACATATTTTAGCACTGGCTAAACTGGGTTGCTCATGATGTTACATTAGCAACCTTAACCCTTGCTCCAACCTCCAAGCCTCCATCACCCTTATTCGAATTTCGCAGTGGTTAAAAACAACGACACATAAGATTATTTTTGGTAGTAAAAAAACACATATTCTAATGATTAAGCATTGCAAGTCGAAATTTAAATAAAAATAGCTTACTTATAATTTATGTATATGCTGAATGAAAAAGCATGGCTAACATCAGTCCATATTTGATGAGGTAAAAATGCCCTCGAGCTCAATCTTACAATCAACTTCCAACGAATGAGACAATAAACAACAACTCTTAACAAATTGAAAATTTTGTTTAATAACAACAATAAATTTATCTAATGGCCCTTTATTACTACAATTATATTCCAAAAAAGCTATGACAACTAAAACGAATATAAAGGTTAAAGAAAGGTTAATAATCTTGACATTTTTATATAAAATACATCCTCCCAAAAATTTGCAAGCATCTCGAATTCAACCATATTTTATAGCCAAATGTTACTAAAAACAACAACAAAACATATTTAATAAGAGACCCGAATCATTACAAAATTACTCAAAAACTAAAACGCAAAACAGATTCTTAAGATACATTAAAAAATAAGTGATTTTTTTACAGATTGACATCGTGTTTCATAAGTCTCATGCGCGCGTCTCGAGGCCAACATTTCTTGTTATTGTACCCTACAATATTTTCGTTATTCGGGTCGGGGTGTTCAGTTAGGTACCTCTGGATCAAATCTCTCGCCTCTTCTGCGGTAAATCTAAACAAAAAATTATGAACTAAATTTTGAGGAAAGAAACAATACATCGATAATATTAGTTAAAACCAGTAAATATGATAACCGTAGAATACGCGGGCAAAATTTGCAAAGAAATTTTAAAATTATAAACAATATGGGCTGAAATAAATAAAGTATAGAAAAAAAAAGTTACCTAAAAAATATGTAAGTCTTGTCCACGTAACGGTTATACAATCGTATAGGATGAGATACTTCTGTTGCTACATCCTATAGAATTACAAACATAAAGGGATTTTAAATAATATATTATAAATCTATGAAATAGTTTATTAACTAAATACTAAAAAACTTTTTTGGTCATCTCCCATTAAAGCAAAAAGATAATATATTAATCCAAATGACAACAATAAATATTGTAAAGTTGTTAGTAAGAAGAATTAAAATAGAATTTCTAAATGAAAATTATAATATCGTACAATATATTATAAAATTTATTTAAATTTATACATTTATACTCAAACCTTTATAAATTTAAGGGCTCTTAAAAAAATATGAGAAACATTAAATAAAACCTACACATGTGTTCATGTTTATAAACGCAACAAAAACTCTTGTTTTGGTAAAAATTTATATTCTCATAATTTCAAAAAAAAAACACACCATCTAATACCTGAAAGCACAAAAAGTCATTGGGCATCTGAGGCGGACCGGCCATTTCACTTGCTCTATGCAAGCCTAACACTAATAAATCCATAATCAGTGCGTAGTATTGAGTCATAAAAGACGAAAATTGCAGGCCCCGAATAATACCGTATGAATTGGTGTGATTCATGTCCTAAATTGCGGAGATGAGCAAAAAAAATAAGATATAATCTCTAAATAATATAAATAGCTCATATTTTTACCCATTCATAAATGCGACAATACAAAACAAATTAAAGTATACATCCATATATATCTATATGTTATTGAATTAATTAAACCAATAATAAAATTATTTTAACAATTAAATATGCATACCAAATAAAGTAAGAGGATTATTGAAATGTTTAAAATTATAAAACAGGACCAATTAATTAATTACATTTGATTTGCAAATACAAAATTTCACCGAAAGTTTAATTTACTTAAAAAAAGATAAATATACTTTGTAATTGATGACAATATTATTCTTGGCTGTCATATAATCTGCTATGTTGTGATCCACAATAAGCCTTAAAAGTCGATTGAGCAAGGTCAAATCAATCTTTTCGTAGAGTTTATCATACCTAAGTGTTTTGTTAAATGATAGGAAAAATGACATAAAGATTATTATAATAACAATTAAAATAGCGGTAGCGCCAATAATAAACAATTTTATAATAGTAAAAAATTAAATCGTGTTTTTTAACTTATAAAAATATATATATAATTATTTAAAAAATAATAATCAACCTCGATTCAAGCATAACGTTACATTCCCCTTCAGATGTTTCCCATACGTTTTGCAAATTATTTATACCTAGCATAAAAAACGACATAAAAAAATGTCCATATACGGGGCAATAGAACATAATCTGTGCTAAATAATTGACACAATAACGTGTTAGATATTAAAATATGTAAAATTCGATTGATACACCAGTATCAAGAGAGGTAAAAAAAATTATATGAAAAGAACCTTGACACCACTTATAAACGAGCAAAGGCGGAGGTTCAGTATCAGCTGGTTTTATCCAAGGTGGGAACAAGCGACGCTTGTCGGCTTCATACCTAAAAATATTTAAATCCTCGTGTTTAATATAATAAATTTTTCATAATCATAATATACAAAGTTGAGAATTATGTAAAGTAAATTGAAATTAAGCTCGAAATTACCTTGTTATATCCCAAAATAAAAATAAAACAGAAACTTTTAAGTTTAATGGGATTAAGATAAAATAATTATATGAAAAATTATTTGTTTCATACCAGAGATATTGATCTAAATAAGCATCAGTAATTTTTTCTAACGGTTCAACGTCATATATAGGCACGAGATGGCTATACAAATCCATAAACTCAATTCCGACCTATTTAACAACAATTTGTAGTACATTTCATTAATCAATTAAATATAAAAAAACATATAATCAGTTGTCTAAGGTATGGTCTAAAGCGACACAAGTAGTTTTGGGTATATTAAATAAAGTCAGAAATCAGAAATTAAACATGCACGATTTAAGAAAAAATATTTAATTGAGGTCTAGATGGCGTTTTTTCCTATTTATGAATTTTTATTTTCGTTTAAATAAGGATTTTAGAAATGCACCTCTTTGAAAGCCCTTTGAGTAAGCAAGTGTCGTTTGATACGAGATAGCGCTTCGTGTGGATTATCGTAGGCTTGTTCTATCAAACCGAGTTCTTCGCGTTGAGATTGGTTGAGACGGCTTTTGACGCTATTAGAGTTAAAAATATATATTAAATAAGGCTACATCACATTTTATCAGTAATAACTAATTAATTTTTGAAGTTACCGTTATAAACTATTTTAATCTTACTTAATAAATTTCGACGTACCATTATAACAACAAATTTCTTTAAATTAACGAGCCACCAAATTTTTTTTATCTTTTTTTGTAAAAAGAATAATGTGTATATTTTTTACGAAATTTAAGCAAAAACGAATAAATAACACTCTCGTAAGTTTTGCAAATTAAAAATTGTACGAATATTCTAAAATAATATGAAACAATAAAACAGCCTTTTTTCCACCGAAATTCAGGGTCTAACTAATATCCACTAAACAACTTGAAAAATTTTATAAACCGCAATGATAAAAAACCTATAAGCCTCCTTTAATCTTTCCAACGCAAGAATCAGCAACTTCGTATCGTGCTTATAACTGAGGGGTGGGAAGGGTATTGGGCTGAACCGTCGGCTTTCAAGCCAATGCACAGTGGTTGTGTAGATGGCAACAGCTTCTTCCGCACTAACGTAAGGCCCATCCTTCAAATAATTGTGTTGACGTTCTTGTTCGGCCTTTAAGTAAAGGCGAGTAAGTCGGCCCAAATTTTTCTTACAAACCGTTTTATCGACCTAAAAAATTATTTATAAAAAAATATAAAAATTTTTGATTATTTAAGTTTTACCTAGGATAACATAACGTTTTTGGAAAAAAATTTTTTGAATAATTAAATTAAAACGGAACCATTGAAAATAGTTAAAACATATTTGTATTAAATTTAGTGCAAAAAATCCAATTGTAAATAACTAAATAATATTTACACATGTAGATAAATATCAAAGTTAGAAAAAGAGTAGATAAATGAATACATCCAAATGATGGCTTTATCTCAGTTATATTTTACGAGCTGCGTATTTTTGTCGCCTTTAAAAAAGAGCCTTCTTAAATTGACAGATTTTACGGACACACTACCCTAAAAAAACCAAGAATGTATTTTTTGTCAAAAATTACCTTGTTACTTATTTTTTTCATTCCAAAAAAATTAAAATTTCAAACTATAACGAGCTCTCATCGACATTTGGATCATAAAAACACTATTTAAGTATGAAATTTAGCATTTAGTAATTATAGTAACTTTTTTTTAAATATCTTTTCTCTTAAAACTATTTTGACCTGTGTTATGCAAATATATTAGTTACAAATATAAAAATAATGCATAGAATTGGAAAAAAGTAATTCTGTTTTAATATTATATATATACGTGCCTTTGATCACAGCAATGGATATTTATCAAAATATCGTTATAAAATTGTATTTTATAATGATAAAAAGGGTTCAGTATAAGAATGGTATCATAGGGCTATCAAACAGAATTCACCAAAAAAATTCATCATTTTATTAAAAATATAGACAAAAAACCTAACAATAATAAACATAAAAGGGCAAAATCTTAAGGTATAATTTAGAAAACCGTAGCTCCACGCCTTATACGTTCCCTGTTATAATGGGCAGTGCTGGTCCACCAGTCAGCTTTGGATTTAACATATCGCAATATCATGTTCTCAACCGGTAGAGGTAATCCAGGGACCTATTAATTAAAAAGTTGAAAAGCAATTTAAAAAAAAAGAATTAGGATTATATAGGATGATTAAAAGGGGAGTTTTTTTTTTTTTTTTTTTTGTAATTTTTTAATAATTTTTTTTTTTTTTTTTTATTTTTTTTTAAAAATTTTTTTTTTATGAAAAAAAATTATTTTTAATTAACAAAATTTGGAAAGTTATATAAAAGTTTTTTTTTTTTTTTAAAAATTTTTTTTTAAAATTTTGAAAATTTTCCGAAAATAAAAACTCACTTTGCACGTGCCCTATACATTTTGTAAAAATTTTTTAAAAAAAATATCAATATCTATTAATTTAGCCAGTCGATTAGGGCCAACGGCCCCAAGTATAATATAAATATTTCAAAGAGTTTAAGCTAAATATTGAGAAAATATATAATTTGGGCACCTTAAAAGGCTTAGAGGCGCCAATGAATCTCAACTGGCAAGTAAGTTTTATTAAACTCGTTTTATTATATATATGTATGTGGTTAATCACACTCTGAGTTTATAAATGAATCTACGATAAGGTAAAATTAAATACTTAAATACAAGACTTTTTTATTCTCATTTACCTAAATATTGTAAATAAAGTTTCTGAGATGTTTTTTTTCTCGTTTCGATATTATATTGCCGGCAATTTGATAATTAGGCTCATTCATTATTATTATAAGATATTATTAAAATTTATTAATAAATTAAAAAACGCCTATAAAAAATTAGTTGGAAAATTAGAGATAAAACATTAATGAATAATACAAAGTGCATTTCATTGGCACCTGTAGGTATTACAACAACCTTCCATCTCCGTTTATTTTCACATTTGTATAACTAAAAAAACCTTCCAGGGTATGTTAGCCTTCCAACAACGCCAAGCCTCGCTCAAATGCTGTAGGATAGTCCGTGCTTTGTTTTGTTTTATTCCCTCTGGCATCATGTCAAGTATATCGTGCATAACCTACAAAAAGGTGCAATAGTATATAAATTTTTAAAATAAATTTATATGAAAACAAGTGGTAAATTTGGCCAACGTTCACTACCCTAAAAAGCGAATTTTTAAACAAAATACAAATTATACACATATAGAAGTAGTCCATAATCCAAATATAGCTCAAAACGCATAAAAGGGGTATCCATATTCAATTAAAAGAGAATTAAAAAACATAAAATTATTATTTAGATAAAAGTAATTAAAATTTTAGTGCCTCAACATAAAAAATGGAAAATCAAATGCCAAGCGATAAATGTGTATTTATATAAAACACCTTTTAAAGATTTTTATATTTATGGAAAAAAATAAACTTACCGAAGCACGAAGTTCCAGGTCAAAATGGCTTTCGACACGCTGTTTGGTGACAGTTTTTGTGACGCCTTTGGAATGTCGACCTTCAAACTGACGTGAAAGTAAATTACCTGTAAAATAAAAAACGGAAAGTTGCAAAATATTGATATAATAAAATATAAAAATAACATACAGGTAAAATTGCATGCCAAGATACGTAATTTAAAGACTAATCAATAACATAATCAAATCTATTTCTAATGTTTGTTAGTAATTCTCTTTGTGTAAAAGGCCACAAAATTAATCTAACTATAATTTGTAAACCTTTGCTAGCCAATATTATATCATTTTTGAATATAATCTAAAATAACCAAGCCATCTTTCGAGCAGGGGTGTGACACCGCGCAAAAAGAATAACCATACGCGCCACATAGGAGCCCAAAAGCCAACTCCTGGCCCTTTACCCACTGGACCCTAAAAAATATATAAATAAACGCTATAAGTTTACAAAGACGTAAAATAATACGACCGAGGCTACAATGTTAGGGCTTTTAAACTTTTGAGCGGGTTTTATGTCAATTAAATAATAGTGCTAATATCATGAATTCGAAAAACACAAACAAATTTGAAAAAACCCAATTGATAAAAAAAAATAATTATATTATTAAATAAACGATTAAAAATAACATTTTTTTTGTTGTTCAAAAACCTCTCAAACATCAATACCAAAGTTGAACAATATTTATTTTTAACCTTGTTGTTGGGATGTAACGATTCAATTTTAGTAATTATAATTACCTTTTGTTCTAAAGTTGTAGATTTTTTAAAACATTCCTACAAATCTGGTAAAGTTATTTAAAAAACTACAATATTTAAAATTTATTAGTTAAAGGGTACGTGCAAAGTGATTTTTTATTCCCGTATGAAAATTTTGTAAATTTTCAAATATGTTTTTTTTCAAATTTTTTTTTATTATTTTATTTTTCAAAAAAAGCATTTTAAGTTTGAAAATTTTACGAAAATGTGCCCTAAGTTAAAGATTCGAGTAAATTGTTAGTACTTTTAGAAATATAATCAACAACATTTACCGTGTTGAATCGGTAATAAATGAGATGTTTAAGATCTTTGCACATCCGAATCTGTTTCATAAGTTTGTATTTGTACCTATACATACCCGTCAGCTGACCAACGTGCGAAAAAATGTATTGAAGACCGTCGGCGAGCTAATTATTTATGAAAAAACATTTATTTAATATATTATAATCTCTAATTCTTTTGCTAGGACATAAAAATGTTTAAATAACTGATAACTATGTTTATTGTAATTTTGCACATATAAGCGTTTTAAAAAATAACGCCAATTAGTTAAAAAGGCACAAAAAATTAAACTAACCTAGGTCAAAAGAACAATATTTCAATCAAATATTATTTAAAATATTAAATTTTACAACATAAAACAAAGTGAGTGAAGATAAATTGAAAGCTTTTGAAATAAATATTTATACCTGAAAGGCGTCTACGTTGTTAAGCCTGTATTGAACATGAGCATCTACCACAAGTTTTGTGAGCCTAAGAATTTCTCGGCAGAGATGAAAGGCGTTGCCAAATCGTGATTTTTTACGTTCCTATAATGAAATAGATTTAAAAAATTTAAAAAATATTCTAAATATTTTTTATAATAAAGTTTTATTACACACAAAAATCTCCAAAGTACATTATTACATTCAATTGCATCTAATAAGGCATGCAATATTCCCTGTTTAGTATGATAAACCTACCGTAATTTAGTAGTTTGAAATGTTTAAACGCTCACCCAAACGAGAATAAATCCAAACTACAAAAAACATTTAAAGCCAAAGATTTCAAATTTCACGCAGAAACGATTTAATCGTTCACGCAGATAAAATTTAATCAGAAAATACAAACACTTAATAAATCTTAATTCCCCATTAAAAAATAACTAGAAATAATACCTTTGTTGTAAGTGTTTTGACCGGTTTCAGATTGAAGTTGTAGTCCAGATGTAGGTAATTGAGGCTTTTACGATGTATTAGTAGGTTCAACATGTTGTAACCCTGTCGACAAACTTGAAGTCCAACTTCAACCCAATCCAAATGAGTAGTTTGAAAAAACTTGGTCGATTTAAAAGAACGGAATAGGTACCTTTTTATAAATAAAATATTTAAAAATAAACTATAAACCCAAAAATATGAACATGTGATCACAAAAATGAAAATGAGAAAAAATGCAAATGGTAAATTATGGTGCATATATTCTATCATAGCGATACACATAACGCGTAAAAATTTAACAGCCAAAAAAAATTAAAAATGTATTTTGTTACATATACTTTGGCTTTACAACAAAAAAACAAATTAAACAGATGCAATAAACATATAAAGGAGCGCAGGGCAAAACTAAAAAAATTATTAAAAAATTTTAAAAAGCTTCGAAACCTCCTTTTCTGCGACTTGGGCGGTCTGTGTTTCAGTGCGTTAAGTACAAAGTACTTAAGGAGTTTTTGATAACTGACGCGCACTTTTACTGGCTGTCCAGCTGGGCAATGCTCGCGGTACCTTGGGTAATATATTGATAAAAATAAAAATGTAACCTTAATTTTGAAAATTGTATAAAAGTTTTATATTTTCAACCAATAAAATATAATAAAAATATAAGGGCTAAAAACAAAACAGGCAAATAATATATTAATCGAAAAAACATACTAAACATCCTACTTATTTTTAAAAAGCTCGAATCAGGGTTGGAAAAAAACCGGGTTTTTTTCAAAAAAACCAAAAACCTGGTTTTTTTGGTTTTTATATGGTTTATTTGGTTTTTTTCATTTAACCTTAACAAAAGTAACAGATTGATATGTAAACAAGGTATAATATTTATTAATGCTAAAATTACATATTGTATTATATAATATAATATTGTATATGTTATTTCAATGGTTGCATGTAGAAATAAAGACAATTAATAATGATAAATTTAAAAGTATTTTAATTAAAAACTTTAAATAAATAAACAAGCTTAGATGCCTTTCCAAGCCTATTTCTTAACTTGGAATGGATGAGGTCAAAAGAAGAAAATACCCTTTCTACACTTGCAGATGAACCTGAGCCAACAATAATTGCTCCACGATGGGAAAAACCCCAAAAAATTTTTTCTATTTTTTTCTCCTCCCACCATTCGTAACGTTAGATTACTAACTATGCTTTCTTTAAAAAGTACTTCTTTAATGGAATTGTTTAGCCTGAAACTTTAAAAGTAACGGGATAAAATTGGCATATTTGCTGAAGCGAACACATAAGCTTCATTTTTTCACATCAGTTAGTTGATATTTAGGGGAGTTAATTGACTCGAATAAAAAGGCCAAATCATGCTCACGCCATATCATAACGCTTGATGAATTTTTTCTTATTTTGTAATCTTCGATTGCATTAAAAATTTTTTTTTTAGCTTTATCTTTAGTCTTGAATTTTATATCCTCATCACCTTTGTTCTGAATTATTTTTAATTACATTTTCCACTATTATATCATCTTCTTCATTAAGATTTTCAGAGACCCAATAATTTTTCATTACATTTTTCGTGATTTTTCATCTTGCTACTTGACCTTCAAGAACATAGCCACAACCTATTTGGCTTTACCCTTTTGTATATCTCTAATTTGCTCAAAATAACCATATTAAACCTTTTTCCCAAGCTGTTCGGAAATTATTAATAGCTGTGCCATTGGGTTGGGTAGATCCCTAAATTTATATCACTTATTTAAAATACATATTTTATTTAGAATAATTATATAAATGTTAAAAAAGTAGCAAAAAACAAAAAAACCAAAAAAGGAGAAAATTTTTTTTAAAAAACAAAGGTTTTTGTTTTTTCTGTTTTTCGAAAAAGTATAGGGTTTAATTTGCGACTACCAAGAATATAGGGGTTTTATAATAAATATATTAATTATATTCTGAATTTTGTTTCATAGGGCTACTTATTGACTAAATTTTCAAAGCTTTAAAGGGGGCTTGCCCGAAAACAAAATAAAATATATTTTAGCATATATGATAAAACCCTTTTAAACGTTTTTTCGATGGTTTTTTTTTGTTTTTTATCTTATAAAAACAAAAAAACAAAAAAAGCCAAAAAAACAAAAAAACAATAAAAACCAAAAAACGAAACAAAAAAACACGTTTTAAAAAACCAAAGGAACCCGTTAAACCCTAACCCCCCGGCTCGAATTATAGTAATAAGAAAATCGCATAACCCCAAATAAATTATTATTTAAAAACATCTAAATTCTGAAAAACCATCTAAAAGTAAACATAATCAAAAGCGTCAATTTATATAAGAATAATCAAAAAAAACCATTACCAGACTTTAACAAGTGGTATATCTAAGGCCCGTCTGCATCGATCGGATCTCATGTTAAAGGGACGTGGGGCCCAAAGAAGAGATATACCATTGGCCGTATTATCGGTATACAAGGGTGTTCCCTTCAAGATAGGGTCAAACCATCCCGGGAGACTAAAAGAATCCAAATCTTCGCTAGCGGGTAAAACAATAGGGTCTGGAACCTGTATAAAAGATGGCACAAATAAACCTTATACAACAATATATTTTTATATTCGAAAATAATATTTTATTAAATTAAACTTGTTTTCAGGTTTTAGTTTGAAGGTATATAAATTTAGCTGAACATATATATATTTGATTTTATATCAAACATAGATTTTTGTCTCCCTGAAAAAGCAATTTCTAATATTTAGAGCATAGATATAAAAATGAATGTAAAGTGAAACTTTGCTAGATGAATGTCTATGGGATATTGGATTAATTAGAGGATCGAAATAGAAGGCGGGCAAGTCAGGATCTTCCGTTTTGATGTACACCACGTTAGGAGTATGATATCTAAAAATCAAAATAATACATATTTAAACATAATTAAATATTAGATCACCTAATCTAATTGTTAGGTTATATTTTATAATTTTTTACTAGAATTTTTTGTGTGATATTGGAAAGAAATATATATTATTTTGAATATATAAAAATGGAATAGATATGTAGTTTAAGAAAATAAACTTAAGAGAATTTATAACAAACTATGATAATTTTCTGTAAACTAATATAGATTAGATACTTGTTTTTAATTATTTTTAATTCATAAATATCATATGTTTGAGTAAAACGCAATGCATAAATCTAAACAAAGGGCAATAATACGAAAAAATACTTTGATAAATGAACGTAAAGAGGCATGTTGTTATATAGGTAGGGAAAAGCAATTCTATATTCTGTACGAAGTGGCTGCCTTATAATTATTTTATTGATATCGTTAAATTCGTTCCAATCTTCATCCCTAACAATAAATGTGAACAAAAAAGGCTTTAAAAATATCCGATTGATCTGAAATAATTAAGAGGTAAAGTGCAAAAAACTTTATATAAAAAAGTGTTTTTTTATTTGGTAAACAGAAAGGCAAAAAAATAAAAGATCGTTTTATAATCTTTATAAAATTAAAGAATTACGAGTTTAAAATAGTATCAATATTTATTTATATATTATGGAATTCACCAAATAAAATGTACTATTCATTTAAAAATTTTAGTAATGAAGACTTGGTTTTGCATTTTAATAAAACATTTATAAGGGCACGTTGCAAAGTAAGTTTTAATTTTCGTAAGTTTAAAAATTTATTTTAAATTTTTTAATTTCAGCAACAACATTTTATAAAGACTGTATTTGGCAATTATTTAAAAATTTGCGTTTTATAAAATAAAATTTTTTATAATTTCAAAATCTTACAAAAAAACTCATCTTGAACCTGCCCTAAAAGTAATACTTTAATTTACAAAAAAATATTTTTATGAAATATATAACACATATAAATTAATAATATTATAACTGTATTTGCGGATCCTTAATGAGCGGTTCAAATTTAGGTCCACCAGGGATAGCGAGGTTCAAGGCCTTGGCCGTAAAAAATGACTTGACGTCAAATAAATAATAGTAATTATCGTCCACCAGGTCAGTCAACAGCTGATTCGCGAGTCGGTATAAGGTCGACATTATAGGGAGTGTGAATCGCCAACGGCGATATGTTGACCCATTTATGTATCTATGATCATGAAAATCATGAATGAATGCATAAATATGTATATATTAATAAATTGTAAAAATTATAAAAAAATAAATTAAATATACTATCACACTTTCCCGGCCCCAATAGCCCAGATTAAAATGGCGTAAAACTTAAAAAAAAGCGGTGTTCGTTGCAAAATTTTAAAATTAAAAAGGAAGTTCAAAAATTTCTTTACTAAAACAATAAAAAGTAGATGGTAGTTTTATATTATCATTAGAAAAAGTTGCCTTTTTGCTATTAAGACCTATACGACATTACCAATAAAGTAAAGAAAGAAAAAATTTGGATCTATACGATAATCCAGATGTAAAATAAATAAACTAGTGGGCGAATATGAACCTGTCATCTAAGTTGTTATGTAGGCTGAAAAAATTACAAAATAACAGTATTGAGCATCACAACTAAATTTTTAAAGAAACATATTGATTTTAAATAAATTTTTTAAACATCATTGAATAATCTCAGACGCAATTATGAAGAATATTTTAACTCATATTGGGAATCAGTATTAGCATGGCAAGTCATCATAGATTATTCAAAGAACAACGAGATAATATAAAATTAGATTAGGTAAGTAAAAAAAAATAAAAAAAAATTTCAACCGTTATTAAAATATAATACGAATCCATAAACGGTCAAATAATAACATTTGAAAATAAAAGCAAAATATAATTAAAAAGAATAAAACATAGAAGGATTTACACCATCTAGAAAGTAAGGTTGAATTTATTTTAAATCGAGTAAAAATATTATTGAATAGTTGATTAAAAAACAACTCCTAAAAAAGTCTAATGTCAAACATACTTAATTCAAATATATTCCCTAAAGGTTTGTTTAATGAATTACTGGTTATTGTTTCATAAGCTGATATTTACAAGCCCAGCTCGCCTGCAATTTTTACAAGTGGGTTATTTCTTTAAATTATAAAAATTATATTTAACTCATTGTATTTTAATTAAAAAATAACAAGATATAAGATAAATTAACAAAAAAACTTGTAAAATATTAAGTTTTAATAGAAAAACATAATTTGTTAAAAAATAAAAACCATCCTGCACAAACCCGATAAACCATTCAAGTAGTCCACTTAATTTTAAGGCATTATACATAGTTAAAAATGCACTATAAGTTTGATTTAATGAAAGAGAAAAAAAAATTCAGTTCATTTCTTTTTTAACAAAAAATACTACAGAAAAACAAAAAACAACAAATTACAACAATATATATAATTCAATAAAGTGCTTAATCCCTATTATGTTTAAAACATTTTGTAGTTTCGAAAAGCGCACACGATACGTATCAAAACGGCAATATTGAAGGACGCATTCATGTCAAACGAATAATCGTAAAATGAAATGGAGAATAAAATATATTATCAATTTGAGAAAAGGTGGTACTTGGTTCCAACAAGGGCACGATGTCCATAAAACCAGTTGACAACACTTGCGTCCTCCTCAGGGTCCAGATCAATTTGGATGGGCTCTAAGGGTTCGACGTCCAGCACGTTATCGGCGTAGTCCAAAGGTGGCTCTTCGTCATCGAAGGGCGGGAAACGCATGCGCTTGAAGTGACGCCGGTCGCGCTTTTCGCGGCGCATCATGATCCACATCGAGCTAATGGTAAGAAACAAGTGATAAGGTTGTGGTGAGTTTAAATGCGAAAACTCTATTTGGGAAAAAAGCGAAAATATGATAAAATTTTTAAAATGATTTAATTTTAAAAAAATTTTCTTTTTACAATTTGAAGAAAATGGGTCCTGCCTCATAATATCACCTCTCATTCGATATTTGGAAATATATAAAAAAGAAATCTTATATACATTATTAATTAATTCAAACAATTATTAAACTAATTGCATAATTAAATCATAAACTAAAAAAGAAAAGGCAAAATATAAAATTTTATGACTAACCGATAAAGTTATATATAAAAAGACTCCAGATAATTTAAATATCTTAAAAAATAAGCAAGACGTCCAAATATTATTGTGATTTTTTTAAAATAAATGATAAATAAAAAACAAATTCATAATGTGCTAGGAATTACATTGGGTTAGTGGACCCCACATGAAGAATTTTATGTTAACTATAACGCCAATATACAGAGAAGCTAATAATAAAAAAGTTATAAACTAGCTAGTAAATATTGTAAAAATACTATGCTGCATCCAGGTTGTAAAATAATATTATTTCTCCCTTTCTAGTGTGCATAATAATAAAAAATTTCTAAAAATACTTTTTACTTACATGTTTATTCTTTTACAAGTCTAAAGGTAAAATAATCAACCAATTTTGATTATATTTTATAATAGTTTAAATTTGATGAATAATAATTTAAATAATAATATATATCTTTTTAAACAAGTATCAAATATTATTCATAAAAGTAAAAAAAATGAATTTTAGAATCGGCAGTAAAAATTTGAAAAAAATGGACTTAAAAAATTGAAATTACCCCCACTGAGCAATGTAATGTGGTTCGATGACCCAAGGAATTTCGTTAACAAACGTTATGGCTCCCGTTATATGGTATAAGACCGAAACGTCCCTAATTTGTTCCCAGGGCATAGGCATATTTTCCATTAATTTTAGAACGGCGTGAGGCATGTATTTTAGAGCTCTAATTAAAATATTAAAACAAAATTTAATGTAAAAATGTAATATAAAAATTGAAAATTTATGAAAAAATTTAATAAAAATTATACAAATGCATTAAAATAAATTCTATACATATTTATACATTTTTAAAAAATTACAAAAAATAAATATATTTATGAACTTAATGTTGCACATAACTTCATTCATTTTTGGGGTAGGGGAGTTGTGTAAAATATTCAAATTCATATGTGAACGAGTTGTCACATACAAGCAGTAAAAGCCCATTTAGGGGCTAAATTAATTTTTAAGAAAATTTTAAGAGTTTCATTAATAGCTTAAATCAAAAAATATGAAACACTTTTCTGCTTATATTTTGTATCTAATTATATTGATTTCAGTCATAATATTCTTAAAAACAAAAAATTAAGCTTAGAAAAATAAATTTTTTTCCATCTCTGGTCACGACATAAAACGCAAAAGATGAAAATATATTAAAAAAAAACATTATTTTGGATGTTAAGTTACCCTATGAAAAACAATTATTGGGCGTAATAATTTTAAATTTTTATAAAATGTATAATTTAAAATTTATTAATTCATAACTCGTTAGTTTATAAATTAATAATAAATATTTTAATCTCGTTTTATTATACATAAAAATGTTTAATTAAAAATAATAGTTATTTAAATATGGAAAATATAATTAAAAAAACACTAGAAAAATGTTACCCTAAATAGACACGTTTATCATGTCTGTATTTCCTGTTGGTCATATCACCATGATCACGTACTATTTTTCTAATATGTTCAGCAGGCATGTCCTCTTTCTGGTTATCGACAAACCCAAATTTCCTTTTTTCGGCATATTTTTTAGTTTGAAGTTGTTGCCATTTTTTTGCTAAATATAGGGGATTATATAAAAATTATATAAATAAAAATAAAAAGGTTAAAACTGTATATGCCGTTATGTGAGTTAGAGCACGTGTAAAGCCTGTTTTTATTTTCACAAAAATTTTTGAAATTCTGAAAATTTAAAAAATTATATTTTTTCCAAAATTTAAAAAAAAAATTTTATTTTTGAAAAAGCATCTTATGTGCAAACATTAAATTTGGCAATTTTTTATAAAATTGCAATTTATTACAAAAAATCTTTTGCCTCAATGGCAAAAAGCTAACAATGAAAAAAAATGAAAATTTTACGAAAATAAAAACTCACTTTGCATAACATTTGAAATTTAATTAAACTGGCAAACATAAATATAAGCACCAAAAAGTAATTATTTAGAATTGGCCAAGAATTTATGCAATTAAAAGTTTCAGTTTTTCCATAACAATTGTAGGACTATCAAAAATTTCAAATTGATGCTAAATACCAAAAATAACACTTTTTGGGGGTAATTGGTCTTTTTATGAGCTGAAATTTTTACTATAATTTAATTTTTCGCCTAATGTAAAAATTATGACATATTTTAAAAAAATATAAAATTTCGGAAGAGTCAACAATATTTAAGCTAATATTTCAAATTTAGAGATATATTAGTACCAATGTGTTTGAAGAAAACATTATAAAAAATACATTTTTTATTTTAACATGTTAATTTTTTTTTAATTAATTGGTTGCTTTGTCATTTCTGCATTTGTATAACAAATCTAATGTTTAAAGAAGAATTAAATTTAAAGAAATAATACATAATTTGATGTAAATTAATGATTATAGAGTAAAAAAAGTCTTAAAAGTTGTATTTTATAGATAGTGATAAAATTTTTGGTGAGAAAAATTCATAATTTTTTTTTGCAAAGTTTTTTTTTAATTTTTGTGCAAACTGTGAGAAGCCACAATTTTGTTTTGCCTAATATCATTGGAAACCTAAATACAAAAACCCTTAAGTGACGTTTTTAAATATTATTTTTGGTCAAATTTTAGCTAAATGATATCATTTAACAATTTTAAAAAAGGATTAAAGCTTTTATATAATATAATAAGTAGTAGAAACAATATTATTAAATATGGGCAATTTTTAATTTTATTTTTTTATTATTTTGTTTTCCCAAAAATTATAAATGGTGTTTTTTGTTGTCTAGAAAAATCATTTTAAGTAAAACTAAAACTTTTATAACTTGTATAAGATAACAACACACAATGACAAAGCAATAATCTAAGCATTAAAAAAATAGCAATTACAATAATAAATATTTTTGAAGAAAATCTGCCAAATTATAAGTGCAATAAAAATGGCTATATCTATTGAATAATGATAAACCTAAAAAACTATTCAATATACTCAAAAAAAAAATTTTAAAATATATTAGCAAGTATAAAAACTTTTAAAATAAATAAAAAAATGTAGCTAATAAACGTTAAAAAAATGCAATATTTAGATCATATATATAGCAATAATAATTTATTTACTCAAAATAGGAATAAAGTAAATAAAGGAAATGTCTTTAAAATGAGGCTAGGAATTATTTAAACAATAATTTAACGCCATTGAAATTTAAGGAGAAAAATTTCTTCTAAGTATACAAAACATAACCTTTCTCTTGCAAAAATTCATCTCTCATATATTCAGGGAGCTGAACCTTTTTTGGGGGAGGTTGATGATAATGTTGGGGCGGTTGAAAGACAGGAGGCCTTATGGCTTGAGAAAAATGTTGCTAAAATTAGGAAAAATATTAATCATATTTATTATTTAAAAAGTTTTATTCCATAATAAAATAAATTACTACTTGAGGATCAAATGGTGTTAAAGGAGGTGGGGGCGGTGCCCCGCGAAGCATGGCATGAGGAAAATTTGGTCTGATGGACATTTTTTTTTAATTCAAACCAATGCGAATGAAACAACAAACAAGTCAGTAAATCTAACTAAGGTCGTGTCTTATAAAAATATTTTTTATGTATAATTTTTATAAAAAAAATATTTATTAAACCAACTTTATATCAAATATAAAAGCCATATATAGTATTTAACATTAACATGGCCAAATTTGTGGTAGTATTGATATATTTATTTTTTGAGCTGTAACTAATATTTAAAATATAAATAAAAATATAATTTAATTAAATTTGGCTAGTTTTTACTTTAAATTTTAAATAGCTGAGTTCAGAATGCCAACGTGAATTTGTATTGCTAATGTTATAGTAGCGTCCATATAAACTACCTCAATTTAGAAATCCTATAAGTTTAAAAGTATTAACCCAGCACTGTATATTCTAAACGGATCGGCACTTTTTATACATTATATATCTTTATATAATATATTTATTGGCCAAAATTTGTAACTTTATTCAAAAATCATAAACAAATTTAGAGTCTAGTAAAAAAAATTGTTAAAAATTTATTTAGGTTAAATTGACATGGACCCCTCTATGTATTAAAAACCATGTTACTGTCTATTATTACAAAACTTATATATGCACCTTATCTTTAAAATTAAATAATTATAATTATTAAGTATAAAAAATATTTGTTGTATAATAATGATATATTTTTTTTCTTTCTAATTAAGGTAATACTAGCCAAAAATAAATTTTGATATTAAAATATAATATTCATGACTCTCTAACTCAATTGACATGAATTATTTAGCATGTGTCTATTATTTGCAATATCTATAGTATTAAAAATAAAATTTTAGGGGTTTTTTGTTTACCGTTCAAAATCGAAAAAAAAATCGTTTGTGTAAAAGGTGTCTGAGATGGCAAATTTTTTGTTTTAATCCACGAGGTGTGCATATTTTTTTATTAAAATGAAAACGTTTTACGACCAAAATAATTGGATATTTTTGAAATTTTTACTCTATATCAAGTATATCCCTATTATTTTTTTTTCATTGTTAGCTTTTTGCCATTGAGGAAGTGAGCTCTTTCAATTTAAGTCTCCATTTGTTTCTATCTCTACACTCATTTCTATTTAGGTTGTGACATCTCATGCTAGCGTCTACTCTATGAGACCTGGTGAGTTTAGGTCTGCCCCTTTTATTCTTGCCTTGCAAGCATTTACCAGATTGCTTAGATACCCGTCTTTTTTCATAACGTTTCCAAACCATCGGAGTCTGTTGATTTCGACTTTTTGTATGGGTGTTATGTGTAAACTTCCAAGTATATGATCGTTGCGGACCTTGTCTTTGCCATGCGCATTTCCATCGTTTGTAGTATTCTTTCATCGCTTTTCCTTAACGCTGTTGTTTCTAAACCGTATGTTATTGCCGGTTGTACTATGCTTGAGTAAGCCTTGCCCTTAACTTTAATTATTATATTTTTGTCGAACAGGACACCTGTCAACGATCTCCATTTTAGCCACACAACTTTGAGTTTGTTCCTAAGTTCTTGCGACGTTTTCATCGGATTGTAGGTAAGCACCTAGGTAGGTTGCTGTTGCTTTGATTTGAGAGACCAGTCAACGTTAATAATTATTTTGGGCGTAAAACGTTTTTTTTTTCGTTTTAATTAAGAAATACACACACCTCGTGGATATAAACAAAAAATTCGCCATCCCAGACACCTTTTACACAAACGATTTTTTTTCGTCGATTTTGAACGGTACAGACCTCTAGCTACTTCCGTTATCTATATTATTAGAAATGAAATTTTCGTGTATTAGTGATTACCGTTCAAAATCGACGAAAAAAAAATGGTTTGTGTTTTTTTGTTTATATCCACGAGGTGTGCATATTTCTTCTTTAAAACGAAAAAAACGTTTTACGCCCAAAATAATTAAAAAATATTTTTGAAATTTTTACTCCACATTAAGTATTATCCTGTTAATGCACGAAATTTCAGACCTCTAGCTACTTTCATTATCTACTATACAATTTTCAAACTCGATTTTTCTTTGCTACGCTAGATCTCGGAGATGGTTTGTAGTTGAGCGACGTGTGAGGTGTGGTTTTGTAGGTTAGGTTGAGAAGGTGTGCGGAAAGATAGTTAGGAAGCGATCGAGACTTCCGGTGGGTGTAAAAAACCTAACTTTAAAAAGTTTTTTCGAGCAGTAGCGATAAAAAAAAAAACCGTTTGTCGAAAAGGTGCCTAGGAATGTCGAGTTTGTATTTTTATCCACTAGGAAGTTTTATTTTTTGTTTAAACGACGAAATTCTCTCAGGGCTTTAAATGGTAAGATTTTATTTTGAAATGTTTTTAGGTTAATTATTATAATATTGCCCACGTTTTTGGAAAGTTTCGAGATTTTATCAGCTTCCGTTACCGAGATATTTAAGGTTAAACAGGGGATTAAAATTTGAACTTTACACTCGGGATCGGTTTGACAAAAATTCTGACTACAGATTTTTCTTAAATTTTTATCGAATCATAATAGTATAGTCCTTTACCTTTTCTCAAAATTTCAGACTCTTTTAGCCCATATGAGCCGAGTTAGCGGCCCGGTACCGAAAGGTACATAAATGTACCTTTTGGGATTTCGGTCTTAAAGAGTAATTAAAAAATATTTTTTAAACGTCCTTATCCATAATATATGTAAGCAAGTTAGGTCCTTAAAATTTATGCAAATTGAAGCTCTTCAGCTATAGCGGTGTGAAAGACCTAGGGCGCCAAACCCTGGAAATCATGTTGCTCTGTACGAATTAAATTAACACACAAGAAGGTCGCCAAAACGATCAAAATTTGTCTTATCCTATTCCTTAATAATAGTTTTATCGTGGTATAAAGTGATTGACATAGCTACTTTATTTGTTTTGCTAAGATTGGGCCATATATTTTCAGGTACAAAAATACACCTATAAGCAGGCAATACGTAAAAGTTAAATTTTATTTATAATACATATATATTCTATTTGAAATGTATATATTAATTTATTATATTAAAGTGGTCCGGGCCCGGACCCCCTTTGTTTAGTAAAATAATATTATAATAATTGTACCTTAAGACAACTGTTTTTTTTGAATTTAATATTAAACATAAATTATTTCTAACAATACTTAGCCTACAAAACCACCCAACACACCACTCAACTATATACCGTCTCCGAGTTCTAGCGTAGCAAAGGAAAATCGAGTTTGAAAATTAAATAGTAGATGATATAGGAATTTCAAGTAAACTTAATGATATTTTTTAGGAATTTAAAGACATTAAAGATGCATTTGATAATGTCTATATCATGAACTAAGATATTATTTTTTGTTTTTTAACAATTAACTTAAATCATTTAGTATAAATTTTAGGATCTTTGAGTCTTGATTTGTCGGAAAGTCATTCAGAGTTAGTTTTTGGATTTAATACTGATTTTTTTGTGCTGTATTTGCTTTAATTTTCATAGGAAAGTATATAGGAATAATTCTTTTCTTTTAACTTCAGATCTTTGATATGATGATATTTGCTACCAAATAGGTTTCTATTTAGGGATTTATATGTTACTATTTTAATTTATTGAATTAAATAGATTTAGTCCGAATTAGTACTTGAATTTGTAATTAGAATAATTAGTTATTAAAGCTTTTGGTATATTTGGATTATGTCAGATTTAATTTTATTTGGAATTTAATTTTTTATACAAATTTTTTAATTTTTATGTATATTTTAAAAAAAAACTTTTTAAATATTTGATATTTTTTCAATTTTATTTGATTAATTTCAATTTTATTTAAAATTTTATTATTTTTAAAATTTTTTTTTCATTTTTCATGAATTTTTTTTTAAATTTTAATAAATTTTTTATTATTTCATAATTTTTATGAATTACTTTGGAAAAATTTTCAATTTTATTTGGAATTTAATTCTTTAGACAAATTTTTTTAATTTTTATGTATATTTTAAAAAAAGCTTTTTAAATATGTGATATTTTTTCATGAATTTTTATTTAATTTTTTTAATTTTATTTGATTAATTTTTTTAAAAATTTTTTTTTTAATTTTTATGTATGTTTTTAAAAAAACTTTTTAAATTTTAATAAGTTTTTTTAAATCATTTTTTTTTATAATCAAATTAAATATTTAAATATATCGACTGATCGTGTACACAGCCAATCAGTTTACTTAAAATGTCGTGTACACAGCCAATCAGTTTAATTAAAATGTCAAGTTGCCCGGGCGGAGCCGGGCCACATGGGCTAGTTAAGATACAATATTTTAAAACTTTTCAAAAAAATTGGGGTTTTTTACTCGAGTTCTATTATTTCAACATTTTGACTATAGAATACTTACAAATTTTAATAGCTTACTTAAGAATGTCTTGAAATTCGATGCAAATTTCAGCCTCTTAGAGTATATAGGAGCCGAGTTATACATCAGGTACCGAAAGGTACATAAAACGTACATTATAAAAAATATAATTAAAGGTAATAAATATTCTTTTTATTTATCATGTTTATCAATATTATCTTTTATATTAATAATAGTTTTATATTTTAATAAATACCGTATGATTTCTAAATTTCATATGTTAGATAGACACAACCAATTTTAAATTATAGACCTCATACAACGACCCCAGACCAAAGTCGTTAAAAAAAATTTTTCTAGGTCAATATTACTTGAAAATCCCGAATTTTTTATTAGAAATTGTCGCTCGCTTATAGTTTTTTGTATATTAACATTTGAAAGTCCAGAAATGACCAATTCATATCTATTATTTTTTTAGAATGAAATATTAGAATCATTGTCACCAAAGTCTGGCCAGGTATATTCTTACCTTTGTATTTTTATAAAGTAGTTAATCTTAAATTTAAAGCTATCTCTGCTTTTTTTTTCTTGATTAAATATTTTTGATGCTATATAGCAAATAATTTGTGATAAACATTATAAATAGCATTTAATTATTGTATATTTAACTTTTTGTCAGAAAATATAAATTATTGTAATTTTTATTTCCATCTTTCATCTTCATTAAAGCAAACTCACTGGAATTAACTAAATTTTACACATTATTCTTTTTATATAATAAATATTAACAAAATGATATTTAATTATTCATTGAATTTTTTTCAGTTTGATATTGATTTTTAGTATAAACTTTTTATTGTAAAATTGGCCCATTTACTGCATATTATAGGTATGATTTTTATTTTAAGATATAACTAGAAATTTAAAAAAAAATTAAAACAAAAGTGTTTTCAAGATATTTAATTTAAAATTTTGAATATATAATCCTATTCATTTTAAAAATATTTTTGATATTTATACCCAAATAATAACATTTTTTTCCTTTGACAAATTATTTTTCAAATGTATTCTTGAATTGCTTACTATAATTTTATGTATCTTATCTTTATTATCTCATTAAATTAAATAATTTGCAATTATCTTTGTTCCATTTTGTCAAAAAACATTATTGAAATTTTCTTTATCAAGTATAATCTTATTAATGCAAGTGAAAAATTTCAGACCTCTAGCTACTTCCATTATTAAGATACGATATTTTATAACTTTTCAAAAAATTGGGTTTTTTTACTCGAATTCGATTATCTCAAAATTCAAACTATAAAATAATTTTTTCTAGGTCAATATTGCCCTGAAAATCCCGAATTTTTTGTTAAAAATTGTCACTCGTTTATAGTTTTTTAGATATTAACGTTTGAAAGTCCAGAAGACCATATTTTAATGAGAAACATCGGCTTTTTAAATGCAAGTTTGTAAAATTTAGTGTAGGCTTGCTTAAAACTTCGCTCAATTCAGCCAAAATTTATCAAAAATAGAGCGTATTCAAATTTTCATACCTCAAATTCCTTAAAGTAAAGTTGAGCGACACTGTGATAATATAAATTTATAATTTCCATGCCAAAACTCAAAATATCCATAATATTCGTTCTTTAAGGTGCGGTTTCAAATTTTATATTTAGTAAATTACCTTATTTTTTATTGATATTAAATATACTCACCTTTATTTACCATAAAATTTTTAGCCTCATTGAGGTTATATTGGTCGAGTAATGGGCAAAGCATTTGAGTTAGGGTATAAGCATGCAATAATAAAGGAATATCCCGGGCGAGGCCGGGTCACATATTCTAGTTCATTAATGAAAAGTTTTTTATTTAATGCTCCTCACCAAAAAAAAATTTATATAATAAATTGATAATCAAAAAATTGGTCAAAGTTTATTAATAAATTTAGATAATTGTGGTCCATATGGACCCCATCCTCATAATTTCAATGTTTAAACCATGTTCTTGCTTCTATCTAATTTAAACTGGCAGCCATAAAAGTTATTTTTTAATTATAATTAATTACACAAAATGTTTGTTTTGTATAAAAATGATATGAAATATTTTTTTTCTCTTTAAAATATCTAGAATACCAAAAATAATTTTCTTATCAAATATTTTTTACATGAAACAAGACGTAAAATCATGATTTGATCAAATATATTGATACATCTGATTTGTTGACATGATTTATTTAATGTAATATAAAAATATTTTCTGACTTTTGCTACTTTACATCATAGAAAACTTGAAACATTTATTAATTAAAACTCATACTAGTCTACACTTAAAAGCGTATTTTGTTTCAGTAAAAATTAAAGAATATAGCCTTAAAAATTTTAAAGTTACAGAGGTTTAAAAGTGGGGTCCGTATGTCCCACCATCATATTTGAGCTATATATTTCTTACCAGCTCTAAAACTCTTGAAGTTATGGAGGTTTAAGGGTCCGTAGAACTAGTGTACAATTTGCGTTATAAAAATCTTACCCTATTTGCGGGTTGAAGCTATGGTAATTATAATTTTAAAGAGAAATACGTGTCATTTAATATTAAACTAATTTATGTTAATATAAATATTTTATTTTATTTATCACCAAGTAGAAAATCTATAAAATTCGATTTTTTTTGTATTACATTAATAAATGTCATATATCAAAGTTGTTGATTAAATTGTTTTAAATTTATTTGAAAATATTTAGAATAATTTGCAAAATAAAAATTATTGGAATTATTTTGGGATATTGTATATATCCCTAACAGTATATTTAAAGAATAAATAATGTATATCATTATAAAAGTTTTAAAAAAGATTTAATATTGTTACGTATAATTTATTAACAATATTTATTTACTTTGTATAAAAAGTACGTGGTAAATATATAAAATATACATTAATGATAACTTACATTAATCTATAAATAAATGTATTTTCCTTCAAAACGTATAATTTATTAACAATATTTATTTACTTTAATATGAAAAAGTAAAATTATTATTTTATTTCGTGATAAATATATATAATATACATTGATAACTTACTCTATATAATTATATGTATTCCTTCAAAAGAAAAATAATTTAATGTGAAATTTATGAGGTTGAGGTTTTAAATTTGAGACCATACGAAACCCATTAAAGCTGTTACAAATTTTTACCCCTTACGTTAATGCCAGGGCTCGTTTTGACTTTATTCAAATTCAACGAATTTTTAGTAATAAAAAATATAGTTGTCACGTTGAAAAAACAATATGGGGTTAAATCTAGAGGCCTATTAATGATTTTCAGGTTTGTATACGTAGATCTAAATTTAAAAATTTTAAATATCCGTAAAAACTAAATTTTTAAAAATCTTGTAGTTTAAACACTTGTAAATTTTATTTTAAAAAAACCAATGATTTAAAGCCAACATGAGTGTATAAAAAAACCTATATTCCAATTTCTTATATTATTGAGAAAATATTTTAAAACTTTATGTAAGGTTTGTATGCTTCAAAATAAAGTATTGCCAAATGTTTTTAGCGCAAAATATTATTTATAATTTTTAAATACTGGTTAAACAGCCATAATAACGTTTATAATATAGATACAAACCAACAAAAACTATTTTTTAACAAGGAACAAAAACCTAGTTAATTATTATTTACGGTTTTAGAAAATTTAATGATTTTTCAGCATGTTTAAACATGTGCTATCAATTTTGTTACTTATTTAATGTAATTTTAATTAGGTTTCTAATTTAAACACCTGCATCAAAGGCTGTGGCTAATACATCTTTTAGTGTAAAAAAAATATTTTAAAATAAAAAAATTTAGCGGCTAAAATCAAAAAATAGGAATTAAGGTTTTTTGGTCGTTTTAGGACATAACTAACTAAATATTTAGAAAAAAAATCTTTACAAATATTTAAATTTTTTTACACCAGCCGCCTCAATGTCAATTGGGTGCAATTTTTTTTTGTCAAAACTTTTTTTTCACTAGCCCAGCTAAGGGCACGTGCGAAGTGAGTGTTTATTTTCGTAAAATTTTGAAAATTCTACAAATTTTAAAAATTTTATTTTTTTCAAAATCTTTCAAAAAATTTTTTATTTCAGAAAAAGCATTTTATGTGCATAAACAAATTTTTGCAACCTTTTAAAATAAAAATTTCACAAAAATAAAAACTCACTTTTCACGTGCCCAAAAAAAATACAGAAAAGATGGAGCAAAAAACACCGATTAAGAACATTTATGAAAAAGATTATAATGTTTTTATATGAAATTTTATATAATTTGCTTGAATATATCATACATAATAATTTCTTTATTATTTGTTTGATTATTTAGCATCATGACTCCTCGATATATTTCCTGGATATGCAGTTTGTGTCGACATTGCGGCTACATAATAAAAATAAATATAATAGGTTGTTACCAATCATTATGTCCTAGTCATTATATTTTTGTCATCTATTACATTTATTAAAGTTGAGACCCGAAAACTTGCCGTTTAGGTGCCGGTCGCCTCTAAAGCGTCCCAAAAAATCTCTAATTGACCTATTATATCTTATTTACACTCAAGATTAATTTTTCATTACAGAAGGATATTACTTTTACACTGTGGCAATTTTTTACCAGCGAATAATAGGGTGATAACGCAAATGCCATGGTGGAGTCCATAACCCCTATTTTAAACCTCTATTAACTTTAACAGTTAGTTTTTATTATGATTTAAAAAAAAAAACTTGCTCTTTAGACTACCGTTATCATTAACGTATACAAATTTAATTTGATATAAACTATAAAAAATTGGAAATTTTTCATATTTCCACACAATAATAAATTATATCAATAATCAAATATAATATGTAAAAATATTAATAAAGATTTACTAAAAAAGATTGTAAAATAAGTTTAAATTTACATGGAGGCAATATAATGATTTTAAGCATTAAAATTTACAATGTTTGGTTTCGGACCCCAATTAACATTCTAAATTCTAAACAAGTTTTTTTAAAAAAAACCAAATTAATTATAGTTTTATTTATGATTACTTAAGAAAAAAGTCGAAAAAATTTGGCCAATAATATTTATTATAATAGAAGATGGGTCCTTATGAACACATTGCTAATTGCGGGTTATTTTAATGTCCTACAAACCTTTAGGCAACTCTTATAACATTTTTACTCTGTTTTAACACTTCTTTATTATATCAAACAGGTCAAAAAATATTAATGTTAGAAACAATTTTATAAAAACTTAAAAGATTGTTCTCCTTGTAATCTCATATATCGTTTTTGTTTTTCTTAGTTTTTTCCGTCTTTGGTTTCTTAGATCCCTCTATAACGAAAAATGGCCTTTATTGACCAAAACAAATCTAAAAATACCCTAAAAAAATTTAAAATCTATTTGCATATAAGCCCTTATAACTATTTATAATAATAAGGAAAAATAGCTATTGATATATGAAGCAGCTACATCGGCAATTAAACAATACAAAATATTTTGCTTCCAAACTTAAATACGACAATATTATCAGTTTTTAATAAAAATATTATTTAAAGTTTGAACAGTTTAACTATTATCAATATGAAAAAATAAAATTTTAATACTGATTTTTTTTTTGTTTTTTTTTTTGATTTTTTCTAAAATTTTCATTGATTATGCCTGATTAACTAAGTTTGATTAGGAAAAATGAGAAACGGAATTGACATTCTCTTAGATGGCAGGTCTGATCTAATTAACTCAACTCTCAAATTGTGAACCTGTGTTGAAAAACACATCCATAATTTTAAAAAGAAATAAAAAAAATTTCATTAAGGCATAGTCTAATCTTTATTTGTTTTTCGTAGTTTTATATGAAATTTGCTCCGTCACGAAAAAAAGACTTTTTTTAAAACTAATTTACAAATTTTGCGACCTCAAAAATCAAAAAAGAATAATTTTATATACATTTTAATCCGGCTTATTTCTATCTTAAATAATGAGAAATTTAATTTTTAAGTTTATCCTATAAATTAATATTATTTATAAATGCATTTAGCACCCTAATCTAAATAGTACAGTATGTGTACCGCCGCATTAAGCCAACCAATAAATTATATGATGTTCAATTCTAACAGCTTAAGAGTTTTTTTTATACTTTTTAATATTTTTTCGTTTATTTCTATTTTGTTTATACACATTTTTTTAAAATTTTCTATGCTTGACGCAGAATTACTATTAATTAGAAAAAACGGTTAACAGTGAGTGGACCGTGTAATTTAAATGTGATGTAAGCTTATATAACTTAGAAGTCTAATTTCTTATTTTTTAAGACATACAAGTGAAACACAACAACTAAATCATTCCTGGATTTTTTAAAATTGTTTAGAAACTTGTCAGTTAGATCGAATCAGGCCCGATTCTAGCTTTTCCATTTTAGGGGGGCATAAAAAACTCGTGGGGGGGGGGGGCAGAAAAATTTTTTTTGCCGCCTTCGGCGGCAAAATTGGCCGTGACCTTCGGTCACGGCAAAAATATACATGTACAACAATAGAATCCATGTTCAAAATTTTTTAACAAATTAATAGTAATCTATTATATTTTTAAATTAAAAAAAATGAGTTTATAAACTGATTATGTGAATTAGAATTAATTGTTTTCACTATCAATTGCTTAAAAAGAAACGAGATTTGTATTAATTGTAAGTATAATTTTATCATTTGGTATCATTGCGCATGAAATTAAAAATATGATATATATGAATGGTAAAAATGAATTATATAAAACTTTGGATTTTAGAAAATGAAAAGTGAAATAAGATTGATTATCATGAAAACAGTATAAGTATGCTAATGGAAGAATATATTTGAAAAAAACACTGGTTATATATAACTAGTTATTAATATTAGGGTAAAAACTTAAATAAAACATGAACATAAACGTTGAATGCGCATAAAAAAAGTTTGCAACCATGTTAAAATAGTAAGCAATAATTAGCTGATTATGAGCAGTGTAATGATCAAACTATTTTCTTAGAAGATTTTAATTAAATTACAATATTCATCAAAATTTCCCTAATTAATGATTAAAAGAACCAAATCACCTTTAAGCAGGTTTGTCAGCCGTTATTATTCTTCTTAAAGAAGAAAATGTGGCCTCACAACTCGACGTTGAAGAGCCAATTAACAAACTTATAGGAAAAATGTTAAATAGATTAGAAAACGCATCATTGTAATCATATAAAAATTTAACAAAATCAATAGTAACACATTCTTGGTAATTATTATCTTATTAAAAAATTTTTGGCTACGTCAATTTCTTTAGATAATAAATTTTTATCAATATTACTTATTTTTAAAGAGGCTCTAATTTATATATATCCAAAAAAAGAATAATCAAATTTATAAAGGGAATCTAAAGATTTTAAACAACTATTATCGGTAAAAAATCTATTATCAAAATATAAATAAATCAATAATATTAAAATAAATACTATTTACTTTATTAATATCTAAATATATTTTCAAACTTATGAGTAGAAAATAAATAAAAATCAGAAAAATCTTTAGTTTTAGTTTTTCTTTTATCCATAGATAAATTAATGTCATTTAAAAAAATATTAATATCAAAACAATTTTTGAATAAATCTTCAAATGTATTTTATTTCTTAATTGTTTAATTTCTAACAAACAATGGTGTATTATATCAGAAGTTTTAGAAATATAAATCGTTCTTCATTAAAATTGATCTATAATTATTTTTAATAAATAAAATAATATTTCAATTAAATACAAAAAAACAAATAGATGATTATATATATGGTCAAAAAACCCCGATTCGGCCCTGTGACCTGAAGATATAAAAGTTTTTTTATTTTTAATTTTTTAAAGAGTATATAATATTTTTGTGTAATTTTAAAAAAAAAACAATGGGCAGGTAGTGACCACATCACCAATGGGGCAAAAGCCGGGTTATGGTCCCGCATTCACTAACTACCTTGATTGCATCATGTTGAAAAAATTTATATCAAAAAAACCTTTCCCATGACTTAAAATTTTAAGACTATCTTTTGCAACAAGATGCAATCGGTGGTATGCAGGGAATATACGGGACATGGTGTCCAACCATTTTGCTCAGAAATACTTAAACACCAACTTTTTCCTCAGACATTACGTTCTCCCCATTGTAGCATTGTGCGATCAGGTTCTTTGGTTCTAGATTATATTCTAACAAAAGATTGTTGTTAACTGAGAAAATTTCTTAGGCATCAGATTTATGAAATGCTTTAATATAAAGCTTTCTGTAAAATCAAATTTTTCTATATATTTCTGTTAGTTTGATCTCTCTTGCGGATGAGAAGTATTAATGAATAAAAACACTTATAAAAAAAGTAAATATTTTTAAGATAATATTTTTTAGATATTTTTGACGGAGCAAATTTAATTATATTATGTGGAAGACATAAAATTACTATGTGTTTTTGGGGGGGGGGGGGGCAAATTCGATTTTTTTTGGGGGGGGGGCAAACATAAAATTAATATGTATTTTTGGGGGGGCAAATTCAATTATTTTTGGGGGGGGGGGGCAAACAAAAACTTTTGGGGGGGCGCTGCCCCCCCAAAAGGGGTCTAGAATCGTGCCTGTCGAATTTAAAAATTTAGCTTTTAAACTTGTCAATTTGATCAAAAATGGCCATTATAATATAGACATAAGTATTAAATATAAACTTAAGTAGCTAGAAGGCGAAAAAAAACTTTGAAAAACCGAAATTGAGTAAGAGATAAAGCTATTTCTGCGAATACTTCTTTCAAAATTGTAAAAAAAAATATTTTTAAAATAAAAAATTTAGCTATCAAAAAATGAGAATTTAGGTATTTTGCTCGTTTTAGGATATGCCTAACAATTTTTTTTTTAAATTTTTTTATTTAAAAATTTTAAAATTTTTTAATTTTTTTAAATTTTAGCCGCCTCAATGTTAATCACGTTCGATTTTTTTGTGTTAAAACTTTTTTCCTTAGCCTATCATGGGGATTATACCATTTATAATTAATAAGTTCTTTTTTCCCAACTTTGATATTTGTCTAGCCTTATTATATAAAAAAGTGTAAAAACAATCTTTATCTAAAACCATAATTGAAAGTGCTTTTTTTAATATATCAACCTATATACATTCCTTTATGCAAACCCCCAATAAATTTATTGATAAAAAATTATTATTAAATGGCCTGTAGCCACCTGTCAAAGATTGCGACATTTCGTTAGAACATGTGGGCAGCGGAAAAAATTACATATCATTCTAAAATTATTGGAAATGATTTTTTTCTTTACTGATAGCGCAATGTTAGAAATTTTATGCCTGTTCAAAATTTTGGGCTGTATTATTAAATTCGAGCCTTGCCCAAAGTTACATAACTAAAATCTGCGCCGGGAGTAAATTGTAAATATTGTTATGATTGGGTTATCAATTGGTTTAACCTAATATCATTTCAGTTAGGACTTTGTTATTCGTTTCTTATAAAAATTATAGAATTTAACAATTTGCGTCTAATTATATTTAAACGACCAGAAGTTAAATTAGCATCACAAAGATTAAGCATAAGTCTACTAACTATAGTTAAAAAATATTTTTTTAGTGCACCTCACATCACATTTATTGATAAAAACTATGATGTGGCTCAACTAAGAAATATTTTATAATTAAAAAATAGAATCGAACATTCTATTCATAAACAGTAACAATAAAAAAAAAATGAATTCCATTTTAACTTATTTTTACCTTGTGTACAGGGCTGGGAAAAAAAACTTAATGAGCTTTTTTTAAACAAATTTTTGAGTTTTTTTTTCAAAATGCCCACAAACTCGTGGGCATGGCAAAAGAAAAGAACATTTTCTTGCATAAAGAAAAGGGCCATATTTAAATAAATCCCATTTTTTAAAAAAAAACTCCTAGGAGCTAAAAAATATCCCACCCATCATTATTATAAAGAAAAAATCAAAATTTTTCGAAAATATTTAAAGAAAACATAAAATGGGCTTTTAGGGTTTTTTTAAGAGCCACTTTTTATGGGTTTTTTTGCCCCTTCTCTTAGTAAGGGCTTTTTTTAAATTCTTATTTTGGCCCTGTATTTGTAGCCCCCTTTCTTTTTTTATGTTTAGGGGAAAATATGAGCCAAAGTTTTTGGCTCATTGTTTTTCCAGCACTGCTTGTGTAAAATAAAATTTGCAATGTACATTTATGATACCAATACAGGGTTATAATAATAAAAGAGAACGATGTTATTTCAATTAAAAAGATGAGTTTATAGACTGATGTTAAGATTTAAATTTCTTAACTTCACTGTAGCATTGCTGGAAATTTAAGCAGGCTTACAAAGTTTGAATGAAATAAAAAGTTTAAAAGAATTTTTAACATTTGTAATTGTAACCAACAGGTATATAAAAAACTGGCAAATATACCAAAATATGCACAATGCACTAAAAATGTAAGTATTAAATAATTAGATACTTGGAGGAAAGTTTATTTTTGCGCTTGCAAAGCCGAGAAGTGCATAGCTTGGGTATGCATAAATATAAATGTCAAAGAAATAGGTCCCTGAAGATTTTGGCTTAAATTCATAGGTGTTTGGCTCAGGTTGATCAGGAAATATATACCAAGCTAAAGGTGGTGTTGCGTCCAAACCCCCGTATAATACCCATGAACTAGAAATTAAAAGGTTATTTTGAATCAAGCAGTGTGTTAATGTTAAAAAATAAAAACGCATTTTAGCAAAAATTTAAGAAATCTCTTTTATAGTAATCTATCTTAAAACATTTTTTAACATATTTTTTTTTGTTCATTAGCTTATAAAAATTAATTTTACAATATCAAGACAGATTCACTTTATCTATGACCAAAATTTTTATTTGTTTCTTTAATGTATATACAAACACATAATTGGCAACATATTTTACACTTACGCTTATTTCGCGAAAAAACCAAAGTAATACAAATGGCCAAATTTCATGCTTTAATTAATTGAATAATAACAAATCCTTTCAAGGCATTTTTAAGGCTTCATTAATAGTATGATAACACGTTATAATGTGTATGCCTAATGTTTTTAATGTGAAGAATATAAACAAATTTTTGAGTGTTATGTGCTAATTGCAGAAAATAAACCTGCCTATCTTGGGTTAAATCATCCTTTCTAATCCAACTTAATAAGTTGGCCATCGTAATTTAAAAAAATATTTATTTTTTAAAAACACAAGCAAAAAAATATTAGGGTAATTGCTACTTTACTTAAAACAGTTAAAATGTTAAATTCCAATTTTAAAGAATAACCGATAATAAATTGTGTTATAAAGATGGCATGTCAAATAGATTGTATAATCTTATTGTTTGAGAAAACATATATATTTAGAATTTTTTATAAAAGACGATAAATTTAAGTTAATGTATAGATTATACGAAATAATTTCTTAAATTTTTTCTTCATTTAATATTCTCGCCATTGCAAAATCTGTGACTTTAGTCAAAAAGGCCATTTTTTTGATATGAATCTTTCTAAGGGAGGAGAAACTAAATAAAACGGATGTGTGTGAAGTGAGATTATTGAATGTATCCTCTTATTTCATACACCTCTATTATTAGGAAATTTGTTGATTGTGTAATAGGGCTTTAGATTTATTTATGTAAGCGAGAATGGTTAAATAATTGTTAATTTTGAGCTGTGTTAGCAACCCTGACGAGAATAGCTCATACGACAGGTCTTCAATTAATGCAAAAAAAAATAAATGGTTTTATTATATGCTTTCTTTTTCTCGTAGTTTCTTTCTCTTCAGCTATTTAGTTTCGTATATACGAACTAATGGCCTTTTTCTATAATGACAGATTTTGCTACCTCGAGAATAGGCAAAAAAACAAACAAAATTTTTTACATTAATACTCAAATAATAGAAATAAAAATTTTTAGTATATCAAACTTTAACATCAGCATTTAGATAATACAGAATATTTCTCATTCAAATTTAAACAAAAGATATAAAACATATTCATAAAATAATTTTATTTAAACATAAATGAATGCATCCACATTATAGCCTTACCTCACATACATTTTTACATTTTTTCCGCATTTGGCTCCTTAGATGCGTCCAGAACCAAAAATGGCCTTTTTGACCGAATGGCCAGATCTATATATACCCATAAAAAATTAAAAATCCTTGTAACTTATGTTTATATTCACAAATTATGAGAATTAAATTTTAATTATATATCAAGCTCTTGTATTTGTATTTAGATCATACAAAACCTATAAAGCTTCTAAACTAAAAATACGATACAAAAAATTATCGATTTTTTGCAAAAATATTATTTGAAACTGAGTTTTATTTACTAGCTATTGTGAATACAAAAAAAATTAATTATTTTTTGAGTTTTAATTTGCCACAATTTATAAAGTGTATAGCTGACCAACTAAATTTGATTAAAAAATATGGTAAATGGATTTGAAAATCCCTAATGACGGGTTTTAATGGTGTTAACTTATCCTCAAGATTTTGTTGACCTGTGTTCCTGTCTTAAATAATAATATTATTATAAGTTTGAATTTAACAGTTTTGCTATAGTGAATATGCAAAAAATAATAATTTTTTTTTTGCATTTTTGTTAAATTTGCACAAGAAAATGAATAGAAAGAACGATAGATATAACGAAATCCCGTAGAGGCGAATTTGATCTCTAGTTAACATATCTCAAAAATTTGGTGTCAAGTAACCCCTGAAATAATGTGATGAAATCTAAAAAAAATGCAATCCTTAAAATATATTTATAAAATTATCGAGCTCTAAATGTTACTGGGATGTATTTTTAATTTTTTCAGGAAACTCCCAGGCTAGTTTAATTTTGCTTCCATACGTAGTTGCAGTTAAGGCAATACCTATAATATAATGTTTTATTATAAGTCACAATATATAATTGATTACATAAGCTATTTAATTATTGCGTATAATTTTTTAGATTATATAAACGAATTTTAAAAAATTATCTGTCACATACATTTGTCTAATTTTAAACCCTTTTAAGAAGCAATTTATTTTTCTTTCTAATTTTGATCCATTTTTAAATAATATATTTACCCTTACATTTTGTGAAAGGCACTTAAATTTGCTCTAGCTTGACAATTTTAAAATTACATAATTTTGTATATTATCTTAAAAATAATTTTTTAAAAGCTTAAAATTTTAAAGGTTTGTGACTCTCTTTTTAATAGATTAAGAAATGTTAATGTTTTATTTAGATGTTATTTACAACTAATGTTAACCTCCTGATGCTTATTTAACAAATGGAATTTTTCCTCATAACTTATGTGTACTCTAAAAAAATAAGAAGTAAACGTCTCTTAAATTAGATGATGATGTAGATTTAGATCACCCCACATTGTAAAAATTAAATATATAATTTTACTTTTTTTGCTGTGGCCGGTGAAAATAAAATTTTAAAGAAGATCATATGCAATTGATTAACTTAAAAGCGGCCAATGTATTAGAATTTTTAAGATTATTTCTGTTATCCTAAATTGGCCATACTATTACGTTAAGACCTTTTTTTGATGTTTACCTCTAAAGTATCTTAAAAATAATTTTTATATAAAATTTCATATAGTACTAGCTACAGCCTTTACCACATTATGATGCCATAATATTTAACTAATATTGCCAATTTGAATAAATTGTTTATATAGTAACCCATAATTAGTAATTAAAAACGATTAGATCAGTATATTAAGTGTATAATTTTGATAAAACTTTAGTAATTGAAATAATTAATTATTTCATGTCAGAAAAGCCAAACAACTTTCTTTGCATTATATAATAAACATACTTTTTTTTGGTGTCACGCTGGTTGCGCAGAGTGGTATAAAGACCTAAACACATGTTATATATTAACGTACAATCCGGCATTAAATAATCAAATTGTTTAACTCTGGAAAAACATCAGCTCCACCCCCCCCCCCCCCCCCCAATTCCTTTTCCCGTCACGGTTCCAATCCCATCCACCCTGTTTAAATGCCAATATGGACTTAATGTGAACCACAATTTATTTTGAAGGGAGAAAAACAGCACGTAGTTTTACATTTTTCTGAATCTAAAATTTTCCCAATCAAAAACTGTTCATTAACGGCTCATTCGAAAAAACAGTATCAAAAAGAAAATGGTAGTCGACTGCCTAAATTTTTATAGCAATATTGATAGAAAAAAGTATATGTTAAAGGTAAATCCGCATATAGTAGTATAAAAAACTTAGAACGCGAATGCACCAGTAATGTCTTTAGCGACCCTAATTTCTCTATAACTTTAAGAGTTTAAAGCTACAAAATTTAATTTTTATTGTTTTGGAGAAAAATAAGTGAGGTAATATATTTATGTGATTTATATTTTGAAACTTAAATTTTTTTAAATTATTTTAGAACTAAAATTTATTTTTAATTAATGTGTTTAACATTTAAGCAATTAATAATTATATAAGAAAATATAATTTTTTAATCTTACATTTTGCAGATTTTTTAGCAGGCAAATAGCGAGCATCTGTATACTACCAAAAAAGATTTTATAACGTTTGGGAAAATTTTTGCCTGTAGTTAATAACTGATCAACGAGGCTACTTATACGGCATATTAGTCCATTTTTCGCAAAACTTTGTAGGCCCGTTATTATTATAATTGATAAATGTCAATCATGAACTCATATGAAGATGTAGATAATTATAATAAAGATAAAAGTTTTAAGTAAAATATGGGTTTGTTTATATATTAAAATTATCTAAAGTTTTTTGTAATTTTTGTAAAAATAATATTGATCCAATGTTATAAAAACTTTTAAAGCCTAACTTTAAATTTTTTTTTTGTAAAACGGAGGAAGACACCCTATACAACAATTCAAAATTTTTAGCCAATAAAACGTGATATTTTATTTTGTCCTTTTTAAACTTTTTTTTAAGGATCAAGCCGGCGGATTTAATAAAATCTTAAAGTTACAGCCATATCGTAGAGAGAATTCCAGTACTTAGCATAGCCCTCAGTAGACCTGTGCAAGCACGAGTTAATGAATACTGATCATGTTAATTACCAAAAGAAATCTTAAAGCGAATAAAGAATATAACATCGTATTATTTTGTTCCAGTAATTTCTTCTAAAGGTTGAATAAAAAATAGAGGTACTAGCTAGTATAAAATAATTATGCGTATACAAACATTCACATATTGCTTCACTATATGACCTTAAAATTGTAACACCTTTTAGCTCGTAGAATAGGCGTCAAGGACACGAGGCACAGCTAAAATTTTTGATGAAGTTTTTTGAAAAGTTTCAACGGACTTAATCAAATATTTGATTTCCGCTCGTGACCCGTAAAAATGAGGAAATGGAAGAATTTAGGGCACTCAGCGAAATTTGTTTTGTATTATAACTAGGTCGTCGACCTGAAAAGTAAGTAAACTTTGTAGTGTTTTACACTTCAAGGTAAGCAACGGTTAGGGGACGGATGATTGCCCTGCGAATTCCAAAGACGTTCAAGGAGCCTAGACCAACCCTAGATCAACGTCGCGTGTTAAATCTCATTTAAATCTACGAGGCCTGTGCTGTAGGGTTAAAAAAGGCAAAGCCTTAACGGGTAAACTCCTAATGCGGGGGAAAAGGTTTGGAAGAAACTCATAAAAAACAGGTATTTTTGAACATTAAACTGAACGATTTTTTAAATTATTACAGGAATTAATAAAACAATCCTCCCTAGCTTTTGTATCATTAGCTGAGGCTAATGATGAGTTTAATTTACATTTAGGTAAAATATTTAAGAAATTATAGATATTTTTGTAAAAAAAACATATAAATCTTTGTTAGGCATACCCTAAAAAAACATATAAATCTTTGTTAGGCATACCCTAAAAAAACATATAAATCTTTGTTAGGCATACCCTAAAGAGACCAAAAAATATTAATTCTCTTTACATGATATAATATATTTATTTTTACAATTTCAAAGTTTGTATAAGCCGCAGCCTTTTTTTTTAATTATAAACTAAATTTTCATGCATATATTAGTATTTTTAGCCTACGATATATTCACTTTAAGGATATTGAGATATTGTATATACACAAAAACAATTATTGTAACATACTAAAATCAGTTGTGATTATGGCACAAAATTAAAAACAAAAGTTTAAACGTTTAAAGCTAGTAAGATTATGCTAGAGATTAAATAATTGATTTAACTAAATTTTGATATTTATATAATATTTAAGCATATTAGAATTGTCATAAAGTCAATAAACATGCCAGAAAATGAACAGCTAGAGTTTTTTAATGCAAGAATTGTTATGATTTAACATTGGATTGCCTCACATTCATCTGGAATCGCGTTCTTACCCAATGATAGAATTAATTTGAATTGCGAGATTCCTACGAAATATCAAGTTTTTTGCCCTAGGTTCTAACCCAATATTTGAAGGAACATATAAATTAGACATCCATTATTTACTTAGTAACGTCTTAAAAATTTTCTACGCATCCTTTAATTTTTCTGTGGCAGTTATTTAACCAAGTGTGATTTTGTTAACACCTTTATATATTGAGTTTAAGTTAGCCTTATGGTATATTTTGGATAAATACATTGTAGATATGGATTTTTATGGACATCAACTGAAATTGCTTCATTAGACAAAAACAATAACCTGGCAAAGAAAATTAATAGTAAATTAGGTAAATTGACGTATATAAGTTAACTAAGATCGAAAAGTGCCATGTTGAGGACTTTTAAATTCGTGTACCGTTTTTTTCAAATCTAATTAGTCAGCTATGAACATTAAAAATTTAAAAAAAAACAGGGATCGAAACAAAAATAAATTAAAATTTACATATAAAAAGCTGAACTATACAAAAATTTTATTAAACATCGAGAATAAATCTATCGTGTTCTTATTTTTGGACCCGAAATATTTTGTACTATCTCAATGTTTAAATAAAAGATTGTATTATTAACATTTACATCTCTAAGGGTATTTAAGTTACAAGATTTTTATTGTAAAAAACGATAAAATAGAATCGAGGTCGCAATATTTATTAAAAAGGCCATTGATATGAACGGTTATAATTTTATAGAATTCAGTTTTCTGACAATGATATTTGTTGACTTGTGGATAACACACTTATTTTACTATCAAGCCATTTATCTATCCTTTCTACCCCTAAGTTTTTTCGGAAAACCCATTTTTTGTTTTTTTCAAAAAATTTGTGAAAAATTGATAAGATATTTATGCAAAAATTTGGTAGTTAATGACTTTTATTATTTAAAAAAAAATTTGGCCAAAAATGAGCTACTTGTTTACAGCTCTAGTATGAACCCAACAAATACTTTCTCTATTTAGTTACTTAGTAAAGAAACATATGATCGATTCATACTCAGTGCCAAACACTCTTACACTCTAGAGGTTGGTGGTTCAAATTCGTGCAGAGGGGATTTTTTTTTAAATAGAACACATATGCAACCACATTGAAGTTTCTGAATGGCCTCCTAATCAGCGCCTAAAGTGAGAGGCAAAGCATACCTTGCAGGTGTGGCGAGCAAATCTTACAATGAGTCAAAACCTAAGCGAGCCGTCTTTGTATAAAGAGAGATATGAAGAAAAGACTTACTTTGTTTACCTGTTAGTGTTTAAAAAAAATTCTATATCTATTTTATCTAAAAGAGCCTTACAAGTTTTAATTATGTCTGATCCATTATTTGAACAGGCTACAACTTTATATACTTATAGCCCATTAAGCACTTCATGCAACTTTACCCTATCATATTTGAAGCAAGGGGTAGGATATTGAAAACTGTACTTCAATTTTAAAAATCAAAATTTTTTCATCTAGATTTTAACAATTTTAAAATTATATGAACCCTGGATGCGCTCATTGGCACACTAGTGACACAAGTATGTACAAAACGTTATTACTAGTAAAAATTATATGATTTTAAAAATTCAATAAAATTGTCCAATTGCGATAAAGTAAAAGCAGGATTTAAAGTTTTGGCATTTGGAAAAACGAATACAAATATTCAATATATTATGACTATAATTTTATTTTATTCAATCAAAGAGTCAATTTTTTAAACATTTTTAAAATGAATTTGAATAATTACATAGTTAGCTTATTAGGATCTTTTGTTTAAGTAGCGTTTTTTTATAAATCCAAAATTTATGGAAAATATTTATTAATAAAATTAAATATAACATAAATATATTGACATAAAACTTCAACTATGTTTCTTAAAGATAAGTAATTAACACAAATTATGTCAAATAAATTAGCCCTTAATGACCTAAAATTATAATAATTTTTCATAATTTTTAACATACAAAATTTGGAAAAAGGTAAACCGCTACAATATCCCCCTTAAAATGAGGGTTTGACTGTTTAATTTAACTTATATATCTTTAAAATTTGTCGAAATGTGTTAATATTTAACATTGCTAATTATTCTAATTTTAATGATATTCACATATTTTTAAAAATTCATACACAAGAGAGTTAAGAGCTAATTTTGAAGACCACACCTGCCCTTTAAGGGATTTTTAAAATCCGTTTCCTGGTTACTATCTAACAATGAAAACTAACAATAATTATTTAAAAATTTCAATAAAGAATGTAAAAAAATTGCATAAAAATTATTATTAAATGTGAATTACCTAAACTGCTATTCATAAATCCCTAACGTGTCTTTAAAAGGGGTCTCAAATGTTTTAAATGATAGATAGAGCTTAATATACTTGAAAATTCAATTCTTAAATATGAAAATATAAATCTAGATTATTTTTGAGGTGGCAAATAATTTGTTCATTTTTCGAGATTTACCTATGAATAGGCGAAGCTTGTAACGATTAAAAATGGAAAATACATAAAAGTCATGATATTTTTGTTTCATTTTTTTAATGTTTTTTTACAGGAACAACATACAAAGTGTTTTTAATATATTAAATTAGATATTATATTTAGAATAAATTGTATCCAAGTAGCGTTTTGGCACAAATGTTCCGTTTGCACGCAAAGTATAGGAGCTTGCAAACGATCTAACGGGTAAAAAATAATATAGTATATATTTATAAAATGAAGGCTTGTATTAAAAATATTGGATAGATATACATTAAAAATTATATTGACCAAATTCACAGGTCGATTAAAATCAAAGTTCAAAAAAAAATTAAGACGCTTAAATGAAAAGCTTCCTAATGGCCACATATAGTACCTGTTATCCCAGTTTTCTTTTTTACCTCTATTTTAGGTAAAATTAAAAAAATGACACATTTAACCATGGCAGTTTTTGCGACCATGAGAAACCCCAAAGAAAAGAAATAAAGAGCTTAATTTATTTAAAAACCACATGTAACATATATATTTTATATCTCATAAAATGATAATTATTTTAACTTAACTGGCAGTGCTAACCAAAAACAGGTCAACAAATATGAAAAGAATAAATCATGAAAATATAAGGAGAATACAACCACATGTTGGCCTTATTTGCAAAATGCTTTCCTTTTTATTTTCACCTTTGGGTATTTAGATAACATATCAAAAAACCATTTTTTACCAAAATAACAAAATTTGCACCTCGAGAACACCATAAAAGAAAAGATTTTTTTCTATATAGGGGTATATTAATCATCTTATCGAAAAGAGATTTAAAAATTTAAGTATGTTAAGCTCTCATATTCATTTTGATGTACTAAATATATATTAGGCCCCCAACGATTACCCATTTCATTATCGAATTTAAATAAAAGTATTTTAAATTTAATAATAATGATTCATATTATTATGATTTTTTTTGTAATTTTTATTGTCTATACCTACTGAGTTAGATTGAAATCGAAAAATGAATTTAAAAATTCCTAAGTCCCCCAAATGGAGAAAGAGAGATTAAAAAAAGGGCAAACAATAAAAAGAAATTGAGAAACTTATTTTTTATAAAATTTTTTAAATTTTAATTAAAAATTCTAAGACCATAGAAAAGAGTATATTAAAGTCCTTTCGTAAGCATAGCATTCGATTAATACTGGTCAACAAATATCAGAGTCAAAAACGTGAATTTTAAACATAAAAAATGCAATGATAGCCAAATCCCCTATATAATTTTCGTTTTTCTTTGTTTTTTCCGTTTTTGGCTCCTTAGATTCGTCTATAATGAAAAACGGCCCTTTTGATCATAGTGACAGGTCTAAATATACCCTAAAAAAAGAAATAAAAATCTTTTTGCATAAAAAACCTTGTATCTTATATTTTAAATCACAAATAATAGAAAATAAATTTTATTTATATATTAAGCTTTTACATCGCCATTTGATTATACAAAATATTTCGCGTCCAAACTTAAATATGACAAGATAGATTATTGGTTTTTAATGAAAATATTATTTTAAGTTAAATTATTTTTATATGCAAAGTTTATGAATTTTTTTTTGACTTTTTTAACCTTTTATTTATATTTTTTCATGTTTATAACTGTTTAACTAACTATGTTTGATTAGTAAAAACGGTAAAAAGATTTGATATCCTTAATGGCAGGTTTAATCTCTATATTTAAATCATAACTCTCAAAAAATTGTTGACCTGTGTAATATTTTGAAAATCCTTTAACATATTAAATATGCGTAAGAGCAGTTGCTCATGTTTTTAAAAAATATTTTGGGCTGTATTTAAATTAGCTCACAGAGATCAAACAAGATTTTTAAGTTAATGGCAAAGCTTTGGCCCAGGTCGATTATAAATGCTTCATAAGTCTCAAGGTTAAACCGGGCCATGATATTACGGCATAAGCCACCCGACAAGTTTTTTTCAAAACTGGATATTCATTCTAAGCCCGGAATAAAAAAATATGATTTTGGGAGATTTTTCGCAGGCTTGACATTTTTTAAAAATATCGATAGTCATTTTTCTTGAAGATAGTTAAGCAAAGTAAAAATCGGCCAAACTCGTTGTATTAAGCGACCAGGCCCGGCAATTTTTCGAAATATCCATTAATTTTTATAAATATAAATTTTTTAATTATATTTTTCAACCCACTGGATTACCATTCAGAAAATAAACTGTATCAATTATAGATTAAAAAAACCGGATTGTTTAAATAATTTTATGTATTACAAATTTCTTTCGGTAAAATTAGATGAAGCCTAAATATCCGTAAGGGTTTTAGGTGTCCCAATAATTATATGGTAAAAATTATGCATATCAACCGACCTAAATAAATATATTTGCGCAAAATGGTTAAAAACAAATAATATCTATTCAAGACAATCAAGGGGCAAAATCAAAAACATCAACCTTAGAAAATAAACTTACAGTACAGTGAGCAATAACAAAACTTAAATTTAATGAAAAAAAAAATGCCGGGCAAGTTTCTAAAAGCTTCCAGGAGTTTTTTATTCAAAAAAGGCTTTTTAGAATAAGCCGCTTTTTGAGCAGGAAAAGAGGTTTTTTGTTATGCCCACAAACTCATGGGTATTTTGGGGGAAAGTTGTTAAAAAAGTCCATTTATTTTTCACAGCCATGACTGTGCCTATGTGTTCTGCTCGAAATAAAAATATTATATGAATACAGCCTAAAAATATAAAAAAAATTTACTTCAAATATTTTTGCTCCCAATTTTAATCTATTTTAAACATTTTTTTAATATTTATATTAATTATAGCTTATAAGTTTAATCAAAAAAGAGTAAATGGACTTAAATCCTTAAAATGGAAAGAAGTTTGATCATAAGTCTCAGTAATTCATGGATCTACAGTAAAAAATTAATAATGTTACCCAATCTATTGCACAGGCTACGAAAACCGCTAACGAAAGAAACGTGCCTCTCATGGCATCATCAATCAATACTACTATAAGTATCTCCAGTACCAGCAAGTAAAGTTCGTGTTCTCGAAGAAGTAGCCGTTTAAGCATACGGTATGATTTATCTAGGTGCATTCATTTTCAAAAAAATAAAATTCAAAAAATGGAACAATAATTAATTTAGCAAATGATAGAAAAAAATACAAAACAATTTTTAAAGGTAAAATTACAATTGTTTTTTATGCCTCTGTTTGTACTAAATTAGTACAATCTTAACTATTCACAATCGTTTTTCAAATTAAACTAATAGATTCTAGCCAAGCAATAATATTATTTATATCCGAGGACGTAAAAATTTATAATTATTTAATATTTTTTGTGTTTTGTAGTAAGTATTTGACCAACCGCACAAATATTTTATTGCTTGCATGTCATCTATCTATTAAATTTAGGCAATGTGACTATTAAATTTTTTAAGTGAAAATAAAATTCTTTTTCTGTGTCCCAGGAATACTATTAAAATTTGTTATGAGCCCTACTATCGATTACATTGAGAAAGAAAAATTAGCCTAGGCTATTTTATTATAATTATCAAGTCGAATTTTTGGTGCTGATCAAATTTATCGAATATTAACCAATTCTTTAATATTTTTTTGATCAGTGTTAAAATGAGATTATTTGATTTTGAATATTTGATTAGAAAGACAAACATTTGTAGCGAAATGATTAATTTTTTTTATTTTATTTTATCGTTTTTTATTGTCAAAATTTAATAATCAATTTAAGTAATTTGCTAATATTAGTAAATAAGCGAATAATTTATTCTGATAAACGTAGCAGTTTTAAAAACTTCAAAGATTTTTTATATAATACAAAACAAAACAAGTGGTTTGAGGTATCCCTCATAATTCCCCTTGAGGGGCGCCAGGCTTTAACTCTTTTAACCCGAGCAAAACAATCAATATTGCTCACGGGTTAAATAGTAAGATTTGCTCGCACGCTAGCGATTTAAGTTTTCAGCCTAGGCTCTTCCATTAGGCATGTTTTTTAGAACCTACTGCCTAAGCGGACACCTCACATGCTTCAAAGTGGCTGCATATGTGAACTATTAAAAAAAAGTTACTGTATATGGATTTGAACTCTAAAATTGAAGTTGCAAATATTTTTTCTCCTCCCCTATTTATTTTCTCACTTTCACTTTTAAACTCTTCATAAATAGGAGCAATTTATAAACAATTTTGGAATAGCTCAGTGGCTAACTTTGTCTTACGCTCAAAAAGTTTAGGTTTGGAACCTGTGCATATGCGAGTTTTTTTTTTTGAAAATTATAGTCATGTGCAACCATATGGTGCTGAGTTGTCTGTCCAGGCAAAAGGCCCTAAGCGATATGGCTTAACTAATAGTTTAGGTAGATTGTCGACATGCGACTAGTTAGTCAATAGAATTGCTTCATGGTAAAAGATAATAATATATAATTATATTTTTAGGGTGAATTTTTCTTACTTGTGGGCAACTGTAAATTACAATAAAAATTTCGTTGTTAATTATTATTTTAATAAATGTAGCAGTTTATACAAAATTTGTCTCTCAAGATAGAAACGATAAATTAACAAAAAAAAACACAATTAAATTTTTACGAGGATAGATATAGCTATATTGCAGAGGCATTGTCAACTCAATTCCCAGCAACGTTTCGATCGTGCTCTTATGCGTAATGAGGTATGGCATGTAGGGGTAATATGTACCGGCCAAGAAATCGATCAAAAAGGCATTCGTATAGGAATAGGCTAAGATGCGTTTTTCGAGCAGTTCGTCTTTACTCATGCTAAAAGCTAGCGTTAATATTTAAAATATTGCAAAATACATGACACTTAAACAAGAAATTATATACTTTTAGTTTGGAAATTAATAAATTGGATACAAAAACTCATATTACCCAAGTCTTTATAATTACACGGGTTGGTAAATTTTTGAGAGTTATGAGCAAACAACAGTAATCAAACCTGCATCTCAAAAATTTTCAAATCCGTTTTTTGGAGCAAACTTAGTAAGTCAGCTATATGTAAACTGTGAAAAAGGTAAAAGAATAAAATAATTTTATTGCATATTTACAACTGGCTGTTAAATATAAATTTCAAATAATGCAATATTTGTATTAAAAACTGACAACTTTGTGGGATATTCTGTATCTAAATGCTGGTGTAAGAGCTTTGATACACTAAAAAAAATTTCTCATTATTTGTGATGATAAATATAAGTTAGATTTTTATGTGAAAAAATTCAATTTTTTTAGGTTATTTTTATGATTGCAAAGTGTTTCATTTTGGCCAAAAAGACCTTTAAATAAGGACGGATCTATGGAGCCGAAGAAGAAAGTAGAATGGAATTGCTTGTATATTTTCATTACATTATTTTTCGGACAATGATATTTGATGACTTTTGTATATAAAATAGACAAAACATTAAATTATATAATATCTTCGATAAACTCTTTAATAAAGAGGCAAAATATATTAAATTAAATTTAATGTAAAAAGAAGCACTTATTATTTTAAAATTGTAGTATACTTCATATTTATATGCACCGTAATGAATATAATCGACTAGATTTCAATGCAAAAAAAGAAGGTAAAAACAAAAAAACAAAAAAATGAATAGATATTTTTTATATTTGTGTCAACCTTCAATATGCTCTGTAATTCGTAGAACATATTTCAGTTTAGGACAAAATTTTTTAGGATTATTCAAGCAAAGATGCCCAATTAAAATTAATTAACTTTGGTTTTTTATTTCGCACAGACCATTACTGATTAATTATATTTTTTATTAATTAAACAATTATCGTATGTACATTTTTTATATTTTTTGATTTGCGTTTATTTGTGCCATTTTCCTAGTTCCACATAATGTAATAAACGAAGTCAATTGTAATATTTTAAATTTAACTAAGTTTGGTCGAATTATAAATTTGTTATTTTTAATGGCCTTTGCTCGACATATAAACAATGATAATTAACGAGAATACATACTACATAAACACGCTTTCACAAACACAACATCTACACAGTTTATATTATTTTACTGTTTTGTTGAAAGTTGGCAAAATTCATGATTTGATGCATGATGGGCTAACGAAATGGAATAAATTAATAATAAAGTAAAACTGCAAATTTCAATTTAAACATACTTATAAAACAATATCAGTTAGACTTTATCGTTTATTAAAAACTTTTTGTAAAATTATGAAATTAATTTAGTTTCTCTATTTGTCAAATTAAACTTTAGCAGATATTTAGGTAAAATAATTATATCCCAATCATTTAAATTAATTAGACAAATAAAACTACCTAGTGACGCGAGTTAAAAAAACCTATAACAATTACGCTGGACAAAAATTTGGACAATTTTAAGTATCATTTTTTTGGCAACAATCGTTTATGGTTTTGGTGCGAGATGAATATAAATTTATTAGACAATGCCTCAGTTTTAATTATTCTACGTCAAATTTAGGGGCTTTTATATCGTGCAGGTCATCAAATTTTGAAAGTTATGATTTAACTAAGGAGATTAATCTTGCAATCTTAGGGATTCTAAATCCGTTTGCCGTTTTTTCAAACAAACTTAATTTGAAAAAATTTAAAAAAAAAACAAATAAATAAAAGCAAAAATAAATGAAAACCTTCATATTTACAACAGTTAAAATTAAATTTTAAATAATTTAATTAAAAATCGATAATATATCAATCGTGTCGTATTTTAAATTGGAAGCGAAATTAAAACTATTAAAATGGATGAAAGAGCTGACTAAAAAACTTTATTTCTTATTATTTGTTATAATAAATATAAGTTAAAAGAAATTTTTATGAAAAGGTTGTTAGATTATTTTTTTTTAAGGTAATCTCGAGGTCGCGAAATCTGTATAAGGCCATTTTTTTAATATGGACGGATCTAAGGGGCCAAAGGCGGAAGAAACTAAGAAAAAGAAAAAATCAATATGAAATCAAGCCATCATGGGGATGCTTCATGCTTTTAAAATTCACTTTTTTGAAGTTAGTATTTGTTGACCTGTGTTAAATTTGAAAAAAATTATATATTTAGATCAAGGAAACATTCATTAATAGGGTAAGGCGTTTTAAATTTTTCTTTATTTATTTTTCTTTAATTTCTTATTTTCGTAAAAATAGCGGTTTTCGTAATAAAATCAGATTAAGCCTAAATAACTTGAAAGTAAATTTCTAATTTATAATATTAATCTTTTTTGATATATTTTTATAAGGAATCTATGTAAATACATATTGGTATTTAGTTTATGATATTTTTGGTCATGGGAGAAATATAAAACCTGGGATCATTATCTCAAAAAAATTATCTTCGAACCTTTTGAAAATTCGTTTATGCTTTTTTGTTGTCCAATGTTATATTGATATTTTTTAATATTATAATTCAAATAAACACCTATAAACACTAAATAATACCTCTCTTAGTGCCAAAATTGATTGATTTAATAGGTTGCTAGTCGCTGGGCTAAAACAAATTTCATAAAAAACACCCGTTTTTAGCGTTTCTCCATCGGTTCCCTTACCCTGTGGTGTTTTATAATTGTGTGTTTGGCCATAGCCCTTCTCCAAAATATCATCAGGTATTCGTGAACTTTTATTTGTACGGTCATGGCGGTGTTGGCCATGTTTATCATGCTTTTCGTCCATACGGTGGTTCTTGCGTTTTTTCTTTTTATCCTTAGCTTCACCTTCAAAATCTTTTTCATTAATACCTCTTGATTCAGACCTAAGATCGGGGGTACCATCTTCCAACAAAAACTTAGCGCTACTAGCTTGATTGGCTTGTTGTTGGGCCTGATACAGTTCGATTTGTGTTTCAATTTCCTAACAAGGTAGTTAAAAAATTTTAAAGAATTAATATATAGTTAATCTTATAACAAGCACCAAAAAAAATGTTTTATAAAATTTAATTATACCTTCATAAAATAAATTTTAAATTAACCGTGTACTGACTTTGTTTTATTGCGGAAAAATTTCAAATGGCACAATCATATAGTCAAATTAAACACATTATCGCCTTTAATTTGTTAAGATTGGTTAGAGTAAAATAACAAACTTTTTTATAGCGTTGCAAAAATACGAATTCTTCGATTGTTACATTAGCCGACCGACTGATTCCACCTTGCAGACCTAATCAAAATATTATTGTTCATTAGGTTAGGCTCTATATTGATTAATTACCAAATTAATTGTATATTTTAGCTACTACCTGTTGTTGTAACAATTTAAATTTTAGGTAAGTTTAATTAAAGAAAAAACCTAAAATTTTAAAGGGCTAATTAATGTTGAGCTGACGACTAAATTAAACCCATTTTAAAACAACAAAAAAAATGTATATACCATCAAGGCCCCCTCCTAATGTTGGAATTCCACTGTTTTGGGCATGTAAGTAGACGGCATAAGAACGTTCCTTGAGCACGAGAACGGATACGTTATTACGTTCGCACAAAGCTACAAATTTATTCAACCGGCCGGCGTAATTGGTTGTCAGGGTGCGAGGTTTGGGATTGGTTGGGGTGCTTATGCCTATTGGAAGGAATGTGGAGATAAATGGAAAGATGATAAAAAGGTTAGTTTTTTTAAGCGGTGAAGCATAACAAATTACAAACATTAATTTTAAGTTTTCTTTGATAAATCTATTTAATTTTATAAATTTTGTAAGGTCGTTAAATGTATGCAATGTAACAAACATCTAATTGACATTTAATACCTTTCTTATTGTTTTCAATTTAATTAGAATTTAAATTAAGTGTGTTCTCTTTTAAAACACCACTTTAAATCTGTCCTAAAAATCTTAAAATTTAACTTTACACTATAACAATTTTATTATTTTAAAAGTTAAAATTTTAATATTTGTTAATTTTATAGTATTTTTTTGGTATTAAAATATCACTTGATTTTAAATTTAATAATAAAATGTGGCAAAATTTACTGACATAGAATGGGAGTAATAGGAAACCCGCAAAGAATGTAATATCATTTTTTTATATAATTCCAACGTATTAATTTGGCGACCTTTAAATTATAAAAAAGCCTCAACCTGGGGCTAATTAAAAAACAATAATCGAAATCAAGGAAAAATGCTCGAATGTTTACACTTTACCGATAATAAATAATATTAACATCGATGAAATATTGTTTTTGAACCCTTAATTTAAAAGGTGGAACTAATAATTGAAATATATGACCGACAGAGCAACAATGTATTTACCAAATATAAAGAAATCAAATAAAGTCTAGCAAAATTCGTTTTTCTCTCAAACCGTAACGAGCAGGGCTGGGAAAAAGATTTTAAGGCTATGCTAAAAAATTTTTTTTCAAAAAGTTTAATTATAGTTAAAAAAAAATAATTACAAATAGATACAAAATTTAAGCACAAAATTCTTAACCTAATTACTATTTTTTGATTAAAGCTAAAACCGTATTTTTCTTAATTTTAAGAATAAAAAAAATTTAGCCCAAAAATGTGTTTTTTCCCAGATCTGAATTTATGCTTATTCAAGTACGAAGTTGTTCATTTTAAAAATTGTGGAAATATTATTTATGGCGTATCAAGCATATAACCTCCAGGTTGGTTAGGTGGTAGAGTAGGTATCGGCGGAACAATCAAATCATCGGGTTCCTTGTTGCATATTTTAAGGGTGTTGTACTGCAAATGATAAAAGACAATTAAAATAAATTTGTCCGATTCATGTGTTACTTGTGCCTGAGCACGAAGGCAAGTACTTTTATTTTTTATTAATTCGATGCCGTAATAGTCGTGGCAAAACGCGTCGCCTTTTTCTTTGAATATAGGTACAATTTAACTATGTCGGTAGATAATTGTCGATGCGTTAATATCGATTGATTAGAGTTGCTAACGCCGATATTACCGTTCAGGGAACAGCTTGAAGTTATGTTTATAATACATACCAAATACAATTGCTGGAGGATTTAAAGCAATTTAGGTCAAGAAAAGACTCGGTTTGAAAGAGTCCATGGTGGAAAAGGATATGGATTTATTAATGAGGTTGTAGTCAACATGTGGCCATGGCTAACACCTTCTTCTGCAAAAGAAGGGCTCATCTCATCACCCGCCAAAGCGGCACAAATGAGTCTCATATAGAATTCATGCTAGTCTCAAAACAGCAGCTCAAACAAATCAAGGACTGCAGGACATACCCGTAACTGTGCCAAAGCTACACCACCCCCTTATCATGGACTTCATGTTTCAACGACAGAAAAGCCAACACGCAGGAAATTTTAATTCCTCCTCCAAATCAGATGGTCTAAGCTCAGAGATAGAAACAAAACCTTCGCTATCAGTTACAACTTACCCCGAATACAGCCACTAGGACACAAAAAGTCCAATATACAAGTAGCTTTCTTAAAAATTCAAAACTACAGGCAAGGACATGCTTGGAACAACAAATGGAGGGCGTGACAGAAAAAGAGTTACGATACTGGGTGGTGAAATGAAAAAGCAAAGCTTATGAGTGCAGAAAAGAAAAGGCTGTTGAAACGTTGGAAAAAAATTCAACTGATCAACGACAATTTCAACTATCATCTCCAATGCATAGCTAGAAGTGTCGTGCGTCAAGTTAAGAATGAAATCTACGAAAAAGCCTACAACGAAATGGCCACTAAAGAAAATTTGATATTCAAGATGGCGAAGCAATGGGATAGACGAGAGACTGTGACAGAAATGTAATGTTTATAAAAACCAAAATAAGGCAAGCTTCTCGTCTAATAATCAAGCATCTTGGAGCGATGGAAAGACCTCAAAAAATTGACTAAACAGAACCACAATGCAGTTTAGCTTGAAAAATTCCCCTGAGCTGCAACCTTGTTTATACATCAATCACCAAATCAAAAGTTAGCTTTAAGTGCGCAAGCGGGACAGCAAAGGGATCCCACAACATACCCATTGAAAGCTGGAAATATGTTGGAGGGACATCGACGTTAACAACTCTAGTTAACTCGATATCGCACCAACAAATACCTACCGAGTGGCAAAAAAGTCACATTGTACAGATATTCAAAAATAAAGCGACGCGTTTGATTGTCACGACTGCCGCGGAATAAAACTAATGTCCCATATATTGAAATTATTCAAAAAGATCATAGAAAACAGAATGCAAGATGTTATCGAGATTGGAATTGAGCAATGCGGGTTTATGAGTAGGTCTACCACGGTTTGACATATGAAATGACCTAAGCTTTACTGCTTGCTTCAAGACTTAGGAGATAGCATTCGACAAGTCCCAAGGTAGTATGGTGAGCGTTAAGGAAGAACATGCCCGAGTCGTATATCAAGTAATATAGTGCTTGTATGACAACAACCTTAATTAAGTAAGAAGCTCGGTATGATCTTCAAAGGATTTCACAATCAATAAAGGAGTGATTAAGGTTCTTTTTCCCATTAATTGGGTACCGTGATATCAAAGACCGTTACCACAATAACACCGTGGCACATACTTTACGCACATGACATCCTCAATTTATGGCTCATTTAAAAATTCAGATGCTAGAAAATAATTTGAAAGCGCCTGGAAAGTTAAGTCTTTAAGTCATAAAATTGAACCTTTATTTTGGTACAAAGAGTTATGAATCTAGATTGTCTTATAAGTCCAAGCCTTCGGCAACTTACTTAAAGGCTACCTTTAACCTGACGAAGACGTCGAGCAATAAAGTAAGGAACAAACAAAAGATGGTATGGAAATCGTAGACCGAATTCCTATTCGACAAAAACATACTAATCAGTTAAAGATAAAGCATATACAATAATCATGCAATAATATATGGCCTAAAAACGACAGCCCTTCGAAAAAGAAACGAAAGAAACCTTTAAACAACAAAAATGCGCATGTTACGAAAGTTTCTAGGAGTGAAACGCAAAGACATAATTTGAAATGATTACATAATCAACAGCCTCAACATTACACCAATCAATACAAAAGTTAATAGGCTCCGCTAGTTTGGATCGCAGAACGAAAGGGCGAGCACCATCTTTGCTATCTTATAAACGAAATTAACGTACATAAGTCCAAAGCACGATAAACTCGCTTGGTTCCAAAAGATGGATGCCAGCATGAGATACCACAAATTATACAAGGAATGCATGAATAAACCCAATTGGAAAA
>CM060242.1:4567182-4659775 GCA_030555515.1 Acutogordius australiensis
TCAAACTGAGATGCCACTGCCTAAATGCAAAAATTAAATATGGCTAAAAAATATACTATATATTTGGGAGCGAAGAGGAAATGTTTATCGTATTAGAATATAATATATAATTCTATAATTTTTCCCTTTAAAGATTAATTTAAAATTGTTGAAATAAATACATATATTTTGTGAGTATAAGTGTAAATCAATATAAATAACTCGACGACATTCAAAAAAAATAACATAAAAGGATTGTCTTACACATAATATAATAAAAGGAAAAAATAAATCTACAAAATATTTATAATATTTGCAACAAAATAACGTCTCAACGCATAATAAAAACACTGTTTTATGCAGCCTAAAACCATTCGCTTTTATGCATGTAGATAATGCACGCCCTCCTAAGTTTTAAATATAATCAAAATCTTTTGGCTAAAAATATCGAAAAAAGAAACCTAATATATACCGTTGTTAAACAAAAATTTAACTCAATCATATTTAAAGGTATATATTAATTAATATACCATGAAAAGAATGCCCTTTTTACAAAGCCAAAGAGCGAGAGCGAGACACAAAAATACTAAAGAGAGTATAGTGAATCTCAGGACGGTACTGAAAGGAAGGCACGTTAGGGTGACAGACTCATAGGGGGCCGGTTCAAACCTTATGCCTCGTGGATTGATTCCCGTGTAACATCGGCTGTACCGGTTGTGCTCAATTAGCTATATTCAAACAAAATAATAATATCAATCAATAAACATATAATGATCTTTATTTAAAAATTTAAAAATTAGAGTAAACCAAAATCAAAACTTGTTTTTCTATATATTTCATACAAAATTCAGTTTTAAGAAAATATTCATATTGCATTTTTATGTAAGTATGGAATACATATATTAAAAGAATATATTCAAATATCTATTAAAAATAATCATATATATGGTCAAATTTTATTTAAAGTTTGTGTTTAATTTGCATGTAATATTAGTGGTGTGGGTTAAGATGTGGCCTTACCCATGATAGTTCAAACGTTTATTATGGATCCTTGCAGGAAATGTCAGGTAAGGTTTATGTACCTTGTTAGATGAATGATTTTTCTCCAAAATATGAAATGTGTGTGGCATTGGCCTTTATGGCTTTTGCTCACACGGATATTTATTTCAAAAAATCAAAAGGTAATCAGTAGTTATACAAAAATGATAAGGCTAAAAATGTTGAAGAAAAATGAGAAAGTGAAAGATATAGGTATATGCGTGTATATATATATATATATTTAGTAAAAATAGTATCATAATCCCTGAAGAGGGTGTTTTCACTTTATTATTATTAGCCTGTGATTTTTTTGAAGTTTAATCCGTTAGTCCAAGCGCCTCTGCGGCTGAAATTGCCTCATCGACAGATATCGAGATGACTGAGGAGTCTGAGGTGTTTGAAGAGAAAGAGATATCGAGGATTGGTAGTTCGGGTATGAACGATGTTAAGTATGGTTCGATGTTAATAGAGGAGCAGGTCCATCTTGATGGGAAATCTGCTGGGTTGTTGTCCGTGGGCACCCATTTCGTGTTGAGGCACACGGTTCAAGTACGCAAAGCCCAACTTGGTCAGTAAGTTGGTCATTATATTTTCGAGCGCTAGAGATCGAGACCCGCCCTTTTTTGCTATGTAATAGATGGCTTGCGCATCGGTATGTATTATCGGAGGAAGTGCGTCGTCATAAATTTCTTTGTAGATGTAAGCTGCTACTGCAAAGATTGCGCATTCTTTTACTGAGATATGAGTCTCGTCGGTTATAGTAGTATCTAATAGGAAGTTTATCTGTTTCCACGTTATCGTTTGCATGTCTTCATTGATTACTATACCTCCCGCCGTGTCCGAAGCGTCACAATAAATTTTCACACCCACTGGCGGGTTTAATGGGATTTGCATGGTAAAAAGAGGTTGGAATTCCCTTGCCTTGATGAAGGCCGGGTTCATCATGGGTGTTGTGATGTAGTCAGGGCGATTCCCTATCAAAGCGATGTAGTAGGGGACTGCTAGCCTGGACAGTCCCGTAATCGTGTATAAGTAGTGGTTGAGAAGCCCTAGTAGCTTTAAGGCAGTTATTTTGTCTCGATAAGATGCAGCCTCGACCTCTAGGAGTTTGAATACCTGGCGTATCCTCTTGGCAGCTAGGGAGTTAAGAGAGACAGTTTTCGCTTCCAAGTTGATGTGTGCCCCCAGGTAGTCGATGGTGGGCGTGGGCGTGAGGATGGACTTCTTCCGGTTCACCGCAAACCCCCAACTCTCCAGGACCCCGACCAGCCTAGTGGAATCCCGTTGAACTCCTTCTACCTCATTGCCAAAAATGAGAATGTCATCTAAGTAAAAGAATGCGCAGTCTTTGCAGTAGCAGCTTACATCTATAAAGAAATTTATGACGACGCACTTCCTCCGATAATACATACCGATGCGCAAGCCATCTATTACATAGCAAAAAAGGGCGGGTCTCGATCTCTAGCGCTCGAAAATATAATGACCAACTTACTGACCAAGTTGGGCTTTGCGTACTTTAGAACCGTGTGCCTCAACACGAAATGGGTGCCCACGGACAACAACCCAGCAGATTTCCCATCAAGATGGACCTGCTCCTCTATTAACATCGAACCATACTTAACATCGTTCATACCCGAACTACCAATCCTCGATATCTCTTTCTCTTCAAACACCTCAGACTCCTCAGTCATCTCGATATCTGTCGATGAGGCAATTTCAGCCGCAGAGGCGCTTGGACTAACGGATTAAACTTCAAAAAAATCACAGGCTAATAATAATAAAGTGAAAACACCCTCTTCAGGGATTATGATACTATTTTTACTAAATATATATATATATATATATACACGCATATACATATATCTTTCACTTTCTCATTTTTCTTCAACATTTTTAGCCTTATCATTTTTGTATAACTACTGATTACCTTTTGATTTTTTGAAATAAATATCCGTGTGAGCAAAAGCCATAAAGGCCAATGCCACACACATATTTAAAATGTCCTATTTACACACATATGTAACAATTATTTTATTGTAAACTGAAAAAGGTAACCAAATGTTACCAAAATATTTTTATTTTTTACTTATTTATTTTTAATCCTATGTAACATTATTTATTTACGAGTTTAAGAATTCATAAATTCTAAATATTTTAATCTCGTTATATTATATATAATAATCCTAATTATTTTATTTGTGTAAGGAACATAGGAAAGCGTTCCCTCCTGAGGTCAGCAGGATTAAGTGCGTCTCTCCGCCAATACATGTCTATTAATTAACGCCCCATATTAGGATCATCGCAACATGCAACCTCTTGCAACCATGGCAAAATTCAAAGACCAGTTAAACACCCTCTTCCCTACATTTCACGAAATTCGTGATAATCACGGCAATGTAAGTTAAATTGTTTTTGTATAATACTTAAAAAATTTTGAAGGTATTTAAGTTATTACACTATGTGGAAATAAGATTTGTAAGACAAAAATAATACAAATTGCAAAGCAATATCTATAGTCCGACAACTATTACAAAAGTGAATTAGTTTAGCGCATATGTTATCATAACTTAAACATTTAAACTTAAAGTAAAGAATATTAGTAAAAATTAGTAAAAAATTTAGTAATTTAAAGGCCAAGAGCCGTGAATATAAGAGTTGCAAAGAATAGAGTAAATTTATATTTATTTAGATGTTAAAAATAAATATATAACAAGAAAGTTTTTGCTGTTTCAAAAGTTTAGCATAATAATGTAGCATAAATTTAATTAAACTGTATAAAATTAAACTTTGTATAATAAATAGCCAACCTTAATAATTATGAGTCCGGTGATGAGAATAATTAAGTTACTACATTCCCTATATGTTTGGACTCGGCACCAAAAATCGACGCATTGAATTATTCGGCATGCGCTGCCATTGTAATTAGTGGTTGATGCTTGAAATGAATTTTGTGGTTCGTTTTCTATATACTCAGGATTCAATAAAGGTTTTTGATAGGAAGGAGGCACTGATTATTTGATTATAAAATTATTATATAGATATAGTGCATATAGACAAGCGAGCAAAACTGTAAAACTTTTTAACATTTTTGTTAGTCAGCCAGCTATAAACAAATTCAACGTTCACATGCATTTTTTATGTTTAATAATAATTTTAACCTTCTTTCCCTAATTTTCCATGGCCTTCCCTTTCTTTGTAATGGTCCTTTGATTTTTCTTCAGCACTTCTTGTACGTTCTTGAATATGTAAAAGGATTTTCAGATAAATGTTATAAATGCTTTTGAATGATTGGTAAAAACAAAACGTTACATATAATAATGTCATAGCATCAAATCCTTAATAAGCTGAAGGTAATTTAATATTTTTATAAAAATTAATTTTACTTTTTTTCTTCTCCGCCTTAGGTAAACGATCGTCTGCTTTGGCAGACGATTCTTTCAAACGATGTCCTTTCACGTTTTCAGTTTTAAGTTGTGTTTCACCCTCATCGGTGTACCCGTAATTAACGTTCGCCATTTGAGATTTCTTCACACCGGTAATAATTTTCTTCTTCTTCCTTGTATGATTTCCATCTTTTTGGTTTGTCAGCTCAAATGATTGGTTTTCGGAGCTACTTTTAGAAGATTCGCTTTGACTCCTTTTACGACGTTCGGATTTCAGTTTATGATTATTGTTGTTGTTACGATTCTTTGATCCATACAAAGAATGTTTATCTTTTGCTTCCCTTTTACCTTTCTCTTCAACAAATTCATCATTTTCGTCGGATTTATGGCGATTTCGATGATGAGACTTCGATCGAATATGTCTTTTTTGAGGTTCAGACCTTTGCGTTTGGTCTCGGTCCTCTACTCGTATAGGATACAGGTGCTGCGAACTAGATTGGGTTTGGAGAAAAGGGTGATGACTATACGGTATCATAGGGTTACCACTATGATTGTTAATTTGTTGGAATGCTGCCATAGTTTTCATATGCTCGTCGGAAAGGGATCTCATGGCCGGTATTAGAGTGGGTAATGCCTGATCTGCTCCTTTGCCAAAAAGACTACTCCATAAAGAAGGTTGTGGCTGGTTAGCAAAATTACTAGGTGGGCCAGGACCCATTTGGCCATGGTTGTAATAAGGCTGTTGCTGCATTGGAATTCCTGTGGGAGGCATTGGATATGGGTAACTCGAGGAGTATGAGGGAGGATAATTGTTAGGAACGTTGATCGCCATTTCGCCATCATTTTTGTATTGTCGTCTGCTATGCCGCCCTGATTCAGACGACGCCTGTCTCGAACGATGTTCATTATCTTTTTTAACATCATTATATTTGCCCTCGTTTTCACGCAAATAATGTCGTCTATGGTCACCTTTCTTGTCAGTTTTATCACTATTATGAATGCGATCATCTTCATGAAATGTATCCTTATTGTGATGATGGCCATGTCGGTTAAAATCATTCTGAGAATCTACACATAAGACATACCAAAATTAAGTAAAACAAGAAGCACATATTATAATATCAACGAAGAGTGCAAAAAGAGTATTTATTTTTTTTGTAAAATTTTAAAAAATAATTAAAAATTATTTTGTATGCAAACGATTAAAAATTTGTCAAATTCTTAGCATAAAAAATACATTTTCTGGAATAAAAATATAAAAAATTTTCTTTTAAAAATTTTTTAGAATCACATAAATTTTTGAAAATAAAAACTCATTTCAAGCAGCCTTTAAGCTAACAATTCCTTGGAACTTCAATAATAAAAAATGCCCTTTTAGTAACTTGTAAAAAGCATAATTTTTTAAAAAAGTGTAATGTGAAAATAAAATTTACAAGGCGGAGTAAATGCTACTAAAACAATATTTATAATTTAGTTTAAATGTTTTTAAGAATTATTTTGAGCAATTAAATTATTGGTTTTTATAAAAAACAAAAAAACTTCAGGAAAGAGAACGCGCAAAAACGGAAGAGGATTGCTAAAATATTTATTTTCTTGATAACAAGAAATAGATTTGCAAAAATTTAATTTTTTCTTAACATTTGTAAGGTGGTAGCAAAGTACATAAAATATTATTACTTTTAAAATAAATATAGAAACGTTCGATATCAGCTTAGAGACGTAACAAAATTCTATTTAAGGGCAGGTGCAAAGTGAGTTTGTATTTTAAAAATTCTGAAAAAAAAACTTAATTTTTAAAATTTTTTTTATAAATTTTTGGTTTCAAAAAAGCATTTAATGTACATCATATACTAAATTTGGCAACATTTTAAAAAATTCAAGTTTTTTACAAAATAAAATTATTCAAAATATGGAAAATTTCACGAATAAAACTCACTTTGCACAACAAAATATAAAATTATATAATTGTCAAAAAAATTTATCTTTAAACGAAATAACCTTGCGACATAGGCGCAGCGCCAAAGGGTTGAGCATATGGTTCTTTATTAAATGAGTCAAAATTTTGTGATGGCGTTGAGGTCAGATAATTTTCCCAATCGATAAAAAAAATTTCGTAATTCGTTTGCCGTGTTAAATGATATAGCAAGTGTACAATCTGGGCGAATTTTAATAAGAATTATATTTAATGCTGACTAACTAGCCAGAATAATTTTCATTTAATATTGATAAAATTGAGGAGATAACGTTGTGTATTAAGTTGAAGCTCTATCATCTAAGACCACGTTTAAATTTTGTAAAATTCAAAAAAATTCTGAAAAAACATATATTTCTGTTTAATATTAAATTTAATAGCCTTTTGGGATGCGTCGTAAAAAAGTAAATTTCGAACAAATTAAGAGACTCCTTATATACTTGGAATAAAATGCAATCTATAAAAATACAAAATTAGTCTAATCTTATTTAAAGATTATTCAAAGCTAGCTGTAGAAAAAGCGAGAGCATACATCTAGGTTAGTGTAAGAAAGTAAAATTATGATAATATGTCACCAAATCGATACACAAATTTTTTAAATATTAATTAAATAAAGGCCTGAGAGACAACTAGCTGAAGTTTAAGGTTTATTTAAGCTAATTTGAATGACTAACTTTTTGTTTTCGTAAAATTTTAAAAAATTTCAGTTTCTAATGGAGAAAGCATATTAAATCTATATAATTTAAAAAAAACTTTTTAAAAATTTATAATTAGGCGCGTTCAGACTTATTTCATTTTTTTTAAATTTTTTTAGTAAACTTTTAGAATAACTCTTTGATTGTTAATAACAGTGGCGACTTTTTGTTAAATTGCATTCAATATTAAAAAGCAATATAAGATGAGTTCAAACGTGGTTAAGTAAATTATTTAAAAATTTAAATAATTTTCACCAAAAAGACAACTGCGATAATGAGGCAGAGAACAAACGTTCGTTCTTGAAAAAGAGCGGGTAATGGGTATTTCATGAGCCCGATATAAATCTAAAAATGATAAAATTAAATAAATAGATTAATAAAAAAATATGTAAGGTGATTCGAGCTTCATGTAGCCACGTTATAAACATATTTATGATCAAAATCATTAAAATATTGAAACATTTTGTAAAAAGTGCATCAATATTTTAAAAGACAAATTAGCATTTAAGCACAGATTATACTTTTAATTTAAAAAAGTTTTTTTGAAAAAAAAAATAAAAAAACTCATTTTAACCATGACCGGCCTATATCAAAATTATAAAATAAAATGCTAATTTCAAAAAAAACATAAAAGGCGAACTAAGCCAATCCAAGAGGCGTCCGCGATCAATTTTCGAATTCAAATAACTAATGTTAGTTTTGGTTTATATAACTGCAAGGTAACCTCACTTAGTTTTAAAATGTTAAAACTCGTGTTTAAAATTTTTGAGGTGCAAAATTTAAAATGACTTACTAAAATAAATTGCAAAAATATAAAACAGATTTGGCGAAATTGTTCTAACATTAATAGTATCCTAGAAAACATAATTCTGTTATATGCCAAGTATTGAGAAAAATATTGAGGCCTGTAAGTTACCCGGTATTTTGCACAAATTATGACACCAATCAACAAGCATACGACATATATTGCTACGCCGAGTGGACCGCACAAATAAAAGGCGAATCTCAGCAGTAAGTCAAGATCTATAGATTGCTTAACGCATTCCGACCGTCGACACCATTGATATATCCTAAGGCACGCGTGTATGAAACACACGACACCGCACACGGCTATAAGTATAATGCCGGCGCGCGTAATCAGGTGATTGTGCCGATCAGTCACATGGTTTATAGCCAAAAGTGTCTTAAACAAAAAAAAAATAAATTATATTAAAATTGCACATATATGCAAGTTGTTTTTATAAGTGATAAAAATTTTATATATGCAAAAAGTAAAATTAAAAAAAAATATTGCAAATATTTAAAAAAAATTAAAACTAATTCAAACTATGTGAAATATTTAGTAAAAATAATTAGGAAATTTTTATACAACAAACATATATTAGATAACACAAAGCGAATAATCCAAAAAATAGATATATATTTAAAATAACCGTAATAAGTGATACTTTTAATAATATAAAATTACAAAATTACATTTATATATAAATTAAACGCATTTTACCTGTCTTATAAGCATAAATATAAAAAATTTTCGTTGATTGAAAACTATGAAATCGGTAAATAATATAACGAATTTTTTAAATGTAGAGTCAATGCTAATAATGTCCACCTTTATTAAATTAAGGTGTATTAAAAATTAACAATATCAAACCGGAACAGTCCGATCTTCCATGTAAGCTCTCACAGATCCACTAGGCGCGTTTGAAAAACGATTACCTACGGTCGTCGAAAAGGGAGTTGAGCTATAATAATTTTTGGCATCTAACGTTTCGTATTGTATTATCATAAGAATTTTAGGAGGAATTTCTTCTGAATTCTGAATCCTAGAAATTATAAATCAATGTATATAAATAAAAATAAACATAACAGCATCTGTATTTTTTATAACAAATATAACTCTCTTCTCAAAAAGTTAAAATTTGGGTTTCTCATGTTAACCAGGGAGGAAATGCAGATTCAAAAACGTGTGTATTTATAAAACTAAATTAAATTAATGAGTAAATTAAAAATATTTCGAGTATGAAAATCTATACCTTATAAATGGCAAAAAAAAACATTAATATTTATGAAAACTTATGACTTTAACGTGCCCTAATACCAATTTTTCGCGTTTTTTTATTTGTTCTTCCCCGTAATTTTAAACTCGGATTTTGGAGGAAAACGGGAAAATTAGCCTAAGAAAAATCAATTTTTATTTTACATTTCAATTATGGCTGTTATTATTGATAATTATAAAAATGATAGGGCAAACAATTTACAAAATTTCAATTTTGCTAGCATAGGTAACGTAATAGGGTCTATTTTGAGTATTTGTGCTGATAGGCGTAACAGAGGATATTATGTTTCCATTTGACATAGTAGTCACCGTTGATGATAGATTATTATTATTATTATTAATTTGGACGGTAACAGCTGGGTTCTGTGATTGTCGGACATTCATTTGACTTGGTAATGGATTTGATTGTTGGGTAAAGGTTATGGGTGAAGCAACATTTTCGGCCAAAAAAAACCTCCGGTAAAACGTATACTTTGAGGTAAGATCTTTGATACTGTCTGATTCAATTGTGGTTATTATAAAAATATATAAAATTTTGTTTTAACTTAGATTTATAAAAGATACAATATAATAAAAACCTTAGGTCCGCTAAAAAAATTTTGACCCTTGAAATTAAAAGATAAATTTGGTTTATTTGAAAATTAATTTTCAAATAAGTATTTTGTTAAGCATTTTTAAATATTAAATTTAACGTTTAAACTTTTTGGTCCTATTCAGCTGGTTATGCATTTACTATTAATTGAAAAATGGAAAATAATTTATGACAAAATAACCTTGAATCTCGCTTAACAAAACACACTATTTATAGCCAGAAGTTAAAATAAAAAATGAATAAATTTAGAGTTTTCTTTACACTTATCCATAAAAAGGGGTGTTATACCAACCCATTTAGGGCTTTAAGTCTTTCATTTCGAGCAAAAAATTCAATATTGCCGTCGTCTTAGAAGACCCTAAGATTTCAGCGTAGGCCCTCGCTTAGAGAATATTTTTAGGGCTTAGCAGGTTTCTTAATGTGTACTATTTCCCAAACATATAAGTCTCCTACATCAAGACCTATTGCCGGTGAGAAAGGAGCTTTGTGTTTAAAAGTGAAAAGGAATTAAATTTGTATTTTCGTTTCAACATTCCTGTCAAATTTATAGCAACTTTACATATGTATATATGTAATAAAAATAATATTAAACTTGCGGCTATAAAAGCTCTCCTAATATCCCGTGAAGTTAGGTAGGTCGGTCTCGGGCCCATGGCACTGGCATCTTGAAAATTATTGCTCTCGTGAGCGTATACGTATATGGGAATTGGGATTTGTACAGCAGTTTGTGGAGAACTTGAACTCCCCAATGTACTATGACTGATGGTTATATCTTGTATAAATTAAAAAAACAAAACTATATAAAATGAATTAATAAAATTTAGCGGAAAAATATTTTAAAGGTTTTAAATTTTTTTATACATTTTGCCAAACTTCAAAGAAATTGACAAAAATCAAATCTTCCGGTTATTTAAAGCAATAATAATAATATTACATTTTATATAAACCATATTTTTGAATCTATAAAAGGTTAGGAACGTGTTATAGAGTCTATAAATATTTTTCGAATAATTTATGTCCAACCCGGTAGGTATAACAAGTCAACAAATTTTTGTGAAAAGCTAATTAGAGAGACCTGCATTGTGAGGGGTTTTCAAATTCGTTTAGTGTTTTTTGAAGTCAAAACTTAGAACTAGGCTATAAATATTGAAATATTAGAAAATAAAAAATATACTGAAGTTTTTTTGTATACATATTAACCTTTTAATTTAAACTTAAAATAATTTTTGTTAAAACCAAATATATTTCATATCGTGTTTAAGTTTAGATATTATTTACATGCTGATGTAAGAGCTTGGTATATTAAAAATTTTCATTTATATTCTTTAACTATTACATAAGATTTTCAAAAAAACTGAGTTGTGTCTTGTTACGGTATTTTGGAGATCGCAAAATCGGTCAATTTAGTGAAAATAGGTCATTTTTTCAATACAATCAGATCAGGCGTAAAAAACTATGAAAAACGAAAAAAAATCAATGAGTTAAGGCCATCATAAATTATGTATATTAATAACTTATTTTTTCTGACATTTAATATTTGTTGACTATATTAAAGATACTAATCATCGAATTAATAACTTTATAGTGTAAAAATTAATACACAGCTATAAAAAAGAATAAGGAAATCTTACAAGGCTCAAAAAAGACAATGTTTGAACTGGGCATCTCCCATATTTCATTAGCAGAGATTGAACACTAAATTATTAAATTATAAAAATATCAGATTAATAGAAGATTAAAGATAGGCAACATAATTAATAATTTTTTTTTTAAATTTTAAAATTCTGAATATTAAGGTTTAATTTTTAAAATAATTTTTTCAGAAAAAGTATTTTTTGTGATTAAATTACACTGGACAACAAAAAAAACTACATAAACGATTTTTTAAGGGTGTTGAAAAAAATCTTTTCGTGACAACAATCCCGGGTTTATTTTATTTTCCAATGCCTCCAATTTTTTTACGTGTCCAAAGTTCAAAAAATAATTCTCAAAATTTTTTTAACTATAAATTTTTCAAAAAAAATTATTGGCATATTCAAATTATTATAGCCTAATATTATAGCAATTTAATTTCAAATTATTTAGTCAAAAAAAAGAAAAAATATAAACGCCACTTTATAATGCATGTTATCGTATACCTTTGTTACTACCCATTTGTTTAATGATTTAGAAGCCCAAAATACCCTACAAATTGAATATTCTCAAATTATACCGAATTAACAAAAATCAAAGGCATTGGCTAGAATCCATATTTGCAATTAGCACCAAGAACTTGACCAATTACGATAGTTGCCATAAACAATGCTAAAGATCGTCCAAATTTTGTCAACCAGTGTTATTTTAAAAATTTTAAACAAAAACTAATATTGAGATTAAAAAATCACAATAACACTTTAAAAAACCAATAACCAAAAAAAATTATACAAATTACCTCAATGAGCGAATATTTTTCGAGTGATTTAATAGAAGCTTGCATATAATCGGCTGGAAGTGGACACCTGACAACAGCTGATAGAGCTAGATTTGCACTTAAACATTCACCGGTTAAAGTGTATGCTTGGAACTTAATTTCCAAATTCCTTATATCATCTAAAGCACTTTGCTGCAAAAAAAAAATTTTAAATTTTTTTATAGATTAGTGTAATTGTAAAACCTGGTAAATTACAATGTATTAGTTTAGTATAATGCAAAAGAAATGATGTTTAAGGTTTTCCTCATACCTCTACCCCTTAAATGGCGCCATACCCATTTAAAATTTTGACACTTTTTATTCGAGCAAAGCAATTAATATTGTCAAACGCCGGCGAACTAGGTTTTTAGCCTAAGCCCTTACTTTTGGACATATCGTTCATATTGGTTAAAGCCTACTACGTAAGCAGGCGACTAAGCAGCTTCAAAGGGGTTGCAAATGTATACTCGAAGAAAAAAGCTTCCTGTGTAGGGATTCGAACTCGCAACCTCCTGCATGTAAAACAGGGAGGTTTGTAATTGAGCTACCTGAGCCGACTTGGCATTAAAAAAAGCTAAATTTTAGTCAAAATATATTTTAACAATTAATAACTTTAAATTCAAATTAGTATCACAGCTCATCAAAATTAAGGTCAGAAGCGTGAATTTTATGAAAACATAAAAGAATGCATCCCAATGATGGCCTAATCTCATATATATTTTTTGTTTTTCTTCGTTTCTTCCGTCTTTGGCTCCTTAGATCCGTCTATAACGAAAAATGACCTTATTTGACCAAATTGACAGATCTAAATATACCCTATAAAAAAAGAATTTAAAAATATTTTTTGCATAAAAATCTTTTGTAACTTATATTTTTAAACACAAATAATAAAAAAAACTTTATTAATATATCAAGAACTTACATCGGCATTTTAGATAATACAAAATATTTCGCGTCCAAACTTAAATACGACACGATATATTAATGGTTTTTAATAAAAATATTATTTGAAGTTTGAATTTATAGTTTAAATATCGTGAATATACAAAAATAAAATTTCAATTTATTTTTATTTTTAAATCTTTTGGTTTTATGAACTTTTTAAAATTTTCAATATTTATAACTGACTAACTAAGATTAATTAGTAAATACGATAAACGGATGTGATATTCCAGAAGATGGCAGGTCTAATCTCTGTAGTTAACTCATATCTCTCAAAAATGGTTGACCTGTGTTATAAATAAATTTACTTTATTTCCTAAATTGTTGTTTTGTCCAAAAGCAGCTACGTAAGAATTGTAAAAGATAAAGGGAATTAAATTAGTGGGTATTGTGTTAGAATTTGTAGGAGATTGACTTGTTGCACTAAAAATGGCAGAATAAAAAAAAATAAATAATTATAATAATAATAGAGGAATAAATTTTTAAAAGTTATTATAAGTACAAAGATCAAACCTTATTTTAGAAATTTTCAAATCCGTTAACTGTTTTATCTAATCAAACATAGTTAGTCAACTACATTAAAATTTCAAAGAAAATGACAAAAAAAAACAAAAAAGATTTAAAGACAAAAATAAATTGAAATGCATATTAACAACAGCTTAACTGTAAAATTCAAATTTTAAATAAAACCTTTGTTATTAACCGAAAATATGTTGTGTCGTATATAAGTTTGGACGCGAAATATTTTGTATTATCTAAATGCTGATGTAAGATCTAAATGCTAATCTGAGAGCTTTATATATTAAAAAACTTTATTTCTCTTAATGATATAATTACAAGGGATATTTAAATGAAAAAGATGTTTTTTTTCTTTTTAGGGTATTCTCAATCTGTCAATTTGGTCAAAAAAGCCATATTTTTGGTATGGACGGATGTAAGGAGCTAAGGCCGAGAAACTAAGAAAAACGAAATGTATATTAGATAAGGCCATCATAAAAATCCTATTATGTTTTCATTAAATTTACGGTTGTGCCATTGATATTTGGGACTATATAATAATAATTATAATTATAAAAATAACAATATTAATAACACAAGTCAACAAATATCAATAGCGCAACCGTGAATTTTATAAAAGCATAAAAGAATTTATCTTCAAGATGGCCTTATCTTATATATGTATTAAATTAGTTTCTTTATGCCTTGGCTCCTTACATCCATACATATCACATTTTTTAATACAATTGACGAATAGAGAATACCCTAATAAGAAAAAATCTACGAATCTTTTTTTTATATATCCCTTGTAACTGATATTTATCATATCAAATAGAGAAATAAATTTTTTAGTATATCAAGCTTTTTAAATAAGCATTTAGAACACAAAGTTTTGAGTACACACTCAAAAACGAAAAGATCATTGGGTTTTATAAAATTTAATTTTTGAATTTAACAGTTTAGCTCGTGTAAATATGCAAAAAATAAAAATCAAATTTTTTTTTCAAATCTTTTAAGTTTTTTGACATTTTGTTTTAATTTCTTAAGTTTGATTTGAAAAAAAAAACAATTTTAAAACCCCTAAGATGGCAGGTTTTTTTCCCGTAGTCAAACTCTCAAATATTTGTTGACCTGTGAAATAATATTAGGCCTACGAAGATTGGACGCGTTTAAAATAAAGTGCAAAATACTAAAATTTGGTTCCTTGAAGTTAAAAGGAATTAAAGTTGTTTTACATTTTAGACAAAACACCGCTTCTAAAAATACAAAATGAAATTAATACTAAAATTATATATGTTTAAATATATGGACTATGAAATTAATTATTTTAAACTATTTTTTTTTTTTTGTTATTTGAAAAATTTGAAAAATTAATTATATAATATTTTTGTTGTTATTTTAAAATTCCACTTTAAACGTGACGTGCCGCCAAAGAAGCCTGAATCTTATATTCATTAGGATAACTAATACAACAAATTTAAAAATTGTAATCGGTCACAACTATGTTACAATTTTGAGATTTGAACTAAAAAATAAAAAAATAAATTTTATATGCTATTAAAGTATAATAATAATCATATTAACTTTCCATAAAAAATTTGTAATTTTGTTAGAAAAATCGAAAAGGTTTTTTAGGACACATGCATAAATTTTTATTTTCGCTATTCTGAAAATTTCATTTTTTTATAATTTTTTAAAATGTATTATCCCAGAAAAGGGATTTTATTTTGCATAAAATAAAAGTAACTTTTTAAAAATTTGAGGTTTATTACATAATAAAATTTTTCAAAATTCTAAAAATTTTACCAAAATAAAAACTCATTTTGCATGTGCCCTTATATACAACGTTGGCCTGGTTAGATTCAGAGGTGATTAAGCTGACTACACAACATAAATAATAAATATTATGATAACATGGTAGAGCTGCCCAAAAGCAATGGAATTCGCGATTCAATGAGATCTTTTATAAGTCGACACCAAAAATTGCTATCTGAATAATGGTTAAGGACGCAATAATTGGCGATCATGTTGCAAGCAGTAATGTTGTTGTAATACTAAATAATTAACAAAAATAAATTATTTATCATTGTTTTAGAGAGTATCCTATACGCAATTTTATTTTGCTAAAAAAAGAAACTGTTAGTAAAGTGATATAGACAATTTATGCTTGCCTTAAAAAAAGTTCATAGAAAAAAAGTTTTGAGATTTAAAAACCATAAAATTAGTTAGATGAAACTGAAAATTTCAAATAGAGCACATTTATTTTAATGATTCAATTCACAATGTAAATGTCAAAAATATTTCTATCTATATATATATATATAATGCAATTTAATTATGGTTGGAAAACATTGAAGCATTATTAATCTCATCAAAAATTCATAGTAAATTGAAAATAAATATAAATAAATAGTAACATTTATAAAGTTATAAGTCCAGTGTAATACTATAAAAATATAGGGTGGAAAATAAACAAGCAAACAATCAACTCTCATCAACATTCATTATAAATTCAAGCCTAACATAATCATAAAATACCAAAACTCAATTACCCTAATGTCATAAATTTATGCTAAAAGTTACAAATTTAAATAATAAGGATGTTTAAAAGTAAATTATTTTCTGCCATCAAATAATAATAAATGTTACTCTGCATTCAGCATCTGCAGCTTTAAGCCTATCACGTAATGAGTAAGAATTAAAATTGGATTTCCCCTAAAGAAATTGATAATAATAAAATAATTAAAATTAATAAAATAAAACTAACTGGCTATTAATATCTATATGATATTCAAAAAAATGAGGCTATCATGCTTAATATAAAAATTACATCTTAAGATTTTGATTTTGAATAATCAATTTATAATATTGTTTAATTGTTTCAAGCTAACATTATTAGATAAAACAGTTAGTTTAATCAAAAATTCTGTGTAAATGTTTAGAGTCAAATACATTGGGAGTTCCGGCAGAAGTTGGAAACAAAATGTTTGTGGCAGTACCAAGTGATTGTGCTGAACTTTCAAAATAAGCATCAGGCATTATTTGACTGACTGGCAAACAAACTCCATCCAACAAGGTATAACCTTGTATGCGGTTAAGACAGTTTTGCAGCATAGATACACTATTAGGAGATTGTCTATAAAATAAAATTATTTGAACAAAATTTAATTTTAATAGGATTCAATATAGCAGTATTTTGTGGCTATCAATTAGCATTAAAATTTTATATAAGACAAATATCTAAATACCTTGCAATTTGTAAGTTATTTTTACAAAATATTGATTGTTGCAAACTCTAAAAAATATACAAGTCAATCAAAATTAAAGCCAACCACATTCTAAACATGTTTTATACCTGGTAATTTAAATCAGGCGCATAAGATTCAAGATTAGTAAAATCGTTTGTCAAAAAGCAATCTTTATTAATGCCTCTATTTAATAGCTGGGCTGAGGCAGAAATGGGTATATACAAGCAAATTATAATGGTAAGCATTTTAAAAGAAAAAATATCGATTTATTTCAAAATTAGTAGCAAGGTGTGTGCGACTCAAATTCACCTATAGTTTTAACTATGGCTTATTAGAATAATTAAAATTTTTTCCTTAGCAGGCTAATTTTTAATATTTTTATTTAAATGCAAAATTAACATTTTGTATAAGGGCACGTGCAAAGTGAGTTTTTATTTTCGTAAAATTTTTAAATATTTGAAAAAAAATATTTAGTAAAACAACGCAAATTTTTAAAAAGTTGCTAAATTTAATATATGCACATAAAGTTCTTTTTCTGGAATATAAAATTTTTAAAATAATTTTAAAAAAAATTTAAAATTTTTTTGAGTTTTAAAAATTTTACGAAAATAAAAACTCACTTTGCACGTGCCCTAAGGAAAAAAATATTATTTTAATATTTTGTATAAAAAATTTATCCATGCTTTTATTATATAACAACGATTACTACAAACTAAATTAACATAATAAATAAAAATTGCAATTTGTTTACATTCACGTTGAGGGAAAATAAAGATTTAACATAAATTTCAAGTTTTTAAAAAAATTTGTTAATAAACTTAAACCTAATTCTATTTAATTAGTTTTCACATAATACGTCATAAAAATTTGTACAAGAGTGCAATATTTATATATATTTCATAAAGTGCTTGGCTCTATAAGACCCACAATGCTAATCGGTCAAAAGCTTCTAAACTAAAAAATAAAATGCCTTCAGGTTACAGTTTGTAATTTCTAATTAAAAATACAATAACGCAGTAAGTTTTAATTTATAACCTTTCTTAGCATATATCAACAAAAGTATAATCCGTGTAGATAAAATATATAATTCAAAGATGGCACTTCGAAAGAGTCAAAATAAGCTTTGAAACTTTTATATAAAAATAAAAGTAGGGTTTAGAATAGTGAATCAACTCTGTACGAAACAAAAATCCAAAAAATATTACAACATTGATATATTATTTATTAATAGGTAAAGTTATAGTTTAGGTAGAGGATTCCTAGAATAAGAAAGTGCGGTGTTTGCCTATGCTTTAGGAGATGTTTTTTAGGGTTTGATTAAGTTGCTTAAAATTAGAATTATGTTAGCTTAAGTTTAGGGAAGGTTAGCTTAAAATTAGGGCAAGGTAAGCTGGGCTTAGCTTAAGCTGATGAACTTCAGCATAACAATAACGTTAGACTAGTTTAAAATTAAGTTTATGATAATAATATGCGAGCTAAATTAGTGTTTGCAATTAAATTTTTTTGTAGTTTCCTTTCGTGTTACAAAATTCTTACTACTATTTGCAGTAAACTACAGAAAATAAATAATAAATGAATGGATAAACAATAAATTTTATAGATGTTTGAAATCAATCACATAAATATTTTTATAAAGAAATATTTATCAATGCAAAGAAAATCTTGACAAGCCATAATAAGAAAATTTTTTATAAGTGATTAATCAGCGGAGCTAGAATAATTGTTAAAATGAAACTACATCGCCTTGTGTAATTACCATGCTATTTATAAAAAACTGACCTAATAGTGGAGCTCTACAAGATTTGGCACAAAAATATTTATGCTACTTTTATTTTACTTTGGCGATATTCCACACAAATTAATGTCTTCAAGACTAGTTACAAAATAATTTTAAATATGAATATGTAAGGCTGCAACTAATACTTTTTTCAAAATTGTAAAAAAGATATTTCTATAATAAAATTTTTATGGCTGCGGCTTGTGGAAAAAAGGTTTTGACGAAAAAAATTGCACGCATTTGAATAACATTGAGGCGGAAAAAATTTTAAATAATAAAAATTCTTAAAATTTTTTAAAAAAAAAATTTTTTTTAAACATATTTTGTTAGGCATATCCTAGAACGACCAAAAACCCTAAATCATTCTTTGATATTAGATGCTAAAATTTTTTATATTTTAGAAATATTTATTTTACAATTATGAAAGTAGTATTAGCTGCAGCCAATCATGTCATTTAATTTTGTAAATAACATGCTCAGATTTAAAAGGAGTTTTAATGTACATGTGTTTTATTAAAGGTAGAGCGAGTCACTGCTAAACCTTGTCAACGACAACCTATTTTTATTTTAATATTTTTTAAAGTCACACCTCCTTTTAAACATTCAATATTAATTTAAAAAAAAGATGAAAATCTATTTTCTAGTAATAATGCTCAAATAAATTTTAAACTGCTATAACACTATGTCAGAAAATTAGAGTCTTAAACTGCTTCAATAATTTGCATGATGTTCATATATATATATATATATATGGTCAATTCCACCTCAATCCAGCAAGTCCGGGAGGGGTACCCCTTTTGATTTGACTGAAATTTTGCATGAAGGTAGTATCTAAGGGTATCTCATAATCTGGAAATTTTTTTTGACCGGAAGTGGTTTTTGACCGAGATAGGGGCAAAAGAAAAGAAAATTGCAAGGTGAATTTTCACATTTGATGCAACTTTGCGAGGTTATAAGTCAAAAGGTATTATAGCTAGAGACTTAATTTTGTTTATATATAAGAAGTTAGACATAGGGGCAAATATGTTAGGCTATAACAGTTTTATTTCAAACTATTGTCAATTTTGGAAAGAAAAGGGGAACTTTAGAACAAAAAAATTGGTAATTTTCAGTATTTTGCTCCTATCTTCTAAGCCGACTTTCTGGGTCACTACCAAACCAATTTGAAAATTTAAAATTGCATATTATACATAAGACATCACTATATAACATAAATTTCCCCCAACATTTTTTAACGTACCCATAGCTTTTTATGAAATAAAAACCAAAGTTTGCCAGGTTTTTTGAAATTTTAAGGTGTAAAAAATAAAAACTTAAAATTTTTATGCTTATATATGTTAACTTTTACTAGTCATTTTTAGTTTGATGAACAATATTAGAATATGTACATAATTCTCAATATTTATCCTCGGCAAAATTCAAAAAATTTGTTAAATTTATTGTATAGAAAAAAATTTAAGAGGATTTTAGAAAAAATAAAAAGGTAAAAAAATTTGTAAAAATTTATTTTTTTCTATTATTTAATAGTTTTTAAATAAAACAGCCTCAACAACGTTAAATCTGACAAAAATAAGTAAAATAGAATATATTTGGCCTATTTAGAATATTATGATTTAACAGATTTTCTTTTTTTATGATTATCAACAAACTTAAAATAAACGTAAAAAGTCAATTATTTTATGAAACATAGTGATATGGTTTTTTGATATTATAATTACATAAAAGAAGTCAATCTTAGGGTTAAACAACCTTAAATGATTATAACGGGCAGAATTAGCTTCAATGATGAATTTTAAGACTAAATATTGGACCCAATTTAATATTAACAAAATATAGACATTCAGTCTTTTTTACTAATTTTTACAAATGCCAAATATGTTTTTGAAAGGCTATTTAGAGCAAGGCACACCATTTATATCTAATTGACCTTAATAAAGTTTAAAACCCAACAATTTAAGTTCCAATTACATTTTAGTGTTATAATATAGACGCACTAAACCTATTAAAGAAAGAGGAAATATTACTGTTACTTGATTCTATTATGGATTTGGGCATTGACCTAAAGTTTTTTATAACTAAATGCGTTCCTTACGAGTTTTAACACAAGAATGTGTTTTAATAAATACATTAAATTACAAATTTAATAAAAATAATGGAATGATTTAATAATCTCATTTTTTTTATAATTTACCTATCTAGTTCTTTTAAGATTTTCTATACATAACATATATACTATTTTTTTAACACTTTAACAGGCAAAATATGACTGATTATATAGGTTCTAGATATTTTTAGATAATTATGCAAAAATAATAAAAAAAATAAGCTTGCACAGACGAATACAATCTGCGTTAGTTTTTTGACACCTGAAAATTTGCTGTTTTTTGGCAAATTTAGGTATTTTTATTGTAGAAGCGTCAAAATCGAGTGAAAAAAGGTGGGGCTATTATATGTTATTAAGCGATATTTTATCTATAAAATAAATGTTAAATATTAAAAAAAGATTGGCTGGTTAACCAGAAAGTCGATTTTGAAAATTGGCAAAATTTTCACTTTTTTCGGTTTTGAGGTTCACTTTTTCAATAAAAATTTAATAATAGTAATAATCAAATAAATCAAACTATTATGGTCTAACATAATTGCCCATATGTCCTGCTTTTTAATACTGTGAAATTTGGCAATTTGGCATATTCCAATATAGTGCAAAGGGCATAAATATGTTTCAAAATTAAGGCAAAAAATTAATTTTTTTAAATTTTGTAAAAAGTCATGCCGGTCCCAAACTTTTTAAATCATATATTCATTAACATTATTAAGGGCCATATTTTATAAATTTTTCAGAAAATTTAAAGATACGTTTTTTGAGCTATTTGTGTCTAAACTTAACTTTAATTTTTTAGTAACTTAAAAAAAAAATTTTTTAAATATTTTTTGCATCTAAGGTAGCCCTTATTACGATCTTCAAAATAAAAAAAAATTATGACCCTAGCTACAATACTTTTGATGATACATGCGGGCAAAGTTGCCTCAAAATTTTTTTTTGCAAAAATATGAAAAATATTTTTGCTCATATCTCGGTCAAAAATCACTTCCGATAAAAAAAAATTTAGGTTTTTATCAGCACCCAAGGACCCTACCAGTGTACCAATTTTCAGCTAAAACTGAGACTTCAAGGGAAAAAGTTTGTCGATTTGAGGTGGAATGGACCATATATATATATATATATATATATATATATATATATATATATATATATATATATATATATATATATATATATATATATATATATATATATATATAGGTCAATTCCACCTCAATCCAGCAAGTCCGGGAGGGGTACCCCTTTTGATTTAACTGAAATTTTGCATAGAGGTAGTATCTAAGAGTATCTCATAATCTGGAAATTTTTTTTGACCGGAAGTGATTTTTGACGAAGATAGGGGCAAAAGAAATAAAAATTGCAAAGTGAATTTTCCCTTGAAGTCTCAGTTTTGGCTGATATTTGGTACAATAGGATCCTAGGGTGATAAAAACCTAAATTTTTTTTGACCGGAAGTGATTTTTGACCGAGATATGAGCAAAAATATTTTTCATTTTTTTGCAAAAAAAAAATTTGAGGCAACTTTGCGCGCATGTATCATCAAAAGTATTGTAGCTAGAGTCATAATTTTTTTTTATTTTGAAGATCGTAATAAGGGCTACCTTAGATGCAAAAAATAATTTAAAAAATTTTTTTTTAAGTTACTAAAAAATTAAAGTTAAGTTTAGACACAAATAGCTCAAAAAACGTATATTTGAATTTTCTGAAAAATTTATATAATATGGCCCTTAATAATGTTAATAAATATATGATTTAAAAAGTTTGGGACCGGCATGACTTTTTGCAAAATTTAAAAAAATCAATTTTTTGCACTAATTTTGGGACACATTTATGCCCTTTGCACTATATTAGAATATGCCAATGTGCCAAATTTGACAGTATTTAAAAAGCAGGACATATGAGCAATTATGTTAGACCATAATAGTTTGATTTAATTAATTACTACCATTATTAAATTTACAATGAAAAAGTGAACCTTAAAACCGAAAAAAGTGAAAATTTTGCCTGTTTTCAAAATCGACTTTCTGGTAAACCAGCCAACTTTTTTTTAATATTTAACATTTATTTTATAGATAAAATATTGCTTAATAACATATAATAGCCCCACATTTTTTCACTCGATTTTGACGCTTCTACAATAAAAATACCTAAATTTGCCAAAAAACAGCAAATTTTTAGGTGTCAAAAAACTAAAGCAGATTGTATTCGTCTGTGCAAGCTTATTTTTTTTAATATTTTGGCAAAATTATCTAAAAATATCTAGAACCTATATAATCAGTCATATTTTGCCTGTTAAAGTGTTAAAAAAATAATATATATGTTATGTATAGAAAATCTTAAAAGAACTAGATAGGTAAATTATAAAAAAATGAGATTATTAAATCATTTCATTATTTTTTTAAATTTGTAATTAAATGTATTTATTAAAACACACTTTTGTGTTAAAACTTGTAAGGAACGCATTTAGTTATAAAAAACTTTAGGTCAATGCCCAAATCTATATGCCCATAGAATCAAGTAACAGTAATCAGGGCTGGGAAAAAAAACTAAATGGGCTTTTTTTTAACAAGTTTTTGGGTTTTTTTTTCCAAATGCTCACAAACTCGTGGGCAGGGCAAAAGAAAAGCCCCTTTTCTTGCTTAAAGAAAAGGGGCATGTTTAAAAAGCCCCTTTTCTTAAAAAAAACTCCTAGGAGCTTTAAGAAAAAATAACCCACCCATCAAAATTTTTTAAAATTATTATAGAAAACATAAAATGGGTTTTGGGGGGCTCTTTTTAAGAGCCACTTTTTGTGGGTTTTTTTTGGCCCCTTTTCTTAGTAAGGGCTTTTTTTGAATTCTTATTTTGGCCCTTTATATTTGCCCCCTTTCTTTTTTTATGTTTTAGGGGAAAAAATGAGCCAAAGTTTTTTGGCTCATTATTTTCCCAGGCCTGACAGTAATATTTCCTCTTTCTTTAATAGGTTTAGTGCGTCTATATTATAAAACTAAAATGTAAGTGGAACTTAAATTGTTGGTTTTTAAACTTTATTAAGGTCAGTTAGATATATATGGTGTTCCTTGCTCTAAATAGCCTTTCAAAAACTTATTTGGCATTTGTAAAAATTAGTAAAAAAGACTGAATGTCTATATTGTGTTTAAACTAAATTGGGTCTAATATTTAGTCTTAAAATTTGTCATTGAAGCTAATTCTGCCCGTTATAATTATTTAAGGTTGTTTAACCCTAAAATTGACTTCTTTTTATAATATTAAAAAACCATATAACTATGTTTCATAAAATAATTGACTTTTTACGTATATTTTAAGTTTGTTGATAATCATAAAAAAAGAAAATCTGTTAAATCATAATATTCTAAATAGGCCAAATATATTCTATTTTACTTATTTTTGTCAGATTTAACGTTGTTGAGGCTGTTTTATTTAAAAACTATTAATTAATAGAAAAAAATTAATTTTTACAAATTTTTTAACCTTATTATTTTTTCTAAAATCCTCTTAAATTTTTTTTTATCCAATAAATTTAACAAACTTTTTGAATTTTGCCGAGGATAAATATTGAGAATTATGTACATATTCTAATATTGTTCATCAAACTAAAAATGACTAGTAAAAGTTAACATATATTAGCATAAAAATTTTAAGTTTTTATTTTTTACACATTAAAATTTCAAAAAACCTGGCAAACTTTGGTTTTTATTTCATAAAAAGCTATGGGTACGTTAAAAAATGTTGGGGGAAATATATGTTACATAGTGATGTTTTATGTATAAAATGCAGTTTTAAATTTTTAAATTGGTTTGGTAGTGACCCAGAAGGTCGGCTTAGAAGATAGGAGTAAAATACTGAAAATTACCAATTTTTTTGTTCTAAAGTTCCCCTTTTCTTTCCAAAATTGACAATAGTTTGAATCAAATTAATAAAACTGTTATAGCCTAAATTTGCCCCTATGTCTAACTTCTTATATATAAACAAATTTGGCACTTTTAAATATTTTAATATATTACAGGGAGCAAATTTTTGTCTAAAATTCAAAAAAAAAAAAATTTTTTTTTGAATTTTTTAAAAAGTCTAGTCGGTCCCATACTTTTGAGTTCACATATTAATAATGAATACTAAGGACTGTATTTCAGCAATTTTTTAAGAAATTCAAAAATACGTTTTTTTAGTTATATCAAATTGAATGTTTTTTACAAAATTGTAAAATTTCAAAAAATAATTTTAAAATTATAAACACATGCAAGATAGCCCTTATTGTCCTCTTCAAAATAAAAAAAAATTAAGTCTCTAGCTATAATACTTTTTGACTTATAACCTCGCAAAGTTGCATTAAATGTGAAAATTCACTTTGCAATTTTTATTTCTTTTGCCCCTATCTTCGTCAAAAATCACTTCCGGTCAAAAAAAATTTCCAGATTATGAGATACTCTTAGATACTACCTCCATGCAAAATTTCAGCCAAATCAAAAGGGGTACTCCTACCGGACTTGCTGGATTGAGGTGGAATTGACCATAGATTAAGTTTTTTCATGCCTCCCGACCCGGTGAATTTTATATATGGTCAATTCCACCTCAATCCAGCAAGTCCGGGAGGGGTACTCCTTTTGATTTGATTGAAATTTTGCATGGAGGTAGTATCTAAGAGTATCTCATAATCTGGAAATTTTTTTTGACCGGAAGTGATTTTTGACGGAGATAGGGGCAAAAGAAAAAAAAAATGCAAGGTGAATTTTCACATTTGATGCAACTTTGGAAGGTTGTAAGTCAAAAAGTATTATAGCTAGAGACTTAATTTTTTTTTTATTTTGAAGAGGACAATAAGGGCTATCTTTCATGTGTTTAATGTTTTAAAAAATTTATCTTAAATTTTTAAAATTTTATGAAGATTATTCAGTTTAAAATAACTAAAAAAGCGTTTTTTTAAATTTCTTGAAAATTTGCTAAAATATATTCCTTTATATTCTTTATAAATATTTGAACTCAAAAGTCTGGGACCGACATGACTTTTTTTAAAAAATTAAAAAAAAAATTTTTTATTGATTTTCAGACAAAAATTTGCTCCCTGCACTATATTAAAATATTTAAAAGTGCTAAATTTAATTATATATAAGAAGTTAGACATAGGGGCAATTATGTTAGGCTATAACAGTTTTATTTATTTAATCATACTATTGTCAATTTTGGAAAGAAAAAGGGAACTTCAGATCAAAAAAATTGGTAATTTTCAGTATTTTACTCTTATCTTCAAAGCCGACTTTCTGGGTCACTACCAAACCAATTTGAAAATTTAAAATTGCATTTTATATATAAAACATCGCTAAATAACATAAATTTCCCCCAACATTTTACCACGTACCCATAGCTTTTTATGAAATAAAAACAAAAGTTTGCCAAGTATTTTGAAATTTTAAGGTGTAAAAAATAAAAAGTTAAAATTTGTATGCTTATATTTGTTAACTTTTACTAGTCCTTTTTAGTTTGATGAACAATATTAGAAATTGTACATAATATTCAATATTTATCCTCGGCAAAATTCAAAAAATTTGTTAAATTTATTGTATAAAAAAATTTTGGGAGGATTTTAGAAAAAATAATAAGGTTAAAAAATTTGTAAAAATTTATTTTTTTTCCTTTATTCAATAGTTATTATATAAAACAGCCTCAAAAACGTTAAATCTGACAAAAATAAGTAAAATAGAATATATTTGGCCTATTTAGAATATTATGATTCAACATATTTTCTTTTTTTTATGATTATTAACAAATTTCAAATAAACCTAAAAAGTCAATTATTTTATGAAACATAGTGATATGGTTTTTTGATATTATAAATACATAAAAGAATTCAGTTTTAGGGTTTAACAACTTTAAATGATTATAACGGGCAGAATTAGCTTCAATGATGAATTTTAAGACTAAATATTAGACCCAATTTAATATAAATAAAATAGAGACATTCAGTCTTTTTTACTAATTTTTACAAATGCTAAATATGTTTTTGAAAGGCTATTTAGAACAAGGCATACAATATTTATCTAACCGACCTTAATAAGGTTTAAAACAATTTTATTTCCAATTACATTTTAGTTTTATAATATAGACGCACTAGACCTATTAAAGAAAGAGGAAATATCACTGTTACTTGATTCTATAGGCATATGGGTTTGGGCATTGAACTAAAGTTTTTTATAAATAAATGCGTTCCTAACGAATTTTAACACAAGAATATGTTTTAATAAATATAACAAATTACAAATTTAATTGGAATGATTTCATAATCTCCTTTTTTTGTAATTTACCTATCTCGTTCTTTTAAGATTCTCTATACATAACATATCTACTATTTTTTTAACACTTAAACAGGCAAATTATGACTGATTATATAGGTTCTAGATATTATTAGTTAATTATGCAAAAATAATAAAAAAATAAGCTTGCACAGACGAATACAATCTGCGTTAGTTTTTTGACACCTGAAAATTTGCTGTTTTTCAAATTTAGGTATTTATATTGTAGAAGCGTCAAAATCGAATGAAAAAAGCTGGGGCTATTATATGTTATTAAGCGATATTTTATCTATAAAATAAATGTTAAATATTAAAAAAAGGTTGGCTGGTTAACCAGAAAGTCGATTTTGAAAATTGGCAAAATTTTCACTTTTTACGGTTTTGAGGTTCACTTTTTCATTAAAAATTTAATAATAGTAATAATCAAATAAATCAAACTATTATGGTCTAACATAATTGCCCATATGTCCTGCTTTTTAAATACTGTGAAATTTGGCACTTTGGCATATTCCAATATAGTGCAAAGGGCATAAATATGTCTCAAAATTAGGGCAAAAAATTAATTTTTTTAAATTTTGTAAAAAGTTATTCCGGTCCCAAACTTTTGAAATCATATAGTTATTAACATTATTAAGGGCCATGTTTTATAAATTTTTTAGAAAATTTAAAGATAAGTTTTTTGAGCTATTTGTGTCTAAACTTGACTTTAATTTTTTGGTAATTCAAAAAAATTTTTTTTTTAATATTTTTTGCGTCTAAGGTAGCCCTTATTACGATCTTCAAAATAAAAAAAAATTATGACTCTAGCTACAATACATTTGATGATACATGCGTGCAAAGTTGCCTCAAATTTTTTTTTGCAAAAAAATTAAAAATATTTTTGCTCATATCTCGGTCAAAAATCACTTCCGGTAAAAAAAAATTTAGGTTATTATCAGCACCCAAGGACCCTACCAGTGTACCAATTTTCAGCCAAAACTGAGACTTGAAGGGAAAAAGTTTGTCAATTTGAGGTGGAATTGACCATATATATTATATATATGAGCACGAAGTCAGTTTTTATTTTGGTGAAATTTGCAATATTTTTATTTTGCCATAAAACGCAAATTTTCAAAAAGTTGCCATTTTATATATGGACATAGAATGCTTTTTATAAAATATAAAATTTTTAAAAAAATTTTATAAAAATTTTAAATTTATTTTCAAAATTTTACGAAAAAAACTCACTTTGCACGTGCCCTATGGTCAATTTCACCTAATCAACATTTTCCTTCAAGTCTACATTCAAAATTGTATAAAAAAATATTTTTAAAATAAAAAAATTTTGGCAGCTAATATCTAAAAAGAGAATATGGGTTTTTTGGTCGTTTAGGATATGCTTAACAAATTATATAATTTTTTTAATTTTTCATATGAGCAAAAATATTTCACATTTGCAAAAAAAATATTTGAGGCAATTCAGCACGCATGCATCAAAAGTATTGTAGCAAGAATAATTATTTTTTTTTATTTTTAAGATGATAATAAGGATATAAGAATTTTATTTTTAAGTTACCAAAAAATTAATTATATTTAAGCACAATTAGAAAACCTTTAAATTTTTTGATTTATAAAATAATGACTTAATAATATAATGTTCTATTATTCATCGCGGTGATGGACGTGATCTCAAAGAGCGTTGCCACAAATCCACCGTGGCACATACTGTACACTGACGACATTCTACTAATAGCTGAAAACCCGCAGGAGATGTGTGAAAGTCTGAATAATTGGATAAAAGCGATTGAAAAGCTAGGCCAAAAAATAACAAAGACAAAACTGAATTGATAGTTTTCGGAGGCTCAGAAGGTGAACAACTGGTAATTAACGATGACTGGTCTCTCAAATCAAAGCCAACAGCAACCTACCTATGTGCTTACCTACAATCCGATGAAAACGTCGAGCAAGAAGTTAGGAACAAACTCAAAATTGGGTGGCTAAAATGGAGATCGTTGACAGGTGTCCTGTTCGACAAAAATATACCAATAAAAGTTAAGGGCAAGGCTTACTCAAACATAGTACAACCGGAAATAACATGCGGCTTAGAAACAACAGCGTTAAGGAAAAGCGACGAAAGAATACTACAAACGATGGAAATGCGCATGCTGCGGATGTTTCTCGGGGTGACTCACAAAGACAAGATCCACAACGATCATATATTTGGAAGTTTACACATAACACCCATACAAAATAAAGTCGAAATCCACAGACTCCGATGGTTTGGACACGTTATGAGGCAAAAAGACGGGTATCTAAGCTATCTGGTAAATGCAATTGAAGTACAAGGCAAGAATAAAAGGGGCAGACCTAAACTCACCTGGTCTCAAAGAGTAGACGTTAGCATGAGATGTCACAACCTAAATAGAAATGAGTGTAGAGAAATAAATGGAGACTTAAATTGAGCTCACTGCCTTAATGGCAAAAAGCTAACAATGAAAAAAAAATAAACATATGTTTTCAAAAGTCTAAAACCGGCATAACTTTTTAAATATTTTATAAAAATCAATTTTTTTTGCGTAATGCCCTTTGCACTTTATTAAAATGTGCCAATATGCCATATTTGATAGTAATTTAAAAAGCAGGACATAGAGGCAATTATGTTAGACTAATGGTTTGATTTTTTAGATTTATACTTTTATTAAATTTATAATAAAAGTGCACCAAAAAAAGTAAAAGTTTTGCATGTTTTATGACTTTCTGGTTGGCCAGCCAACAGTTTTTTAATATTTAGCTTGCATTATATTAATAGATATCTCGGTACCCCAAGTAGCCCCTTTTAATTTGGCGCATAAAAACACCAAAATTTGCCAAAAAACAGCGAGGGGTCTAAAAACTAACGCAGATTGTAATCGACAGTGCAAGCTTATTTTTATTATTTTTGCATAGGGCACGTGAAAAGTGAGTTTTTATTTTCGTAAAATTTTGAAAATTCTGACAATTTTTAAAAATTTATTTTTTTTTTCAAAATTATCTCAAAAATTTTTTATTTCTAAAAAAGCATTTTATGTGAATATATAAAATTTGGCAACTTTTTTAAGATTTGCGTTTTATTACAAAACAAAATTTTTCAAAATTTTGAAAATTTCACGTAAATAAAAACTCACTTTGCACGTGCCCAGAACCTATTATATCAGTCAAAATTCTTGTTTAAGTGATTAAAAAATAGAATATACGTTATGTATAGAATATCTCAAAATAACAAAATAGGAAAATTACAAAAAAAAGAAGAAAACATAAAATCTTTACATTATTTAAATTAAATTTGTAGTTCTTTACATTATTCAAAACATAATCCTGTGTAAACATTTGTTAAGAACACATTTAGTTAAAAATCTTTGGGTTAATGCCCAAACTTTTATGTCTGTAAAATCAAATAATAGTAATATTTCCTCTTTCTTAAATAGGTCTGGTGGGTCTCTACTACGAAACAGCAAGATGTAAACGGAATAGGGTTGTTAGATATAGATTGTATGCCTTGTTTTAAATACCATTTCATTAAGTGCATAAAGTTAGTAAATACTAAATGTCTTTTATTTATTTAATGGGTCTAATAATTATTTTTATAAATTTATTAGAGAAGCTATGCCCGTTATTATCTTTTGTAGTTAATTAACCCTGTGTATCCTAAATTTTTAACCCTTTACTTTAATTTTTAGTTTCTTGATATGAATAAAAAACAATATCTGTCAAATCTCATTGTTCCAGGCCAAAAATATTCTAGTTCACCATCATTAAAATTAACGTTGTTGTGGCCGATTTTTTAAAAACTAATTAATAAAAGAAAAGTTTTTACAATGTTATGAATCTTTTTTATATACAAAAATAAATTTAACAAATTTTGTAAATTTTGCCAAGGATAAATATTAAGAATTATGTACGATGTTTCATATTGTTCATAACTATAAAGGAATAGTAAAAGTTAACAAATGTAAACATACGGCTTTTAAGTTTACACCTTAAAATTTTAAAAAAACTTGGCATTTGTTTTTATTTAATAAAAAGCCTTGGGTACGTTTAAAAGTTGGCCTTATATAGCGATGTTCTCTTAAAATGGGTTTGGTAGTGACCCAGAAAGACGGCTTTGAAGATCGAATATTACCAGTTTTTGATGAAGTTCCCTTTTTCTTTCCAAAATTAACAATAATATAAAATAAATAAAACTGTTATAGCTCAACATATTTGCCCCTATGTCATTAAATATAATCATATATGGCACTTTCAAATATTTTAATATAGTGCAGGGAGAAAATTTATGTCTAAAAATTAAATAACTATTATTTATTTGATTTAGAAAGTCATGTCATTCCCAAATTTTGAGGTAATTATAATGAATATTAAGGAGTTGTTATATCAAATTAAATGTTCTTTAAATATAAAATTTTGAAATATATTTTTTAAAATAATGAAGGCCCTTATGTTCTCTTTGAAAAAAAATTAGTCAGTAAGAAACTTTTTGACCTATAACCTCCCAAAGTTGCATCTTATGTGAAAATTTACCTAGCGATTATTTTTCTTTTGCTCCTACCTTCGTCAAAAACCACTCCCGGTCAAAAAATTATAAGATTTTAAGATACTAGATACTACCATGCAAGATTTTAGCCAAATCAAATGTACCCCTCCCGGAATTGTTGGATTGAGGTGGAATTGACTATATACCTCTTTTTTTTCCTAGTTTCACGCGCAAAGTTAGACCCTTTATGTCCATTTTGACAAGATTTATACATTTTTTTCTCATATATCACTCAAAACATACATATTTTATCTAAATCATAATTATTTCAAGATCTTAAATCATCATTAACACAGATAAATATCAATCATAAAAAACAAGTTAATGTTAAGGCATACATCCCCATGATGGCCTATCTCCTATATCTTTTCCGTTTAATTCTTCAGCTCCTAAGATCCGATAACAAAAAAATGGCTTTTGATTTGTGATCTTGAGAATATCCTAAAAGACAAGATTTTTTTTATAAATCCCTTGTAACTAATATTTAATAGCTCCAATATGAGAAATAAAACTTTTACATATCAAGCTCTACATCAGCCTTAAAACAGAATACTCCGCCTCCAATTTAAATACGACACGATATGATATCGGTTTTTAATAAAAATATTTTTTAATTTAATTCAACAGTTTAGCTGTTAAAATACAAAAAAAAATATTTTTTATTTTTTTGACATTTGTTTCCCAAATTTTATTAGCTGACTAAATAAGTTTACAGCAAACGTAAAAATCCCTATGATACAGGTATGATCTCTGAAGTTAGCTACTCTCAGAATTTTGTTCATGCTATACAAAACATTTGGCACACCAAGTACGACATCATATACTATCGAGTTTCAATAAAAATTATATTTAAAGTTTAAACATAACGTTTTAGCTATTGTAAATATACAATATTAATTTCAATTAATTTTTGTTCATGAATCTATTAATATTTTTTTCAAAAGTATAGCTGCCTTACAACATTTAAGGGCACGTGCAAAGTGAGTTTTTATTTTCGTAAATAAAATTTTAAAAAAATTAAAAAAATTTTTTTTTTTTAATTTTTACAAAATTTTTTATTTTGTAAACAGCATTTTATGTTAACACATCTGTTTTTTTTTAATTTGCGTTTTATTACAAATCAAATATATTTCCAAATTTTGTAAATTTCACGAAAACAAAACTCATTTTGCACGTGCCCTAAATAAAGTAATCAGTGACTATTTTTTTAAGAGAACAGGTTTGGTCTCTAAGGTAGCTTATGACTCTCAATATTCATGACCTATCAAATTAAATATTAAAAAGGTTAAAACTATCACTAGGTATAACTGTTAATATTTTTGGCGCATCCCTGGATATAAGTACAAAATAGTTTTTTCCTAGGCTTCTCTTTATTTTAATTTTAAACAGGCCTCCTCCCTACCTTAAATAAACAATAAATTTATTAGAAAATATTCAACCTACCTGAGATAAATACGAGCAGAGTAATCGAAGGATTAAACACACATAGTTGTAAAAATATAAAGGTGTAAATCAAATTCTCAAAATATTATGGATATATGGGAAAGATATTGAGGAGCGCGAAGGCAAACATCTAACATCGAAATATTAAGATTGGTCTTTAACTAAGAAAAATAAATCAGTTTTTTTACAATAACCATATTTCATATATTGTTCAAAAAATTCAAATCGAAATTTGAAATTAAGTGATACATTTGAATTTTTGATGCATATAAGGATTTAATTATCCATTTTATATGATTCATTTGATCCTTTATCCACACTATCGATCTTATTTGGCTTAAAAAACTATAAAAAAGCCCATTTTGTTCCTTTCGTATCGGATTAAATTTGAAAAATGTTTGGAATAAATAATGTGTTAAATTCCGGATACATATCAGTTTGCTGATATCCAATAAAGCTAGATTCTGCAGAACATACCAGCATGGTAAAATTATTATTTGTTATTGCCTATTGAGGCAAGAAAAAAGCATTTCCAGAAACTTGGATGAAATAGAAAAAAAAATTAATATATATTATCACATATTTATACGAATATCTCCTATAAAACAACAATATCTTAAATTAAGTTTTTTTTAACAAAAAAAGCAAAATATTAATATAAAGAGATTATTTTGTTGCTCTACACAAAAAAAATGCAGAATTCACAATAATTTTATCTCAATCGGTATAATGCTGATGTGTTTATACTAAATTATGCTTGCGTTTGCAATCTTTAATGTGTTCATCACAAAACGACGAATATGTTTAAAACACCTTTGATTTTTTACCTATCCATTTTTTTATTCACCTGCACAAACTTCGCGGCAACTGATCTTTGTGACTGACTTTTACCTTTTTTTGCTGGTCTTTTTTGATTTAGGTAATTAAAAAATAGTGTGCTTAAATTATATTTTTTAATGCTCCTTTAATGCAAGTCGTAATTGGAAAGGGGTCAAATCCATTAAGATTTTCAACTCCCATCAATAACCCTGCATGCCATTTATATTAAAAATTAAGGTCTTAATTTTTTTATTTAATTGTTTATTCCATATTTGATTGGCCCTGATAATTTTGTGCAAACATTCTTAAAAACTTAAATAACAAACAACAAAGCTTTTGGCCATCACACAAAATACAACCTTAATCTCACTTTAGAACTTAATATTTAATTATCTGGTATAAGCTAAACCTTTCCCCTATATATATAATTTAAGTAAGTTTGGGACCCATCTTCAAATTTTGACTTTAAATGCCATCTATCAATCAATATATACCTTTACTTAATCGGGGTACAAAAGGCTGTTATCACAAATCAACAGATATCAATGTGAGAAATTTTGTAATGAAAAGATAAAAGCACACATTCTGAAGATGAACTTCTCAGATATGTATTATTCCGTTTTCCCTAGTTTCTCCCGCTTTCCGCGCCTTAGATCCGATCTTGTAGAAATGCCCTTTTTTAACCTAAATGACGATTTTGCCACCTTGAGAATACTCTTAAAAAATTAGAAATTTTTTACAGTGTTTTAAGCTATTACATTTAGATAATACAGAATATTTTGAATCCTTACTCAAATACCACACGATATATTATCGGTGATAAAAATATTATTTGAAGTACAAAACAGTTTAGCTGCCATGGATATGCATTTTTGTTTTTAATTCTTTTTTGCTTTTTTCTACAAATAATCTTAAATTTTCAAAATTTATAGCTGACTTTTCTGCTTGATTAGTAAAAAAGGTAAACGGATTAATCCCTAAGATAAAAGGATCTCTAGTAGCTAATTTAAATTTCTATTATAATGTGGATATTTATAATGGTCATCATTGAAGATTTAGAGAGCAAAAAAAAATGCCTATATTGATGAGAAAAAAAAATGGATGAACTATAAAAAAAAGCAAACAAAAGGGCATATTTGGTATAATTTATGTTTTCATATCTAAAGAAAAATGAAGTTAGGTAAGATTATTCTATCATTTGGCCGTATAACCATAAAAATTTTCTAGAAAATGAAAGGCTATTAGAATACTGTTTCCCAATTCCTGGTTACGGCTCTGTTTTTTTCAAAACATATTTAGATTATATTATTTTTTGCAGGTAAACAAAGATTCAGGGTCCTTTTCGTATCCTCCTAAAATGCCATTTGTTAAATGATTATTACGGGCCGACGCATTGATGATAATTTAGGAGCGCTAATTTGTCCATTTTTCGGTCACATGTTCCTCTCATGATGGCCTTTTTTCATAGTTTCTTCCGTCCTTGGCTTCTTACTTCTCTCCATATCAAAAAAATGGTCTTTTTTGATTATATTGATAGGTCGAAAATACCTTGAAAAAAAAATATAAAATATTTTATTATTAACTATTTTTAATATCATGCTCTTATATCAGCATTCATCGCGCCCAATGTTAATTACATACGATGTAATCGGTTTTTAATAAAAGTTTTGTTTAACGTTAGTTAACATTAACAATGCAAAAAATAATTTAATTTATTAACATTGTTTTTGTTTGAATCTTGTTTGTTTTTCTGTCATTTTTTTTATTTTCAATGTTTATAGCTGACCATACATGATAAACATTACTATGTTGTGTGATCAATTACCCACAACATATCAATACTTATCATAAAATAATCTTGGCCATTTAATTGTGATCGTGATCTTTTTATTTGTGACCACGATCAAAAATATAGGGGTTGATGGCCGCATTTATATAATCACTGACCATTTTTTGACAGCCAAAAAGTAATTCAAAACACACGAGTCATGGTAATATGCATAGGTTTGTAACTCTGTCTTGACGCCATTGATAAAGCACGTTAATGTAAATAGGAAATTACATATTTAAATATTTTACAAAAAAAAACCAGCCATTTACAAGCCAACGCCTGAGACATTATTTTAAATAATAAATAAGGATCTTTGGTAAACTTTTATAGTTATCTAACCAGTAGCGTATAATACATAACGCTAATCAACTACTCAATGCCATTCATCCGCGTTCAAGCTCCAACTATTAATTTTTTTATATAGGGCACGTGCAAACAAAGTTTTTATTCTCGCAAACTTTTAAAATAATGAAAATTTTATTTTGTAGGAAATTTAAAGGTGATAAATTTAATTTATGCACATTTAATGATTTCTTAAATAACAAATTATTTAAAAAATTGTTGTAAATAAAATATTTAAATTTTTTTGGTGTTTAGAAATTTTACGAAAATAAACACTTTGCACGTGCCCATATAAAAAAAATAAAAAATCAAGAAAATGGCATGCTGAATGAGGGAGTTTAATGTAGTATACATGTTTTTTACCTTAATTATTTAGCATTATACAAGTTATGATTGTTGTGTTGTACACCAAGTTAAAGTCGGGTTAAAAGCTTAGTGGCAAGTCTTGCACGCAGGAGTTGCGATTTCGGATCCATGCACAAGAGACTTTTTTCGGAAAAATAGTTTATATACATGTGTAACCGCTTTGAAGCTGCTGAGTGGCCTGCTTAGGCACTAGGCCTTAAACGATTTGCCTAAAGTAAGAGCCTAGGCTAAAAACCTAGGTCGTCGGCGTGCGTCCAAATCTTACTATTTAACCCGGCGGCAATATTAATTGCTTTGCTCGGGTTAAAAGAGTCAAAGCCCTAACGGGTATGGCGCCCCCTAAATGGTAAAAGGTATGAGAGAAACTTCAAAACCAATTTTCTATGTTTTTACACCAAGGCCGCTTTGAGCCTGGTTAAATAGTTGAAAGCGATAGCCAGCAAACCCACACCGCTCATATCTCGACAAACCTTGAATGTAAAAAGTCACCGGTGCATGTTAAATCTCATAAAGATCTGTGTGCCCACCCGCTGGAATTTAAAAACGCTATATAGTATTGTGTAAAAAGATTTTTGAGAAACCCCTTGCCACTGGCCTTAACTTTAAGCCTGATTATAAAGTTTTTAACGATAGAATGATCTATAAATAATTACGTTTAGGTAACTTTTGATACATTTCTCTGTTTATGTTATAATAACTTAAGAGATTTCTCCATGTAGATAATGTCCTTAGAAGCCTCTTTCAATATGATTTCATTCAAAAAATATCAATAAACAACAATTTTTTATGCATTAGCTGCTTGAGTAACGCTATTCCTTATAGCCATGGAAATTATTGCAAAAACCTTGCAAGATGTTAAAAATAGCGAAATTACGATCAATCCAATTAATAATTTACGGGACGTTGCGACCGAAGTGTCTTCTTTTACCTGCCGAATGGAAATTCCTTTGCCTATTATGCAAATAGTAACTCAACTGTTTCGGTTATATGTGATTTAAACGAATCAGCTGCAATGTCATTCATATCATCAATCACGCCTGAATATTTAACCGATAAATCTATACATGCCACTAGGTCAAGTGGCGCACACTATTTCGGGTCGGATGCTAACTCCTCAAATACCCGGGGCCAAACTGACTATGAAAGTGGCACGCAAGGCATTCAAATGCATGCGCCAACGCTTTCATCGTTGTTCAATGAATCAACAGCAGGAGCATCCATGGTGACATACCCCACTTCTCACGTTTCATGCCATCAGGGCCTTGTTGCGCAGGAAATAAAAGGAGTGGTAGATAACAGGTCCACAACTTACTACCCATTCGATCTTTCATCTGATCAACACACGAGACAGCGAGCTGATCCCTTGATCAATGGTAGTAATGGCTCTTTCCCGTACCTGGAAATGTTGTTATCGGTGCCGCGTAGCGACGGATCAATTCTTCACAGGGCGTTAAATGCTCCTCTCCTACCATCTAATTACGGTAAGCTGGATACAAGTCCCAGGGGCAACCAATATCACACATCAGCCGAAATGATTAACACTCGAGTCGAATCAAATGACCCGATTGGGAATAGCGATCATAGCGAAGGGCTATTACGCAGAGATGACGGTGATTGTGAGAACATTAAAATCATGCTACAGGAAGAAAACAACCAAATGCCATCTTTTCACGGCGAAAAATTGGAATATAATCGTGTTGATAATCGCAGCATCTCGCTTCCTAATTGCAATTTTACTGATTCAAAATCCGTACAAGATAGGTGCAATAAAAACGGCCACACGGAAAATGATACACAGCACACAATTATGTCACAAATTACGGGCGAATCAATTGGAAATAATGAACCTTTGAACTACAAAGTTATCTCGACAAGCTTGACCAATGTCAAGAATCCCGAAGTGTCGGAGTCACTAGGTAACGACATAACGAATCAAAAAACAATTGATTCATTTTTTAAACCACCGCTAGGAGAAGATGAGAAAACTAGGGAACAAGCTGAGCCAACTGCTCGAATTTATTCACAAAATGAAAACGTAGAAACACTATTGTCAGGTGTGATAAACGAACATTACCAATTTTTAAACCATTCAAGCGGCAATGCAGAACTAAAGGCTCAAACCTCATTTAAACGCTGTATTAATAACATACATCCGAACGATTGCCCACTCTATCCTAAAGTATCACCTGTCCCGGCAACTGGTGACAATAAGAAAGAAAGCCCCCTAAAGCTTGGCTCTCACTATTTTTATAGGTCTAATTCACAAATCTCTTTCCCCGATAATAATCACTTAATCGATCACGTGTTATCACACGATCCATCTTTCGCGTCTCTTCATGCCACTTACTTTCAAGCCCTGCCTGGCTACACAAGTATTGCCCAAATGCCTTCTTTCCATTTTCCCGGAAGCGATTACAGGTCATCTCAAAACCTAACTCCCCAATGCCAAGCGCTTTCTCAACCAATTTACAACAACGATAACAATGCGGCAAATACATCTTTTCGGAGTTATTATACACCCTTACAGCACAGAACTCACAATATTTTGCCTTACGAAGGCACAACAAGTTCGCATACTATAGCTTCAAATATTAATAATACCGAAAGCAATAATAATAGTAATTATTGCAATGGAAATGATCAAAATTACAACAATGCCACCAGCTTTATTCACGACATCATTAGCTCTCCCAATCTCAGTGTCACGGTCCATAGCGATCAAAGCTTTATCGCTAACCCAAACGCACTTGGTCATAGTGAGATAATTGACAGACCAACAAAAAGACGTCATTCATCTCCCGGAAGTGACAGCATGTCGAGCCGTCAATCACTAGACGTTGTTTCAAACGATGTTCTTTATCCAAGTAACTAATTTAAAATATATAATATATTTTTTTGCAGGCTTTTGTTTACACAGATTCAGAAGATTTTTGAAAATTTTACTAATCAAACCTGCGATTTGGATAATAATATATCCTTTATTTACCATTTTATCTAATAAAACCTAGTATGTTCGCTATAAACTTCAAAAATTTTGAAAAAAACATCAAAAAACAAAAATTTAAAAACAATAAATTGATTTTTTTTTTGTATTTTTAACCGCTAAAATGATAATTTTATCCTTAAATTTTATATAAAACCGGTAATATTTATTGTCGTATTTTTGATGCAAAATTTTCTGATTTATCTAAATGCTGAATCTAAAGTTCCAATAATTAAGAAAAACAATATAAGTTGGAATTTTTTTTATTACAAAAGAATCTTTATTTTATCTTTATAGGGTATTCTCTAAGTCTCAAAATTTAGGCCATTTTTTAATGTGATTGATCCAAAAAGCCGAAGGGGGAAGAAATTTAAAAAAAATGAAAATACATATGAGTTAAGGTCTTCAGGGGATGTAGGCCTTTAGGTTTTTATAAACTTATTTCCTGACATATATTTATTGACATGTGTTTTAGAAATAATTAAAAGTTTCCTCTTAACCATATACACAATAATGAATATCAAAATATTTGATTTTATATTTGCTAAATCTTATATCGTATTTATTTTTACCGAAAAAAAAAACAAAAAATGCATAATCACTTAATAAAAGGTTGCAGTTTCGGTCACAATATAACGTATTAAATGCAGATAGTATTTGATGTAGGAGTTTCTAAAAAAAATTTGGACAACTTATAGCAATTTAACTTATATTGCGTTTGGACAGGTTCATATCTTACCTTTATGTGTGAGGAAAATTAAATTTTGGTAATATACACATCCATTTAGATGGCTCCCATAGTAGTTATACGGTCTTACATCATCAAAACGTCTCGGCGCTGGATAACTATTACGATCCGGCACCCACATCCTCAGCACCTGGTAATGTTACGAATTCCATCCGGAACGACATTAGTAATGAACTGGATTTTAGTTCGGATACGGAAGGAAATCACATGGTGAACGGGTCTCCGGTCGATAGAATAAACGATGCAAACGATTACGAGGATAACTTTGATAGCTTCGGCCGTTTTAAAGACCGCGAGGGCATACCAGATGATGGTAATGTGTTATAATTTATTATTGTTAACTTATAATTGTAAGATTGCACAGATCAAAGTTTTTTAAGAGTTGTGAGAAAATTGTAGAAATCATAACTTTTAGGAATTTTCAAATATGTTTAGCGTTTTTAATCAATTTTTGTAAGTCAGCCACTAACTTTAATTAATTCTTAAAAAGTTAAAAAACAAGAAAACAATATTCAAATCATTTTTTTATTTTCACAACAGCTCAAGTGTTAATAAACCTTAAATAACATTTTTATAAAAACCGATAATATAGTGTCGTATTTAGGTATCTCAAATATTCTTTATCATCTAAATGTTGTAAAAGCTTGGTAAACTTACAAATTTATTACTCAATTCGTGATAAGCTACAATGATTTTAATAGGGTATTATTTCAGTAGCAAAATCTGTCAATTTGAACATAAAGTCAATTTTCTCGATGTAGACCAAGCGAAATATCCACACGCGAAAGAAAAATATATATAGAGCATCATAAATATTGATTCACCTCAGTGTCACAACTTATTACCGACGTGGATATTTAAGGCAACAGGCGTTATAACATAAGTCAGCAAATTTTTAAGAGTTATAAGCATTAATGTTATCCTAAGTATACCCGTTTATTGTTTTTCTAATTAAACTTTGACAGTTACATTGAAAATTAAAAAAAAAATTTAACAAAAAAATTTTTTTTTCATAGTTAAACTTAAGAAATTGGTAAATCTAAACTTCAAATTAAATTTTATTTAATCCATTAATATACCGGGTCTTATTAACGTGCGAAATATTCTCTATATTATTTAAAGAATAATGGAAGAGCTTGTTTTATAGAAGTGTTTTTCTTAATAAGATGATTAATATATGTTACAAGGGATTTGATATGAAAAAAAGATTCTTAAATTTTTTTAGGGTATGAGCAAGGTCCAAGCCATTTTTTCGTTGAATGGATGTTAGGAGGCGGATAAACTAAGAAAAGGAGTAATATATGAGATAAGACCATCATGGGGATGCATTGTATTTTCATATTATTTCCTTTTCTGCCATTGATATTTGTTGACCTGTGTAATTGTTAAAAAAGGGATGATGGCTAAAACTAGACGTTAAGAAGTTCTGAGTACTCAAAATTTTTTTATTTTTTAATTTATTAAATAAAACTTAATTATTTTTAGACTTAAGAGTAATAAGGATGGCCAGATTATTCAAGTGATATGATTGTTTGTTTGGGCATCAAATTAGTAAAAACAAGTGCAAGTGTCTTGGTTGAAATATAATAGATGATAAGTCATCTATTTTTCTTTATTGCTAAACTTTGCTTGAAAGTATGCTTTTACCTACATAAATAACTATATTTTTCTAAAAATTTTGATATAATATTTAACCTAAATTTTAGTCTGATTGGTATCAAATTTTAAATATATTTTATTGGCATGAATTCAATAGCTTCTCACGAGCAGCTGAAATATTTTATTTGAACCTCTATTATTATAAAATCTAAAAGCAAAGTTAATAAAAGTTATAGTTGTTATTTTTTATCATCCTGGTATAATACTCAAATTTTCCCTTCATAGAAAAAACCCGTTAATTTATCAAATGAGCAAATGATGGGTTAGTTTAGAAATTAGCTTTTAGCTATAATTATAACCAAATTAGGTCGGTAACGGTGTAAAATATAGAAAAGGTACCATTTTGATTCGGCACCATCAAAAAACGTTCTAAGCCCAGTGCTTTATAAATAGAATACGTATTTAAAATGATGCCAAAATCACCGAAAATAGGTTCGTTAATAATGTTTGTTGTAGGATTAGACAGCCTGATTACCGATAAAGAACTCGTGAATATGTCTGTGCGGGAACTTAATTTAAAACTCCACGGAAAATCGAAGGAGGATGTAAACCGGTTTAAGCAAAAGCGTAGAACTCTTAAAAATAGGTAAATCATATATTTTAGGCAGCATATTCATACTTTATTCAATCTCTCAAATCAAGACTTTTTACTTTTTGACAATTATACTAATTTTGTTGTTCAATTTTCTTAATAAATTAATTTAAAAGTTTTTAATAATTAATTGTGTTTTTGATGTCTAAACTAAATTTTTCAAAATGACGAATAAAGTTTGAACGCAACCTTATAATCAGCTTCAGTAGATTATTAATATATAAATTGTCCGGGACTTTGGTGTAAAAAATTTCACTTAAATTAATATAGAATCCGATGTTTTCGAAATTAAAAATTGAAATTTAAAGTTTTATTTACAGCCAAATTTAAAATTTTGCTTGTAAAATTATATTTTACATAGGTTTTGGCATATATTTAAGAGTATAAAATATAACCAGAAAAAATCTAACGACTAATTCTTCAATAGCAATTTGAGTTTGTTTTTTTTACAATGATCCATGCTAAAATTTCATATGGAATAATTCAGGAATCAAGCTAGGCTAATATTGAACCAATGGGTAATAACACTTCACTGGTGTAAATTGACCATGATATTCCGACCCGGCCCGGCATAATTTTAAACTCATTCCTGGCCAAAAAAATTGTTTTTAATTCTATGACCCGCTTATTTAAAAGCTTTAGAATGTCAATTCCTTATTTTTTTAAATTACTGAACCTAGCACTCTGAATCGATAACAATCCAAAAAAAAACTAAATTAGGCAAAATTGACTATTTTTTTGCGTCTTCAAAATAAACCATTTCACCTTGATATACAGTAAGCTGTTTCTTTAATAATTTGTAATCCCAAAATATGATTAGATGTTACGCACAGTCAAGTCGTTTGCGTCGGCTAAAAGTTCGAAAGGATTTGGAAATTAGGAACCAAATGCTAGAAATTGAGACTCAAAATCTGAGGCGTCAACTCGAATATGCCCGAAACGAAGTCAGCTACTACAAAAAACGTTTCCTCACTGAATACCCAGAGGAGGTATTAGATTATCAGCGCCAAGCAGAAGAAACCAGACCTTTTTGAGTTTCATAATTAAACAATCTCTTACGGTGAGACATTGTCCCTTCCTCATCCATATATAGTTAAAAATATTTGAAATGAAAAAAATTAATAACTATAAAGATACCTTAAAATAATTAATTTTAATGTTATGGGGATTTGAAATTATATATGTTTATAGATATAAATTTATTATTTTATTAAATTATTTAAAAAATAACTAAAATGTGAAACGTTGAAACAGAAACATAAAGAATTATTAAATTCCTAACTTTTTTTGCATATAAGTTAGTTGTGATTAATATTTTCAATAAAAATACAATATCCTTTTATTCGACCTTCAATCGTGGTCAAGGTAAAATTAACCCCGGGGATGGTATAAAACTGATTGGGGCATAAAACCGAAACATATAACTGTAAAAAAGATTATTCTGCTTTATGTGACTTTTATATTAACCCTAGTCAAAACGTTAGCAAATTTTTTTTTTAATTTTGGATGAATCAATAAAACCGTGCATTTAATGTGGATCTCACGCCATTAGAAATTTCTTAAAAAATATTAAAAAACATTATTTTCAAAAAATAATTTTCTAAAATATATGCTCAAAAACATTTTATTTATCATTTATATTATGTATATTGTATATAGAGGGTTTGATACAAATATATATAAATTATTTGATGTTTTGGGTGTTTTATCAAAAAATAAATATATTTATAACATTTATTATGCATTATTATTTGATCCTAGTTAAACTTTTATAAATTGTTTAACATGCACTATAAATATAAATTTTTTCGTCTACTCGACACACAAAAAAAAGATTATTATTTTGTTAGAAATTTTTTACAATTTTAAAACCATCTATATTTGAAATTCGGTTCATGTGTTAACACTACATAAGAGCAAAAATATATTTTATAATTGCAACATTCAACAAATCTCATATGTGCCAATTATCAAATAACGAGCTTGCAGAATACAAAAAGAAATTTAGACTTGTTTGAAAATAGGTGCAAACTTGAGGACACTATTTTTTTTTGTTGAATTGTATGGGTAATCATTCTATATTTGCCAAATTCCTCTAGTTCGAATCGATTCATTGTTCCACATCATATTTAGAGTCTTTTAACAAACGGGTCTTAAAGATTACAATATTCAATATTATTTTCCCCTAATAAATCTAATTCGCACAATTAGCGGCTAAATTTCATAATTGTAAAAAAAAATATTTTTACGGCTAATTTAAAAACTTTTGAGGATATGCTTAGATTTTGTTTACACTAGCCACCTTAACGTGAATCAAATGTGCTCAAATATTATTCTTCAGACTTTTTTTTAGCGCAGCAATAGTTAATTTAATTAACACGCGAATGGTAGGGTAGGAAATTTGTAATGCGATTACAGCGGAGTCCATACGGACCCCAAATTTTATCTATAACATCAAGATTTTAATAGCTATGGACAATTATTTTAAAGAAAAATATGTACTCTTTAATTGCAAATTATTATTTGAATAATTGGTACATTTTATTTAACATTCAGTAAAAAACTAAAAAATAGGATTTTTTTATGTTTGATTAGATAATTATTGTCAGTGTATTAATATTATGTCAACAAATATCTATATTAGAAAACGTGAATTTTATGAAAGCATAAATGAATGCTTCCCCATACTTGCCTAAACTTATGTATGTTTTTAGTCCTTCTTCCGTCTTTGGCTTCTTAAATCCGTCTAAAATTAAATGTGGCCTTTTATTTTGACAGATCTAAATATACCCTAAAAAAAATAAAAATCGTATTTGCACAAAATCCCTTGTAATTTATATTTTTAGTCACATATAATTAAAAATAAATTTTATAAATGTATCAAGCTCTTATATCGGCATTTAGATAATACAAAAAATTTCGCGTCCAAACTTAAATACCACACGATATATTATCGGTTTTTAATGAAAATATTATTTATAAATTTAATAGTTTAACTATTGGAAATATGCAAAAATTAATTTTATTTTTGGTTTTTTGACCTTCTCTAAAATTTTCAATGTTTATAACTGACTAACTCAGTTTGATTAGGAATAACGGTAGACGGATTTTATATTCTTAATGGCAGGTTTTCTGTTGTTTCATAACTATTAAAAAATTGTTAACCTTATTTTTTGTAGATATGAACAATTTTTGGCTATTATTAACGTCTAATAGATATTTTATACAAAAAAAATAATACTCATTATTTTTATACAATACAATCATTTTCAATAAATTTAAAAAACTATTTGTACAGTACAAATAAGGTTATTTTTTCAGAAATTGATATTAAGGCAACAAGGTTTTTAACAGTGAAACTGAAGTATGGGGGTTATACGGACCCCAATAGAATTTGTAATTCCTAAACAAATTTTCTTATTTGACTTTTCAAATTTTAATTACTATGTTATATATTAAATAAAAAAGTGACAAAAATTATAACATAGATTATTTTTAAAGACAATTTGTGCCGGGGTACATATGGAACCCTAAGTGTCGCGGGTTAAGTAAAAAAATATTTACAGTTAAGCAAAAAAACCATTCTTTACATTAAACAATTATAATAATTTGTTCGTAAGCTATAGAATTGCTGTCCGAAGATGCCCATAATCTTTGAGATTATCAGGAAAAGGGTATATCTCAAATTACACAATATCCAAAAATGATATCGAATTCCGTAGACTACTGCATGCAGGCTTTACAACCCTAATGAAATTTAAAATAATTAATTACCTATATTCCCTCGCGTCCAATATAAATTACCGTTCTTGTAGGCCTTAACCAATTACAATGTTTCATTAAATTGTAATAGGTCGTCTTAGCTAAATGTTTTTAACATTTTTTTACAATATTACAAATTAACATTATTCTTCGTTTAATCTATGACATGATAAAAATTAAACTATGTGCTTTCAAGGCTACTTTGATTAAAATAGGGTATAAAAGTTTCAATCAAAACTTTTCCCATAGGAAAGGGCTTATTCCAGTATTTTGCCTCCTATTTTTTTCCAACCCTCTGCAAAGTAAAATTTAAATTTGACCAGGATTTTTGGGCCTAAGCCCCATCAGTAATATGAGCGATTTGGTTCGTTGACGGTCATATCAAACTACTTATTAGCTTGAAGAGGTTGCTAAAGTTTAGTTGTAACTTTAAATGCGGGTTGTCCGACATTCAAAATTATATGTTTTAAACCCATTAATTAAGTTTGTTAAAAAACTTATACATTTAGTTAAAGAGCATGATTTTTATTCTATGCGACATAAAAATGTCAGTAAGGGCATAGCCCTGTAATACATATAACAAAATAAAGATATTAGGAATAAATTATTGTTCTATTTTGGGTGAAAAGGTCTCGCATCTGCTGAAAATAACCATTCTTGACATCGCTGTCTCACATTTTTCCCATCTGCAGATCCGTTTTGAAACTGAAAAATAATATATATTTAATTAAAAAAATTTAAATATACAAGACAATAAAAAACATTTATAAAGTGTATAAAACCGATTTAGGTCTAAAGTGTATAGCAGCTTCTATTCCTTTTATTGTCGTTTCATATTTCTTAAGGCACGTGCATAGTAAGTTTTTATTTTTGTAAAATTTTAAAAATTCTAATTTTTTCAAAAAATTTGTTATTTCAAAAAAAGCATTTTATGTGCATAAACAAATTTTGGCAACTAAAAATTTGCGTTTATTTTAAAATAAAATTTTGCAAAATTTTGAAAATTTCACAAAAATAAAAACTCACTATACACGTGCCTTGGTAAACAAAAAATTGGGATAAATTATTTACTTCTACAATTTACAAGGTAACAAATATATGATTGTCGCTAAAAATATAACACGAATTAACATAAAATTTTCACATATCTTTCTCTTGACCTTAATTTGTTAATGACATTAATTGACAAAATCTATAAAATAATTTCTTACTACCTTATCGAATAGATTAAAATCATCGTCGGTAGCGTTAGACGCTAATAGCAATCTTTTAAGAGCGTTTTGCAACGCATTGTTATCCATAGTTGCGGCATCCATATTAAGATTATTATTATTATATTCATTAGGGTTAGTGAGGGTAGACCAAGGAGAAGTATATTTGTTGTTTTTAACGTGGCCATTAATGGCGTTCGCTCCGGGATTGCAATCATGGGAAGAGATAATGCTATCTAAACTGTTACTACGTTGCATATTTGAGCCATTAGCGATGGGAGGTTGGAAACTATTTCCAGCGTTTTTGGCATTATTATTGTAGTTGCTATAAGAGTGCCAAGGTTGAGGCGGTTCGTTACTAGAGTATTGGTTAAACAACCAACGATCGTTGGTAACATTGTTACGCGAAGTGGTTGTGTAATTTCCATCGCAAAAATTATTAAACATGTTTGGGTTTGCCGCGAAGAATCTAAATTTAATACATATGAAAGTTCAATCCGAGCAGTGTAAATTTAGGCCTACAAATGTTTTAATTTAGGCCCACAAATTTTTTAGTTTAGGCCCAACCCGGGCCAGAACCTGTTGGGTCAGCTCAATCAGGTATTTAATTTTATTCAAAAACCTTTTATATCTAAGCACTATGTAAGAAATTATAATGGCACGAAAATTTTAGCAGGCTAAAAAAATATTTTGTTATATTATAAGGAATTCATAAGTAATACCCGTCATCAAGTGATATAAATTAGTTTTAATAGCTAAAAAAAGTAAAATGTGTAAGAAACCGATTCAGCCCCTATTTTTTAATATCTAATTTAAGCTCGGGCCTTTAAGGGAAAACCGGTACCAGGCGGGCTTTTTAGATCCTAATAATTCTTAATACTTATAAAGAACATAGTGATTATTATTTAATAAGATCCCTCAGGTCTCTAAAAAAGCCATGTGAATATGAAAATTATATTATATATTGAACAATAAATTTATGTTATTTAGCCTTAATATGGTTGAAAATAAAGCTATTTCTCAATAACTGTATTGTTGATAAAAAATGTAAAAAAGTTAAAATTAAACTTTTTGCTTGCGGCCATTATATTTTCGTATTTATTGGCACCTAGATCTGGATGTATCGGTTGATTACCATTTTCCAGGCTCCGATCATACTCTAATAAGCCTAAACTAGATGAAGCGTAGCTCATAGTGTTGTTATTTTGGGGTAAGAAAACATTAGATTCTGTATTATTGTCACCTGTTTTAATAAACAACAATAAAATATTTATATAATTAATTATAGTAAACGAATCATAATACTCACTTATAAACATAAATTGACAACAATCCTTTCCACTAATTTTTTAAATCTCACCCTCTATTTTTTATCTGTTGATCTGCTTAATAAACATTTAAAAGTCATAGTAATGGCAGAAAATGCAACTAAAAAAATGAATAGTTAAAAATTGCCGGATTCTTAAATTTTATGACTGAATAAAGACATTTCGAAAAAGACTTAAGGTCCCAAAAATTTCACTTTTGTCATTTTACCAAATTCTAAATGTCATCATGATTGTAAAAAAATGAAATTAAATTTTTTTTTGGGTTAGGAGCATTGAAATTGCTATGCGGCGAAGTTCATAACCCCTAGGGTAAATAGGATTAAGCGCGTCTCTCCGCCAATACCACAATATCCATCGAAATGACTCCGCACTCTCCGGAATATTATAGCATGCAGGCTTTACAACTCTAGCAAAAGTCGAAGGCTAAAATCATTCACCTAAAACAATGCCCCCCTTGCCCTACATCTCTTGAAGGAGACGGCATACCCGTCAGGGCATAGCCCCTTTGATTAAAAATAGAGAATGAAAAATATAACTTAAAATTCGCCGAATTATGTAATATATTAATTTCTATAATATGAAATGACTTACATTCAGTTCTAAGGTATTCTTGAAACCCGGGGTCGTCTAAATAAGTTTTAAGTAGCGAATCTAGACGGAAAGAAAAAAGATACAAAAATTTTTTAAACGCATCTACAACTTAGAATTATTTAAAACGTGTATTTAAAGTAGGTTTAAACAGGCCAATGCGACCTAAATAAAGCTAAGTTGAATAATAAATCAAGCGGATCACATTAAAAAGCCGAATCTAAGCCTCAAAATGCCATGGCAATATGTAGTTTTAATTAAATTAAAATAATTATTAATATTAGTATAGCGCAGGTCAACAAATATCAATGTCAGAAACGTGAATTTTATGAAACATAAAAGAATGCATCTCCATGATGGCCTAATCTCACATATATTTTTTGTTTTTCTTAGTTTCTTCCGTCTTTGCCTCCTTATATCGGTCTATAACAAATAATGGGCTTTTTTGACCTAATTATCAGATCGATATACCTTCAAAAGAAATTTAAAAATGTTGCGTATAATAATCCCTTATGTAACTTATATTATTAATCACGGTTAATGAAAATTAAATTTTATTAATATATCAAGCTCTTACACTGGCTTTTAGATAATGCAAAATATTTCGCGTTCAAACTTAAATACGACACGATATATTCTCGGAGTAAAAATAGTATTTGAAGTTTGAATTTAACATTATAACTATTGTGAATATGCAAAAATAAAATTTGAATTTATTTTTGTTTTTATATCTTTTTTTTTAACTTTTTTTCCCTAAAATTTAAATGTTTATAGCTGACCAACTAGATTAAGAAAAAAGGTAAACGGATTTGATATTCCATAAGATGGCAGGTTTGATCTCTGTAGTTAATATATCTCTCAAAACTGTGATAATAGTATTTTTTATAGTCGATACATTTGATCTGTATGAATAAAACTTTGAATTCTACTTAAGTAATTATTTAGCACTAATTACGTGGTTGTTTTTTATAAAAGAGCGAATATAAAATATTTTACAAAATGTGAGAGTGCCGGGATCTAATTTATTGGGCGTGACGTTTTTAACATTTCTAAAACCATCATTTTTATTATTATCATTTACGTAGCTATTATTAGTATTGCCATTGTGATTGACCCAATTATACAGGCTATTCACGGCGTTTGCCTGTTCAGAGGAGAAATTTGTATTATTATTATTAATACTGTTATTATTGCTACAAATATTGTATTCTTGGGACTGCTGAAATTTTTGAACTTCTCCTACAATGCTATCCCATGATGAAGAACGAGATATTAGACCGCCGCCACCTAGTTTGGTAATTAATGAAATATTGATTAAACATGTCGCATACAATATAATTTGTCCAAAAAATAAAAAAAAAGGATAATGTAGCAAATGTCATTTTTTGATTTTTACTCGATCACGTATTAGCTGTCGGTGGTAACTTATAATGAATGTATGACAAAAAAAAATGCCTTATAACTTTTACAATAGGGCACGTGCAAAGTGAGTTTTTAATTTTGTGGAAATTTCAAAATTTTGAGAAATTTTATTTTGAAATAAAACGCAAACTTTTTAAAAGTTGCCAAATTTAGTTTATGCACATGAAAGCTTTTTCTGAAATAAAAAATTTTGAAAAAAAATAAAATTTCTAAATATTTTAGAATTTTTAAAATTTTACGAAAATTAAACTCACTTTGCACGTGCCCATAACAAAAAAATCAGGTCAAATATCCAAAAACCTAGAAGATTAAAATTTTTTAAGGTCAAAAGATAATGAATATAAACTTTTTGAGGAAGTGGACTCAAAAATGATTACTATAGTTACTTCATAGTCTTAACCATATTCATAAAAATGTTATTTATGAAATGGTTTTTTTGTCAATTAAAAAAATAATTATAATAATATAAAAAATCATTCATTTGTAAGAAATAATTTTTGCAGGCATTAGAGAAATAATTAGAATCAAATAGGGATAAAAAAAATTAAATTGATAGTTACTAAATCTATGTCCTGTCCCTGAGTTATTGGTGTTGTGAGAATACATGAACGATTTATTTGAAAGGGGCGAAAATAACGCCGAAGAATTTATGTTTGACGATGTCCTAACGCTCGAAGAATCTAATTTCCAAAGAGGTGAATCATCAAGCCATTTCGTGTCAAACAACCTTTAATAAAATTTATTAAAAACAAACGGTACATTAGTTAAGATGATATAAATTTATTTAAAACTACCATTATATAAATAAATGATGATAAGTGTATTAAAAGCTAAACTAATATATTTTAAACATTCGATCCCCAAAATTTAAATTAAATAGCCCTCCCCCCTTTTTTTAAAAAAAAAAGGTCAAAGTTTTTTCCCGACATTGAAAAATTATGGCCAGAAGTAGCAGAATTTTTTTTTAATTTTATGTTTGGCCATCATGTAAACAACTATAACATTAAAAATTTATTTTTGTTGATATAAATAGTAATTCATTAAAATATTTAAAAATTATAAGCATTATTAAATTTCGTATTAATTAAATTTAACATCTTAAAACTAAATGTTTTACTCAAGTCCAGAGCTTTTCTTCGCACTTTGAGCAGGGGCATCAGGGCTTGATTGCCATAACGCATCTTTAACGCTGCTATTCATAGAACTTTTAATTCCACCATTAAAATTGGCTATCAAATTATCGTAATTGTTCGATTTTACAGGTGGACTTTTTACACACCTTGGTTTGCTTATCTCCATTGGTGGCGTAGGGAAAATGGAGGGTGAGATTACAGCTTTTAAAAAAGTGGAGTTAGTTTGCATGAAAAATAACAACTAATCAAAGGAAAATAGCAAGAAGAATGCGAATGGACACATAGGTTGCAAGAAAAACTCATAATTCTATATAAAAAGCTAAAAATTATAAGTGATAGCAAAATCTCATTAAAAAGCATTCTTTAATTAAACGGAAAATAAATTAAATGACAACGGGACCTTTGATGCTAGAAAATGGAATATTTAATTAACATAATAATTACTTGGCTGCTTTTCCAAATGCTTCGCATGAAATTTAGCTGTGCTTTCTGCAAGGTTGAAAAACTCTTCATCTTTAGCAGTAAAATTTATTAAAATATAGTTACAATTATAAATATCTTTTTAGATAAAAATAAATGTAGATGTTTTCTAACTAATTAATTATATTGTAAGGTTCTAATATAATTTTTTATAGTAAAAAATAGTTTTTTTTTCATATGATTTTAAAAGTTTAATAATTTTACAAATTTTATTGTGTATAAATATTTAATTATAATTAATATAGACTAATAAGGGGTACAAGGCAAAAAAAATATACAAATGTTGCGAATAAGACTAAAACAATCATTAAAATTATTTGTAATTTTAAACCTAAGCTCATTTTTCCTTCAATGGGTACGTCCCATATGGGGGTCAAGCTTCGACTAGTAGATGAATCTGGAAAAAAAATACAAAATTAATTTGATCATAAATTTCGAAGTTAACCATAAATGGTGTCAAATAGCGCAATTTTGTATAACATTAGGGTATCATAAAAACAATAAATGTTTTATTTTAAAATGCCATATGATCAAACAGCGGTTTAAATTATGAAAAATATTTTTTGCGATTTAACAACATCTTAAATTTTATATAAACACACAGCTTAATTATAAAACGATGTAAATTTTAAATTTTTGCTAAAATTCTTGCTTATTATTATAAAAAAACCAGTCAAAAACAACAAAAATATATTAATAAAAAATTGTGCTTGTTGGTTGGACAAATTAAAACATTTTTAATTAATTGTTTATCTACTATTAAAAATATTTTATTTTATTTATATTTGTATTTTGGTTATTAGTCGACTATAATTCTTACCCGCCATCTATAATAGATGTTATGATACATAAAAAAAATTTCTGGCTTGAGTTGTTTGAGAAATAATTAAACCATTTTTTAAATTCATGAAATCTTCCAATTCAATAAATTAGAGGCAAATAATAAATTTAATAAAAAAAAATTGAATTTTGTCAACATGCAAAATGAATAGAAAAGCTGAATGAAAATAACTTGATGACGTTGAAATAAGTTTGAGGTGCGTATTTGCATTGGTAGGCGTTGAGCTCCTTTCGCTATTTAATATAATAAATGACATATATTATAATCATTTAATAATTATAAATAAGAATAGTATTAATAATATTAAACATAATAATAATAATAATAATAATAAAGTAATGAAAATTTTTAATGTGAGAAAGAGTAATAAATTTTAAAAAAAATTGAAATTTAACTTTCTTTTTTATTACATAAATAAAATTTAAAATTAGTATTTTAATAAACTTTAATATATGTAGTACAAAATCTTTTTTGACATTTTTTCTTTCGCAAGACTTATATTATTCATTACATATAATGAATTACTTTTTGCAATAAAGAGATTTAATCACTAAAAAACAGCATAAAATTTTACTCTAAATTAATTCAGACATGCTTTTTATTAGTTAAAATAGATAATTAAAAAATTAAATTCCTAAACAAAGGTTTATGTCTAGTGAGATATATATAATCAGCTGAAGAGATAATCAGCTGACCTATTGGGTGCAGAAATAATAAACGCCCATATTATATTGATAAATCCATTGTGTTAATTGGAGTCAGAGGTGAAAAGACAAATTTATGTACAACTGCCTGGTAATTATAAGTATTATATTATTAGTGTACATAATTCATTGTTCGGTTTATTTTAAATTATTTATTATTAGATTAATGCTATTAATTTAGATTAACTAATATAAAATAAAAAAATTAAAGATGCTTTATAAAACTCCTGATTTTTTTGAATTAGTTTTTAATGAGTTTGATATTAAAATAGGAATAGGATTCTGTGTATTTTTTTATCTTCTAATTTTTGGGTAAATAAATTAATAATTTTATTATCATATTAGTAAAATCATTATCAAAATTATAATATTTATTTAAATTAAAAATAAATTCTTTTACATGCAATAAGTTAATATTATATTCATTCATACTAAAGTTTGCATTATTATAATTAATTAGTCAGTCATAACGTGCATTTCTCTCCCATGTCTAATGTTGACATTTGTTTGCAACCTCTGTCGGGTCTCACTCCCTCAAATCATCGCACCAGGGTAATGGCAAGCCTTTTGCGGGTCGATGATTTGAATATTGGACTCCAACCTCGCACGCCATAAATAGGAATAAGATTATGTGTATTTTTAATTTTAATTTACAAGTATGGCTTGTAAGAAATGAATTAAGAAGGACTACGGATAATTTGAGCCACAGAATGGCAAATTGGAATAATCAAAGGCAGTATGTAGCATACAGACCGTATAGAGGTCTGAGTAGAAACTATGGACAAGGGAGACCACAAATCAAACACGCAGAATGTAAATGTCAACAACAGACATGGGAGAGAAATGCACGTTATGACTGACTAATTAATTCTAATAATGCAAACTTTAGTTTGAATGAATATAATATTAACTTATTGCATGTAAAAGAATTTATTTTTAATTAAAATAAATATTATAATTTTGATAATGATTTTACTAATATGCATGATAATAAAATTTTTAATATATTTACCCAAAAATTAGAAGATTAAAAATTGCCAATGATTGAGATGGTGCTCATCCAGAGCTCCATACAATTTTTGATGGATATTGGGGCAGATATCACCTTAATATCCAAAAGAGACTTTGGCAAGATTTGGCCACAGGCTGAATTGACGGCAACGGTTAAGGTTAGTACAATATAATGGAGAGCAGGTGGATTTATTGGGTCAGCATGAATTTGACCAGGCAATAGATACTACCGTGTTGCATATGACAATATATGTGACTAAAATGGGGGCCAAGCCAATTATAGTATGGTCTTGGATACGGGAGATTGGTCCTTTAGTAGGTTGGTGGGGTATTTGTGATAACTTCTGTAAAAACGCTGGCCGAGAAGACCAACAGAGTAGGAACAAAAAGATTAGTTTGTGCATGAAAATATTTAGGTACTTAGGTTTGAATAAATTGGAAAATAATATTAGCATAAATATAGTTAAAAAGGATAATATAATTAAAGAGATAAAAGAAATAAAGCTTCCAAAAGATGTTTTAGTTAAATGCCCATTTTTAGCAAAATATTCAAAGATATTTAATGATGAAATAGGATTGCTAAATGACCATGAAGTAATTATTGATCTGAAGGAAGGAACCATTCCACGGTTTCTACCTAGTCGACGTATACCTTTTGCAATTTATCCAGAAGTAGTGGAGGTTCTTACTCGTTGGTTAGAGATGTTATAGAACCAGTAGAATATAGCTATTGGGCTACACCACTAGTTCCTATAAGGAAAACGAATGGAAAATTGCGGGTATGCGCAGATTTCAGGTTAAACGTTAATCCATGTTTAGTACCTATTAAATATTCCCTACCACGTATAGAAGAAATTTTATATAGGGTAGGGGGAGCATGCTTATTTTCGAAAATGGATTTTGCGCAAGCTTACCTACAAATACCCATTAGTAAAAAGTCGATTAAGATTTTAACTATTAATTCACCAATAGGGTTGTATGCATTTAAGAGGTTGCCATTTGGGTTGACAACCTCGGCGCCAATATTTCAGCGTACGATGTACAAAATTTTTCAGATGTATGCCTGGTGTCTTTTTCTATTTAGATGATATCTTAATAGTGGGGCACAATCAGGAGGAACATAACCTAAGGCTAGAGGCTGTGCTTGCACGTATATTGCACAAAGGGCTTCGTGTTAGTCTTGAAAAATGTTGTTGGTCACAATCTGAAGTTACTTATTTAGGGCATGTTATTAAATCGAAGGGTGTAAGGCCAGTAGCTAAGGGCTATAGAACGCATGAGACGGCCCGAGTCAGCACAAGAGCTGATGTCGTTTTTAGGGTCAGTTTCTTACTATAGGAAGTACATACCGGGTTTTGCACGGGTATCTGCATGTTTGTATGGACTTTTGAAAAAGAATGCACGTTTTAAATCAATCATCAGCTAGGGTATGAGACTCTTAAAGCATGTCTCACGTCAGCATCGGTACTAGTTCACTTTGAACAAGACCGTGACACCCTTTTAGCTGTTGATGCCTCAAGTATTGGTATCGGCGGGGTATTACTACAACGCCATAACCAAATGGAGCATCCAGTTTTTTTCTTTCCTTGAAAGTTAACTATCACTGGTAAATACTCTGTGATTGAAAGGGAAGCACTAGCAATGGTTTCTGGGTTGACAAAATGCCGGGAATACCTTTTAGGTATACATGTAACGGTAGTCACCGATCATAAACCATTGGTAGCCCTTTATAAAATAGACAATCGTGAGCTATTGCTTTCACCACGATTGCAAAGATGGCAATTACAGTTGAATAGTTTCGATATAACTGTGAAGTATCGTGAGGAGAAATATAATTACCTGCCTGATATGTTGTCGCGCTTGGTACAACATTTCGATGCTACGACAGGTGAGAATGTTTCATACTCTCCGGTAAACCAGTTACTAGTATCAGAAATACCTGAAATAGCTGATACCATTCTAGCTGATTCTGTTTTATCACTTGTATTAAAATATTTGCATGGTGAAGTTACAGAAAATGCAGTCCCACGCACGTTTGTCTCATTTCTGCATTGCATGTTGAAAGGGGTATAATAAAACGTGGGGACACGGTAGTGATACCTGAGGCCCTACGCCAGACAATTTGTTAGGAATTGCATGCAGGGCACCAGGGTATCAACCGTATGAAGCTGCTAGCCAGACTACTGGTGTGGTGGCCAAAAATGGGTAAACAGCTAGAGGCTGTTGTCCGGGAGTGCAGGCATTGCGCTGGTTAAGCCGGAGTACCCATTCATGACCGTCAAGCTAAAAGGCCCGAGGTTCAAGGTCCGTGGGAGCGCATTCACATGGATTTCTTTGAGCATGATCGGTGTTGGTATCTATTAGTTGTAGACGCATACTATAGCTGGATTGAGTTCAAAAAAGTGAAAAGAACATCAGCTGAAGCGGTTATACAAATTCTAAAAGGTATGTTTAGCTTGTATGGTATACCAAAGTCAGCGGTGTCTGATAATGGAACCGCGTTTGTTTCCAAACAATTTTCCGGTTTTTGCCATTATTTAGCCATTCGACATATATTAACTGCTACTTATCACCCAAGTAGTAACGGTTTAGCAGAACGCTCCGTGGGAATTGTTAAAAAATGGTTAAAATTGAACTGGAAAAAGACGGTACTTGGATGTATAGACTTTACCATAATACAGCTCCCAGGGAGAATCGAGCGTTTCGGCATAAATTTTGGGTAGGGGGTTAAATTTACCTTTATCTAATAGGTTGCAGAAACGTGATGCTATTACCGGTACAGTTAATAAATATAAAAAGGGTGATCCAGTTTGGGCTCTAACGCTAACGGGCCGTAACAGTCTACAAAAATTTATAAATGTTTGGCGTGGATATATGAAAATGCGGCGAATATATTGGTCAATCCACCTCAATATAAAAGTCCGGAATAGACACCCGCTTAGATTTTTTTTTGACCCGAAGTGTTTTTTGACTGAGGTGGGAGCAAAAAGAAAGCGAATTTTTTTATCCAAATTTGGGAGGTTATATTTTGAAAAGTATAAAGACTTTATTTTTTTATTTTGTAGGGGACAATAAAAACTTTGCATGAATAGTTCATTATAACTAAAAAAAACGGTTGGCTCCTTAGATCCGTCTATAACAAATGGCCCTTTTTGACCAAATTGACAGATCTAAATATCACCCTAAAAAGAAATTATAAAATCTTTTGTGCATATTAAAATCCCTCGTAACTTATATTTATAATAATGAGAATTAAATTTTATTGATATATCAAGCTAGTACATCGGCATTTAAATAATACAAAATATTTGGCGTCCAAACTTAAATATGACACGGCATATTATCGGGTGTTAATAAAAATATTGTTTGAAATTTGAATTTTTAACGCAAAAATAAAATTTTATTTTATTTTTGTTTTTAAATCTTTTTTGTTTTTCGACCTTTTTTTCTAAAATTTACAATGTTTACCCTGACTAACTAAGTTTGAACTTAACTTTCAAAAAATTGTTGACCTGTGGTATATATATCTTTCATAAATGCCAAATATGTTTTTTAAATGTTAATTAGGCATACAATATATGTCTAACCAACCGTAATTTTTTAAAAACCAATAATTTTAGTCTCATTTACAATTTAATGTTTTATAACATAGGTCAACAATGTTTTGACAATTACGAGTTAACTACAGAGATCAAACTTGCCATTTTAGGGAATATAAAATCCGTTTATCGAATAATCAAAAGCTAGTCAGTTATTAACATTCTTTTTGGAAAAAAGGTTAAAAAACCAAAAAAGGTTCAAAAACAAAAATAATTGAAATTTTATTTGTTCATATTTAAAATATTTAAACTGATAATTCAAACTTCAAATAATACTTTCATTAAAAACTAATTATTCGTTACGTATTTAAATATTAAGCAAAATTGTATATCTAAATGTCGATGTGAGCTTGAAATATATATAAAATTTATTTTTCATTATTTGTAAATATAAGTTACAAAGCATTTTATATGCAAAAAACATTTCTGAATTTTTGTTTTTAGGGTATATTTAAATCGGTCAATTTGGTTAAAAAAGCGCCATTATTATAAACGGATTTAAGAAGCCAAATACGGAAGAAATGAAGAAAATTGAAAAAATGTATATGAGATTAGGCCATCATGGGAATGCTTTTCTATGTTTTTACAAAATTCACATTTCTGACATTGATTTGTTGACCTGTGCAATGAGACCTTATAAAGAAAGAGAAATAACACAAATATTTAATTCTATAGGCATACGGGTTTGTTTTTTATAAGTAAATTTCCTTTTTTATACAAAATTTTTTATAATATAATAAATTACAAAGTTAATAGAAATAATGGAATATTTTTAATACTATAATTTTTGGTTATTTCTATCACGTTCTTTTAACATTTCTACACATATCGTATACTATTTTTTAACACATAAATATGAAAATGATGATTATATTCATAGGTTTAAATATTATGCTATATCTGTAAATATGAAAAAAACAAGCTTTTGCAGAAAGTACTTTCACGTTTTTGTTCTAAAAGCGTCTCCAGTATAAGCTGAGACTCTGAAGCAATATTTTAACTATAAAATGCATATTAAATATTAAGGTTGGCTTGTTATCGGGATTTTGAAAAACGAAAATGAAACTTTTTTCGGTTTTAAGGTTAACTCTTTCGTAAATTTTAAGATAATATTTTTAAAATAAATAAATTTTTATGGTCTAACAATTGACCCTATGCCCAAATACTATAAAATTTAGCATGTTAACACATTTTAATAGTGCAAAGGGCAAAAAGATGTCTCAAAATTAGGGCAAAATTAATTTTTATTTAAATTTTTTTATAGGTCATGCCGGTCCCAAACGAATACAGTTACATTATTAAAGACTATATTTTTTGAAACTTTTCAAAAAAAAATTTATGATACGTTTTTTGAGTTATTTGTATAACTTGAATTAAAATTTTTATTAATTTAAAAAAAACTTTAAATATTATTTGCGTTAAGAGACCCTATATTACGATCTTCAAAAAAAATTAAGATAGCTACAATTCTGATGCATGTTCGCAAAGTTTCCTTAAAATTTTTTTTTGCAAAATATGAAAAATATTTTTGCTCATATCTTGGTTAATAATCATTCCGGTTAAAAAATATAGGGATTTATCAATCCCCAAAGACCCTATTTTAGAGTACACAGCCAATTATAAGACTGGAAAGGAAAAGGCTAATCAGAGGTGGAATTGACCATTTACATTTATTATACTTAATTTAACTAAAAAGGGTAAATGGATTTAAAAATACCTAAGTAGGTTTAATATATATATTTTGCTCAACTCTCATAAATTTGCTGACCTATGTAATATATAATAATAAAATAATCATAATACGAGCTTTCGTATCCATCTATAATATGGGTTTGGGGACATATTTCTTGTGATATTTTTTTTGAGGGTTCCCCATTTTTGTTACCATCAAAATTTTGGTGATTAGTAGTTTTAATTGGAAGTTTATCTTTAACACTTTTGTTATTAGGCTCGCTAAATTTGATTCCGCCATTTTTAAAACTCGTGCTCGAACTTTTGTTGTAGACGTTTGCACCATTTGATGTAACCGCGTTCACAGAATAATTCGCTGGGGTTATGGGCTATATATTAATATAATTTTTTTAGAGAATCCCTAAAATTTCATTTAAAGAAATAATAATTAAATTGTAATTGTAATTATTATGTCAGAAATAAGCATATGTATAAAAGACGCGTCTACAAGCTAAGTCAACAAAAAAACCATCGATTTACGAACTATTGTTTCATATCGACCGGACGATATTATAATTGTATTTATTAAAAATTGACTAGACCTATTGGTTATAAGCTGCGAATAAAATTTGACATAGCTTATAGATATTTATATTGCTCAAAACATTCAAAATAGTGAACCATTCAATTAATATAATAAGAATGAAAGATTATACTGATTCAGTTTGAGCTGAACATGTGATTTTCTTCGACGCCTTTTTCTTTTTACTCCCGATTAGGTTAATGTTATTATCATTATTACTATTATGGCTATTGATGTGGGTGGTGGTGGACTTATTATCATTGATAGTATTGTTTGTAACTATTAGCGTTTCAGAAGTTTGACGCTTGCGAGAAGTTATAGCTTTAGCTTCATCTTTATACATATTAAAATTTTAATGTAATATAATATATTTTACCTATTTATTGCTTATATAACAAATATGCTACTATAATAGTTTAAATTAAAATGAGAAAATAAGAAATGGCACATATTGTGAGTTTAAAAATTTTTAACTTCTTGCAATATCAACAACATACCTTGAGATCTTTTGGAGGGTTTAACATTTTGTGTAGATTTTAATGTCTTTAGCTGCGAATTCATTGATTTAGAATGTCTGTGTGATACAAAATTTGTGAGGTATTAAAACTTAAGTTTAAATGAATTAAGACTAAATTATTTATTTAAAAAAACCATAAAAAATACAATTTAGAAGATCATAAAAATATTAAAATTAAGTTTCTAATAAGTTTTATCATGACACAGAGGCTATCATAGAAAATATTTCGGAACTAAACCACGTTTATTGTGGCAGTTCGTTAATTTTTTGGCCCGCGGCCCATATTAATCAACGAATTGGTTATGAGGACGCCAAGGCCCAACTTTTTTCCTACATTTCCATCCAGCTTGGCCCTATTTCTAGTCGGGCTTTCAAAACTATGCGAAAAAATAAAGCGGGTTCACTCTTCAGTGAAAAATAAAAATAAAATGATATGGATTTTATAAATTACTGATCCTGCATTGGGGAGGCCATTTTAAATCCATTTTTCTGGTGCTTTTTTCCATTGCTGTTATTATTGTAATTACTACAATTAGAATTGTTATTGGTCGGTCTAATATGAGTGGTTTTATAGCCTTTGGCATCACAAATGATATTTCGACCCTTTTTGATTGACTCTTGACTTTGATTTTCTAAGATTTATAAAAATCTCGTAAAAAATATTTGAAATAAATCCACGAAAAAGAATATAAAGAGATTCAAACTAATTTGCTTTAAACCATAAGGAAAACGATAAAAATTTCAAAATAAATAACGAAGAGAACAAAACATTGGGAACCTGCGCTGAGGGCTGGCGCATCTTTATCAACCCGGAGAGGATTTTTTCGCAGCAAAGTATTAAAAAAGTGGAGTCTCCCAAATCGATCAGCTTCAATGTAACTTACGATAGTTACCATGAGCAAAAGTAGGAGCATTGATATTAGCTATAATCAAGTGTTATATTAAAAATTAGCTTAATTATATGCTTATTTAATATTACGCGCATACAATATAAAGGAAAACATGGTTTAATTAAAAAAAAACGTGAAATAAATATCTTTAAGGACAAAAAGCTGTACTTTCAGAAATGTATAAAGTTATTTTTCACCAAATTAAGTTAATCTTTATAAAATAATTATCAATTTTTTTATTACAAAATTGGTTGATATGTAGTTTTAGTGTGAGGTTTTTAACATAAAAAACTTTTCAGAAATTAAATTTAAAAATTTGTAATAATCTAAAATTAGTTATAACGACAGAACGCAATCATCAAATATTTATCTTATTTCATAATTTGACCTTCGCCTTAATACGTATAGGCTATTAATATACAATAAAAAACTTACTGAGCACAAGTAAAGGACAGACTCCCAGGCTGGTCTGACAACCTTACGGCTACATATTGATGCGAGGTGGGTGGGGACGCTAGCATAGAGCTCATACGCGATGATGTTAATATTGACATTCTTACCGTCATTATTATAATTAGCATTTCTAGCATAATTATCATCTTTATAATCATAACTAGAGCCAGAAGGTATCTTTTGAGCGGTACGTAATAGCAAACTGCCAGGATAATTCAAAACTATGAAAAAAAATTAATAGTATTAACAATAGTCTAAAGGCAGCCAATATATTTCATATATAATTAAATTTAAGTTTGGTATGACTACTAAAAAGAGGGTCTAAAAAATTTAATAAAAATTCTTTTCTTAATAAAATAAATGAATGTGTGTAAATATTTGATAAACAATTGTTCTAAGGTGCAGTTTTGTTTCTTATTTTACTAAATATAAGATAGTTAGATGGTATCAAATAATTAAATATAGGTTTTGAAAATTTTAATTTATGTTAAAAATATAACATATTTTTATAAATGATATATATGTTTTAAAATTGGTAAATTTTCGATAAAACAGTAACATATATTACGGCTAAAGAATAATGAGTAAAATGTGTTGCTAGAAGGAGATTCCGAAGCGGTTTTCTTCCAATCACTACCATGATCACTCTTGTCATTATGACTGTTGTTGTTATAATTATAACTATCTTGCGTACGGATAACAAGTGCCTTTTGCGTCCGAGATATGGAAAAATCGGGAGTAAATCTAATAAATTCAAAAAAAAATTTATTTTATTAATCAATAACATATAGCCATCTATAATATATTATATTGCTGAAAAGCCTTGGTTTTATCAATCATGCTTAAAAAATCATAAATAATTAAATGTTACAAAAAAATTGCAATCAAGATCAAACGTCAACTTTGTAAAATTATAAAATTAACTATTTTTACTAACATTTAAAGTGTAAGGCAATTTCAGTTTTTGAAATATAAAAATAATTTTTTCCACTATATTTTACTTAGTGCGTTTTTTTAAAAAATTTTTAATGTTTACAGGCTTACAAAAATAAATGGCAAAAATAAAAAAAAATATTTAAAGAACTATTATTACACAATAAATATTTATTTTAGGAACGAGATTATTATGAAAATATAAAAGAATGCATCTCCATGATGGCCTAATCTCATATATGTTTTTCGTTCTTAGTTTCTTCCGTCTTTGGCTCCTTAGTTCCATTTATAACGAAAAATGGCCTTTTTGATTAAAATGACAGTTCTAAATATACCCTAAACTTATCTAAAAATCTTTTTAGCATATTAAAGTCCCTTACTAATTTTAATCACGAATGAAAAAAAATTTAATTAATATATCAAGCTCTTAAATCGGCATTTATATAATACAAAATATTTCGCGTCCAAACTTAAATACGACACGATATATTATCATTCAATGAAAATATTATTTGTAATTTAAATTTAACAGTTTAACTATTGTAAAAATGCTAAAAATTTCAATTTACTTTTGTTTTTGAATCTTTTTTGGTTTTTAACCTTTTTTCTAAAATTTTAAATTTATAACTGTCTAAGTTTGATTAGGACGGTTAACATGATATTTCCTAAGATGGCAGGTTTGATCTCTGTAGTTAACTCATAACTCTCAAAAATTTGTTGACCTGCGTTATAATTAATCTAAAAAGTTAAATTAAAACAATGTATTAAAATAAGAAAAGCGTTGGGTAGTCTTACATTAAATCAAATTTAATTGTCTCATTGGGAGATATGTGCAAGCCAATCAAATTTTGACAATCTGGAATACGAAAACCAAGACCAGAGCATTCGAACACAGGCTTTTTTTCATTAGTCGTTTGTTCGTCAATTTCGGTTTTGATATTTTCCCCTTTATCGCGTCGTCTGATACCTCTCGAAACCGTCTGCAACTTTGGGTGATACGAAGGGAACGTGGTTTTAAACCAAAATGCATAAAAGTCTCGAAGATGTTTAAAGACACTTCGGATATTTAGATAATAAGCCTTTAATTTTTGCACGGGCCACCAATGGCTGATTAAGCGATTTGAGAGGAGATAATAATAAACAGATTTTGATGGATACGTCGATAGGTATGGCTTGGTATATTCAATATTTAGGCCAACTACTTGAATGGGCAAGTCACCGTCGTTCGTAAGGGCAAGGGCTTTACGCAATCCGTAAAACGCCATCACTGGATCTATAAATACCGATAAAATTAATTTGTTTAAATGAGCAAAATAAAATTGAAGTTCACGCGGTGTAAATATTAAAAACAACTAAAGCATAACGATAAAAAAGTAAAAGAACAAACTGAAAAAGCTACGAATAATAGAGTTTATTGTATTTTTATATTCAGGCATATACTATTGTTACGATTAGCGAAAATTTTTCACTTATTCCATCCTTCAAAAGGCATCTTTTTTGCATATAAAGGCCAATGTAAAATCGGTCACAGTCTCATCTTTTTAAATTATTTAATCGCACGCTTTATGCACTTAGCCGTTTTAAAGTTATCTATAATTAAAGAAAATTTCCAAATTGCCATAAATTTTTTTATTATAAATATCACCTTGGTCAATGCAATGCCGCAAATGCTTTTCCGTAAACATAAAAGTGATGGGGTCCTTTTTTACGATAGGCTTGTCACCTGCGACGACATTTTTACGCTGTCCGTTTTCGTCCTTATTATCGGTACCGAAATTTTTATTGCGTTGACTGCCACATGATGGATCAGGAGCATTTGATCCAATGGCAGAGTTAGTAGGATCCTTTAAGGCATAGATTGAATTAGAAGATGGTAACGACGAAAAAATGGGCCTGAGGGTGTGCCGGTTAGACAGATCCAAAAGTTTGAGTTGCCCAACTGCCCCTTTTCCTTGTATACGAATGCTCTCAAGGTAAGTTAGGTTATTTCTGTGCATTAACAAAATTGATAATTAAAATAAGTAATAAAATGAAAAAAATGGCACAAGCCAACAAATTTGTGATCGTTATAAATTATTCTGTAGAGATTAATTCTACCATCTCAGAGACAAATCCATTTACCATTATTTCTCTTTAAATTTTGTAGGGCTATAACCTTAAAAAAAGTTATAAAAACAAACATATACAAAAACAGAAATAAATTGATATTATGTTAATAACCTTATTATGAGGTGTGTTTGGTAAAGCTGGTTAGTAGTGGGAGTAAATTTAACAAAAAATTTGGCTTCCTTGTAAGGATCGAGAATAAAGGCGAGCGTTGAAGAATGATATTTAAGTTTTCTCGTGGACCCAGATGAACTTTGTTGTTTGGATGATTTGGCTCTGGTCGATGTAAATCGACCCCAAAGAAATCTATAGGTAATTGAATAATAAAGAAACTTTGCTTAAATATAAATTTTTACAAACGTTTGTATTAATTTGTTATGTATCTTAAGCACAACACAAATTTTCAATCATTAAATGTCCGATTTATACAACTTCACAACTTTATTTTACCATAACCTACGTAATCGGTTTTACACATCAAACATGTGGTAGCAGCCTCTATTCCATAAATATCTGTTTACTTAATGAATAAAACCGAAGTTATAATACTTTTTTTAATATTTAAAAAAGGAAACGAACAAACATAGAAAAGAATTAAAAAAAACCAAGGTGGTTTAGTAAATTTCAAAAGCAGAAGCCCAAAAAAAAATTTGTGTTTAGCATACAGAGTTTGAAAGTTTTTATTGAGCTTAATAAACTAACTTTAACAACCAGACCTGCGATCTTAGAAATTCCAAATTTGTTTACCTGCTAATTTGTTTATTTTAAAATATCGTGTCCTATTTATTTTGAAATTCCATATTCATATAAGGTGCGCTTATACTCAATATTTTAAATCTTATTAATTAAAATAAATATATAATACGTTATATCAACTAAAAAAAATTTTTTTTCTAGAGGTAGTTCAGGTAAAAAATTAATCAAAATGACCGAATTCGGACATTTTCAGCTAGAAAATAGGCGATTTAGGAAATAACATCGGAAAACGGTTAAGACATCATTTATATAATTTCTTTAAAAGTGTTGTATTGTAAACCACTTACTAATTTTTGTCAATCTGTGCAATAAAAAAAATCTATATAAAATCCGGGCCTGTGAAAACCATCAATGTACATTTTGATCAGATTATCCTATTACAAAAAATTCCAAAAGGCAGATTGATAAAAGAGTAGACGCCGAATTTCAAAAATAAAATAAAAAAAATTATGAATAGAGCGAGATACTTGTTGAGAAAGCTACCGCCGGCCCTGGCATTTCTTTCGGCAAATCGACGTCCAAAATAAGACGAGCTTCTTGAGCCACCATCGAGTACTATTTCGTCGTGTTGTGGTTGAGAGCTGCTAACTTTGAAAGAAGGCGAATTGCTGAACAAAAAACTCGAGAACAAGCTAGAAGAGCTCTCCAACGGCGTGTACCAGTCCATGTTTATCATAGCCAGTTCAAAGGGATTATCGATAACGGCGGAATCAATGCCTCCAAAAGGTTGACGTCCATCAGTACAAGTGCTAGAATGATAGCTATAAATTTGATGAAAATTAATATAAATATACCAGACTACATGTTTATTAATCCAAATATGATAATTTTTCTATAACAAAAATAAAAGGTACAAAAAATATTAAATATAAAAAAAAATAGGAATTTTATAAATTTTATTATTAGCATTGTGAATGCATTTTAAAAGAAATGACATTTAAATGATATCCATACTCGCGTGTTCATTGACAGTGTAAATCTATAACACACAATATGCCACAGATGTGCTTAGCATACTACAATTAAAAATTAATTTTTTTATAATTTTATAATATAATGCTCTTTATTAAGGTTCAGTTTATTTTTAAAAAACTAATTTATCCATATAATGTTCAACTCATTTCTTTTTATATAATTAATTCAAATGAATAGATAACAAATCGCTGTCCACTACCCGTTATTCGTTATGTTTAATGGTTGAACCAAATTGCCATCTTGATCGAATTCGTCCCAATCTTCTTGTTCTAAGCCGTTGACGGTAATGTTATTTAAATGGGTGTCAACGAGGATTCCTTGCTCATTGACGGCCGAAAAACTGGAATGGCTGAGTTTTCTACCATAACTTATAAGTCGCAACAACTTTTGGACGGGACTTTCATAATTCAATTTTAAGCTCTGACTATCATTATTATCTGAGCATACAATTGATGGCTCGGTTAAAAGCAAATTTACTGGTACGATTTGCAAAAGTAGAGGTTTGTACGAAGGGTTACGTATTATAATAACGGCAGCCTAAAATTAAACGGAAAAATTTTGTTTATCAATGGGAAACGGTTAATATATTTTAGGTTGACAAATAAATAATTATTTGTGCTTTCGTAATTTCAAAATATAGCAAAGTCCTTACCCAGGCAGGTACCACAATTGTTTCGGTAGAGCGTAGTTAAAATAATTTTTTTGAGTCTCTTTAGAGGCAAAATAAAGCCTAATACCAGGGATGAAATGAACTGCAACTTGGTAGTCGAGTTTTTAGACGCCAAAATAAATAATGCTTAAGGTAAAAACCTTTGGAATATAGAATAAGAGGAAAAGTAAAGATCAAAAAACAGATGTTAAGTTAAATGAGGGCTTTAAAAAATTAAAATATTTTACTTTTTACATAGGCCTTCAAAATAGGTGTAACTTGTAGGTTACGTTAAAAACTGTCAGGTAAAATTGAGCGATAATAATAACCCTTTTAATTCAACACTTAAATTCCAAACAAAAAGGTGGAACAAAAATAAAAAAAACAAGTGTTTTAAATATATACAGTAAAAGAAAAGAAAATAGATACTGGTAAAAAAGAACAAATAAATAAAAAGGAGGCAGAATAAATTACACTGTAATTTCCCACGCGTGTCAGGGGAAAATTAAGAGTCTCAGATGTTATCAGTCTTGGCCAAACAAGTTTAGCTTGATTAACGTAAAACTGAAGAATATTTTCGTCTCTGTTTGTGTCAACTTGGAAGGTCGATGTCAAACTTAAAATAAAAATATTCAAAAATGTTAAATAAAGGCCCAAAAATAAAAAGTTACAAATGTTATTTAATATTTGTAATATATATATATACATATAAAAAAAAAATTAATTTACAAAAAAATATATTAGGGACCTGTCTAAATTAGATCGGACTAGAGCCTTCCATTTGCGCAGTCTAGTGAGGTACGTAGGTAAATCGATGTCAAAAAGATTTTGGGGTTGGGCAAAGGCCTCAATCCAGGGTTCGTACTCTAATATAATATTTTTAAATAGCACTGTAATATTTGATTTATTGGGAAAATTGAATGATTATGTAGAAGATCATAATTTTTTTTTCATATGAATCTGATGGCTAAATTTTTTGATGAAAATATACCTCATACAGTTATTATAGTAATTTGGCTATATTTATTTGACTTCATTATACAGTTAACAATATAATAGAAATATAACGTCCGTGCAAGTTAAAAAGATATTTAATAATTGTAAGACTAAACATACATTATAAAACTACATATCAAATATGAAACTAAACTAATATTATCAACGTTTATTCTCATTTTTTGCATTTTGTTTCTCTAGCCCTGTTAAATTAGTCTTATTTACGATTTTATACATTTTTAATGTATATACCAAACTCACAAAAAAAAACAAATTCGCAAATAAAAATTATATATTATTCGTTTATATCCATATTTTTAAATTGATTGTATAGTTTTAATTAAATATAATTATTGATATAATTTTTTAGTGATACCAGGTTCGAGGGGCTCCAAACCTGTGTAGCAATAAGCATCATCCACTGTACATAAATGCGAAGGATCTAATTTAATTTGACCAATCTGAATATCAAACAAAAAAAAGATTATAATGAACGTTGGATGACAATATTTAAAAACAAACAAACATATATCGTAAACAACCAACACTATACTGTTCGTCTTCATTTCCATTTTTTACCCAATTAAATTTTAAATTATGGTTTTCTAACTATTTAAAGTGAAAAACTAAAAAAAGTTTGATCTTTAATTATAATTTTAAAATACCGACAAATGTATTATTGAACTAAACCAGGACAAAAAACTTAATTCTGTGAAAAATCAAAAAAAAATACCAATTTTTCATATAATTTAGTTTAAATCTTTTTAGGTGTTCCATTTATGTATGTAAAGGTTTAGTTACTTAATGAATTATTTACTGCCCAAAATATTGGAAAAAATTTATTACTTTTTTATATATTTTGGGCCTAAATTAGCGAAAATTACGAAATATTTATTTATACGTAGTTATGTTTTGTAAGGGGCATTAATCTAAGTCTCCGTTTTTGAGAAATATTCTTATCGCTTATGTTATTAGTTCTGTTAATGACATCAATATTCTCGTAAAAATTAAGTTCTTCGGAATTGCCGATGAATGGTCGTTGATAGGTGAATAATTCCGTGTTTACGTTGCTTGAGTCAGACAAAATTTCATTGGATAATTGAGAGGTTAGGTGACGAACAGATGTTATCAAAACATCCGTTTTACATAAATCGTTGGAATTAATTTTCTCAGTTTGGGATTGAATCTTTTTATTTTCCTGATTTAATGTTGCTTCAATGCCATAAAAATTATCCACATACAAGTTGAGCTTGGTTACTTTCCCCTGCAATTATAAATAGAAAATATAAATTTAGGTTAAAATTACTCTAAGAAAAAAATACATATAACGAAAGTTTTTTTTTACATATTTCCCATATAATCGCATTTATAAAGCACACTTTAAAAGGATAGAAAGTAAAGTAGTCATATAAAATCATTTAATTATCACTTCTAAAATAAGGCAAGAAAAAAGATCATCGATTGGCAGTTTTCATAATATGAAAAAAAAACGATGAAATTATTTATGAGATAAATTTTAACTGTTAAAAAACCTATTATTTCTGTGTTTGTATAAGAAATTAAAAAAAATAAATTTATATATTATTAAAAAATCCACTCCAGCGTTTTAATTTTGCTTAATTTAAAATAAAATAAATTTTTTACAGGATAAGATAGTAGGCTGGCAAAATTGACCATATTCTGGGTTGATAAAGCCTGTCTAAGTGCACGCAATTTTCGTTGCTTGGAATCAGATATATTGGCTTTTGAATTAAACGAAGGTTGAACACCGACTGATTCTGGCCGTTCACTTTTGGCAGGCGATTGGGACAGCTTGAGGAATCCATGCCGGAATATTCGAATATACAGTGAAAGTCGCACAACTTCTTCGTTGTCTTGAAGGTAAGTTGGCTGGTCGGGATGGGAAGAAGCAATATGACGGCGTTCTGAACCTTGTGACATACATTAAATAAATCTATAGAAAAACGTTTTAATTAGCAAAAACGTTTATATAACCAAAGAAAGACAATATTAATGCAAGGTAAAAGATATATATGTATAAAAAAAACTTTGTCTAGGCAAAGTGGGCAAAGTATCGAGTCTTTTAAATTTTAGATCTAACGTGGCTCTAAAATTTTTATGATTGTTATTCAGGTTGTCAATATTATTTTGTTTCCCCATTTGTTTGTTAGCATCGTTAGTACGCTGTTGATACAGAGATGCCTCATATATTTCGGAAAACACGAGTGGGTCAAATTGAGCTAAAAAGTGAATTGTTTGGAAGGCTGGTATATGTAGCACCTATATTTATATTATAGACAAATAAGGGAAAATAAAAAATAGAAACTAATATAAATTTTTCACAATGTAAATTTTTATAATCAAATGTTTAAATAATATATTTTTAAGCAAGCCACAAATTTCTTAATTTGGCACGTTTATATGATAGTTATACCTCATCGGACAATATAGGATTATATTTCGCAGAGCTGTCTTTTCGTATGCGAAATACGAGACTAGAGGGACAATTTAGGCTACCATCTTCACGTAAGAGTGTATCGATATTTAAATTTGGATTTAAATATTCGCCGTTAGAAGGAAATATGGCCTCTAGGTCTTGACTGACTGCAAATAATTGCCTTGTGTTTTCAGTAACAACACCAATTTTGTTTGAGTTGATCTTTTGACTACGGTTAAAGCCTTCGTGGTTGTGATCTTTTAGATGCGAGCCTAAAAATAATAAATGTCAATTTTTCTAAAATTATATATAAATAGAGCAAAAATGTACCAATCTTATTTTTGTAACTACAGAAAAAAAAACAAATTAAATTTTTTTAATTAACAATATCTAGGGGTCAGAGTTCATAATTCAATATTTATTTGTGTTCAGGTTTAAATTAGCCATAAACTATTAAAATTTAAAAATGTAATATGTACAGGCATAAAGGCAAATGTCTTATTATTTATGTACAGTATGGTAAATGTTTAAACCTTTTTTAAAATTGGAATTTGGATATAAGCTTTCTTGCGAGATGGCACATATTTTGGTCGATTGTTTGATCGCCTCCTGCATAGTAAGTGAGACTGGAATATAATAGTTTGCGTCGTGGATTTGTTTGGGCGAAAAGCTATTATTATTTTTTAAGTAAATATATTTAAATATTGGTTTAAAAATTAAATCAATTAAAAAGATAGAAAACGCGGTTATTTGTAGCCAAGCAATTCTATTCACGAAAAGTGTTTTTTAACAATATATATATAGCATTTGTAAAAAGGTCTGACTTGAAAAAACGCGACATATTGACAGGATAGGGGTAATGGTTATGCACCGTAAACAAAGCCAAAGTCATGTGATCTCCTGTCACGTGATTAGGAGTGGCCACATGGTAATAAGTCTCTGGGTAGACGCGGAAACGCAAGGTATTCGATATAGGGGGAGACGTCTTAAATTCGAAATTGGTAATATCAGTTGCAATGGTGTCGTATGTATTTATCTGTAAAAGGTTGGTATATCTTCTAAACTTAAAATTGTATTACCAATATGTGGCCAGATTAAATGCGAATATAATAAATATAAAGCCCAAATTCAATGTCCTCTTTTTATTTATTGACACTAAAATTAAAAGTATAATTACCTGCAAGCCTCCGTAAAACACTGTCAATGGTATGGTAAATTTGGTTAAATTGGTTTGAATATTGAGTGAAGCGGTGACATGCCTAATAAAGTATTGCATTTATAATAAAAAAACATTTTCTGTGATTGAAAATCAAATTATCCTTAAACCCTAATTGCTGATCGTTATAAAAAATTATAGATTATATAAGATTTATAATAGAATCAAAATGTGAAATATTAATATTCACGTTTTAAAAGAATTCTTGTAGAAAATTTGCAGTTTAAGAAGCATTTAAAAAAAAAATTTGCATTGAAATCATTTTTTCCGTTGCTTACGTTAAGATATAAAAGTTTAGCACTATAGGTTGCATTTTTATAATTATAACAATTTAATCTATTCAAAATTCAACAATCCTGATGCCATTCATAAACTTATTTACCCAATTAAGGCAAGGGTTTTCCATTTTATGTTTTTATATGTAGTAAATTGTAATTCCGGTCGAAATAAATACTTATAGACATCTAGCCAAGACTCGAATTTTTATTATTCCCTATACTAATATGCATTACACATTGTTGGATTTTGGTCACAAAAGCTAATTTGCAACCAAAGAACAAAATTATTTTAGACATCAAAACGCCATATCTTAATTGTAACTAAGCTATTTCAAAAACGAGCATTTAAAAAATATAAGCATATATTCATGATCAATCCTGACAAAAAGAACCTTAAATGAGTGTTTGACGCAAAAAAATCATTGGCGAGTGAATTTGAATTTTTTCTGGTTTCATTAGGGTTGTTGGGTTTTAATGGGTTTGGATGAATAGAGGACGTAGTACTGGGTTGATACTCGAAATATATGAGATTGCACGTGTGTTTGGGAGGTATTATTATAATTAAGGGTAAGGAATTATTACGCGGATTCAAAATATGACTGAAATTTTTATTATTTATTACATTATTGTTGCTATTGGTCTTATTATTATTGTTATTATCACTGCAAATAAAATGATTTGCTGTAAGGTTATAGTCCATAAGGTGAGATTTATGATTATGATGGGTATTTTGTGATATTCCAACCTTTAAATAAAAATATTGCACTCATTAATTATTCATTCAAAATCTGTGAAATAAGTTAGGGCTAAAAAAAAATAAAAAAATGGGTATATCATTGGTAGTAATGAGTTTTATTCTCGTCACATTTTGCTACCTATAATCCAACAATTCTATATATTAATAAAAATGTAAAACGTTTATGACATTTAAAAAAATATTTAAGCTAATGTTGCTACCCAGATTATAATCTTTTACCCTCTATGATTTAAATTACCCTTTTTATGCTAAAAAAGTTTTTTTCAAAGAACAAAACGATGTATTAAATAAATACTGGGGAATTTGCATAAAGCAGATTATAGATTAATTGAATTAAACCAATAAAAACTGTTTCGTATAATTCGTATTACCTCGACTACTATATTATTAGTGTCTTATCTAAATATTGCCCTTTTTAGGATTTTAATCATATTTTTGACAAATAAAATTGTAGGGGAAAAATTGAAAAAAACATCTTTTAGGGAAAAGTCCAAATATTAAACTTTTTTTATCATTTAAATCAATATAATGTCAAAAGTTTTAAATTTTTCGTGTATAATAACTCAACTGTAAATGAGCTGGCAGGTAATTTAGCGCGATTCCGTCCAGTTTTCTCGTTTAGTTGATCGACTGTCGTTTTATCATTGCTGCTGATCTAATGGGTTATAATCAATATAGGTTTTAAGTTTTATAAAAATTGTAAACGGTACAAACTCGTAAAATTCAAAAACAACTGAAATTTGTTGTAGTTACAAAAATTTTTTATTTGCCTAAAAAAATTTTGTTGACATATATTTAAATTGCAATTGCATGAAAAAAATGTTACATTAAAAACAAAAAAATGTTTACAATTTTAAACAATCTAAAATGAATATATACTGTAATCAGCAAAATAAGCACAAGAGTGTTAGTAATTAAATGTAAAGGGAAAAAGAAATAAGTTAGTTCTTTATATTCATTCTCATACACACATAATCAAAGCCAAATGAATTATATTTAAAAAAAGCTGTGTAGATGAAAATCCCAGTTTTAATAAAAAGAAGTGTTATACTATGTCCCCCTGAAAATCATCAACAACGATATACAGGTCCGACAAAGCAATGGGAACCGAAAAAGTATTTGTTAGGGGCAGGTAACTCCTTATAGGTTTTATATGTGAGCTAGATATTTGATTGGTTGACGAATATGATGGCGATGTGGTCACGTGAGGTTGATTAGCCAAGTGACCTTCATTAAGGTTTGGAGGTATAACGACGTTAATTTTGGTGCAGTTTGTATCGTAAGATAATGTTCTAATCGTTTGAAGTAAAAAACAAATATATCCATAAATAAAACAAGAGCCATTATATATCACATCTACAACGGAGATTAAAAAAGTTTTTCAACAAAAATTAATAATCAAAAAATATCTACAAAAGTCTCAGCTTATAAAGGATATTTTTAAATAACCTTTGATTAGAACCATTCCTTATAATTATATCAAACATTGCAAATTATTAACAGAGGTTCTCCTAATATTGATGTTTTTAAGTAGTAATAGCTAGTCTTTATATACTGCACTTATTTTATATCTTGCCTATTATTTTCATTTTAGAAGCCAATTTATGTGGGGGAAAGCAATAATACACCCAGCAGCATTATTTCATTATATTAAATAAACGAAGTTTAGCATAATAATAAGGGTTTAAATTAAAAAGCACTTATAACAAACTATGATATTTGTAATGACAAGACACAAATTCAAACAGATGTGGTATTTTAGTAAATTCAAAAAAAAAAAGACATTCAAAAATAATTACCCTTGATATATTGTAACGGTGTATGGTAAAGATAGATGAAAATTCGTTAAGTTAGTTGAGATTACTATATGACCGTTTTGGGTAAAATTTTCAGCGGAAAGTTTTGAAGCTTTTTGAGCTATATAAAAAAATACCATAAATATAACAAAGTAAAAAAGAATGGTAGGAGCGGGTGTTTTTAAAATTCAATATTTATTCAAGCATGCATAGAAATTCTTCAATTTTCGCATTTAAAAAATTTTGCAAATAACTTATTTGCATCACAGACCGAAATAACCAAAATATAGGGGTAAACGAAATTCAGTCTGTTTTGTTAAAGTTCAATAAAAAAAAATTGATAAGCCTTTTTTCAAATACTTTTTACACTTCTGATTTAGGCCAAATTAGGTTTCGCTATCTTGACTATAACAATTAGTGCCTTGTTTAGGTAAAGAAATATATTAATTTATAATGTGCGTGTCAGATCTGCAAATATTTTATTTCGATATTTTATATGAAAAACACAATTTTGATAGAGGTTTTATCCAATACCATCTCTCGTAAATGAGCTGCCAGTATAAGGCATTCATTCATAGTTACAGGCACGCCAACGACGCTAATTTCCAACTTAAGCTCTCATATTACCGACCAATATTAGGACCCTTACTGTCTTATCAGATTATACAGCAGCTTTAAAGTGAATTGATATGGTAACTTTCGATGATATAGGTGAATGGAAAATATTTTAAACCTGTAAGGATTGTTATTTTATATTTAAATAATAATAAACAATAACCTGAACAAATAATTTTGGCAATACTGTGAGGTTTTTTCGTGTTTTCGGGTATAATAGGGGAATTCAAAATTTCAATACTGATAGAAGGATCAGGTTGGGTAAGATTAATACTCTGTTTATATATGATAAAATTATTTAAAAACCATGCAATAGCTAGCTAAAAGAATAAACATTTTTTAGCATTCATTAATTCTTTTAAAAGAAAAATAATTGTTTAGTTTAATTGAATTTTAGTAGGTGTAAAAAAGTTTTCAACTTCGTTAAATAGTGTTATATATTAGAACACCAAATCAATGGGTTTAACAATGATTTAAAAACAATAAATTACTAAAAAAACAAATTATAATTAAGATATAATAAAATAATTTGTTGATAAAAAAGTTTAACAAAATTAATGAAAAATCTTATTATACGGTTATGTGAATAGGGCCGCCAGTCCCTTTATTGTATAGTTTGAGACTAAGTGTTCGCGGTAAATCCATAGTTGTTAGAATTCCGAAATCTAACATATCTACTGGGCTATATATACCGGGATCTAAAAAATTTGTATTTATTCATTATAATATCATTAATTGTGGTACTTGAATATCCTTTTCCTTCCTTAAATAACAACTTGAAGTAAAATATGGGCGTTATAATAAATAATCAATGAAAATTCTTGTTATCTCAAAATATTGTATTAGTAGTTCACATGTATATTGAAAAAAAGGATACAGATTAGAGCAAAAGTGAGTAAATATTAAAAAAATAAATGACTTAAAAATAAAAAATATGTAAACCAAGTGCATTAATATATGATAAACAATAAAAATCTAAAATTAACAATTGTTTTTTAAAACTTAAAATATGAAACAATTTTGTATAAAATATAATATCCTTTTTCATTCCAACTTTTAATAAAAATTCAAATTTATTAGTAGGCATTTTCATTTTTAATAAACTGGCATTAATCGTTAATAAAATTTATATTATTTTAATGAAGAATATATATTAAAATTAAAGTTTTAATAAACCAAATTTCATACAATGGGTTACATCCAGAAAAAATATATAAAAAATTACAAAATGGTAGAATTAATTTGATTCATTAATAAAATTTGTCCTTGTTTTGTCGAGTAATAACTAAAAGAATAATTATTTAAATACCTGAACAAAGATCAATCTCAAAAGGTATAACGAGTAGATGTTCATTTTGGTCCATGAGGTATGAGTCAGGATTAAATGTAGCGTCTAAATATGTATCATCCTCCTGTGATCAATAATTCAAACACTTAAATAATAATAAAAAAAATAATATTACTAGCATTAAGAATAATAAAAAATAATAATAATAATAATAATAATAACATTAATAATGATAATAATAATAATAATAACAATATTAACAATAATAATGATAATAAAAAATAATAACGATAATAAAAGAACACAGGTCAAATTTTTATAATTTATGAGCTAAGCACGGAGATCAAACCTGCAATAAAGGATTTTCATATTCGTTAATCGTTTTATCTGATCAAACTTAGTTAGTCAATAAAAAACATTAAATACGGTAAAAAAATGCTAAAAAAACAAAAATAAATCGATATATTTCCTGCATATTTACATCAGTGAAACTATTAAATTCAATTTAATATTATAAAACCGGTAATATATTGTGTCATCTACTATCTAAGAAGAAAGAGGATCTTGATATGCTAAAAAATTAATTCCTCAATTTTGATAATAAATATAAGCTACAAAGAATTTTGGTATGAAAAAAAAATATTTAAATTTTATTTTTTTTTAAGGTAGGGCGCAAAATCCGTTAAAAAAATTTTTTTTTCGACTTCGACATATGTAAGGAGTCAAAGGCGGAAGAAACTTTGAAAAACGGAAAAAACTTATGAAATAAAGCTATCAAAGGGAAATAGTTAGGCTTTAAAAAACTTATTTTTCTGCCATTGATATTTGTTGACCTATGTAATAATAATAATAATAATAATAATAATAATAATAAAAATAATAATTGAACAATAATAATAATAATATGGAATATATAGCTACATGCTGTGTTAATATTGTTAAAATTATATAAACAAACATTTGTAACCTTAAAATTTTAATACCTATTACAAATACCCATATTTGTCAATATGTTAAAATCGCATGACAATTTTTTAAGTCATTTAATACAAAAAAAAATAACGAAATGTGCAAGAGAATAATACAAACCTCATAACCATCCCGGCTTTCATTAGGGATGTGAGGGAAGTTATTGGATGGATGGTCCAGATTTTCACTGTACCAATAATGATTATGATTAGGTTTCAGGTGCTTATTTGGATCACTGTTATTGCTAGGCCGCAAATGTTCAATTTTAATAGCCAGATAGGTAAAAATAGTTGTCGTATTGGTTGTCTTAGCATTTATGTTATTAGGATATACATTGTTAAGAGCGCCGGCTGAAGATTTACTCAGGTAATTAGAAACTATAATAGGTTTGGTATGAAAGGGAGGTATTTTCTGTTTGAAAAATATGAATATTTAAAGAAAAATAGTAGTAAAAATAATTGTTTTCCAAAAAAAATGATAAATATCGACAAAATCTATATAATAAAGCATTAGATATTAAGAATAATTCTTGACTTGTAACATGCGCTGACCGTTAAATGGTAAATAATTATTAATATAAAGAGTGAAAATTAATGATTTGTAACAATTGTATTTTTGTTCAAATGCACAAAATGTGTTGTAAGGGTGCAGGTAATATTTTACCAATCTAATTTTTCTAGAATTACAAAAGAAAAGGAAATGTAGTAAAATGTTTTTATAAAAAATTAAAGTATAAACTTTATTATGCCAAAGATAACATAGAAGTCTATAACAAAAGTGAACATTTTGAAGTTTTAAGATTTGGCCAATATTTTAAATAATGATTTATGGACCAGATATAAATAATTAAGATCATTTAAAAAAGGGCACACAATTTTAATATTTTGTCACTAAGTTTGACAAGTGATAAATTTATTAATGCATATTACAATTATACGTATTAAATTTTATTTGTACTAAAAAATTATAAAATAAAAAATACCCAAATCTTATCCGTATTAACACCAAAGCCATAAGGTAATTCAAGGTGAAAATCATAACTACTCGTCCATATCTCAGTAGCCTTAATAGTAACATAATATATATATATGATAATATAAATTAATTGTATATATACAGGTACCCTTTTGTTTGTGTAATTTATAAAATAGAGTGTGAACTTTGTGTCTTATTTTGCTTATGAGGTCAATTTATACTAATCTTTTTTTTTAACAAACAATTCAATTGTAATTTTAAGCTCTTGTTTAAATTAATCTAAACTAAAACTATAAAACCTATTTTAATTTTTTACACTCCCAGCATTTAAATAAAAAAAAATGTGATTAATTGTTAAAAAGAAATTAAAAAAGAAAGTATATTTAAATTGAAAAGAAAACAGTACACGTGTTGCTTGTATTAAAAAGTAACAGTCTACTTAAGCAAAAGATATACATGTTATTTCTCAACACTAAAGTATTCAATTATCCCACATGCCTTAAAAATTTTAAACCCCTTAATTAAAATTAAAAATAAGTTATTTTTATTTAGTTTACACATAGAGAAAATAAATGAAAGTAGAGACAGAGAAAAATAACCGCCTGCCTGGCGTAATTTCGTTTTTTTTCTTATCATTAGAAAAACTAAAATTGACCAGTATTTTCCTAAGATTGAGGTTAGATATTGAAGTAATGTCATTTTTTAAATGAGGTCGGGGTAGTAAATGGCATTCGATTGGAACCAAAAAACGTTTTAAGAATAAAAAGTCGTGTGTGAAAACTTTTACATAAAACTTTGGTCGAATTAAAATATGTTATAATCAATTAATTAGGCTAACACCTATAGCATGCGGTTATTTAAAGGCTTATGACATAAAATTTTAAATGAATGAATAACAAATAAAAAATTTTCAAAAATATATTTTTAATTAAAAACATAGAACTAGACTCACACTCAAAAAACCTACGTTCGATAAAAAATTTGCATCACGAAAAATGCAATTGGTTTAAGCCTATATTAATATATAGTATTATAGTTTACTCGAATAGTATACGGGTGAGGATTAAATACGGATATAATTGGAGTATAGATGGCGTCAAATGGAATACGACCTTGATAGACAGGACGGACCCTATAAGGGTTAGGCAAAGCCGTACCTGAAACCTGAGCGTGATAATTTAAATAGAACAGCAGCGTAATTTTTTTTTCAAATAACAACATTGTTGATGATTATCATTTTTACTTTAAATGCTTATATTTTATCACTTACCTTTGAATGTCTGGATATAAATATACACACATTCTAAATAAATCAGCTGTTTCCGTAACAACATATTTAAGAATTTTTTTAATAGTATCATAATTTAATTATTGCCAATGATGCTACAAAGGCAGGTAATCAAACAATTTTTTTTATTCATACTACCAGCACAAATTAATTTCTTATTTTTAAGTTTCGTTCCAACATGGGCAAACACCCTGTTGTAACAAAAAGGGTGTAAATATTTTTTAAATAAAAATTCCCAGGTCTCAGCTTCTTTTGTAAAAGTACTAAATAAACGCGTAATATTATAAATATTTTTAAGATCTTAATTGGTTGTAAACAGTTAATTTTAGATCATTTATTTTTAAAATAATGGTAACGCTAAATTAAGTATTTATTTGTAATAATTTAATTTGTGGGTAGGGTGGTATGTAAACATAAATAATAATAATATATAAAGCAAAAGGATATAAATAATTAAGCAATTAATTTATATTTTTCTTGTTTGCGAAAATAAAAGGCGTTTGGTTAGGCAAAATACTTGGATTTTAAAAAATTTAAAAAAATTGGATTTAAGATTGAAATAAAAGTTACGAAAAGAGAGGTTCAATTTTAATTGTATATACAAATGGTATGTTTATTTAAGTATAATATTCAAAATTTTTTTATTTGGCCAACCATATATTTCCATTCTTTAATATTTTTCTAAATAATTTTGTATAATATCTTTAATATTTTAAAAGGTGGATCATACCATATGTAAAATAAGCAAAAGGGCAAAAGACCTAAGTAAAATGGTTAAGTAAAAAATAACATTTACTGTATTCTATTAAAAAATATCGTTATAATATTTATAATTTTTAGTAAGTTTATGTTCTCCTAATCAAAAGGATCTTTGAATTTTTAATCACACTAAATAATTTTTAGATAAATTAACAAAAAATATCAAAATACTTGATAGTTAAAATTGCCAAGCGAGGTTTGTATGATGAGAATTTTTTGCACGTATCCAATTTCGCGGGCTAAGAAAGTGATGAAAAAGCTGGTATTGAGCCCAGGCCCGATTTCCTAAATGAGCATTTTGATTTAGTTAAAAAATATTTATACCATTTAAATATTATTTAAAAATATTTGGGCTCTAAAAAACAATGCTCGTGAAGATTATCTTTAAGCAAATAATCTTAAGACCTTATCTACATTCCCGTTTATCAAAATTTCTTATAATCATTTGTAATATAAAAAATGGCCAAATGGCTAATTTAAAAACTTTGAATTATTGAAAAAAAAATTTTCACATTAAAATCAATTGTAATTTATTTTTCATAAATACGTTAAATTTTGAAAATACATCATTGTTATTTTAGGTATAAGAATATTTCACCCCAATCTAATAGGGGACATTATTATTTCGGTTAAATACAAATATAATTTGTTTGTAGATAAAATTTAACATATAGTCTTTCAACCAGGGCTAAGAAAACATTGAGCCAAAAAACTTTGGCTCTTTTCCCCTAAAACATAAAAAAAGAAAGGGGGCTATAAATAAAGGGCCAAAATAATAATTAAAAACCCCTGACTAAAAAAAGGGGCGAAAAAACCCACAAAAAGTGGCTCTTAAAAAAAGCCCCAAAAAACCCATTTTATGTTTTCTTTATAATAATTTCTAAAAATTTGATTTTTTTTTATATGTGGGTGGGTTATTTTTTCTTAAAGCTCCTAGGAGTTTTTTTTTAAGGAAAGAGGCATTTTTTAAACATGCCCCTTTTTTTTAAGCAAAAAAAGGGGCTTTTCTTTTGCCATGCCCACGAGTTTGTGGGTATTTGGAAAAAAAACTCAAAAACTTGTTAAAAAAAACGCATTTAGTTTTTTTCCCCAGCCCTGCTTTCAACAATTAAGGTGTTTTTGTTTTTATTTCGATTTTTAAATATTTTTGCAACTGTGTTTATAGCTGGATTACTAATTTGTATCAAATAAAACAGTTGGTATAAAAATCCCTAAAATGGCAGTTCTTGTAAAATAAACTCAAATATCTCAAATTGCCGGTGTGTAAACAGAATTTTTTTTTTAAATCTGGCACCAAAATCTATATTTAATCTTGTATACAATCTATAAAAACAAATAAATTTAGATAGGCATTACTTACATTCACTATACATAGCTAAATTTTACCCGAACCGTACCCCTAGCTTTTAACCATAGGCGAAAACCCTTCCAAACTTCAATAAAAAAAAATTTAACAAAAAATTTTTAAAACGGCGATCGAGGTTAATTTAGACGCAACTCATTAATTCAAATAGGTAGCTCGATTTTCAAATAAATAAGAGCCAGATACAGATTAAACCCATTTTACATGGCATTACTGCCAATTCTCAATGGTATTATTGTAAACAAACTTAAGTTTGATTGCTAAAAAATATTAATCAATGAATAAACAAAAATGAGAGAGCTCAAGTAATATTTTATTAAAGTATCTAAGAGTCCAATTGCCAATTTTATAAGCTTTGGATGTTCTAAAGGTTCCTACGATCGAAAACAAATCTACAAGCTGGAGGCTTTAATTGCTTAACGCTGGCCAAGTTGATTATTGCATAACCGTTTCTTATTATAAATACCTTTTCGCCAAAGATTGAAGAATGGAAAGGGTTATAGCCTGGTGACGGTTGCGAGTCGGCATATAGAATCGGCCTATCGTTCAATAATTTAAGGCTATGGTATAAATTTTGATTTTGGAGCCAAACGCGTGAAGTAAACGGCATACCGATAGGCCTAAGAGTTAATAAGGTAACGTATATGATACAAAAAATCTCAGAATAGGTAAAGTGAATGCAAATAAAAAGTTTATTTAGGTAAATTTAAAAAAAAATTATATATATATTAATTATGTATTGCATCTTTTATTTCGTTTATGTGTTAAATGAATACCAAACAAATCCCGTCTGAGCTCAAACTAATTCAAAATCTTAAAAACAGACTTTAATAAATATGATTATAAAATAATTTATAAGGTGATGCCTTTGCCAAAATTTAATTAAAAAAAAATAATTTTTATTTAAAATTGTACAATTTATTAATTATATTTTGTTGAGGCCATTTTTAGTGAAAAAAAAATAATCTTATTTATTTTATTATTTAAAATTTTTTTAAAATGTGAAAATTCTATAAAAAAAATTAGCAAGTTATACCATATTAAAAACACCTAATATAAATTGGAGATTTTGTGGTTACGAAATCTTATGTAAAAAAAAATATATATACGAGGCTAGCAAATATTGTGGTACAATAAGTTGGCAAAGATGCAAAAATATTTATTATATGACACATTTCAGTGACCTTGATTACCTAATGTATTTGATTCATAAGGCGTAAACAAGGTGGTATTTGTTTTAGCATCAAATATTAAGAATTCAAACAAAAAAGATAACAAAATACAATATTTGATTAGATTGAAATGCATATATTTAATTATGGATTAAATAAATTACATTGGACAATAAATTAACAAGAACATAAATATGAATTAAATTCTTTTGCAATATAATGGGTTTAGGTCGTAATAAATTTTTCATTATGGTGTCCATAATTAAAAAATACACACAATTTATGAAACTTTCATTTCCTAATAAATTTACAGTTAATTTAGATTATGTTGAAAAAGGTGATTAATCAAAATTATTAGCAATTTATTTAAAAGTTATAAGATATGCAGGTATTTTAAAAAATTAATAGTTTAACCCGCAATTAGCACTGTGGGGTCTGAACAGGACACACCATTTAAATTTATCTTGAAAAACATTATATGTTATGGGTTAATTATGTAACCTTTTTCTCAAATATATAATAAACAATAATAGTAATTAAAAGTTTGGTCTAAGTTTGTTAATAAAATTCATTTATAATTTATTTTTATTGGGGTCTGTATGGACACACTCTCAATTTCAAAGTTGAAAACCATGTTATTGCCTATATTTATATTTAAAATAATTGCAATATTATATTTGGTTTTATTAAATTTAACATATAAAGTAGAAATTATTGTAAAAAATGATATAAATTATTTTTTTAATAGAGTTTTTATGGTGTTTAATAGCTAAAGATAACTTTAATTTTAAAATTTTTTTTTCAACGTTCTATGTTCAAGACCTAAAAACACTATTTGATCTATACACATATTTAATTTACATAATTATATATTGTGGATAATAAAATAAATAATCTACTCTCTTTTTAAAATTTACAATATACACTATTGATAACTTAATTATAATAAAAGAGTATGTTTCTATAATATTATAAAAATAAAATGCATTTAAATTTCTCAACCTACCATTTGTAGGCTAATAAATTTACTGGATATTTTTATCCGTAGAGAAAATCGACACTATTTTGACATTCATTTATAAAAATGAACATGTCTTGAAAACAAATTGCAATAAATTAAAGTGTTAAAATCAGGTTTATAAAACTTTAAAAATTTTTTTTGTTCCTTTAGCATTAACTAACTTTGCAACAAAACTTTAATTAGTCCCTTATTTACAAATTATTTATAATTACCTTTTTGAAAATAAAAATAAAATAACTTTTATAAATACAGATATTAAATAATTTAATACTTGTCATGAAAAGTTAATTTTTCAGGCACAATGTGAATTTGCAAATCACTTAGATGAAATCCCTTTTTTAAATTTGTTTCTATAGGATTTGATTTTTTGCCTTTATTGTCATATTCATAGACTTCCCTTAAATAATAAAATAAAATATAGAGCATAATGTATTATCTTGATAAATTAGGGATTACAATAAATATAAATAAACATTGGCACTAAACATAAAGCTTAAATAACAAAAACAAAATAAATATAATTTACATGACATCAGGTATATCTTCCTCCTATATTTAAAAATAATAATACAATATTAAAAAAAAAATTATTTTTAATAAAATTGTAACCTTGCGAGATTTTGACTCCTCAATCATATTTATCTCATTTCCATTTTGTATAAAAGCTAAAATAAAAAAACAATTAAAAATTTCAAGCAAAATTATAATATCAAAAATATATACTTTCTTGAGTCAATACAAAACTTTTTGAGCAACAAACTATCAAAAATACCGCAATATGTAACATGGGCGTAACCTGACACATATTTAGTTACCTGAAAACCTATTAAATATCGTCTGTTGGATGGTTTCCTAGCATATGATAAAGTGCCGTTTTCAGATGGGGAAATGAGTATAATAATTTTCTAACTAGCAGCATTTTTAATCATTTTAAAAATAGCAAAAAACATTTTTTAAAAACAAAAACGTAATTACAAACTATTTGTAATAAAATCAGCATTTATTACTTCTATTTAAGCATATTAATATTCGCACATGCTGTTATCCTAATTATAAATTTGTTTTATTCTACTAATATTATTCGTTTAAATACTTTCACAAATATCTTTTTTTTTACAAAAGTTTAATAATTTACAATATTTTTTACAAATATCTTATTATTTTAAAGTATGATAATTAATACCTAACGTTTAAAGTAACATCTTTCACATGTACATAGCCTGTCTAATTTATATCCTTTATTTTTGCCAAAAAGTGCGGCTAGTAGAAAAAAAAATTTTGACGAAAAATAATTCCACTTATTTGATTAAAATTGAGGCGGCTAGTGAAATAAATTTAAAAATTAATATCTTTTAAATTTTTTAGAAAAAATTTTTTTTTTTCAAAAAATATTTTGATAGGCATACGACCAAAAAACTTATTCAGTTTTTTATATTAGCCGGTAATATTTTTTTATTTTGGAAATATTTTTTAACATTTTTGAAAGAAGTATTAATCGCAGCCAAAAATAAATTTAATAAATACAAAAAATTAGTCAATTAATTAGATCTGGAAGCATAATATACATTAAACATATTTTTACGTAATTACGAGGGCGCAAAATATTAATAAATAATTTATATTCTATTAGAAATTACTGTATGGGTGCAACGGCAAATATTAGGAGAAAAATCGTAACGTGAATGGGTAGGACAAAAACACAAAACATTTATAAATGTTTCGTGTTTTTGTCCTGGAGAAAACACGAAACATTTTTTAATGTTTCGTGTTTTTGTTTTTTTAAAACACGAAATATTTTTTTCGTGTTTTAAAGATTAAAAATATTTTTGCCAAAATGTTTCGTGTTTTAAAGATTACAAAAACACGAAACATTTTTTTTAGTCAAATTTTTATTTTTCTTTCAATTTTTAAATTTTTTAAGAAATATGGTCATGTAATATATCGTTCGACGCCAAATTTTACAGAAAATCTAATGGTGATATTTTCAAGGTAAAAAATATAACAGGTGGTTGGCTGCTAAAAATCTTTATTTTTTGTTTTTGAAAACTATTTTTTTTGTTATTTATAGTTAGTAGTCTTATCATATATAAAATAACATATGTGTAACGTTTAAGACTATTTATACTTTATGACCATATATGGTATTATTTCCTAAAGCTTGGCACTGCTTTTACATTTATTGACCAAACCAACTTTTAATACATCGTTCGACGGCAAATTTTATGGAGAATCTTAATGTCATATTTTTAATGCCTAAAAAAATTACAGGTGTTTTTTTTTGTTTATAATATTTATATTTGGTATTTAAACTAATTTTGATTAAATATTAATTTAGTAGGTGTATTATATGTAAATCCAATATGCTTTGCAACGTGAGAAACTTATTACACTTTATGACCATATATGGTATTATTTCCTAAATCTTGGCACTGCTTTTACATTTATTGACCCAAACAAACTTTTAATACATCGTTCGACGGCAAATTTTATGGAGAATCTTAATGTCATATTTTTAATGCCTAAAAAAATTACAGGTGTTTTTTTTTGTTTAAAATATTTATATTTGTTATTTAAACTAATTTTGATTAAATATTGATTTAGTAGGTGTATTATATGTAAATCCAATATGCTTTGCAACGTGAGAAACTATTTACACTTTATGACCATATATGGTAGTAATTCTAAAAACGTGGCACTGCTTTAACATTTATTGATTAAACTAAACATGTGATATATCGTTCGACGCCAAATTTTATGGGGAATTTTATAGTCATATTGCTAGTGCCTTATTTAACAAAATTTTTACATTATGTATTTAAACAGATTTTTTTAGTTATGTATGATTTAACAGTCTTTATATGAATCTTATAAGACACAGGTCAACAGTATCAACGTCAGAGACGTGAAATTTATGAAATAGCCTTGTTACACAAATCAACTAATATTGATGTCAGAAAAAAGAAGTTTATAAAAACATAAAAGCATACATCCCCATGAGGCCCTTATTTTCTATATATGTTTTCCGATATTCTTAATTTCATTTGCCTTCGGCTCTTTAGATTCGTCCATGCCAAAAACGACCTTTTTGGCCAAATTGGCCAATTTTTATGACCTCGAGAATATTCTAAAGAAAAAATTTAAAATTTTCTTGTAACCTTGATATATCATCTTAAAAAATGAGAAATAAATTTTTTGGTTTATCAAGCTTTTGCAGCATTCAAATAATAAAGAATATTTCGCGTAAAAACTTAGCTTTAAATTTATTAATAGCCAGAAAAATATATTATAAAAAGGTAACGAATCCTATTTATAAATATTTGAGTTACATTTGTACATAAAATTTGTATATATATAATGAGTACAAATAATGGTTGCACATATGTCTCCTGGGCAACATGTATAAGTAAAGGATGGCAGAACTAGGGGTACTAGCTTAGATGATGAAGCTACAGTGGGAGATAGACAGCTACTCCAAACGCCCCCAGGACGTCTAAAACAGGCGACACAAGTGAAACCGGGATGGAAATATCTATAAGGCTGGATGTCCAAGTTTCCGAGAGCATTAGAATAGATGAGCGAGAAATGACGAAGTCAGAAGAAATGTCGAGCACGTGCGCCCGTAGGCTCTGGGTTGAACAATAGAGAGACTAGGGCGAGAAATGAAGAGCATACTATTTTGCAGTGTATCTAGCGGCGTGTGCGTAAACCATGCCAATTCTTGACGTAAAGGAAGGCTTATGGTGGGGGCGATATGGCATATAGTGCCCGGCTCCTCGCCAATTAAACGCGAGAAAGAGCTACGTAGACCAGGTCCAAAGAATGTCTTATTGAGTATGCGTATACTACTTTTGCCCTGAAATTTTATATTGTTAAGGCACATGCTAAAACTAAAGGATGATTTTGACGGGAGCACGTTGTCCACGTGGCAAGTATGCGTGTATTGTCGTAGATTAATAAAAACGGATCCTAATCGGAGGAATAACCGCGACACTCAACACCGACGTGGCGGGGGATGTATAAATGTTGGATGTAGGCGAATATTAAATTGCTTGTAGAGTTGAGTGGTTAACTTATACGACAGCCGTCTTGAGTGCGCTAGTGACATAACGCCCCTATAGCACCGACTTATGAGAGTGGCATTTTTTGATTAGAACGTATGCTCATATCCTCGTCTGGGGTCAGGGGCAAAAGGGTGACTATCTCGTCAACGTCAATTGGAATATTTATAATTTGGCCTCAAACATATTGACCGTGAGAATAACGCAACCGTGCTAATGCATAAATGGAAGGCGGGGGGAGATGAGGCGTTCCACGATCGGATCTAAAACTGGCAAGTGGGAAGGGTAAGGCGGTAAAGAAAAACCATTGACACGCACAAATTTAGGCATCCTCCTGCTTGTGCAACGTAGCGGGCCATTGGCATACGGATAATTGTGATGGAAAGCATAAGGATTCCAAACCGTGTATATTATTACCAGGTCTTTAGAAAAAAATAGGCGACTACAAACGTTGCAGTCGTGGCCTAAAAATTTTGACCAAAACCTTTGCTAAAAAAAGGAGGTCAGCTTCCATCAAAGAATTTTGAGGTAGTGAATTAAAAGCACATGAGATGACGAGCTGGTCAGGGGGAGTAGGCGGGACTGACATCTGGGATATCAAAGTGACCTAAGTTTGTAAAAGGAAAGAACTAAGGTAGGTGCAAATGGTAATTAAACGTAATAAAACGCAATGTTACTCGGTAAAGGAATTCAGAGAAGTGGAATGATAGACAACGATGGGACGGGCGTCAAAAGCGATAATTAATGAAGTGAGTTAAGGGTAATAAAGCAAGGGGAAATTTTCAAAGGAAAACCGATATATAATACTTTGCTAAGCTAAAAATCTAGGGTACGAGTAATAAAAGCTGTCAAACGTCACACACTGGGTGACAAGAACTAGCATTCTGAAAGATTTAACATAAAATTCAATGTTATTATTATTTTCAATGAAAATTTAATTAACATTCATATCAGTGCAGAATAATTAGATGGTAACCCCGTAATAAAATTTCTATGTTAATATTCAATGTCAAAAGCCATATAAATCATCATGAATCGTTTCATAAAAAAAGTGCAGTAAGGAACCTTATCATATATTGATTTTGTTCATATTTAAAAACCATAAAAAACTTTGAGTCGGTTGTTGGTTGTTAAATATGATTCTAATCAACGCGTTCAGCCTTCAACTTCGTTCGGTAACCGCGTAAACGGTACCGTATGTCGAGTTATTTGACTATGAGGCGCTCTAAAATATCGTTACTTTTCTAGGTGGGATTCTGACTTCGATGCGGTCATAATTTTCTAAATGGTGGCTTCTTGCCGTCGATTATTAGTCGAACGCCTGAACCGAATGTCTGAACCTGCGCTTCCTCTCGTACTGAACAGGATTACTGTAGCAACAACGGGTCATCAACAGGGTAATACTAACCTGTCTCACGAATGTATAAACCCAGCTCACGTTCCATATTAATTGAACAATCCAACGCTTGGTGATTTCTGCTTTACAATGATGGGAAGAGGCGAGCAATCAAATTTGCCGTTATATAAAATCTCAAATCCACGTTAAGGTAGACAAATGGCCCAATTTTGATACAATTTATAATTATAATATTAGTTCATATGGACATAAAATAAATATGGCATATTAAGTAACATATCATATTATATTAAAACCATTAATAAAATAATATCTTTAAAGTAAGTTAAAAAAATGATTCCGAGCAAAATAGACCACTCGTTAATTTTCAAGCACTATAGTTAAATTTTTAATGTAATTGAAGGATTTAATATTGATTCGGTCTATAAATTTGTGACAAATTTTAAAAGTAACACAAATTTTAAAAGTAACACCTTGAAGGTTTTATGTAACATATCAAACATTTTAATTTTATTATTTAAAAAAAATTATTTTATAATTTAATAAAACAAAAAAAAACTAAAAAACCAAATATAAAAAATTTTAAGCAATATATACTACATGTAAACTTGTTGGGCACTAGCAATATGATAGTTAAATTCTCCATAATGATTTGGCACGAACGATGTATTTATTATAAGTTTAATTTGGTCAATAAATATTTTAGCAATGTTAAGTTTAAAAAACTATCATTGGTCAAAGAATTAAAAAGATATTTTACGATGCATTTCGTTCATAATAGCAACATTAAATGATCCAAAAAAAGATCTAAGAACAAATTATAAATATCTTAAGCAGCGCAGCTACTTCTTAATTTTTGGGCACTGATAATATGATAGATTCTCCATATAAAATAATTTGGTCAATAAGGCAGTGTTAAGTTATAAGACATATTACCATTTATGGTCTTAAACTTATTATGGTGTTTTACATTTTTTTATTTATATATAGTAGATAATACAATAATTAACCACCGAAAAAAATCTAAAACAAAAAATAAAGTTTTCAAACAACAAAAACCAACTGTCAACCTTTAGCTAAACCCTATAAAATGCATCGAATTATGTGTTACAAGTTTAACTTGGTCGATAAATAATAAAGCAGTGTTAAGTTTTAATAACTATTACCATATATGGTCATAAATTTAACATGTTGTTTTAGGTTACATATACTTTATATATAGTAGATTGTATTAATGAAACCCCCCAAAAAATCTAAAAACAAAAAGCAAAGTTTTTAAACAACAAAGATTACCTGTCAACCTCGCAGACAAGATGCTAAACTCTCCTTAAGATTTGGCGTCGAATTATGTATTACAAGTTTAACTTGATCGATAAATAATAAAGCAGTGTTAAGTTTTAATAACTATTACCATATATGGTCATAAATTTAACATGTTGTTAGGTTACATATAATTTATATATAGTAGATATTAATAAAACCCCCCATAAAATCTACAAAAATAAAGCTTTTAAACAACAAAGACCACCTGTCAACCTCGCAAACAAGATAACTAAACTCTCCTTTAGATTTGGCGTCGAACTATGTATTACAGGTATAACTTGGTCGATAAATAATAAAGCAGTGTTAAGTTTTAATAACTATTACCATATATGGTCATAAATTTAAAATGGTGTTTTAGGTTAAATATGATCTATACATAGTAGATTGAATCAATAAAATACTCCAAAAAGATCTAAAAACAAAATATAAAATTTTAAAATAACAAGAACTACCTGTCAACCTTTCGCAGACAAGTTAAACTCTCCATAAAATTTGGCGTCGAACTATGTATTAAAAGTTTAATTTGGTCGATAAATATTAAAGCAGTGTTAAGTTTTAATAACTATTACCATATATGGTCATAAATTTAAAATGGTGTTTTAGGTTATATATGATTTAAATTAAGTAGATTTAAACGATAATAAACTCAAGCAAAAATTTAAAAACAAAAATAAAGTTTTTAAACATCAAAGACAACCTGTCAATTTATTGGGCACACACAATATGATAGTTAAAATCCCTATAAAATTTGGAGTCGAACGATATATTATATGACCCAATTTGCTGCATGAACACTCAATTAACATAAATTTTAAAAACCAAAAAAATGTTTCGTGTTTTAGTAATATTTAAAACACGAAACATTTTGCCAAAATCTAAATTTATTTTTAAAACACGAAAAAAATATTTCGTGTTTTAAAAAAACAAAAACACGAAACATTTATAAATGTTTCGTGTTTTT
>CM060242.1:4659975-4723035 GCA_030555515.1 Acutogordius australiensis
ACCGTGAATGCTATAGTTTTGTCCAGAGGGACCAAAATTTCAAACAAATTTTAAAGTTTTATAGCAATAAAATTAATTTTTTTAATTTTATTAACGCGTGTTTTATATTTGCAAACTAATATAAGTTATCATTCGTATATAATATAAAAATCTGTCTTATTCTCATTATAAAATTTTTTAATATATCAAGCTCTTACATCAGCATTAAAATAATTCAGAATATTTTGTCCAAATTAAAAATAAACACTAAGATTTCTAAATATATATTTAAGTTGATTTTATCAGCTGATTGAATAATGCAAAAAAATCAATTGTTTTTGGAATGTCTATAGCTGATTTAATAAGTTGGATGAAATAAAAGAAACGGATCTAAAAATTTCTACGATTAGTTTGTCTGATTTTAGCTTAGAGCTTTCAAAAATTAGTTGACTCTTAATATAAAAAATTTATTAGCAAAATTATTGTTTTATGTCTAAAAACTTCCGAGAATTTATATAATACCAACACTGTTAAACATTAAAAAATTATCAAAGGTAAAGGGAAGCACCTATCTTTAATCATTGGGGAAGGAAAAGGGGGGAGGGGGCGAGGAATTTTCGAAAAAAAATGTTTTGCTTATATGTTTGGTTTATAATTTTAAATAGATTTAGAAAATTAAGATTAAATATATTTAAAAAACTTCTTCGTTTGTGCATTTACTCTTTTTGTATTGTAAAAGACTCCTAATTATTTATGTCGTATGCGTACTCACGCCTCGTGGGGCGCACGAAGAGCTTATAAAAATATATATAATTTAATTTTGCTGTGGCGGTATAATTAATTATTTTGCGAAAAAGAAGAAGTTAAGGGAAAAGATTGTATAATCCGGATATATGGGCTTTAGCGACTATCAATTTTCCTTTACCAGCTCTGAAAAACAAATTTAAATGCGTTTATAAATATAATTATTGACATAAAATAAGTATATTTAAAGAGTGCGAAATATTTCCATATTATCATGTATCCGAAATTAAAGTCAACTTGATAAAATAAATGAAATTAGATCGGGTTTTTTTATTTTGGATAATCCTCCGGGAGGTAATTTCTTCAATTGTTTGTTAACCTTTGTCCACGTTCTCAATTCGGTCATATTACATTTGTTGAGCTAAAATGGATAGATTTATATACATTGAGGTGCAAATAATATAAATTAGTTAACCATTCAGAAAAGTTCCCAAAATCCCTGAAATAAAATGCTAATAATTTTAGGTTTAAAGATTATTTATAATTATAACATGCTAAGTAGTCATAAGGGTACGTTGTTTTGTATAATATTTTTTATACACTTCAATTTCCAAAAAAAATTTATTGAAATGAAAATATTTTTAAAAATAAATAATAATTTAATTTAAAAATATTTAGCTGCGCTTGTATGGATTAAGATATTATATTGAAGTTTTTATATGTAAAGCTATTTTCGATGTAAAAGCCCAAATTTTTTTAATTCGTCCTAATAAATGGAAGGCATTTATATTATTTTTTAAATTTTATATAAAAGGTTGCGATCCTGCCCCCTTTTTGGTAATGTACGACCAGATGTTTTTACACAGATCTCCAGTTTTTTGAAAATTATACTATTGTCAAACCTGCCTTTTAAAGATTTTTAAATGTTTACCGTTTTTTCTTATCAATCTTAGTTTTTTAATAAATGTCAAAAAAAACAAAAATTTTAAAACAAATGAATTGAAATCCCCATAATTACAACAGTTAAGCTGTTTAGTTCCAATTTCAAATAATATTAAAAAACCGAAAATATATTGTATTAAATTTACGTTTGGAAGCAAAATATTCTATATTATCTAAATGCTGATGTAAGAGCATATTCAAGAAAAATTATTTCTTATTATTTTAAATGTTAAATATATAAATTTCAAGGGATTTAAATTCCTTAAATTTTCCTATAACGGTATTCTCAAAGTCGCAAAATCTGTTAAAATGGCCAATTTTTATTTATTGACATGGTAATTAGTCAATAAGCCAAAGATAGAGGAAACGTAAAACGAAAAATAAATGAAATACCATAATGGGCCATATTATTTTATAATAATTTTTTTCTGTGGCTGTTGACCTGTTTAAAAAAATTAAAATTAGGTATTTAAAAATATTTTGTTTTAAATACCTTGCTTGTGGGACCTAATTAATCTGTCCTTAAAATATGTAATACAGGTTTTTTTATAGAAACTTCCTTAAACTTTTTTTTATTCATATAAAATATTAAAAAAAGTTATGTAAAGGTACCTTATTAAAATCTTTCATGGCAATTGCTTCGCTTAGATTAGGAATAATGGTATCACCTTGTTTGACCAAACCTTTAGCCTTAGTTATTTTTCTTTCACATTCTATAATTGACGGTCCATATATAGGTAAAGATTTATTGTTATTCGTGTCTTCGTTATTTGAAATTTTAGTCAAGTTAGTAGGTATGCCTTCAATATTATGTTTGTTGGCATCAACATTGTTATTGCTAATACCATTTATATTATTATTGTTATATTTAATATTATTATTATTGTTATTATCAGTGTTATTATTTGTGTTATTATTTTTGTTATTGTCATTATTAATAATATTATTACAATTTTTGATATTTTTTTTAGTTTTATTATATCGATTGCCTATATCAGCATTGTACTTCACATTAGTAATTTTGTTATCGTTTTTGAATTTTTTAACGCTTCCACTTGCTGAAACTTCCTTACTTATGCCCTTAAGTAGTTGTATAACGGACTTTTTATCTATATGATTCATATTGACGGCACTCAACTGATTTCTAGGTGAAATAAAATTAATACCGATTTACAATTATATTAGACCCACAAGTTTATGTGAAAAATACAGAATACATCTAAATATAATTAACACCTAATACATATTTGAGGCGCTAAGTCTTATTCGTAATCAGCAAAACTTGACTAAAAAAGATAGCTGCTATTAATGATAAGGTCGTCCAAGTTTTGTTGTCGGTGTAATATTGCGATGATCCTTGTTTTTTTAATGGTATAAGATTATTAACAATTCATTCAATTCTTTATTTGCTCAAAAACTGTCCTCATTTTGTAATTTATGTGTCAATTTAATGTTCTAGTGCTTGAATAAAATTAAAATTTTTTTTAATTTTATATAAAATGGCATAATAAAAATTAAAAATAATTTTGGAGCTTTATTAAAAAAGCTTTTACGATTTAAATTAATTGAATGAGAGCTATTATAATAAGTTCATTTTTTGATCGAAAAAAATATAAATTTTTAGATGCTGAATTTTTGTAAAAACCTTGTGGCATAAAAAATATTTTTCTTCCACCCCAAAGCAGTAGCTAACGCATAGTTGGCATCATAGTAATAATATGTTCTAATTAAACATGATGACCTCATTGTGACCCCAGCTGTCCTCAACCTATAGATAAAATTGTTACATATATAATTATAAATAAAAAAAAAATATTTCTGGGTTAAATTAGGCTGCGGCTACTAAAAAATGGAACCAAAAAAAAGGCGAGTGGTATTAAAATTTATTTGTTATCCTGCAACGACAAAAAACATTAATTCTCATTTTTTAATATTAGAACGTTAAAATTTCTGAAACATATTTTCTTATTTATATTAAGCAGCCTCAGGTTAATAAATCTATACAAAATGACACTGTCAACGTATCACTTTACATCAGTAAAATTTACTTAATTTAAAAATTTAAAAAGGGTAAAAAAATCGGTTTTTATAATCATGTTATCCTTATATGCCTTTTGATGATTAATTTAAATATCAAATTTTTATTTTTTTACAATTAATAATAATTTTATTAATAATTTTTTTAGATTTTTACAAAGTTTAAAGTTTATTCACATTTCTTACCTTAGAAAAGTCGCGTCAGGATAAGTTGCCCTTGGTGGAATGATTTAATACTAGCCTGTCTTATTATTTCCAAAACCTACAACCCATCATCACTCCGGTGTTGTGCTCGGCGCGAATAAAAAAATTTATATTTTATTTTTGACCACCCTCACCTGATTTTACAAATAGGACAGAAATATTTTTAAGTTTCATTATAGGGGTATTCTAAAAATTTTAATAAAAAAAAAGCTACAAGCATACTTATACTTTATGCCGCGGCCCGTTTATAATTCCTTAATTTTTTCAAAAAATGTATATATTAAAAATTTACAATTTTTTGTTTATATTATAATCTTTTATGTCCAATGTGTTTTGAATTGTATAAGTTTGACTCTTAAGAATTTTATGTCTAGAAAATAAATATTAAAATTTTTTTTAAATATATTATAATAGGTTAATTGATTTTTAACTTTAGTTTTTAAATTATGCACGTCAACAAATTTTTGTGTGTTATGAGCTAACAGAGAGATCTAATGCCCTATAAAATTTTTCAAATCTGTTTACCGTATTCTAAGTAGATAGTAAGACAGCTATAAACATTAAAAATCACTAAAATGCCAAAAAAAATTAAAAATCTAAATAAAATTTGATAAATTATTGTGTAGTATTTAAGTTTGGATGCGAAATTTTTGTATTACATAAGCTGATATAAGGGTTACGATATACTATATTTTATTTCTCGTTATTTGTTGTGATAAATAAGGAAGGAATTTTAAAAAAATTATTTTTAAAGATTTTTTTTTAAAGATATTATTTAGGTCGCAAAATCTGTCAATTCTGCCAATAAAGGCAAATATTTAAATATGGAAGAATCTAAGTATTCGAAGGGGGACGAATCTAAAAATAGGAAAATTTATATAATATCAGGCCATCATATGAATGTATCTTTTTATGTATTTTTTCTGACATCATAAAATGATCTGTTTAAAAAAGATTTCAAATTTGTAATCAATTTAGTTATAAAGAGACAACATACGTGATATTGCCCTTAATTAGTTCGGCACTACGCGGGTGACATGATACCCCTGTAAAGGTTGGCTTCACCTTGGTATTATTCAAAATTTGCCTCTCATTGCTAGCTTGCGTCACATCAAATTGGTTGACCTTGAGGTTATTTGTTAATAGAGGATTGCTAAAATTCTTGCCGACTTCAGTTTTCTTTTGTCGGTTTTCAAACTATGTTGCACAAAGTTATGAAATTAGAAATAATAATTAAACATTTTTCTAACAGTTATTAACAATTTTAATCATAAAAATGGTGTTAAAAACTGACATTTATGTTTCTGACCCCTGAAATAATTGATTGAATATAAAATTATAGCATTTAGAGATAAAGAATATCAAAAAATATAACCATTAACGTTCTTTATAGTTTTAGATATATTTGAATATAATATAAAGTCAAACCGCAAAAATACTTCAGAATTTAGAAAGTTGACTTTTCTCGATTATAGACTTAATGAGATTTATATAAATTAGCTTTTTAAAAATCTAGGAGCTATTTATAACCGCGATTAAACTTACGTTCGGAACATATTTTAATTTAGTTGGTTGTTCCCTAGAGGAAAAGTTTGGCTCGGTGTTACTAGATTCCTTATTGATTTGATCGTTAGTTGGGACGTTAGGTTTGATAAGATATGGTTGTTGGGTAAAATGTCTATCTACCTCAGTGTCAAAACCATTAAACCAAATAATTGTATTGTTGACTTTTAGTTTTGTTTGATCGTGTATGTCCAAAGGATAAATTTTGTTGGCGATGTGATCTAGAAAATAAAAAAAAATAATACCGAGTATTAATAATGATGGCTGATCATTGTAAAGTCAGTTTTTTGGGTAGATAGAAAACTAATAAATATTGGTCTTAATTTAATATTCAAATATTTCAAAAAAATTTCTATGGTGCAATGGTTATTTCTAATTAGCACTATTATGTATAATGACATTTTCATAAAGTCCAACCACCGCTATCACTTTTTAAAGAGGACATAATTTTAAACTTTTTTAATAATTCTCTATTTTTATTTATCTATTTGTTTAAAAAAATTAACGGTCAATTTTATTATAAAATAATTTAAAGAACTAAAGTTAATCTTTAACATTTTGAACACATATATAAACAGCCAAAAGATATAAAAAAATTACTAAAAATTAATAAATTAAGCTTGGTGAGGGTTGCGCCAGAAATTGTGTATACGCTAAATGGATATGAAAAAAAGGGACATAATTTATAATCTATAATAAATTAATTCAAAGTAAATATCGGCTTGAATAAATAGTAAAAATAAAAAATTGATATATACCGAATCATACGAGTAGTAATGGATGAAAATGTTATATTTTTTAAACCTATAATTTTATCGGGTAATTCAATCAATTTTATTAATTCTATAAAAATAGGCACCCAATTTTTAATTCCTATGTACGACAACACTGTATGGTGTTAAAAAAATAGAAATACCCTTCTATGAATAACACTGGACAACAAATTTTGGACGACCCTAAGCAACATTTATGGCAACTATGGTTTTGGTCAAGTTTTTGGCGCTGATCACGAATATAAAATCAGAATTTTAGCCAAGGCCTCAGATTTTTAGTTATTAGGTGTCAAAGTTGAGATTTTTCAATTTTTGGGGTATTTTGGGCTTCTATATCATAAAACCTATGGGTAGTAACAAAAGTTTAAAAATACATTTAGATAACGAAAACATTCATTATTAACGTTAGGGGTTTAAATTTTTTTTTAATATTTAATTTTTTTTTATTTTTTAATTTTTGTAAAATTAGTGGTTTTTGCCATAAACTCCGTTTTTTGATTAAAATTTATGTATTAACCTTTTTTAGATATGTTTTTTTATAAAAAATCTGAATATGCCAATAGATTTTTTGTAGAATTAATAGTAAAAAATTTTTTTTGAATTTTTTTCTAAACTTTGGACGCGGTTTAAAAAAATGGAGGCCTAAGAAAAAAAACCAAACCCGGGATCGTTATTGCAAAAAAATTCTCTACAAAACCCTTAAAAAATCGTTTAAGTTGTTTTTTTTTGTTGTCCAGTGTAATATTTGCAATGACTGCAAATCTTCAGCTGATAATATTGAACACTGGCTCATATGCCCAAACCGTGGGCCCCCTATCTCCCCCATTGATCTTTGGCTCAATTCAGCCTTTGCAGCGCTCAAGCTCAACTTTACATCCAACTTCTCACGTGCAAAGAACCGGGGCTAACAACAACAACATAGAAATATATGGGAGCCGGCTACGAACATAATAATAAACTTTTTAATTTCTTAAGGTAGGTATAATCATCGGAAACTTTTGTTGAATTATTTGAATATTTATTATGTTCGATTAGGGGATGGGCCGTGATAATAAAAAGTCTACATACTAGAGGGTAAACTTTTTATAAATTGATATTTAACTAAATAGGTGAATTGATTTTTCATAATATAGCACCGTTCAACAAATATCAATGGCACAACCGTGAATTTTCTAAAAACATAAAAGAATTCTTATGGCCTTATTTCAAATATATAATTCGCTTTTTTTATTTTTTAGGCCTTGGCTCCTCACATCCATATCAAAGAAATGGTGTTGACCAAATTAACATATTGAGATATCCATAATAAATTGAAAACCTTTGTAACTTATATTCATATCATGAGATATAAAATTTCTTAGTAAGCTATTACATTAGCATTTAGATAAAAAATATTTCCCGTCTAAACTTAAACGACATGATCATCAATTTTAAATTATATTTAAAATTTTAATTTATCAATTTATTATTGTTTTTGAATTATTTTTGTTTACTAATTTTTCTAATTTTCAATGCTTTAACTGACTAACTAAGTTTGATTTAAAAAAACGGTAAACGGATTTTAAAATCCCTAAGATGGCAGGATCCTCGTAAGCTCATAACTTTCAAAAATTTGTTGAACTATGTGGTAAACATTCATTTATATTATATTTAATCAATCTCTAATAACCCCTAGTAGAATGAACAAGTTAAAAATGTCTTGAAAATTTGCCTGTACCGATTGACTTTTCACCAAGTTTCTTCGAAGGACTGCCAGGGGTCAAGCTTAAAGACAGACCATTCTGGCCTGGAGAGTTGATGAATCCTTTTTGGGGAGCTCCTCCAGTCGGCGTTGACAACAAATTTTGCGAAACATCTGTCTGCTGTAAAATTTAAAATAGGTTTTAAAAGACAATATTTTACAGTATTTTTAAAAATAAGGGCATAAACGATTTTTGTTTTTATAAAAACATGTATAATTTTGTCAATTTTACGTAAACTTGTTATCATAATATAAGAAAAATAATTTACACAATCCATGTCCACAGCTCCTACATGGTCTAATTGAGATTTTATTGGGCTTTGTAATTTTATACATTCATCGGGATCAAAAAATGGTCTAAAATATCTTTTGATTAATCGAGAAAACTCTAAATTGGCCTCTCCTTCAACCAGGGGAGGCCTTGTTGAGATCTCTTTCGATAATTCGACCGTTAGAATTTCTTCACCAATACCAGAATCGTTTATTGTATTATGAACTCGATCTATAGATATCAAGCAAGGCTTATACTAATTTTAGAAAAAAAATACAAAAAGACATATAACAGTTTTATAACAAAATGTTATGAGAAATTTATACCAATTTATTTACAAAAATTTGTATTTTAATGGATCTTGCAATCTGTATAAGGATAAAAATTTAATAGACCTTATAAAATGTCTTTCAATTAGATTCTAAAATTAAAAAAAAATGATTAAAATAATAAAAGAAAAAAACAATACATTTTTTTGACAAAATAAGTTAACATGCTTAATAAAATATCAAAAATCAATAGAATTCGGGCGCCTTTTAAGTTCGTTATTTTATATTTTTAACATTTTGAAAATTGTATAATATTAATGCTATTAAGATTGACGATTTATGCAAAAATGCTTTTTATTGCAAGACATAAAATATTAAAACATTACAAATTTTTTGAAAAACTGGATGAACTTTGAACGCACCCTTACTAAATCAAAACATGAGGTTTTATAATTTACCAATCCTAATCTACTAAAAAATCTTTTGACATAAATATTTTTGGCATTCTCTCAGAAAAATATAAAACTATAAATTATTTAAATTTTGAAAAATAAAATGAAATTTTTTATGTCTGGTTGTATTTTTACCTTGTTTGAAATTATAGGGAGGCGTTTGAGCAAGTTTTCGTATTTCTTTGTCTGGACGTGTGCGAATGCAACAACTTGGATACCTAAGAGTTTATAAATTATTTATTAATTCAGGCTAAGCTAAAAATAAATTCTTTTTTTGTATCTAAATTTGCAAACAATTCATAAACGGATTATTTAAAATGTAAAACAAGGGCATCAAATAATTTTTGAGGTAACAAATTTTGAAAAAAATAAAAACATTTTTCAATAAACTGAGTGTTAAAATATAAATTTACTTTTAAAGCGGTCCAAATACATATACAAAGTAATAAGCTACCAGGAGAACCAAAATATAGATTTTAAAGCCTTAGCCAGGATAAATAATTCGTGAAGGGGATAAATTAGGTAGCTTAGTTGGCTCGGTATATATATTCCTATCTTATACGACGGATGCCTTAAACGAGAGCCTAGGCCATACTAGATCAGCTTTTGCGGCATAGCAATTAATTTGGCTCTAAGGGAAGTTCTTAAAAAGCCAATAATGATTTGGAGAAAATCCGAATTTTGTTTTTTTTGTAGCTGGGCCAAGTTATAATTGCATTTTATAAAAATTGATTATTTAAAGGAAAATAATACTAAATTAAAAAAAATGTGTAACCATTTCCTTGAAATTTAATTTTATTGGGAATAATCTAATAAAAATTTTATGGGAATTTGATTTTTAATTATGGGGACAATTGGGAGAAATTATGAGAAAAGTTAAAAAAAAATAATAACATTTTCTAAATAAGTTCCGTTTCCTATCATTTTTTAAAATTAATAAAAGGGAGGTAAATGTTAAATCAGCCTGCAAACATGGATATGCATTTAAGAGTCTTTTTCGTTATATATATTTTGCCCTAATAATAAAATTTACAAAATTTTACTAACTATTCATGTAATTTTTTAATTAATATGATTACACATGCTAATATATATATGCTTATACGCTGTATTAAGAAATTTATCTTTGTTTAGACTAAAAAACTCCGCTAAGGCCTTGATATTTGATCTAAAAATGGAATCAAAGGTTAGAATAAAACTTATAATTCTATACTAATATAATTTGATATGGATTTTTAGACTAATCATTTAAACATATAATGGTTACAAAAATGTCCTCTCTCCGAGCATCGGAAAATAGATTTGAACGTAAAATATGCCTTCATCGGACATTGGTAACCGATATCCATACTAAAAATGTTTAACATTAAAAATGTAATTATAAATAATTTTGATAAATTTGTGACATTAACAGTCTTTGATAATATAGAAAATTAAGGACTATATTTTAAATATAAATCAGCCGCGTGTAAGCCTGCTAATATTCTTTCAAAATTGTATAAATAAATATTTCTAAAATAAAAAAAAAATTACAAAAAATGTAGGTCGTTTTAGGATATGCCTTAAAAAATATTTATTTTTAATTTTTTAAATATTCATAGACGCCGCAATGTTATTCAAATGCGTGCGATTTTTCGTCAATACTTTTTTTTCCCACTAGCCGCAGCATAATGTACATTTTAATATATGAACATAATAAAAGTTAAAAAAATATTACTCAATATTTCTGAGCTTATTATAAATTGGCATCTATATTTTTCACAAATAAAACAGGCCTCAAATTTTTAGTTACTTTTTATTTTAAAAATGTAACAGGAAACAGCACAATAATCAAACCATGTCATCCCAATATTTCCTGTAGCCTTGGTAGGTGAGAAAATTATCCGAGCTATCCAGTAGTGTATTTAGAGAAAGCTGTGCTGGACTATGCGCAATTGAGACCGCTAGACCTTTTTTCATGCTAAATAAATTTAGCATAAAAGCCATTATTGTGTTTGGATTAAAATGTAAAAACTGGCAGAATTGTTCTTGAGTATTGGTAAATTCTTTTAATTTGACAAAAAAAAGTTTAAGGCTTTAAATTGCAAGAGAGTTACCTTATAAGAGCAATAATCCGTCGACGGCATACAAGCCCTCAATTTTTTAAAAATCATGGAATTTTCTAAAGCGCATAAATATCTTCGAAAATTTTTTATGGCATATATACATGATGCCCGTAATTGGAAGCAACCTGAAATGCTAATATAGCAATAGTATTTTATCAATTTTTAATTAAGAAAAAAATCAATTTTTGCATAACGCTTCATGATTAAAGAATAGCCTAAATATCAAAATTGGGATTTTTGGGTTTTGTTTGAAATATAAATATTAAATTATATAAGATAAATATAAGCATTACCTTTGCTTATCAAGCTTTGATTTTAACCCTTTTTTTAATTTAATTTTTTATCTAACATAATATTTATAAATATTAATATTCCAATATATTTGTACTAAAACTTACTAAATACATATATTGTAATGTTATGTAGAGTATATACCACAACTAAAATTATTTGTAACGGATAACCTAAGTCCCTTATGCTTAATTCCAACTCTAAAAATTTATAATTTTTTTTGCCTAAATTTAATTCAGACCGTGTATTTTTTTGACCTCTTACAAATGTGTTATAGAGGGAATAAATGGATTATACGTTTTTTTAATTTGTTTTAACTCAACTGCCAAATAGCTTTATTTGTTGCTTTTGAAAAAAAAATTTTACCTAGGCAAAACGTTGCACCATTTTTTAGGGATCTGAGTTTCTCGTATAACGTAACGTTTATCGCTGATAAATTTGTCAATAATGTGGGAATCGATTTGCAAATCCGATAACTTGATTAAAATTAAAAAAGATTCGTTATACATGTGAGTAAAAATTATGCTAGAATTTTTTTTATGTGACACAATATAAGTAATGTTCTTGAAAAGCTTTTTATTTAAATAATCAAAAAAAAATATTTGATTCACTAACTTTTTAAAAAGAATAACTGGTATTTTTAACAATTCGATTACTAGGGTGTGAAATTTGTTACGCGAATGCCACAATTTGATCCGTGTGGATCCTCTTAACCTCTGTGTTAAGCGTATCAACTTAATTTTTTTATTTTTTAACATAAAATGTTGAATTATAAACTAATATATTAAATGTACTATTTTTTTACTTCACAGAAAGTAAAAAGAAAATCTAAAATATTGATTTTTTGTTATTATCCTAAATAAATTGGTCAAAAATTTTGTCAATATTATGAAATAATTATATTTAGGTCTGCTAGAACATCATAAGAAAGATAAAAAATTTAGAAAAATTTTTTGGTCAAGACCTTAAAAACTAGATATTTACAAAGGAAAATATATCATTATTATACAATACAAATATTATATTAACATTTAAAACTATTTTGAAAATATTTCTAAAAATAATGTTGCAATTTTTTAATAAATATAAATTTTAGAATTGACCTAGTGGATACAAATTCAATTATTTTAATTTTAAATTGTATCTTATTATAAGAATTAGCCCAAATTTTAACTGCTAGTTATAAATAAAGTCACAATGACCAAGATAATATTTGTAAAAATATCCAATTTCTAAATGGGCCGGGATCCATCGCATTGCTATATGGGTTAATAAAATAACATAATTTTTTATTCCACCAACTGAAGATTAAATAAATTTGAATTTTTAAAAAAGAATAAACTATGAGATTTTAGATTTTAAATAAGTAGCTTTTAGGGTACCAAGCTATTTTAATGTGTACATTTTAATTCAGGATTAAAATTGAGGAAATTTTTATTTAAACTCTAGTAAAAGTATTCAATAGCAACATTTGTTTTCATTTTAATATTAAATAAAATTTAAAAGCGGGAAAACAAATAAAATTCATAAAAATTTTAGATGATCTGTTAAATTCAATTTTAAAAAAACACTAAGTTCTCTATGCGGCGTTCATAACCTCTGGGGTCGCATATTGAAAATAACATAATCAAATGGCGTAACATATAAAATATATGTTTATCATATTTGCCAAATAATGATTACTTTAAATAGATTTTGTTTAACGTTGAATAACTCATAACTTATGGTAAGACCGCCACTTTTGCAATCGTAACGAGCATCGAATTCTATTAAAAATATATCTGTTTTCAAAATTTCAAAACAAAAATTACAAAAAAAATAAATACAGCGGCCACGTTCAGTAAGAATTTTAAAAAAATTCAATATTTTTAAATTTTTTTTAAAAGTTATATTTATTTTTTGTGCCTATAATCAAATCATTAACAATTATTTAAAAAATGTGTCTTATAAACAAATTTTAAAAAAACCTGTCTAGGAGATTTACCCTTTTTTTGTTAGCAGCAATCAGATACTAAATGGTGTCGATGTAAAAATAAGAAAATAGTTACTGCCTTGGTGCGTCCAATGTTCCTTTTTAGATAATTTATAAAAAATTAAAAAAAAATTAATTTTATTTTACTCTAGAAACTTTTACCCATTTTTTAAATGTATTGCTATAATTATATAATCAGAGCGTTTGCCTCAGGTACATATTAAATTTGTAGAGAACAAATTTTTAAATGAGTTTGGTATTAATAATTTTTAAATTTTAAAAATTCAAAAAAGAATGAACCCTGAAAGCGCCCTTGAAAAAAATAAGCTATTAGCTAAAAAATTTACAGTAAGGCCAAAAAAGGTTGCTTGAAAAATCCTCTTTTAATAGTTTGTCTAAAATGCTAAAAAAACTATAATAAAGATACAATATTATAAATAATTTTTTAATAAAAATAGACATCTTTCATGTACCATGGTCAAAATGCATGAAGAGGCCTATTTTTCAAATTTAAATTGTAATAGACCTTTTAATGTTTTTGCATTTTAAAATTTTTAAATTAAAGGTATGTATAACAAAATATTTATTGATGAAAATAAGCAGAAAGAATTTGAATAGTAATTTATTTGTTAGGCCACTTGAAAAGAAAAATAATTAAGATTATAAAACTCATAAAATTTTGAAATTTTTTAGAAATATTATTTTTTGCATAAAAAAAGTCAAAAATTTTTAAAAACTTGCGTTTTTTACAAATTATAATTTTTCAAAATGTTCAAAATATTACAAAAATAAAAATTAGGCACACGCCTTAATAATTTTGTATTTCAATGTTTAGTTTCTAAATGTGTTTGTATATGACCACACTAGCGCAGGCAAGCTTAATAGCATGAATGCAACATCGCTAAGTTTTTCAATATTCTTAGGGCACGTGCAAGGTGAGTTTTAATTTTCGTAAAATTTGAAAAATCTGAAAATTTAAAAATTTTTTTTGAGTTTATTTAAAAGATTTATTATATAAAACTAAATATGGCAACTTTTTAAAAATTGGCGTTTTATTTCAAAATAAAATTTTTCTAAATTTTTAAAATTTCACGAAAATAAAAACTCACTTTGCACATGCCCTTGTATACCTAATTCGTATATGCAAAAAAATATTTTTAATTTAAAAAAATGATGATTTGTATTATTAAACTATATATATACCTAGACCGGTTAATCGCGTATTCCTTCGCATAAAGTCTTCACCTAGAGGAGTTAATTAAATTATAATACAATAATCGGCCAAATTTACATACTTAAACAAAGTTCGGCCGTGCGATTCTGACCGACTTAAAAATGATTTCTGAAAAAAAAATTACATGCTAAATGCTTCAAAGATATTAATAAATTAAAGAGTTTAGGAGTAATACCCATTATCGTGTAGTATGAAGATAATTATTCCTAGTTAATAGTAGTTTAATAATAGTATTTTAAAATACGTCCATTTCCCTTTTCTTTATTGCCTATCTCGCACCTCTAAACTTCAATTAATCCCGACTTATATCTTTAACCTAAGCTTCAAATACCGGTGGCGGCTAATTATTAAAAAAATTTTGTTGAATACAATAAATGTATTTTTAAAAAAATGGGGAGTTCTAAGCTGGATAAATAAGTTTTGTATTCGAAAATTTTTATATTTTTATTATTTAACATAAATGTTGTTATTGTAAGTGCTAGGAAAACAATGATTCAAAAACTTTGGCTCATTTTTTCCCCCAAAGCATAAAGAAGGAAAGGGAGCTACAAATAAAGGGCCAAATAAGTATTCAAAAAAAGCCCTTACTAAAAAAGGGGCAAAAAAAATTCCACAAAAAGTGGTCCTTAAAAAGAGCCTCAAAAAACCCATTTTTTGTTTTCTTTATAATTCTTTTAAAAAATTTTGAATTTTCCTTTATAATAATGATGGGTGGTTTATTTTTTTTATGCTCCTAGGAGTTCTTTTAGAAGAAAAGGCTTTTTTAGACATGCTCCTTTTCTTTAAGCAAGAAAAGGGGCTTTTCTTTTGCCATGCCCACGAGTTTGTGGGCATTTGGATAAAAAAACTCAGAAACTTGAAAAAAGCCCATTTATTTTTTTTCCCCAGCCCTGGTTATTGTTGATGGTTGTTAACCACACGTTTAAGAGGATTACGACAACCTGCCACTACATTAAACGATATTACCGTTAACTGGGGAACCACGATGAGATAAAGTTAATAATAAATCACTGCTCTTGATAGTTGTTAGAGGATTCCATAATTTTGTAAGCACCCATGTTTAATATGATCAAATTTTTAAAAACGTGGCCAACCTTTAAGCCTTATTTTGTTCAAGCTCGTCCATTTGTTTTTTTGCCCGAACTATAATTTCTTCAAATTAATTGACTTAATGTTTGCCTGTTTTTAGCGATTTTACTAATTTTAAAAGATAAAACCAGGCAATTTTCATTGTAAAATTAGTTTTTTCTATTTTTTTCAAACAAATAAAATATTTATCTAGTTCAATCTCTTTTCAAGGATATTAAAAACTCTGCTACAGCGATTTTAGGAGTCCTCGCAATATTTTTATTTTTAAATTGCAACTGCTAAACTGTTTCCCGGGCCACAATTCATCAAATCACTAAAAAAACTTAATTAATATTATATAGCTTTGTGATTTAAGTTTTTTTTTTTTTTTCATTGTTAGCTTTTTGCCATTGAGGCAGTGAGCTCTTTCAGTTTAAGTCTCCATTTGTTTCTATCTCTACACTCATTTCTATTTAGGTTGTGACATCTCATGCTAGCGTCTACTCTTTGAGACCAGGTGAGTTTAGGTCTGCCCCTTTTATTCTTGCCTTGCACTTCAATTACATTTACCAGATTGCTTAGATACCCGTCTTTTTGCCTCATAACGTGTCCAAACCATCGGAGTCTGTTGATTTCGACTTTATTTTGTATGGGTGTTATGTGTAAACTTCCAAGTATATGATCGTTGCGGATCTTGTCTTTGCGAGTCACCCCGAGAAACATCCGTAGCATGCGCATTTCCATCGTTTGTAGTATTCTTTCATCGCTTTTCCTTAACGCTGTTGTTTCTAAGCCGTATGTTATTGCCGGTTGTACTATGCTTGAGTAAGCCTTGCCCTTACCTTTTATTGGTATATTTTTGTCGAACAGGACACCTGTCAACGATCTCCATTTTAGCCATCCAACTTTGAGTTTGTTCCTAACTTCTTGCTCGACGTTTTCATCGGATTGTAGGTAAGCACCTAGGTAGGTTGCTGTTGGCTTTGATTTGAGAGACCAGTTTTCGTTAATTACCAGTTGTTCACCTTCTGAGCCTCCGAAAACTATCAATTCAGTTTTGTCTTTGTTAATTTTTAGGCCTAGCTTTTCAATCGCTTTCATCCAATTATTCAGTCTTTCACACATCTCCTGCGAGTTTTCAGCCATTAGTAGAATGTCGTCAGCGTACAGTATGTGCCACGGTGGCTTTGTGGCAACGCTCTTTGAGATCACGTCCATCACCGCGATGAATAGTAGGGGACTTAGGGCCGAACCTTGGTGCACACCTTCATTAATTGTAAATCCTTTCGATGTTCCTGACGAACTCCTTACATACGTCAAATTTCTTTCATACATACTCTGAATCAACTTGATATACATCTCAGGAACATTCTTTCTCCTCAAAGCCCACCATACTACTGATCTTGGAATTTTGTCGAAAGCTTTTTCCAAATCTATTAATGTGCAGTAGAGCTTTTTATTCTTTCTCGTAAAACGTTCTGCCATGTTGCGCACGGCATGAATCGCGTCAATTGTCGACCTTCCTTTCATGAACCCGCATTGCTCAATACCTATATCGATTACGTCTCTTAATCTAGCTTCTATGACTTTTTCGAAAAGTTTGAAAGTAACATTAGTTTGATGCCTCTGTAATTGTGACAGTCAAATGCGTCGCCTTTTTTGAAGATTGGAATAATGTAGCTTTCTTGCCAATTCGGAGGTATTTTCTGATATGTTAATATCAAATTGAATAGAGTTGTTAACGCCGAAATTCCCTCATCTCCTAAAGATTTCCAGCACTCAATGGGTATGTTGTCGGGACCTGTCGCTTTCCCGTTTGAACACTTTTTGAGCTGAAGGCTGACTTCTGATTTTGAGATTGGTGGTATTAGGTTACAGTTTGGGAGTATCTCTTCGAGCTCAATTCTATTTGTGTCGCTGTTCAGTAATTCATTGAAGTATTCTTTCCAACGCTCCAGTACCTTTGTTTGGTCTACGAGAAGCTTGCCTTCTTTGTTTTTGATGAATTTTACGTTTCCGTCACAATCTCTTGACTGTCTTTCACGTTGCTTTGCCATCTTGTATACCAAATTTTGCCCACTTTTGGTGGCCATCTCCTTGTATGCTTGTTCATATACTTTCTTTTTCGCTTCTCGTACGACATTTCTCACAACTTTGCATTGTTCTTTGTAATCAAGCTTGTCGTTGGTCAGTTGACTCTTTTTCCATCGTTTGAGCAGCTTTTTCTTTTCTGATATTTCTCTTTCAACTCTTTCATTCCACCACCATGTAATTCTTCTCTTATTACGCCCACCTTTTGTAGTTCCAAGTATTTCTTTCCCGGCCGCTTTGAGTTTTGAAGATAACTCGCACCAGAACTGCGTAGGACTTGGTATGATTTGGCAATTGTATTCGCTGTCAAGGTTGCAGGTAATTGCGAAGGCTTCGTTTCTCTCCTTGAGCTTTGACCATTTGATTTGGGGAAGAAATTCTGTTTTGCTGGGCCTATGTTTCTGGCGCTGAAACGTGAAGTCCATCACCAGGAGCTGATGCTGCGCTGATATGGTTTCTGGAATGATTTTGCAGTCTTTGATTCGTTTAAGCTGTCGTCTCGAAAATAGCATGAATTCTATTTTAGATTGATTGGAACCACTTTGGTAGGTAATGAGATGGGATCTTCTTTTGCTGAAGAAGGTGTTGGCAATGGCCATGTCGAAAGCTTGGGCGAATCTTAGCAAGTGCCTTCCGTCATCATTGATCGCTCCATAACCTTTGCCTCCGTGAACTCTTTCGTACCCCACATTTTCTTCTCCTACATGCGCATTAAAATCCCCTCCAATTATTGTCAATTCCTCGTTTGGTATGTCCATCAGCACTGCTTCTAGTATTTCACGAAACTCTTCCTTTTCTTGGTTCGTAAGATTTGTTTGGGGTGCATACACCGAGATGACGTTGGTGACTTTGCCTTCAATAACCAGTTTGATTGCTATGATTCGCTCGGAAGCTCTGTTAACTTTAACGACTGTTGGAATTAGTTCTTGCGCTAGTATTATCCCAACTCCGTTGCGATGGTTTTCCTTTCCATTGTAGAACATCTTGTATCCTAAGCCCATCATCAACGCCTTTGAGCCTTTCATCTTGGTTTCTTGCACACACATCACATCAATCCGTCTTTTAGCTAGCATGTCCGCCACTTCTGCCATCTTTCCCTTCATCGTTCCCACGTTTAAACTTGCAAATCTAATGGTTTTTTGCTTTGCTTGGACCCTAATGTTTCTTCTCACTTGATGCGGGCCAGATACACCAAGCGCGTCGCATAACGCCTTAACGTTTGGTTTTTCATATTGTTTGTTTGTATTCATTTTGTTTTGTTCAGAGTTTTCGGGATTTTCACACCCGCCTTCTGAGGGCTGACGGTGACCCAGATTTGACTCTGGACTCCCTAGGCATCATCGTTTAGGGCCTACTGCCTTGTAGGTCACCAGTAGTCATGTGGCTACTCTCTTGCTAAAATTTTTTCCTGAAAATAAAACTGCCTTCGCCGGGATTCGAACCCCGAACCTTCTAGGCTTATTCAGGTTACAAGCAAGCGCTCTGCCACTACACTATAGGCCGATGTTTTTAGCTTTGTGATTTAAGTAGCGGTTTTTAAATAGATTCAAAAACTTTCTTAACAATCCCAACCTTTAAAAATATCAATTGCTCGAATAGGCCGGACCGAATTTACTTGGACTTTAGGCCGAATAGGGCAGGAGATTGTTTTAGCGGACTAAAACAAGTTAGCCCCCAATAACAAGTCGTTTTAAATTAAACAGCTATATTAGATGGAAGGGTCTAGCTTACCGTAGTATGCGACTTAACGTTTCAGCCTACCTTTTCCCCTTTAATACACAGGTCAACAATTTATGAGTGTTATAAGTTAACTACAAGAATCAAACCTACAATAGAGATTATCAAATCCGTTTACCGTTTTTCCTAATTAAACTTAGTTAGTCAGGTATAAACATTAAAAATTTTAGAAAAAAAAGGTCAAAAAACAAAAAAATATTCAAAAACAAAAATTTTAAAATTTTATTTTTGCCAAATCTCAATAGTTAAATTATTAAAATTTAAACTTCAATTTATATTTTCATTAAAACCCGGTAATATATCGTGTCGTATTTAAGTTTGGACGCAAAATATTTTTTGTTTAAATGCCGATATAGAGCCTATAGCAATAAAATTAATTCACATTAATTGTGTATATATATGAGTTACGAGGAATTTTTATATGCAAAAAAGATTTTTCAATTTTTTCTTTTTATAGTATATTTAGATCTGTCAATTTGGTCAAAAAAGGCTAACTGACGGAAAGGAGCCGAAGACAAAAGAAACTAAGAAAAACGAAAAATATATATGAGATATCTTGAGGTAGCATTTTTTATGTTTTCATAAAATTCAGGTTTCTGACATTAATATTTGTTGACCAGTATATATACACAATTTATAATATTTGATAAATTACCCCTTAACAATTTAATCGGTAAAAATTATGATCTTTAAACTGAATTGGCGGCATTAAAATAAATATTTTTTGCACCGTTTAGATATATGTTTCCGCATCGATTCCAAATTGGGCTCAATTTGACTTCGATGGTGAATGTAAGGCATTGTTCTACATAGACTTGAGGAAAACTGTGTAGCTCTTCAATAACCTAAAAAATATTTTAAATATGAAATCAAGATAAAAAAACACCTTTGCTAAATTTAAATCCGACCCGTATATTAGTACCGCTGACCGAGCACAGGCCGGTGTTTTTGGCAAGCCGCTATCGGGGTCAAAACTTTGAACTATAATGAAGAGCAGGGCACGATACCAATTTTTAAACTTGGGGAAAGGGGGGGGGGGGGGGTTATCCAAAGTCGAAATAAATTTTTTTTTTGTATTTTATTAAAATGGTTTTTTAAAAAAGTTACGGATTCTCTTACTTTCAGAATACTTTTATTTTGAAATAAAGATTTAATTAATAACCACGAGAACACGCAATATCAAAAAAAAAGAATGATATTTTTTCGCTAAAGTTTATAAAATTAACCAAAGGTAAATGAGCGAATTTGCATCTAAGGGCATTGTAAAGGTGAGTTTCTATTATAGTAAAATTTTAAAATTCCTAAAAATTCTATTTTTTTTTATTACATTTTTTTTATAAATTTTTAAGAAAAAGCATTTTATGTGCATATTATAAATTTGGTAGCTACTAAATTGCGTTTTTTACAAATAAAATTTTCATTTAAAAATTTCATAAAAATTAAAAACAAACTTTGCACGTACCCTAATTAAAACATCCTGCGTAAAAATTGTTTGATAGTTTTTAGTAAAAACACATTTTGTTAAAAATACGAAGATTATAATCATCATCGCATTTAAATACCACAAGAAATTTTAATTTACAAGCAAACTATTTATTACAAGCTCGATAGCAAACCACAATATCGATTTTATTTAATTATTTTAGGTAATTTTTGAAATACAGAAATAAATTTTAGAGTGGCCATGGCCCTCTGCTACAGCAAATTAGCATAATACCGGCCAAGTTTGGTTCAAAATTAAATGAGGTCATTGGTACGGGGTACTCTTTTAAATAATAACATTAAAAAGCGCAGATTCGGACCAAATATGTCTTGTATATTGGACATAGCTTCAAAAACTTTAAAGGTACACCAATTAATTACAATTTTTTAAATACACTGGTCGACAAATTATGACTTCATTATATCTTAGACCAACAACCTGATGTTTCTGGTGCAGTTCTTTCTGCTGAATATCATGGTTTTTTTTTTGGTTTTTCCTACCTGATGGTTTTTATTTTATTCGGTGTTAAAGTTGCCAAAATGTGCATTTTTGGCACATTTTGACCTTAATTTACACCACTAAAAAATTATAAATTATATTAACTTTTTATATTCCTAAAAAGCTTAAATTCTTATCTAAATATATAATTATTTTTTTTTTATGTATTTTACTTTTTTAAAAAAACGAAATTTAAAAACCTACCTTATTTTATTTTATTTTATTTCTAGACCCATTGACGCCTTCGAGCATCGCCTCTCTCTCTCTCTCTCTCTCTCTCTCTCTCTCTCTCTCTCTCTCTCTCTCTCTCTCTCTCTCTCTCTCTCTCTCTCTCTCTCTCTCTCTCTCTCTCTCTCTCTCTCTCTCTCTCTCTCTCTCTCTCTCTCTCTCTCTCTCTCTCTCTCTCTCTCTCTCTCTCTCTCTCTCTCTCTCTCTCTCTCTCTCTCTCTCTCTCTCTCTCTCTCTCTCTCTCTCTCTCTCTCTCTCTCTCTCTCTCTCTCTCTCTCTCTCTCTCTCTCTCTCTCTCTCTCTCTCTCTCTCTCTCTCTCTCTCTCTCTCTCTCTCTCTCTCTCTCTCTCTCTCTCTCTCTCTCTCTCTCTCTCTCTCTCTCTCTCTCTCTCTCTCTCTCTCTCTCTCATTTTTTTGTTATAGTGTATGTGTTAAGTTTTTTGTTTGATTCAATTTCTTTCTATTTTATAAAGTTAGCTTGGTTTTTTTTGGGTTAAATTTCATTTTTGGTTAACTTTTGTGGTATAATTAAGCCTACAATGTGATGGAAAAAATTTTTTAGTATTTTTTTTTTGTTTTAATTAGTTCTAATTGAGTCATTTAAATTCGTTTTATAGTTTTTAGTTTAATTGTTTTTATTTCGATATAATTATAATACATCAGCTGGTTTAGTTAAAAATCCAAAAGTTATGAAAATTGTATTAGTTTAGATGTGTAAAAAAGAGTTAATTGCAATTGTTTAGCCCCCGCCCCCTTAACTGTGCAAAACAAGTGTATTTGCTCATGTCTCTTTCGTCAGTTTAAACAATTAAACTTTGTATAAGTGCCCTCAACGGGTCAAAACCAGTATTAAAAGTTTTTACATTTGAACCAGCCGAAACAAAAATGTTTTTAGCCTGGACTGTTATGCCCTAAATAAATATCGAATTATTTAAATAAATTTCGAAACTTGGAATTTAGTACCAGGTACTGGAAAAGTTTGACTTAATATCATAAACTATACTATATTTAATACATATTTTCTATATATTCGTAATCGCCTTTGAATACCTTAATACCAAAAATCATATAAATTCTGGCTTTGTTTAAGCCTAATCATTCAGAACTGTACTAAGACTTTTGAATTTTAATGTAAAAAACCCTTTTTTTACTCAAAGGTAGTCGAATTGAGCCCAAACACTTAATGTGACCAAGGCTTTTATTTATTTGACATTTGTGATCAGTTGTTTTTATTTAAAATGAATTATATTTTATATATAACTAACAGTTACATTTATATCAAATTAAGTATAACTAATTAAAAAAGGAGATAGTATTTTTAAATTTTAACCTGTATAAACAATTTTGTCATAATAAATATTATTTTAAAATTTACCTCCAATTTTTAGAATATGAATGAAGAAAAATACGTTTGGGTAGAAATTTTTTAAAGAATATGAATGAAGAAAAATATGTTTGGGTAGAAATTTTTAAACAAATAAATAAAGAAATAAAGAGTGAGAGAGAGAAAGAGAGAGAAAGAAGCGATGCATAAGCAGCATCGAAGGCGTCATTGGGTCTAAAATTAAAAAAATAAAAAAAAGTAAGTTTTTAAATTTCGTTTTTTTTAAAAGTAAAATACATTAAAAAAAAATAATTATATATTTGAATAGATAAAAATTTAAGCTTTTTTTTAAATATAAAACTTAATATAATTTATTATTTTTTAATGATGTAAATTAAGGTCAAAATGTGCCAAAAATGCACATTTTGGCAACTTTAACACCGAATAAAATAAAAACCATATCAGGTAGGAAAAAACCATGATGTTCAGCAAAAAAAACTGCACTAGAAACATTTTTTAGGTTGTTGGTCTAAAATTCTTGTCGACCAGTGATATTAGTTAATATACAGAAAATCACTATTATTTTTGAAAAAATTATAACATATTTTTGCCTATATATTATCTTTATCTAGCCCTTAGGAAACGAAAATATGTAAAAAAAAGTAGTTTTGTGATTACATTTATTTATGATTTAAAATAATTTAATCTAAGTCTTTTATTCTGAATGTTTTTTAAACAGGTAACCACAAAAATAGAAACGTTTTTGTGACACCCAAAAATATATATTTTTGTATGATTTTATTTAAATTTGTAAAAAAATTGTTTTTTGATTATATCTTATTAATGATTAAATTTAATTTAACCCGAGTCTTTTATTCTAAATTATTTTTAAACAAGTAACAAAAAAAGAAAAATTTTAAAACACGTTATGGATTTTTGTATGATTTTAATTTTCAAAATACGTTAAATGTTATTTCTAATCGGCCGCGTTTAAACGATAAAATTATGGTGTTTTACCTTCAATTGATAACGCTCCAGTAATTTTTCAAACAATCTATTGTCTTCTGAGTCCTTCTATTAGATCATATTGTATAATGTATAAGTCATTTGAATTAAAAATAGTAAATTAAGTTTTTAGAAAGAAAATAATAGCCCTTTTAAAATTTTTGTAAGTATTTCAAAACGGGTTTTATGTAAAAATTAATTCTAGCCATGCCTAAATGGGCTTACATCAATGCATTAAAAATTAATGTTTTGGCATTTAATTGTTCAAAATATTTTAATATATAATTTAGCAACAACCTAAAAATTCATTTTTTTACATTATATATAACTTTGCTTTAACGGAGGAAACCAAAAATTTGGAGGCATAAGAAACTAACTGTTTAAGAATAACATATGTAATTAATTTAATTATTAATAATAAATATATTATACTTTCCGAAGCAGCAAAAATTTGTCATGTTGATCTTGCATAGGGGACATCAAAAAGCTGGGAAAGGCTTTAACAATTCTCCTAATAGATAATTTAGATAAATATGTTGTTAATTGTTATATATATTTGTTAAAATAGGGCTGAAACATAAACCTGCAAGTTTTTAAGTTATATTGAAAGGCTTCGTAAAGTTTCCAATCGCTGAATAAATCACCTTTATGTGCCAATAGGTAAAGGCTAAACTTTTGATGTACCAAATTTCCCAAATGAATAAAGAATAAGGGCATGGTATTAAGTTTTATAGGAAAGTTATCATTCACTTTAAAATCTTAACAGCAATCAATATTTAGAGCTGATAATCTAATAAAAAAAGATGATAAAAGTAGTCTGCTTTCAAAAAGCAGACGATAATAGTGATGAAAGTTAGCGGTCAAGCTTAAACCGAGCCTATCTTTATAATAAATTTTTTTTTGAGATTTTAAAGTATAAAAATAGAATTTTATTCAAACTTAAAATATCACAAGTTTCTCTAGCTATTATTCAACGAAAAAGGGTCAAAACCAACAGTGTTATAGGTTATTTAAGTTTCTCTAGCTATTATTCAACGAAAAAGGGTCAAAACCAACCATGTTTTTAGGCTATTTTGTCAAAATTACTGGATATAATTATTTCTTTATCTAACCTATGAAAGCATTTTCCATATATATACCGGTTATATTTAACCGTAATTAGAAATTTAAAAATAATTTCTTAACCCTCTCTTTAGAAAAGATTCTTTTTTCTCCTAAATACATCAAAAACCATCGAATTAGAGTGCTACACCAAATATTTTACGAAATTGTAAATTTTTTTAAATCCCTTTACACTTAGAGTTCCAAGCGGACCATACCGAATTCGGGTTTTTATTAAAGGCGAGGCCCAAATTCACAAATATGGCTCAGGATAGGATATTTGCTAAAATTGCCAAATACAGAGTGAACTTAACAACATTTCATTGCGTTAGCTAATGTATGTATTGATTTTGGTTTTTTTATTGATAATAGTTAAGAAAATAGGAAAATATGCAATAAAAAGGATATTGGCCTAATTTTTTTCTGAGTTATAGGCCTGGCCCCTTTTTTGTGTGGGAACGCAGACAAACATATTTATTAAAACCCTTAATTCATTTTTGATATTAAACTAAATGTAATATGAGAGAAAGCATTTAAGATAACATAAAACTTTATTAACACAGCTAAATATAATTTTAACTATTTTTCATAACTGTAAAATAGTTTAATTTTTAGGGTCATATAAATTTATATTTTAATAAAATTCTCTAACATCAGGTCAACAAATAAAGAAGAAACAAGCTTTAGAAAATACAAGAGCTTACACCCTTAAGATGGCCTTATCTAATATTCCATTGTTTAGTTTCTCATTTCCAGGCACGATTCTAGACCCCTTTGGGGGGGGGGGGGGGCCCGCCCCCAAAAGTTTTTGATTGCCCCCCCCCCCCCAATTAATGCCCCCCCCCCCAAATACATAGAAATTATATGTTTGCCCCCCCCCCCCCCCCCCAAAAAAAATATTGAATTAGCCCCCCCCCCCCCCCCCCCAATAAATTTTCTCCGTCAAACATATTTTAAAATATTATCCTAAAAATATTTACTTTTTTAAAAGTGTTTTTATTCATTTATATTTCTTATCAGCAAGAGAGATCAAACTAACAGAAATATATAGAAAAATTTGATTTTACAGAAAGCTTTATATTTGTAAAACCAATTCATAAATTTAATGCGTAAAAAATTTTCTCAGTAATAACAATCTTTTGTTAGAATATAATCTAGAACCGAAGGGAAAGATTATTTTGGTAATTTTTCTTCCCCTCATAATTTTTTTTTGAAATGATGCAATTAAGGTATTTATTGAATGCGGGACCATACCCCGGCTGTTGCCCCATTGGTGGTTTGGTCACTTCCTGCCCATTTTTTATTAAATTGCACAGAAATATTTAATACTCTTTTAAAAATTAAAAATAAAAAAACTTTTATATCTTCAGGTCACAGGGCCGAATCGAGGTTTTTTGACCCTATTTTTAATCATCTATTTATTTTTTTGTTAATTGAAAATTATTTTATTTATTAAAAATAATTATTTATAAATTTGATTAACCTTTATTTTGGATATAAATAAATTAGAGCCTTTTTTAAAAATAATATATTGATAAAAATTCTTTATCTAAAGAAATTAACGTAGCCAAAAATTTTGTAATAAGAAACTTAATAATTACAAAGAATGTGTTACTATTGATTTTGTTAAATTTTTATATTACAATGATGCGTTTCCTAATCTATTTAACATTTTTCCTATAAGTTTGTTAATTGGCTCTTCAACGTCGAGTTGTGAGGCCACATTTTCTTCTTTAAGAAGGATAATAACGGCTGACAAGTAACTGCCCCACGAGTTTTTTTTGCCCCCCTAAAATGGAAAAGCTAGAATAGGGCCTGCTCATTTCTAATACATTTGTTTAAAAAATGGCATTTTTCACATTTTGCGAATACGAAAATTTAAGAATTGTTTTTATCATACAAATATTCCCTTATTATATATAATAACAATTAATGAGAAATAATTTGGTATATCAAGCTCTTACAAAAGATTTAGACAATACAGAATTTTTTGTGTCTGATATATTCAGTTTTATTTTATAGATTTTGATTTTGATTAGTGGTATGCAAAAAAATTTCATGGTTTGAGTCTATAAACTTTTAAAGCAAAGTTATTAAATTTAAAAAAAAAATTAAGCTATCAGGTTTTTGAATTGTAATCATTAGAAATTTATTACCAAATTTTTCACAATCTAGTGCAATTATTACTACTCTGAGCTATTAATCATGAATTGACAGGACATACGCATTTATATTTGAAATTATAATTTTTTTGGGCGATTAAGATCAAAAATTGGCTTAATACATCCCACAAGATTTGTGCATGTAAATGAAATAACACATTAACGAGGTTAGCAGACCCACATAATCTCATCGAATAAAAACTACCTTATCAATTATGATTTGTTAACAAACTTATGCAATCTTTTTCAATGTTTTTTATTTAATAACATATTAATAGTATAAGTATGCTATACAAAAATTTAAAAAACATATTTTTTCTCTTAAATACCGATAGTATGAATATATATTTAAAAAATTAAAAAAAATATAAAAAAGTTTTATGCGCCATCTATTATATAAATTTATATCTAAATCATAGATGTAAGTTAATACAAATCAAGTCAAAAATATTTTTATTATAATTTGCTTAATTTTCAGACGTAAGGATATACCAAATTAATGTAAGTGTTAAATTAAAAATGTTTTGCCTATATAGCCGTAAAAATGTTTTTGATAGAGCACTATTGATAGCGACATACAAATTTATGCCCTGTTTATAAAGGTTTACCCTACCCACTTGCTCAACTTTAACTTTTACCTTATTGGTTACCAAAAACAAACCATGTTTATCGGTAAGATTAAACAACAACATTATAGAGTTGGAGTGCTTTTTTGTGATATAATCCTCGAAAAAACATAAAGTAGTAAAATTAGTAGAGAATTATGTAATATTAGACCTGTTGTTGTTGTTAACCACTGCGACTTTTCAATATGGATGAAGGTGGCTCGGAGGTGTGAGCGAGCTTAGAGGCGGCTAGAATAGGATTTGTCCATAGGTCTAATGGATTAATCGGGGTGCCACGTGATGGGCATGAGAGCCAGTGGTGTAGGCTGTCTGCGGATTTTTTGCAGTCGTAACACATGTCGTCAGATGCATAGACGCGGTTACGAAAATCGGCTAGTAGGTAACAAAAGCCAGATCTTAGTTGTGAAAGAAGACATCTCTCTCGTCTAGAGAGAGTCGTTTCGGAGGGTGAAATGGGAGGGGGCCAGCCACTCAGAAGAATGGGGCAAGGTTTGTATGATTGGATGGTTTCTTTAACAGCGTTGGTGTGGATTAGCTGGTGTAGTTGCTTAGTTATAAAGTTGGGGTCAAATAGATGTTTGACACGAGGAAGGCTGTATGAGGGGAGGGTGTTTTTCATTGAACGTGCTGGGCCAGTTGGGCAAATTGGAGCTTATCGAAATTGGATTGAGAGATTAAAGGAGACCATATTGGGGTTGCATAATTTATAAGGGAGCGGGAAATTGCTTTGTAGCTGATGGTCAGGGTTTCTTTGCTTTGTCCCCAGGAGGTTCCTGCCAAAGCTTTTAAGAGGTTGTTTCTTCTATTTACTTTTGCTGCAGCCGCTACATCTAATTGCACTTCTTCAAGGTACAAATTTTCTAAGCAATTTTTTACTGTTTTAACTCCGATGAAAATTATCTTGGTTTAGTATTTTAAAGTAGTTTATAATAAACTTTCTAAATTTATAGCTTAAAAGTATTCAAACCGAGTATGGCACCTCCAATAAATCATACGAGGATTAGGAAAAGGAATTATTAGCAAAATGCGTTACAGGGGGGAGCAAAATATATTTTTTTAACACCTTGAGGATCATTTTTCAATATGAGTATGGCTGCGGCTAAGACTAATTTAACAATTTAAAAAAAAATATATTTTTTGAATAAAAGTATATTAACGGCTAATATCAAAAAATGAGAATCATGGTTGTTTTAAGATAGCTTAAACAGAATTTTAAATTAGAAATTTTTATTTGAATTCTTACACTAGCCAGCCTTAATGTTAATCAAATGGGCTCTACTTTTTTTTCACTTGCCGCTGTCTATGGACCAATTAGCTATTAGATTAGGTATAATGTTTTAAAAACTAGCCCTCCTGGTTACAATTTTACAACCCAAATTTCAGCTGCCTATTAGTTTTTCCAGATCACAGGCTAAAAAGGAATATAGTCAAATACCGACTTAAACTCTACTAGCTTAAACTATTTTAAAACAAACTTCATCTAATAAATGCAAACTTAATCCACATATTCATTGTGGATACTTGCTTGCTGCCTATGACTCTTTGAAAAAGTTTATATATTTTTTTAATAAGATTTGTTCAAATTGTTAGATAATATATTTTTTTAGAAAGATTTGTTCAAATTGTTAGATAATATATTAAAATATTTATAAAACTAAAGATTGGTTTAAAATAAAACCATAGTGTAGTTGTTTAGTGGATTGTATAAGAATTTATATCAACATGCAAGGATATGACAGGATATATATTATATTTTGGTTTTTTTTTTGTTAAAAAAAACAAAAACAAACAATTGGTTTGAGGTTTCCCCCATACCTTTCCCCGCTTAGGGTGCCATACCCATTAGGGCTTTGACTCTTTAACCCGAGCAAAGCAATTAATATTGCCGACGGGTATAGTAAGATTTGCACGCACGCCGGCGACCTAGCTTTTTCCTAGGCTCTTACTTTTAGACATATCGTTTAAGACCTACTGCCTAGGTAGGCCACTCAGAAGCTTTAAAATGGTTACACATGTATGCTATTTTTCCGAAGAAAAAAGCCGCTGTGCACGGATTCGAACTCGCAACCTCCTGCGTTTAAGGCAGAAGGTTTGCCACTGAGCTATCTGAGCCGATTTTTTTTGTTATAATTGAAAACCATTCAAATACGACTTTTTAATATGTTTTAACGGTAGCATCAAGGCCGTAATTCAGGATATTATATACATAAATTACCACCCTAATTTAATTCATTTTTAAGTAAAATAAAAAAAAATATTTCCAAAAATAAAACTTTTTTAAATGAATTTTTAATATTGTTAACGTCTCCAAATTATTTTTTACAATATATTATGATGCCATAATAATTATAGGGTCCAAAAATAATAATTATAATAAAAGTGAAATCCAAAAAGTGGGTTTGAGTAAACCTAGCGACCCACTACACTCTTTTTAAAAATATTTATAAGGGCATTGCTTCCCAAAATTTTATAACCCCCTTACTTTTAAAAATATTTTAGGTACGCCGACTATAATTATTTATGAGCCTGTCTAAACAGATTGCTGCCTTTTGTGAACTTTTAACCCAAACGACTGGACGACTCTGAATCTAAGCTTGTATTGTGTTTTATAGTGGATCTAGCACTGGAAGCAATATATTTTAGTTTGTATGGAAAAAAAAGAATATAAAAAATTAAATCCCGGCAATATAAGGAGGGCATTTATATGGTCATAAAAAGCGATAGAAACGAATTTTAATTAATGTGTACCGTATGCCATTAATAATGTCAATGAAAATCAAATCTAGCAAAATACATCCGTCGAGCTTGATAATATTTTAGCAACGTTATAGGAGGTACCTAAAAGCAAACTAAGTGATTAGGGAATTACAACAAAATAGTTAGAAAAGTGTTTATCGTAGACTTATTTTTAATAAATGCTGACCGATTATATCATCACGCAATCTCAATAAACACTGCGACGCAACCTTGAAATTGTTATTTGACTACTATTTGTAAACTTTTATTTATCAATAAAAAGTATGCTTATTAATGGGCCATAAATAAGGCCGAAATCAAAAATTGTTGATTACCATCAGGAAATTATCACAATAACACGGTTAGTAGTGTGGTGATAAGGTAAACAACAATAACAAGGTTAGAACATCCATTTCTTTATTTTTTTAAGAGATTCAATTACATAAAAAATATTTAAGCCTCAAAAAAAATTTTATGTTCTCTGTTATTAATTAAATCGATGTTTATATTAATAAAGCAAGTGTTGGCTAATAGAAAATAATGATTGGTTTCATTTGAAAGAAAAAATATACGGTTAATTTTTCAAATGGTACATAAAAAATGATTTAATTAGTACGCCATCTATCATTAAAAAATTAATTTTCTAATTTTTTTTGATATAATTAATAGACTTGTATTCATGATTATCCATAATTAATATTTTTTTATGTCTATGAGTAAACTGAACAAATTAAATTAAATTAAATTAAACATGATATTATGGTTATAGATCAAACAAAAAGAGCGCCCGTGAGGGCCAAAATTCATAAAGTATTAGAAGGACCCGGCGAAACAAAATATTACGGTGCCGTTAACCGCTTATAAGTCTTTGCCATTTTTTTATTATTGTTGAGGAATAATTATGTTATATTTTATTTCCCTAAAAAAAGGTATTATTTCGCCATTCTTTGTTATATTATAATTTGAAAGGATAAATCTCACGATAGCCGTTTTTTGTATACTTTTGCGAATGCGCAAGCCGTCTAAAACAAATAACTTAAGGTAAAGTGAAAATTAGGTTGACCTAAATACAATCACGGCCTTAAACTTACATGCAGGAATATTTATAAATATTTAAAATTTTACAAAATCGTATTTGAAAAAAATTGAAAAATTGCTTACTCTTTGATTAGAATATTCACATTACCTAAGGATAACTGCAGTTTTCTATGAAATATATCAAAAAACAAAATATCTGAGTAGTTTGCGTTTCAACATTAACATTTTGGTTGAAAATGTTTCGCTAACTGTATGGCCAATTTCTCAAGGTTTAGTAAAGTAGTTTAATTATTTTATATAGATAAATATAATAACTTTCGTTAAAAACATCTTATATGTAAATATAATATCGTTTACCGGGATTAAAATACTAATAGTTGCATAATTAAAAAATACCATACAAGCCTAGTCATATAACAGCCGATCTTTTTAATTGGTTTATATTTCTTAAAAACTTGTCAAGCTAAGATAGTGTAAAAACTTGGTTACTCAGGCTATTAAGCAATCAAAAGTGGATTTTGTGAAGGCGACCAGGCACAGGTGAAAAAGATTTATTTATATAAAGACCCATGTGTGCCAAAATTTTTGCAATTTTTGGAGCAATTTTATGGCAATTTAATATTACTATGTTTACATAAGTAAAATTCAAAAAAAAATTGGCATAGGTGGGGCTCATCTTGTCAAATTTCCCTGAAAATAAAATTTTTATTATTACAATTTAAGTAAGGCTTGTGAATGCTCAAATCTATTTTATTTTGTTGGATCATTGGAATGTTTGGATGCGATCAAGGTAGTATTAAACCTATTTAATATGTTTGCTTCTAGACATGCAGTTCAGGTTGACTAACTTTCATAAAGTGGAATGTTAAAAAAAACTAATCTAAGTCATTTTTGGATATTGTAGGTAATACAGCATATTAAAGATCAGAAGCTCAAGCAAGACCGCGGCCCGCCCAGTAACAGGCCAGGCTGGGCCAAAATAAATGAGCCCTGTCGGCCGGGTATAGATTTCAAAAAAAAAATTTGGGCCGAGTCGGGCTGATTAATATCATTGTGTCCTTTTTTTAATTATATTAAATATACGTTGAAAAATACTCCTACGACACTACATGATGCCTAAACTTTTAGCTTTTGATATAAAAATTTGGCATAATGATGTTTAGCAGGAGCTGAGTAATGTTGAGCTTGATATGGGTGGGCGAGATATGGGTGGGCGAGATATGGGTGGGCGAGATATGGGTGGGCGAGATATGGGTGGGCGAGATATGGGTGGGCGAGATATGGGTGGGCGAGGCTAAACTCTGGATAGCCCAAAAAAACTTTTTTTGGGTCGGGAAGAGCAGAAAAGGAGGGTCGGGAAGAGCAGAAATTTAGGATGCCAGATAACGAGCTGGAACATTTTCAATTAACTATATGAGCAATTAATAAATAAGATTTTTATAATAAATTATTCTACTTAACATATAGATTTAAAATACGAAAGCCTGTGCCACGTTAGTTTAGGAAATATGAAACTTCAAAACCTCAAAATGCAAGACGGCCAAACGTTATTGTAAGATTTTACAAAAAAAAATAGTTGATATCTTTGTAAACCGTTCTAATTTGTGTAAACAGTTATAGCAATAATGATTTATTGTAATAAGATTAATTTTTACCCCTGGCCAACAAATCCTCCATATAGTACTTAATTGCATATATTCGTCATTCAGAAATTTATGAATCATAAACTGGAAGATATCTAAGGTCATTCATTTCATGTACCTAGTTACTTGCCAAGCAAGGCCTTTATAAAATAAATGCTAGGACTAATTTTTTTGGCGTACGGGGATATTGCGATAATAATACAAATATCGCAGCAAAAAAAACCCCCTTTTTTATGGCAATTAAACAAAAATTATTTTTCTTCTCTTAAAAAACAGATAATTACTGAAAATCTGATGCCGGCATTGGCTAAATATCTAATATATTTGCAATAATTTGACCAATAATTGTCATGGATGTTCTTCCATATTTTCGTACCAGTTGAGCACCTTAAATTAAAATAAAAAACGAATTCGAATCGCATTTATAAAACATATATTTCTTTTTTCAAAATTGTTCGAATAATTACCAAGGATTTGAATCAGCGGGTATCAAGGTAGGCAAACTAATATTAAGTTAACGGAGGCCTAGTATAAACGGTTGGTCTTTTTATTTAGGGCATTTGCAAAGTGAGTTTTTATCTTAGGGCACGTGCAAAGTGAGTTTTTATTTTTGTGAAAATTTCAAAATTTTGAGAATTTTTATTTTGAAATAAAACGCAAATTTTTAAAAAGTTGCCAAATTTGGTATATATAAATAAAATACTTTTTCTGAAACAAAAAATTTTTAAAAAAAAATTTAAAAAAAAATAAAATTTTTAAAAATTTTAGAATTTTCAAAATTTTACGAAAATAAAAACTCACTTTGCACGTGCCTTATTAAAATTTGAGAATATATAAAAAAATTTAATTTAATTAAAATTTTTTATTTTAGGGAAACTATTTATGTACATATACTAAATATGGCAACATTTTAAAATTGTTTTGAAAAATTTTACACAATTAAAAACTCACTTTGAACGTGCCTTAAAACAAAACAAATTCATCTTTTTTAAAGTGTTTTTTATGTCCTTTTTTAGCCATTTTTATTGGTTGACAAATAAAAACGATGCAAATAATTTATTTTAAAATTCTAATTCTTTCCACATTATTCCTTTTATAATGTACAAGCGGCATTGAATTGCATCGTAGCCGTGATAATATTTTCATGAAGTACACGTCCCAGATTACGATGGATATGCTTGAAAGCGTTTACAGGGAATATCAGATAACGGAAAAACCAGAATACCTTAAACATTACCTACCGAACACCGAGGTTGACGTTTCCATCGACGGCAAAGTAACTCTAATGTAACTCAAATAATTTCATGGTGTGAAATTATAATTTTTTTGAGGGATTGAAATTGCTATGCGGCGACGTTTATAACCCCTAGGGTCAATAGATTTACGCGGGTCTCCCCCCGCCAATACCATAATATCCATCGAAATGGCGCCGCACTCTCCGGAATATTATATGCAGGCTTTTCAACTCTGGCAAAAGTGAAGGCCAGAGTCAATTACCTGCTAAAACAATGCCTCCCTTGCCCTACAGCTCTTTTGAAAGAGAATTATTGTATTTCTTTGGCCAAAGTTGCATTTCATTTTTAAATAAAAGTTTTTATTGTTTTTAATCAAATTATATATAACCGGGGTATTTAATACCAATCCCCATTATGTTATTTATTAATTACTCAAAGCCATAATTTTATGTCCCCAAAAGCAATAAGGTTCTGCTATTTTCTAACTATAATCTAGAAAAAAATATTTAAATTTTAGGTCCTAGTTTTCTGAACATATAATATATATTAGTATAAATCTTGTCCTATAAAACAGCTCCCATTTAAATAACATAGATAAAAATAAAATATTTTTTGCAAAAACAAATTTATTTTATACCTACTAATATGGATAGTCACAATCATTTTAAATTATTATTTTTTAAATAAATTTATATTTTGTAATTAAATGTATAACTTTAATTCTATATTTATATACATACCTAGTATCAAATTAACAATTTTTTTTGAATTGTGCTGCAGATCTCAAGTGAAATTACTGGCCGATGGAATTTTGTAAAATACTTTGACCTAAATAATCCCGAAGAGGTTATTACACTGCGTGGAAATGGGTCAGAAAAGGTTACAAACTTTGTAATATTCAACGCATTAAGGCACGTTATATTAATAAAAGAAATTTTCAAAGCTTGAAAAATTATAATAGGTTTTATATGGCAAAGCTCAATATTTCGGAAATTGAAAAGTTGAGATAATTTTAAAAATAATCGTATGCAAAAAATCTTTAAACACTTTGTTAATAGAAGTAAGTTGATTTAAAATTCTTTGATCTTCTATATTAATTCATTTGCAAACTACAAGAATAATTTTTTTTGAACAAATTAAATAAATGATACAAAGTGAAAATGAAGAAAAAATTAAAAGATTTAAAAACAAAATAAACAATAAAAAAACTTATTTTAAAATGAGATCAATAGCTCTTGAGTAGTTTAACTCACATATTAAGGATCAGATTTAAACTGGCCGTTAGCCAATTTTTGATAATAAACCACTTACACAACTCGACATCACAATTTTATCGTGGCAGGTATGAGGAAGAGAAAGAAAAGATGCAACTTTTTCAACTTTCATATAATGACGATACGAAAAATTAAACTTTAGATGTTAAATGGTGTTTAAGCTTAATTTATTAGTTTTAAAAAACATTTCAAATGCAATTAAGCTTGTAAGTAGTTATTGTATATGTAACATATGTATATAATCAATGAAGGTCCATATCGAGCAACATAGCAAAGGCTTAATCTTGACTCGTGAGGAGAGCGTATACGGAGTACCACTACTCTGCAAAACCTTTCTCCCTCAACATTATATCCAACTGATAGCCGTGCGGGTGGAAAGGGGCCATGAGCCTCCAAGAGGGCTCCCAGAAGAAGGGAGTATCACATACTCCGGTGTTATCAAGAACTGCTCAAATTAATTTTTTTTGGCTTTAAACGATGACGGATTTTAAAAAAATTTCAAAATCATTATGAGAAATAAATATTTAAAAATTTATTTTATTAAATTTTGTTAATTTTCTCCTTAAGAAAGTATTTTCTGTGCTTATTTTATTTAACTTTTGTAATCTTAAAATTTAAAGTATTTTTAATACCGCCATGCTTTTCTTTCTATTCATGTTATCCGAAAAATTTAGTTTTTATATACATAGAACTAAACTAATAATACACAAGTCATTATGAGCTAATTACATAGATTAAACGCCATTTTAGGGACTAATCAGACTTAGTTAGTCAGTTATAAATATTAAAAATTTTGGAAATAATGTCAAAAAAAAAACAAAAACGTTCTAAACAAAAAAAAAAGTAATTTTTTTGCATATTCACATCATTTAAATTATTAAATTTAAAATTTAAATAATACTTTTATAAAACAGAAAACATATCGCTTCGGATTTTAGTGATACAAAATATTTTATATTATCTTAATGCTAGGAGCTGGATATACTTTATTTAACATCACATTATTTGAGATTATAATAAACCAGAAAATTTTACGTAAAAAAGAAACTTATGTTATTTTTATTAAGATAATATAAATCTGTTAAAAAGCAGGGCTGGTAAAACAATGAGCCAAAAAACTTTGGCTCATTTTTTCCCCTAAAACATAAAAAAAGAAAGGTGGGCAAAAATAAAGGGCCAGAATAAGAATTCAAAAAAAGCCCTTACTAAGAAAAGGGGCAAAAATATACCCACAAAAAGTGGCTCTTAAAAAGAGCCCCAAAAAACCCATTTTATGTTTTCTATAATAATTTCTAAAAATTTTGATGGGTGGGTTATTTTTTCTTAAAGCTCCTAGGAGTTTTTTTATAAGAAAAGGGGCTTTTTTTTAACATGCCCCTTTTCTTTGAGCAAGAAAAGGGGCTTTACTTTTGCCATGCCCACGAGTTTGTGGGCATTTGGAAAAAAAACCCAAAAACTTGTTAAAAAAAGCCCATTTAGTTTTTTTTCCCCTCCCTGTTAAAAAGGCCATTTTTTTGATTAATCTAAGAGGCGCAAGAAGATTAATTATATGGCATCGGACCATCATGGGAATGCATTCTTATACATTTTAATAAAACTCATTTACCTGACTTTAATATTTGTTGACCTGTGTTATATTATAAAAACAAGTGTTCATAAAACCTTAATTATTTATTTATTTTCGTATAAAATTATATAAATATAGTAAAAAAAAGTTTAAATGCCTTGAAGTAAAAAAACAATTTAAAATAATATTAAAAGTTTTAAATAAAATATGTTTTGCTGCTTAATTATATCCAATATATTAATAAATTTAATTTTTTTTGGGTGAGGAGCATTGAAATTGCTATGCGGCGACGTTCATAACCCCTAGGATGGGATTAAGCGCGTCTCTCCGCCAATACCACAATATCTATCGAAATGACGCCGCACTCTCCGGAATATTATAGCATGCAAACTTTACAACTCTGGCAAAAGTCAAAGGCCAGAATCATTCACCTGCTATAACAATGCCCCCCTTGCCCTACATCTCTTGAAAGAGATGGCATACCCGTCAGGGCATAGCCCCTTTTAGCCCTGTCGGGTAGTAGGCAATCACTTAACCTAGACCAAGGGCTAAAGAATCAATAGTGTTAAGAAATACTAAATAGTCATATATTTAAATATATTATCAAAAAAAATATAAATAATGTAGCTAAATATTAGCAAACCCTAGTATCCAATAATTTAATCCTTAAAAATTAAAAATACTTAAAATATGAATTTTTAACATTAAATTTAATAAATTATGTAAGTTTTGGCAGATATATTTCGTGGTAAATGCTATTTTTTGCAAATGTATTTGAAAGAATTTTTTTTTAATTTTCATTAGTCTAGATGTATATTAAAGCTTTAAAACAAATAGAGTATAAAAATTTTATTTGTTTAAATCAAATCACTTTTTTAAAACAAGCCCCCAGAAGGGCAATATTTTAGCCCAAAAATTTTATTGTTTGCACAAATAGGTTTCATATATTTATTAAAGATTGAGGAATATAAGAATATTATTTTAAACCTTAAGCATTTTAATTAATTAATATTCAGCTGTGTGATTTTATTTGATAAATGTAATACACAAAATGAATTAAGGAACCTTTTGTAATTTTACAAAATTTTTGTTGGTATATATAGCAGAATATATGGATGGTTGATTCACTAAGCCTTAAATTTGATAGCAAAGCAGGCCACAGACTTAACCAAACCCCTATATTATTACTTATTTAAAAAGAGATAGCAGGAGAAAATCTTTTTGTTTAACTCCATATGCGATTAGAGTTGAAAATTTGTTTTTATTAATTTCATAATTTTTATGATGCAAAATTTTAACTATGTTTTAGTAGTCCCTATACTGTGGCTCTGAGTAAATTTTGAAAATTTAATGTAATTTCTAATTACATCCCTTACATAACTGTTAATATACAAGCAAGATTAAGTGTAAAAATAGGCTTAAAAATTTTTTTTTTAAATTAAATGAGCTCTGAACGCGCCCCAGGATTTATCCAATTTCATAATATTTAAAAAATTCTATTATTTTTCGAAATCGTCCTAATAGCGTATACGACAGGTCAAATTACAGTTATGCTAATATATTGAGGGTGCTTAAAAGCGTAGGCGCATATGGTTAGAAGCTTATTCAAGAAAAGAACCTGAAGTTAATGGTAAACTAATTAAAAAAGTGCGAAAGGCTTGCAAATTGGTATTGTTTGTGCCCTGTTTTTTGTCGTGAATGGATTCTTTTGTTAATTAAAAATAAATATAAATAATTAACATTAGCATCTGTTTTCATACTATTACCAATTCATTTTTAAAATATTATTTCAAAAAAAAGTGGTTATTTATCAACAAGAATTACAGACAAAATTTAGTAAATCTATCATAAAATATTTATTTAATCATATCAATAAAAGAAAATAAATTAATTTTACAATTTTTATAACAATAAAATTTGATATTTATTTTATATTTATTCTTATTTTTTATTTAATAAATTTTTATATTATAAATTGTTAATTTAACTTAAGTAATTGTTTTTTTGAATATCCAATAAAATATAAAAAGAATTGTAACAAGGGACTGTACCTACTGTTAATGTCTATTTGACTAAATGTTTTGGGGAGCCTTGCTAAAAAATTATAGCGAGATATCTTTTAATTTAATAAATAAAATAATAATTTTTGTTATATTTAAAATAGGTCCTAAATTGATTGTTTTGATGATGGGTAAGTTTGTTATCTTTATTTTAAATATATTTTCGTATTCATGAATATTAAATCATTTAGAGTAGTATTAAAAAAAATTAGAAGTCCTGAACAAATCACACCACGTAAGGCTGGTTCTTTGGCAAGTATAATATAAAGTTTAACGATTGTAGGCCCCTATTTACACTTTTTGATGAAAAACTCAAATATTCATTTGTGATTTTTGAGAGTGCTATCAGTTGATATGGTTAACAAATGCATTGGAGCAGAGGGATGATACTATTTGTAAAGTAGAGATTGTTGGCTTCATGTCATTAACACGGGTATCGTTATATAGCTTTTATGGGGCAACACCACGTGAGACTCTTTTAGGGTTACCGTATAGAATTCGATACGGAGTTTAGTGTGGAAAAAAAATTTTTATTTTTTAATGTATTAATTAGATGGATTTATTAAATCTATAAAATAGGAAAAGAAAATATGGTTTTTATTAAAAAAAGCAGACTCAGCTAAAAAATTAACATTTGTACGTAAAAAGTAGGGGCAGTTCAAATATCTAAATCTTAATAATGACTATTGCATCTACAAATATGATAAGTAAAAACTGTGGAACCAATTTATAGAAAAACATGTCTTTTAGGCCTGACTAGAGGAACCGTTAAAGGTAAAGGTGAAAGTTAGTTTAGCTTGCTTGCCAAATTTTTATGAAATATTAATTCATCAACAAAATTTTTCTGGCAGTGTTCCTTATTTGTGTTTGCGCAATGATGATATTGATATCGAAAAGAGAAATTATTGGCAAATGTCACCGGGGCTCCTGATTGAAATTTAAAGTTAAAAATAAACTCCTTCATTAGTTTGATAAACCAAAAAAAAATTATTAAATGCTTAATTTCATACTAATTTGGCTTTGTGGGGTCTTTTCCGTGTTTGGATCCGAAGGTAATTGTAATTTTTTTTATAAGGTCCTATCTCAATTACTAGCTCATAGGTTTCAATGGTAATAAAGCATTCTTTTTTGCACAAAACCAAACAAATATAAAATGTATAGCTAGAAAATTTTTGAGGATAGGAGTCACCTTCAGATACAGTTGACAACTTCTTAAAGCCCTGGCTTCTTTTTCACGGGTGACCCCTTACCACAGTGAGATTTAATCCGAAATTCTATAAATAAAATATAAATTTGGACTTCATTACCTGGCAAACCAGGCTCACCGATGCTTAAATAGGTGTATAGGACAAAATAAAGCTTACAAGCACAAGATTCTGTCCGACCTCCATAGTACGGAATACGCTTTTACCTTTTTTACGGATTTTGTATGTAGATGTAAATTACGAGAATCTGTGTCAATTAACCTTAGGAGCAAAACTTTATAATCTTCGGATGAATGACAGCTATACGTTATTGTAAGATCACTCTATATATTATATACATATTTATATACATATCGATTACTTGTATAGGGGAGACCGGGGCGAAATGAACATATTTTTGCAAAATCGTTGCTGCTGACACATTTTTTATTCAAAAAAAAAGTTCATTTTATAGATAATTCATTATATTTAAAATAATTTGTTTAACCAATAAATCTGTAAAATATTGAACAATGTATTAACCCGCTAGTATTAACCATTTTGCCCCATATACGGGGTAAAATGAAACACCCATGGGGCAAAATGAAAGTGTAAAATTTATTAAATTTACAGCTTTAATTTCAAATAAACCCTATATATTGAAAAATAAATATAGATTTAGATCATTTTATTAATAATTATATCATAATCAATCACCAGTGGCCCAAAAATCTCAAAATCAAGGGGTTGAAGTCTATGTGAACAATGAGGTGGTAGTGACCACTTTAATCCCATTATCTTTAAAAAAGTTCACTGCTTTTATGGATATATTAGATACATGGTTATCCATAATTAAAAGTGCCTTTATTTAAAATATAATAATTCAGTTTACTGGATTCTCAGTTGAGCATTTAACATATTTTACAAAATGTTTTAAATACCCCACAAACTCTTCTTCTTACATCCATCCTTGCCACAACCATCACTCCCATTAATATCATTAGTAAATTTCACCTTAAACCTTTTTCTAGAAAAAATGAAATAAGGTGGAATTAATTGCCCAACTGAATACACATGCTAACAAGGCTGCCCTTTCAACTGAAACATTTGTTCCTACCTAGTCATTAATTAATATAATGTATAATATACTTGCTTAACACCCTTCTGTGCAAATACTTTAGATGGTGAAGGAACTGTTATTAAACCAGTTTCATCTAAATTGAATATTATGAGGTTCAAAATAATATTTTTCTATTTGATCTATTAGGTTCTGGTAAAACCATTGACTGCTTCTTTATTGAAACCAGATATCCTGGCTAGACTGGTACATTCATTCTTTTAGAAATGAGGGTTTCTTTTTATAAAATTGCTGAACCAATCAGTCCAGCTAATTTTTGTTCCATCCAACTGTTAAAGGTTTTATATGACTAACATATTCATATGCTAGTTTTTTAATCTAATTTAAATTGTTTTTTTTTGAGGACATAAGGGCTTCCTTGAGAATGTCTTCATCTGTCTTCAAACTTTTTCTTTTATAATTACGCATGATTGGTTACGGCATGTAGCGAAATGAACAACATTTCACCCCGCATTGAGTAGTGTTTGTAATAATGTTCAAATAATATTAAGTTTTAAGTTAAAAATGTATTTTATTTTTACAACAGAGTGTTTAATCTTTTTATAATAATAATAATATTTTTGAGGTAACATTTTAATAAAAATAAAGCAAAATTATTGTTGCTTAAAACATAAATTTAAAATAGCATTTTTTCTTTGATTTAGATTTTCTAAATTTTTTCAAATGGTTGTTTATGTAAAAATATAATGAATCGATAGCTTGTTTAAAGATCTACAACATATATAAAATTTATATATTTTAAATAATTTTTGGCAGAGATATATCCATTATTCATTTCACCCCACCAACCATTTCGCCCCGGTCTCCCCTAAACAAAAAAAAACAAACAATTGGTAGGTTTCCACCATTCTCCACTTAGGGGCGTCATACCCGTTAGGGCTTAGTCTCTTTTAACCCGAGAAAGCAATTAATATTGCCGGCGGATTAAATAGTAAAATTTGCACGCACGCAGGCGACCTAGGTTTTTAGCCTGGGCTTTTACTTTTACATATCGTTTTAATACTTGCCTAAGCAGGCCACTGAGAAGCTTTAAAGTGGTTATGTATTGCTATTTTTCCAAAGAAAAGCTACTGTCCACGGATTCGAACTCGCAACCTCCAGCGTCTAAGGCAGAAGGTTTGCCACTGAGCTATCTGAGCCGATACTTGCATAAAAACCATAAGATATATCAAGCACACTAATAGATATGCAATTATATTGTCAAATATTTAAGTCACTTTACGCCAGAAAAACGGGTTTAGCCAAATTAAGAAAATTTACGATTTGGGGGGGGGGGGGGTGCGAATTTTTTTGATCTTAAGTAATTTTAAACATACACAAGAAGAATCAAAAATGATAAATTTGTAATTAAAACATAAAATATATTCTGCACATTTCATTAATTCAAAATATATTTAGTTTGTTTATAATTAATTATTGGGTTAAACATATTAGTTAACGAATATTAGGTCACAAATACCAAATTTCGTGTCAAAACGAAGATTTTTTTTTTAAAAACTTTCGATAATTCTAACATCAGCCTAAAGAAAGATTGAACGCTAATTTTTGGAATACATAAAATAGCACAATTATATTTAAATTTATTTGTAAATAATTTGTTATTGATAAAGTAACAAATGTATCATTTTAATTTGTTTAGATATAATTTGCCAGAAAAAAAGTTTAATATTAAAGTTTAAAAATAGTTTGTTTGCAAAATTTAATAAATCTTCTGCTAAATTATTATTTTGTCAATTCTATAATATTTATAGGTTAAAACATGTTTTTAAAATAAAGTAGGCCAAGTAAGGTGGCATTTAAACGAGTTAGGCATTGAAAGCTATATTCACTTACATCAATCCCTAGTTTTTCTTTTTTCTTAATTTCATTTTTGTTTGAAAGTGATGTGCAATTGAGCCGCGACAATGGTAACATTTACATGGGGTATACCTCTCCGGTTACAATGGATCTACTTGAAGAAGTTTACCACGAATACCGTATAACGGGAAAGCCAAAGTATCTCAAGTATTACCTTCCAAACACCGATGTTGATGTCACTATCGACGGCCAGGTGATCAAATTTACAAATTAATTAAAACAGTAATAGAGAATCTTTTGTTTTGATAACTGCAAAATAAATTTATTTATTTTTCTAGAGATTTTATTAATAACTAAAATAAAAAATACTAAGGATTAATGTATTTAATGTATTAAAACATAAAGGCACGCATACTCGTAGTTTCTTCAGACTTCGGTTCCAAAGATCTGTCTGTCCATATCGAAAAAATGTTTTTTTTTTGATTAAGTGAACAGATTTTGCGACCTCACGAAAATACCCTAAAAATAAGAAAAAGAATTTTTTTTTCTAAAATTTAAACTTACATCTAGCTGCATTTAGATATACAGAATATTCCGCGTCCGAAAATAAACACAACAATAAATTATCAAGTGTTTTTGATTTTAACAAATTAGCTAATGTGAATATGCATAAAAAATCAGTTTGTTTCTGATTTTTTTTGGATTTTTATTAATGTTTAATGCTGACTAACTAAGTTTACGGTCGAATTTGAAAATCCCTGAAATGGCAGGTTTATACTCTGTTGTTAGCTCACAACTCTTAAAGAAAGTCGACCTAACAACATTTATCTTATATCCAATTACTAATAGTTTTCTTACTTACCACTAAATTTTCTTTTTTGATTTGCGCTACAGATATCCATGGATATTACAGGTCCATTAAATTTTGTCCAATATTTTGACCTTAAAAATCCAGAAAATATAATTAAAGTGGGTGGAAATACTTCGGAAAAGGTAAATAAATTTATAAATAATTAATAAATTGATAAGGGGGAAGGGGGTAACGGGGATAATATTTGAAATTTTTTTTTATACTAAACTGTAATTTTATGTCATTAGGGCATCATATCAAAAAAATTAGTTCAAATAGAAAATAATTAAATTATAGATTATATTTTATATAATTCCTAAATAAAAATATTAACACGACAATGTGGAGAAGATTAAAAAGAAATAATTTGAGGCGATAATAAAATTGGCAAAACCCAGAATAGGATAATTATGATTTATCGGCTAAATTTAACTTAATAGTCTAAAAGTTGTGGTTACCTTCCACTTTGTTTAAATATTAATTTAAGCATATTTTTAAAAATTATACATTAGCATGTAATTAGATAAAAATTAATAAAACTTTTTAATGTTGAAATAATTTGTAGAAAACAACGGTTAACAATTTTTGATTGCAAAAACCCTAAATTTTTGATTTTGAAAAAAAATTCACTTTGAACGCGCACCCATTTATAATTGCATGTGTTCTATCAAGGTGTATGTCGAACAACATCCCAAAGGCATATTCCTGACCCATCAAAAGAGCATAGAAGGAATAGTTCTCCCGTGCAAGAAATTTCTTCCACGGCATTATATCAAATTGATTGCCATGTGGGAAGATATACCTATGGGATCTGAAAGCGTTATTTCTGACGAAGGAAGCATCACATACCTGGGTGTTATTCAAAATTGCCCCATTTAATTTTTTGTGCTTTTAGCTGCATTATATATTAATGTTCTTCTTCTCGAAATTTTTAGTTTGTAATTAAATATTTTATCAATTTTAGAAAATAACACACACACCAGATGCGTTTTTCAATAATTTAATTGTTATTATATTTAACATAATTTTTGTAAAGATATTGAATGCTTGAATAATTTTTCACTGTACCAATATACATGTCTTATACTAGTTTAAAATTTTTAAATGACACACGCCGATATAAATTGTTAAATAAAAAAGATTTAAAAAATTGTACTCAAAAAAGAATTCGAATTTTTGTATTTGTAAAACACTGCAAAGCAGTTTTACGATACATGTAATTACATTTATAAGTTTGCATTAATATGATCCTATTAATAAAATTAAAAATTACATATAAAATATTAGACGTTGTATTTAATTATTAAAAAAAATTAATATTTTTAGGAGAAATAATACATATTTTTGTGATAAAAATAAATATTTTTAATAATACGTTAGATGTTTAAGACTTATTTAATTAAAATGTTTATATTATTTAAATAGAGAATTGGGCTGTGAGTTTAGACTTATATAATTTGGGGATGTATACTTAATTTATATTGCATTTTTATAAGTTTTATTTGTAGTTGAATATGCAGTGCTGTGTGATATATCATTAAATTGTTTGTATTCAAAAATTCCTACAAAATATTGCTTTTAACCCAAAAATGACAGTCACAAAATAATTTGTTTTCTCATGTCTACACGGTCAGGTTGGTGTCGGCTTAAAGTATTATAGGTTCCTGTAAAAAGCATTATGGGTCGGGAAAAGGCTTATTTCTAATAAAATCTTTTAAAGCATTTAGAGCCTTTTGAACTATTTTATAACATAATTGAGCTGCCAAACGCTAGCAAATAGTATATATTTAAATTGGAATTTAATTTAAAACTTACCATTTCCTAAATTTATTTAAAAAAATTGATTGACAAAACCTTTTAGTTTCATTTCACTAATGTCAGCTAGGAGATAAATATATATTAAAAATTGCGTACAAAAATTATTTATAATATAAATTAAGCGAAAAAAAAATTTTTTTTGAGACTGATTTAATATATTTACAGGTGAATATTAGAGCTGCATTTAATATTGAATAATCAACTAGGTACAGTTTAAATAGCCTCGAATTATACGATAATACTTGTTTTTAATAACTGTTAATGAGGCACAAATTATGCCAAAACATAAACAAAAAACTAAAACTTTTCTATTATTTTATGGTTGCTTATTAATTTAAATATCATATTAATAAAAACTCTTTCCTCAATGAACCTAATTTATCAAGTCCACATTTAACTTTTGTAATTTATATTGAAATTAATTTTTGTATATTATAATCAAAGCCCATATGATGACTTTATTAAGGTGAAACTAAGAGAAGTATGCAAATTTTATAAAATAAATTAAGGGAAGGGCTAGTTACAAATTGAATGCCAAAATAAAAATTTACTATTCTTGCTAGCGTTTGGCGGCTCATTAAAGTTTTAAAATAGTTCAGAAGGCTCTAAATGCTTTAAAAGATTTTAGACATTAGGAAAAAGCCCTTATTCGACCCCTAACGCATATTTTTTTAGAAACCTATAAACATACTTTAAGCTGACACTAACCTGAACTTTATGAATTATAAACAAAGTAAAAAGTACATTATTAGAACGTAAGATGCTTGACTCAGGACAACTTCGAAAAGGGCCAAATAAAGTGCTTCTGCTAGGATGGGTACAGCCTTTCATAGATGCTGTAAAACACCATCCTACTGGAATAAGCATTACTTTATATCTTTGACCTCTATCCTTAGAAAATGTTTAAACCCTAAAAAATTAAGATGGCTTCTTTAAAGCCCTCATACGTTTAAAAACGGGCGTTAATAAAAGTTACAAGCAATTTTAAGATTTAAAAAAAAGCCATGGATGATAGATTTTTAAATAAAAAAATGTTATTAAAGATGAAGTTAATAAATTATTGAAAGAAAAATACTTAGTTAAAAAACTCTTATTTCAAAAAACCTTGATAAATGTACGAATATTATTATTTTTTATATCATATTAATAATTGAATTTATATTTTACCTCGTATCTTAAACTATTCATTCATTTAGCCTTGTTTAAAAATTTTAATTTTATATAAACCTATATATTTTAAACTTGTAAAACAATATTTTCTTGTTTCTTTCAAATGGCATCTATATTTGTGGTAGCCATACTAACATACCTTTTACTTGTAGGTGTCATTCAATACGCTAAAGGTAATATTTTTTTTGCTCTTAGAAAAATTATTTCATTAGACTTTTAAAAAAAATTTAAGCGCAAACTGTTTTTATTTATTTTTAAAACAATATTATTGATAATTATTTAAAAAGTTTAAAAGATTTAACAGAAATTAAAAGAACTATAGTTATATGATTTAAATACAAAAAATGCGATTTAAGCCAACCTTAAAATATCATAAAAAAACAATAATCAATAACGTAAGCAAAAAATCAAAGAAATTGTTTTAATTAAAAAGGATTTAATTTAAACCTTTTAAATTTTCGTACTAATTTGAGATGCTAACCTGATCCAGCCCCAATTAGAGCCGTGGCTAATGCAAAAATGTACATACTTTGTATTATTACTGATAATGCACTATTTATTCGGTTTGGGTTAGATATTTGAGGTAAAATGTTAGGCTTTTAAAGGTTTTAATCAGTGGCGACTCGTCATTAGGTGCAAGGTGTTCACTGAACACCCTGGCAAAAATTTATATAGAAATGTTTTTAAAACTATTTAAAATTAGTTTTGGATGGTCTAGCGGGACGGCAGTGATTTGTAAACAAAATAAAAAATTGAAAGTCCCATCGTACCATTTTCTATTTACAAAATTGAATCATACATAAGCTGTTTAATGTTTATATAAGAGGATCAACAGCTAGATTCAAAAAACTAACATCGAGTGTCTATCAGAAAATGTGCAATTCAAATATTGAACCGTGCTTAGTCAAATGCAATTTAAAAGCTTAATATTATTAAGCTATTAAGTCTATTTACGAGGTCAACAACTTAAATTTCAGGTAACATAGATTATTTTGTCGTAGATGTTCAGCGTAAAAATTGAACACGTAATATTAATCTTCGAGCGTGTTCAATTCTAAAATTGATCATATATCGACTATATTTAAAAAAATAAACAAACCGGACAAGAAAGCTAATAATTTTTTATATTGCATTGCACGATGTTCAATCCAAGAACTGAACACGTAATGGTTCACTCCATCCAGTACAGGAGCGTGTTCAATCCACAATTTGAACACTATGTGTGAGTTATAGTTTAGCCTCTTAACATTGAGGATTGAGCCTATAATAACACGCAGAATACAATATACAATATTAAAAAGATGGTGTTTAATTATTAAATTGAACACCAATTACATATTTAATAACACGAAGACATATAACAGCTAAAAGATGGTGTTCAATTCTAAACACATACATATTGTGTTCAATGCCTAGCATTGAACACTTTATTAACACGAAAAATACAATAGTAAAAAGATTGTGTTCAAATAGAATTAAGCGTCAATGTGTTCAATTTTAGCATTGAACACTTAATAACATAGAAGGGTAAAAAGTTTAAGTTAGCATTAAGTCTCATATTTATAAAAGATTGGGTATATTCGAATGATATATGAGAGAAAGGCCAAATGTGTTACACAAAATTTTAAAGCTTATAATTAAATTGTAGAGACTACACGCTCGTTGAACAATAATGTTAGTATTTTTTTTCACTTCAATATAAAAATTATGTTTAATTTTTGAATTTTAATTAATATAAATGAAAATTCAAGTAATTGACCAAATACTTTGCCCGTCATAAATAGTTTCATATTTTGCAATATTACTACTATAGTTTTATATATAATTCATATGCTTTTATAAATAAATAATGAACAATAAAATTTTGATTTTTGATTGAACACCCTGGCTAAAAATCCACGAGTCGCCACTGGTTTTAATATAGCAAGTAATCACAAATTTTACAAGTGCCAATTAATCATACAGCCATTTAAAAGTAGAAGCCCGTTGTAGATATGTGTGGCCAACATATATAATTTTTAATGTGCGAGTTATGTGTCCTGTCAAAAATCATTTTTCAATTAAAATGCACTAAAAATCATATTTGTATTTTACAAGTTTCTTGTTTGAACGTTTGCCATACCCAGTCAAATTTCGTTAATTTGAGCGATTGGAAACCGAGCACATACAAGTATCTTTGATATTCTGCCTTATAATAAGCACAGGAAATTAAATAACACAAAAATTAAGCACGTTATTGTTTTACATATAAGGCTTTAAAGTTCCGTAAATTTTTTAAAAAAAATTTTAAAACAAAATATAAAATTTTTACGCATTTTTACGAATAGTTTCCTGTATTTACTCCCATTAATATCTCTTCTGAAAAAAAATTTTGTAAAAAATTGTAAATAATTCTGTATATTTTTATCTTTGATAATTAATATTTTAAATATTTTAAAATTGAAAAAGCCTTGAACTTGTCCAAACAAAAAAAATTTATATGCTTATTAGGGTTTTTTTTGTTTAGTAAACAATTCTTCAATTCTGTGCAGAAAAAGAAATATTACTTTTCAACTAATTTAAATAAGTCGGGCTTTTTTTAAACGCCCTAAAGTTTATAAAAAATCATGTATTTTAGGGGAATTTCCAATAAAATGTTAAACTATCGACCAGATAGGTTTTGGAAACGGTGTACGGATATCTGAAGTGATCTCTCTACGATTTGTTTTTTCATTTATGGCTATTCCATTGGCTGAAGGTTCTAATATTCGATGGAAAATATGTTAAACTTAATAATAGATTTCGTAGGCCCGTAGTTGTTAAAACGTTAGCCAAGGTATTTAACATCGATGGCATTGCGGTGTGGAAACCTCCGACCGATTACATTGAAGAAAGTTCAGAACGTGAAGACGATATTGATTATAATTCAAATATTTCAACATCAAATCACCAAATATCATATTACTATTACCATCAATTGGAATCAGAAGTCATTAGGGAAGTGCGAAAATTGTTTGACACCTATAAACTAAATGTATGCTTAGTTATTGCCATTTTTTTGAGTAGTAGAAATACATTACAGAGGCGGACATTTGAAATATTATTGTAGTTGAGAAGGGCAATTTATTCTTAATTTTGTCAGTTAGGTGCTTGTAATATCATGAAACTTGCCAAAATTCATTTTCTCTACATATACTTTTATAAAACGATTGTATTAAAAAACAAATTTTATATTAAATACGGGCTTAACAAAACAAATGAGGTTTTTCCCAGATCTTTCGGCTTTAACTCTTTTAACCCGCGAGCAGAGCCTCCGGCGACATAGGTTTTTAACCTAAGCTCTTACTTTAAGACATATAGTTTAAGACCTACTGACAAAACGGGCCATTTAGATGCTTTAACGTGGTTATACATGTATAGTATTCTACCGAAGAAAAAAGCTGCTGTGCACGGATTTGAACACGCAACCTCTTGCGTCTAAGATAAAATGTTTGCCACTGGGCTAACTGAGCCGCCTTAACACAAAAAGTTTATTGCAAGGATAAGTCACGCTTGTTATACAGCTTTTTAAAATAAACAATTAAGAATTTAGATATTTCTGTTATATTCAATGAGTGAAAAATAACGGTCAGAGTCATTTTATGTTTTTAATAACCATTTAATAAATAATATAATTTTTTTAGTGAATAGAATTGTTTTTTAATATGATTTTGAACGTGGCCGAGTATGAAAATGTAGCAGGAGTTATTGCTTTAATCTAGAACATTTTACTTTCTTAATTTTCAATACTTTAAAAAATTTTATTATATTAACTTTTTTTTGCATAATATTTTTGTTTTGTTTGGCTCTGCATAGTGGCCTTATTTTCGCTGCCTATAAGCCTATATTGGGTTCACTGTATCAAAATATAAAATAATTTTTAAATAAAACTTGCCTTGTAATAACCCTACACCAACCTTTTAATTGTCCTGACTAATTTTGTGTGCCGTTTCAAAGTATTCCCTCTAAAAAGACCGAATATTGTTTCAGGATCCGACAGGTGATAAGCCAAAAATACCTTGTTAAATTATACAAAAAAAACAATTTATGCACACACCAACAAGAAAAATACATTAGCCAGCCTTACTAACCTTTGAAGATTCAGTTCGAGCCATTTTTCATTCCAAATTTTGTATTATTCAAGAACTGTAATATCGATTGTTAACATTTTCTAATTTAAAATTATGGGCATTTTTTCGTTTTTAAAACCTATATTATAAGTTATAAAAACGATGTGACAAGTTAGCAAAAAATACAATTATATATTGAATTAAAACACACTTGAGGTGTGAGTTTTTATTTTCGTAAAATTTTAAAAATTTTGAAAAATTTTAATTTAGTAATAAGTTGCCAAATTTGGTTCATGCACATAATATATTTTTTCTGAAATAAAAAATTTTTTTAAAAATTATTTTTTAAATTTTTCATAATTTTAAAAGGTTACGAAAAACAAAAATTCACTTGGCACTGGCACTATTATAATATGTTATGAAATTTCATCAAATCATTGCTTTTTTTTTCCTTTTAACTAGTTTTCTATGATGCGTCCACATCTAATATATTAACCGACTTTGCTCCTTTTCAAATAAAGATTCAATTATAACAAATTTTTTTCGTTAGGGGCGTGCAAATGTTTTTGTGAAATTTCAAAATTTTGAAAAATTGTATTTTGTAATAAAACGCAAATTTTCTAGAATATGGCAAATTTAATATATGAACATAAAATGCACTCTCTTTCTAAAATAAAAAATTTTGTAAAAAAAATTAATTTTTAAAATTTTTAAAATTTCACGAAAATAAAACTCACTTTGCACGTCCCCTAACCAATATATTAATCATTTAATTATTTAACAGGTATATATAGACGTGTCTTATCCACAAAATTTGATCCGATTTTGTGGGTACCGTTACAGTCAAGCCGTTTTTAATGCGCTAGGTGGACACACCGTATGTTTAGATTACAACATACGGTCCTTGTGGGCCAAAAAAAATTTTGTCAAGGTTTTCATTTATTTTTTAATTTTTTACCTTTGAATATTATACAATAAGTTTTATAAGGCAAAGGTCAAAGTAGTTTATTTATAAAAAAAATTAAAAATTTTAAAAATACAATTTTTCGTTTAACAATTTTGATAAAGTTTATCTTAAGTAGCTATATGTTTAGAAGCATGAAATAAAAATGTTTTTTCGCAAAAGTTTGTTTAAATATTATTATTTTTCTTAGGAAAAATAATGAAGAGTGTTGTTGTGTTGTTGCCCCAGGTTTTCAAATATTACTTAAATGAGGGAAGAGAATATAGTTATTACTGTATTTTAAAAAATCTAAAGTTTAACTCAGTTACTCAAACCCTTATTTGCTTAGATGCTAACAAAAGCGAATTAAATTTAGATGAATTTAAATTTAACATCTAGATTTATTAAGAATAAAATTCAAACCTTCTAGGGCGGCATTATATTTAAATACATAAAAAACAAACGTCAAAGTTAGCCTTGAAGCTTATAGACACTTGAACTTTATTATGAGGTAAGATAAACTCTTGAAATCATTTTTAGCTGCCATTTTTATATGAATTTAATTGCAAATTCATTTAATTAGATTTCATAATTTATTTTTCTCAAAAATTATTATATGGCCAAATTTGCAAGGGATTGATTGTTATAATAGCTAACAGTGTGATAATGCTAACAATATCAAATTTATTTTACATTATTTGTGATGATGAATATAAATTACAGGAGAATTAAAAAAATATCCTTAAATTTCTTCTTTTATGGTATATTATTATCTGTCACTTTTAAATAAGGCCATTTCTATGAACGGTTGTAAGGAGCCAAGACGGAAGGAATTAAGAATAACGGAACATTTATATGATATAAGGCTATCATAAAAATACATAATTTTATGTTTTCTCAAACTTTTTTATGTGACATGCAAGTATGTTCAATTTTGCCTAAGCACACACATCTTGAGCCCCAAAGATTTTAGCACACGTGCTGCCCCGGGGCAAACAAATTTTAACAATAGCAGGTTTCTTGCACTTTTGATGCCTAAAACTGGTTTTAAGTAATTTTTAGACATTAAGAAAAAAAATTTTGGGGCTTAAAATTTTTCAATTTTGCCCCAGAGCTAAATTGCCCCGGTGCTGCCCCAGGGCAAACATATTTTAAATATAATGAGTTTTATGCACTTTTGAAACCTAAAATCGGGTTTTATGTAACTTTTATATATTTTTAAGTAAAAAAATTTGGGGCTCAAAATTTTTCAATTTTGCCCCGGTGCTACCCCGGGGCAAACAGATTCTAAAAATAATGAGTTTTATGCACTTTTAAAACCTAAAACCTGGGTTTAAGTAATTTTTAGACATTTTAATAAAAAAATTTTGGGGGATTAAAATTTTTCAATTTGCCCCAGAGCTAAATTGCCCCGGTGCTGCCCCGGGGCAAACATGTTATATCTTTTACAGCTAAAATTATTGGACTTTAGATACTAGACATTTTTAGAAAAACATTTTGGCATTAAAATTAGTCATTATATGATTTTATATTAAAGAGTTTTCCGCAGTATTGTTCATTTTTGCTCCAAGCACACACATCTTGAGCCCCAAAGATTTTAGCACGCGTGCTGCCCCGGGGCAAACAAATTCTAAAAATAGTGAGTTTTATGCACTTTTGAAACCTAAAATCGGGTTTTAAGTAACTTTTATATATTTTTTAAAAAAATTTTTGGAGCTCAAATTTTTTTAATTTTGCCCCATAGCTAATTTACCCCGGTGCTGCCCCGGGGCAAAATTTTAAAAATAGCAGGTTTCTTGCACTTTTGATATATAAAACAAATAATTTTTAGATATTTTTAAGAAAAAAATTTTTGGGGCATACAATTTTTCAATTTTGCCCCAAAGCTAAATTGCCCCGGTGCTGCCCCGGGGCAGACAGATTCTAAAAATAGTGAGTTTTATGCACTTTTGAAACCTAAAATCGGGTTTTAAGAAACTTTTATATATTTTTGAGAAAAAAATTTTTGGGGCTCAAAATTTTTCAATTTTGCCCCAAAGCTAAATTGCCCCGCTGCCCCGGGGCAAACAAATTTTATAAATAGCGAGTTTTATGCACTTTTGAATATATAAACGTCGGTGCTTTTGCCATTGGGGCAAAAAATTTAAAAATTTAGAACGTAATATTGCCCCGATGTTTCTGGCACCGGGGCAATAAAAAATATGCACATGGTGCATTTTTTTATGTCTGGTGACATGATATTTGTTGACCTTAATAAAATATAAAGAAAAGATATGTTATGTAACAGAATCAGGCCCGATTCTTTTTTATTTTAGGGGGGCAAAAAAAACTTGTGGGGGGAGGGCGGCAAAATTGGCCGTGACCTTTGGTCAAGGCAAAAAATATACATGGACAACAATAGAATTCATGTTCAGAATTTTTAACAAATTAATAGTAATTTATTATATTCTTGAGTTTATAAATTGAATATGTGAATTAAATTGTTTTCACTAAAATCAATTGCTTAAAAAGATATGAGATTTGAATTAATTGCAAATATAATTTTATCATTTGGCATCATTGCGCATGAGAATTAAAAATATAGGTTTGCTAATTTGGAAGAATATATATGAAAAAACACTTGTTATATATAACTATTAATTAATATTAGGGTAAAAAATTAAATAAAAAACATAAACGTTAAATGCGCATAGAAAAGTTTGCAACCATGTTAAAATAGTAAGCAATAATTAGCTGATTATGAGCAGTGCATTGTATTGATCAAACTATTTTATCTCAGAGGATTTTAATTAAATTACAATGTTCATCAAAATTCAACGCCCCTAGTTAATGATTTTTCGTGGTCTAAAAGAACCAAATCACCTCTAAGCAGGTCACTACTTGTCAGCCGTTATTATCCTTCTTAAAAAAGAAAATGTGGCCTCACAACTCGACGTTTAAGAGCCAATTAACAAACTGTTTAAGTTGAAAAAATATAGGATAATATATTGGTTGGGATTTAGTTGATTAAGATAAGAAATTTATCTCCTGGTGGCTAGGCCACCAGGATTTAAATAATAGATTTTGAAGATAACTATTTAATTTATAATTTCTTTATTAAAATAACGTTAAAAAGTAAAAATAATGATTAAATATAATAATCTCTCTGGTATATATATACTTTTAGACTATCATCGTGATGTGCACGATCTAATTTTAACTATAAAATCTAAATATATTTTTTATTACTTTTACTACACAATTCAAAATTTATAATTAAACATGATGACTAATCAAAAATAATGACTAATAATATTGATGACTGCAATACACTACGACACAAACTTATAGGAAAAATGTTAAATAGATTAGAAAACGCATCTTGTAATCATATAAAAATTTAACAAAATCAATAGTAACACATTCTTTGTAATTATTTAGTTCCTTTTTAAAAAATTTTTGGCTACGTCAATTTCTTTAGATAATGAATTTTTATAAATATTACTTATTTTTAAAAAAGGCTCTAATTTATTTATATCTAAAATAAAGGTATCAAATTTATAAAGGGAATCTAAAGATTTTAAACAACTATTATCGGTAAAAAATCCATTATCAAAATATAGATAAATCAATAATATTAAAAGAAATACTTTTTATTTCATCATTAATATTTAAAATATTTTCAAACTAGTAGAAAATAAATAACAATCAGAAAAATCTTTAGGTTTAGTTGTTTTTTTATCTGATAAATTATTGTCATTTAAAAAAATATTAATATCAAAACAATTTTTGAATAAATCTTCAAATGTATTTTTATTTCTTAATTGTTTAATTTCTAACAAACAATGGTGTATTAAATTAGAAGTTTTAGAAATATAAATCGTTCTGCCTTAAAATTGAATTATTTTTAAGAAATAAAACATTTTTTTAATTAAATACAAAAAAATAAATAGATGATTATAAATATGGTCAAAAAACCCCGATTCGGACCTGTGACCTAAGATATAAAAGTTTTTTATTTTTAATTTTTAAAAGATTATTAAATATTTTTGTGAAATTTAAAAAAAAAACAAAGGGCAGGTAGTGACCACACCACCAATGGGGCAACAGCCGGGTCCCGCATTCACTAACTACCTTGATTGCATCATGTCGAAAAAATTTATGAAGGAAAGAAAAATTATCAAAAAAATCTTTCCCTTCATTTAAAATAAGACAATCTTTTACAACAAGATGCAATCGGTGGTTAAAGCAGTGAATTTACGGGACATGGTGTCCACCTATTTTGCTTAGAATTGAACACCATTTTTTCCCCAGGCATTACATTCACCCCATCGTAGCATTGTGATCAGGTTCTTTGGTTCTAGATTATATTCAAATAGATTGTTGCTGAGAAAATTTCTTAGGCATCAGATTAATAAATTGGTTTCACATATAGAGCTTTCTATAAAATCAAATTTTTCTATATATTTCTGTTAGTTTGATCTCTCTTGCGGATGAGAAGTATTAATGAATAAAAACACTTTTTGTAGTAAATATTTTTAAGATAATATTTTTTAGATATTTTTGACGGAGCAAATTTAATTATATTATGTGGAAGAAATAAAATTACTATGTATTTTTTTGGAGGGGGGAGGTAAATTCAATTTTTTTTTGGAGGGGGTGGGGGGCAAACATAAAATTACTATGTATTTGTTGGGTGGGGGCAACCCCAAAAAGGGTTTAGAATCGTGCCTGAACAGAAATTTCAAAATTATCTAAATGGAACAACGCTTCCTTTATAAGTTTACTCATGGGCAAGTACATTTTTAATTTTTTACAATAAAAATCATTAACCATTTCTCCAATATTTTATATTATTAAGTTATGTTAATTATAAATAAAAATCTATATAAAACATAAATAGCTATTTAATCATTTCATAATGTTCCTTAAAATTTAACCCTTTATATATTTTAGCTTAAGTTTTTTTTAAATATAATTTTAATGCTGTTTAGACGCCCCTAATTCGCATATTTTATGAATCCAGATACGAATCGTTGTTTCAAGTGCATATAACGTTCCTCATTTTACCATTTACGAAATCTATCGCGATGTGCAAGCGACAAATAGAACACTAAGTTCTGGTCAACTTTACGCAGTGAAATCATTTGAGTGGCAAGATTTTTATTTGGGAAAGCTGACCTTCCAGAAAAATGTTTTGTTAGGAAATTCCTATGACCGTAACTTAAATATCAACGTCGTATTGGAGACCTGTGAAGGTTTATTTAAGCATGGCCGTAAAAAAAAAACTCTTTGAAGGCGTGTGCGTTCATAGTTTCATATAAAAAAATAAATTATAATTTTAGAATAATTTTTTTACACGACTTGTGATGCAATAACTTTATTTTATGAAATTTAAATTAATTCAATTTCTAAATATATAGAATATTGCATTTTTACTCAGTTAAGGTGGTAAATCTTTTAACCATGCAAATAAATAATTCTAAGAGATGTTTTTTTAGATTGCTAGAATTTGATTTTTTTTTAATTTATTTAAAATTAATGCCCAGGTGCATTTATAAAAGGCTAAAAGTTTTTATTGATGTAAACGCCATTATTATTCAATTTTTTCATGAAACTCACAATAAATTTCTATAAAAATACGGGCATGGCTGAGATATAGGCTAAGCCATCAGGCAATTTTTGGTAAAAGAACCTTTTTTAGCCACTTAGAAGAATAGTGGTATTATTATAGAAAAATAATTCAGCCTCTTCGTTTTTTCAGCCGGGGCCTGAATTACGGGTCGGTAAATGTTATAGTAAGCGCTACAATTTTTTTTTTTCTCACAATTTTATGTGGCTCTCTAATTTTATTAGCAATTATATATTGTTATAAAATGTCTATATTTATCCTTATTAAGAGCTTGAGTTAATAAAAAAAATTATAATATAAATTAGCCAAGTCCGGCCCCTTGGGCGGAAATCGGGTGGGGGAATTTATTACTTTTAACGACTTCAACTTTTCTAGTTGCGCGTACGCTTAACTTTAATTAAACTGCTTCTACTAGAAGTGCGAATAGCAATTAAATTTCTTCACATTGTGTAAAGACTGTCAACAATTATTCGATAAGTAATCACGAGTAAATTTACAGCCCAAACAATGACAAATTTTAATTAATATGATAATAATGATTGATAGGAGGATATAATAATGCTAAAATTTTATTACTATTTTAATATAAAACTCTTGCCTCTGCTGTTGCCGCATATTCGTTCGTGGAGGTATTATCACCATATTGGTGATACAAATGGCAACACTACTTACTTCCCTTCTTTGGACTTATCTTTGGCTTAACCCAGCCCTCGCAGCACTCAAACTCACTTCTACATCCAACTTTTTAGGGCCAACGAACAGGGGCTACTAACAACAACAACAATATAAAACTCCTTACCCATTTGCACTTTATCCTACTTTTATAACCCTCTGAAGACTTGTCTAATCAATATTCCAATCTTTGCCCTTTTAAGTATAAGTGGTAACGAAGCCTTGACCATATAGCACAAAAAAGATAGAAAAAAATTTTATTTTAATCAAAATTAGATATTATTACTACAATTTCGTTGGATAATTTTTTGCCGATATGTCTAATATATAATTATATATTAAAGTCCCAGAATCCTTGCGAGAATATCTTGATGGGGTACCCGTTCAAGGAAACAAATTATTGATGATGAACATAAGTATAAATCTTAATATTGCGCAATTGCAAATTCAATGATATAAGACATAATCTAAATTAACTCTGCCAATTAAATAGTGAAATTAGTTAAAGTTTATCAGAAAAAGTTTATGATAATATTTTGTTATTAATTCAATTTATTAAATATTTTTAATATTTAAAAAGGACAAAACCTGGTAATTGATGCCAAATTTTGAAATTAAAATTAAATTACGGCTTTTGCAACAAGAATCAAATTTTTTGCAACAACAAATTAATACTCTCCACTAATAATGAATTTTAAAAAAAGTGTAGAAGTCTACAAAATATTTTTTAAAATGAGTTAACATTAACAATTAACTATAATATTCAAGATTTTGTCTAAATACAAAACTTTTATCGTTTTTTAAATATATATATATGGTCAATACATTACCTCAATTCAATAAGTCCGGGAGAGTCACCTTGTTAAGCTTAAATTTTGCATTAGTATGAAAGAATATAACTGGGAAATGTTTTGACCGGAAGTGATCTTTGACGGAGATAGGGGCTGAATCAATAAGGGTCTTGCATGTATTATTTTTAAAAATTTATTGTAAAATTTGCAATTTTCTAAAGAATATTTCTTATGATATTACTAAAAAAATGATTTAAATTTGCTGAAATGCAGTCCTTAATATTCATTATTAATATGTAAACTCAGAAGTATGGGACCGGGCTTTTAAAAAATTCAAAATTTTTTTTGGATTTTTAGATTTTGCTCCCGGCACTATGTTACAATAATTAAAAGTGCCATAATTGTATATAAGAAGTTAGACACAGGGGCAAATATGTTAGGCTATGTTTTAATTTAATTTACACTATTGTTAATTTCAGGGCTGCGAAAAAAAACTCAATGGGCTTTTTTCAAACAAGTTTTTGAGTTTTTTTCCCCAAATGCCCACAAACTCGTGGGCAAGGCAAAAGAAAAGCCCCTTTTCTTGCTTAAAGAAAAGCCCCTTTTCTTGCTTAAAGAAAAGCCCCTTTTCTTGCTTAAAGAAAAGCCCCTTTTCTTGCTTAAAGAAAAGGGGCATGTTTAAAAAAAGCCCCTTTTCTTAAAAAAAACTCCTAGGAGCTTTAAGAAAATATAACCCACCCATTATTATTATAAAGAAAAATCAAAATTTTTTTAAATTATTATAAGGAAAACCTAAAATGGGTTTTATGGGGCTCTTTTTAAGAGCCACTACTTTTTGTGGGATTTTTTCTGCCCCTTTTCTTAGTAAGGGCTTTTTTTGAATTCTTATTTTGGCCCTTTTTTTGTAGCCCCCTTTCTTTTTTTGTTTTGGGGGGGGGGGGGGGGGGAAATGAGCCAAAGTTTTTTGGCTCATTGTTTTCCCAGCACTGGTTAATTTTGGAATAAAAACTTCAGATCAAATAAATAATTTTCAAAAATTTACTCCTGCCATCAAAGCCAATTTTCTGGCAAACTAACAATTCAATTTTGAAATTTAAAAATGCATTTTATACAATAAACATCGCTATATAACATTAAAATATTTTGGCCTATTTTGAATATTATAGTTCAACAAATGTTTTTATGTATAATAACAAAAATTAATAAAAAGACAAATTTATGATACACAATTGTTAGTATGCAAATAATACTGCTATTCTAATTTATATATTCTTATCTATATATATGGCAACATTCTATAATAAAGGAGCATATATAACTTTTATATTCTCACTTCTTACATTGGCGACGAGGCGGGAGCTGGAATTTTCCAGAAGGACCTCCCGTCGGCCATAGAGTTAATTTTAAATAAATTGGAAAATTGTTTTTTTTTTAAAGTAATTAAATTTAACCCCCTTTTATTTGTTGGCCCGATTATTCTTATGGAAAACTGATTCTAATTGAGGGAGGAACCATACAAGTAATTGGCGCACAAGGTCCATATTCAGCGAATGATGCACCTTACATATAAGCTCATCAATGTCACCCAGGGTTTACGAATTATAGCTTCGTCTGAAAGACAGAAGTGCCGTAACAAGACAAAAATTGATGGAGCAACGAATTTGTCTCAAAGACAAGCAGACCACGGTCTAAAACGATTGCGCAAACTAATACGGATATGGCCCCCTAATTAAGAATCGAATCTCATTCATACGGAATTGAGATGTCTGAATAACAGACAGAATGGTCAAAACATAGACCGGAAAGGGTTTTCCAATCTCCAAAAAATGGCAAGAAACACGGTGCCTGAACGATCATTGGGACTAAACCGAATCATATGGTCCCGAAAGACCTGACGATAAAGCCCAAACTCTAAACGATTATCTTGAACGATCAACGATCTATGGTCTTCTCAATGGGCCTAAACGACCTAACAAATATGAGTCCTCATCGACCTGACGACAAACGGTCCTCAACGAACTGACAATAAATGGTCTTTAACGAATTGACGTGTAAAGGCCCTCGACGATTGACGAACAAGGTTCCCAACCCGACCAATACGTAACGACCGACGAATACTAAACGATCGATGAATATTAAACGATGAATATAACGGTCGACGAACACAACGGTCGACGAACACAACGGTCGACGAACACAACGGTCGACGAACACAACGATCGACGATTACCAAAAGACTGACGAATACTAAACGACCGACAAATCACGGCCCCACAAGAGACAAACCGAGTAGAACAAACCTCGCTGTTGCCTACCCCGTCCCTCGGTGAAAAATCATAAATATAATTGGTATGAGAATGATGCAACTAAGTATACGTTTTTTAACGCTAAACGAGTTCGTACTTAGACTTAAACAGCTTAAGACGTGATATCTGCATATGACCCAAAGCCACCGATAGTAAGACTGGTGTCCCATGCGAAACACTCAACGATGCCTTACGGACGTTTCGTAAATCAAAAGGACATCCTGGTAAACATCTAATCTAATTTAGTTTGAAGCATTAAAATGGATGGCGAGAAGAAGCTAGAAGAATGAATCAACTAGAAAAAAATCAGCTGCCTCTACTCAGTCTATGACAAGCCCATTGCTCGTTAATATGTCGACCATTGATAACATCAACTTTACGAAAAAGTCCTACCTTGATTTACTTGTCAAACAACTTGGTAGAGATTAGCGACGCCGTCAGAATCAAAAAAAAAGCGGATAGTAATGTTAGTATGCAAATAATACTGCTATTCTAATTTATATATTCTTATCTATATATATGGCAACATTCTATAATAAAGGAGCATATATAACTTTTATATTCTCACTTCTTACAACAATGATATGATTTTTCGGTATTATAAATACAGAAAACAAGTAAGTTGAGGGGTTTAAAAATTTTAAAAATATTAAAAAAGACAGAATTAGCTTCTATAAATAGAATAATTATTAGACCTAATTAATAATAAATAAAATATAGACATTCAGTATTATTTACTAATTTACACAAATTTAAAATTTTGAAAGGCATTTATAACAAGGCATAAAAACTTTATAATTCCTTAAAAAATGATGCCGGTCCTAAACTTTTGAAAATATTAACATTAATAAGGGCCATATTTTATAAATTTTTTAGCAAATTCGAAGATAAGTTTTTGAGCTAATTGTGTCTAAACTTGAAATTCCATTTTTTGGTAATTAAAAAGAACTTTTTAAATATTTCTGCGTGTTACGATCTTCTAAAAAAATTATGACTTTTCCATAATTATGGTACATAAACGCAAAGATGGCTCCAATTTTGCAAATAATAAAAAATATCCTTGTTCATACTTCGGTCCATTACCCGGTCAAAATATAATTAAGTTTTTATCAGCAACCTTTGACCCTAACTGTATCAATTTTCAGCCAAAACTAAGACTTGTGGAGAAAAAGTTTGCTCTGAGATGGTAGTGACCATACATGCAACTTAATTTTAATATAAAAAAACTTATTGCAAGTA
>CM060242.1:4723235-4802735 GCA_030555515.1 Acutogordius australiensis
ACATTTTTTTCATCTATTTTATAAATTTATGTTTTCCAAAATTAAATTTTTAGAATACTTTGTAAAGATGAACGAATTATGTACTTACGTGACAGAAGATGCCCACTATAATTTGCTGCTTGATAGTTGTGAAGTTTCCCATCAAGAAAATTGTCTCTTAAGGTATTTTAACCATAATATTGTGGATCATTCTACAGTTTTAATCTAACTACCCTTAGACTTAGATGTGATCCAAACAGATAGGTAGTTTTAATTACAAAAAAAAACCTATTCTCCTATTAGGAGCTTATCCGTCAGAGCTTTGCCTCTTTTAACTCTAAAGTAAGCACCTGGGAATTGAAATAGGATTTTACATATGCCGGTTACCTAGGGTCATGGCTTAAAATATAGATATTTTTAGGATGCGTTGGCTGTTACCCTAAATCAGACACGATTTTAGATTCCTTTTTGGAGGGGGGGGGAAGATTGCCCCCCAAAAGTTTTTGCCCCCTTCCCCAGTTAAATTTGCTCTACCCCCCCCCCCCCCAAAAAATAGGCATAATATTTTTGCCCTTCCTCCATAAATAAAATTTTTCCCCAAAAATATCTAAAAATTTTTACTTTAAAAATATTTCCTTTTTTAAAATGTGTACTCATTCATATCAACGCTTCATCCGAAGAAGAGATTAACACAGAACTTATTTCTGTTGTTATTAATATTGAATGTATGTTATTACAAAAAACTATATATTGTGAAAGTAATTGATAATGATTTCAAAGAAATTTACTTTGTCAACAATCTTTTGTTAGAATATAATTTAGAACCAAAGAACCTGATCACACAATGCTACAATAGGGTGAATGTAAGGTCAGGGGAAAAAAGTGGTGTTCAATTAGTTCTAAGCAAAATGGCTGGACTCCATGTCAGTATATTCACTGCTTAAACCACCGATTGCATCTTGTTGTAAAAGATTGTCTTGAAATTTTAAGTGAAGAGATAAATTTAATATTTTTCCCTTCATAAATTTTTTCAACATGATGCATTCAATGAAGTAAGTGAAATCGAGACCATACCCCGGCTGTTGCTTCATCGGTATGAGCACTACGACGTCATTATTCTTTAAAAAAAAATTATATAAAATAAAATACGCTTTTAAAAATTTAAAAATCTCGTCACTAGGTTAAAGTTTATTTATTTTTTTGTAATTATCATTTTTATTTTATTTATTAAAAATAATTAAAGATTTTCAATGAAAAACGATTTATGTTTCTAAAACTTTTGATATACAAATACATTTACAGATTTATTTACAAACTGTTTTGATATATATAAACTTTTTTAAATGACTATAGTTTATTTATAGATAATAGAAAAACTAAATCTAAAGATTTTTCTAATTTTTATTGATTTTCTACGCATTAGTTTGAGAATATTTAATGAATTAATAAGTATTTATTTTAATATTATTGATTTATTTTTTTTATTCTTTAATAATAGATTTTGTAACGATAATATTTAATTAAAATCTTTAAAGTCCCCTAAATTTGATTATCTTTTTTTATTATAAATAAATTAGAGCCTCTTTTAAAAATAAGAGATTGATAAAAATTTATTATCTAAAGAAATTAACGTAGCAAAAAAAATTTTATTACAAAAACTTAATAATTACAAACTAATGATTTTGTTAAATTTTTTGATAATTACAAAGGTGCTTTTCCTAATTTGTTTAACATTTTTTTATAAGTTTGTTATTTGGCTCTTTCAACGTCGAGTTGTGAGGCCATAATTTTAATATTAAAAATTTTGAACTTGGATTCAAAAGGTGTACATGTATATATTCTCTATAAAAAAAATTCTGCCCCCCCCCCTCAGAAGTTTTTTTTGCCCCCCCCCCCCCTCTTCAATTGGAAAAGTTAGAATGCCCTACTTACTATTAGGCTCGAGGTTGCTATAAATAAGTAGTATAACCAAATATCCGTTAAAAGTTTTACGACAATTATATTTTTGATAAGCCACCCTAAATAATTTTATTAATTTAATGAAACCGTTTATTTTTGTAGTTGTTAGGCCCATTATATAAAAGATGCGTTTATCTTATTTAACTTTAATCCTTTATAAGGTTAAAAATTAATTATTAAAATCTTATTATCTTTATAATCAAATAAATAAAACATAAAAAAGTAACAGGAATTGTTAAAAAAAACGCATTATTGACTACAGTCTAAAATTTTAGTTAAAAATATATATAAAACTACCAGGGCAAAAATGAATATAAAATGTCAAATTTATTTATTTTTAATTTATTCCTATAAAGAAGCAATTTAAAGCGATAAATCAAACAATATTTAAAATAATAATGCTCTGTTTTACACCGAAATTTACTAACTTGTTTAAATAATTGTCTGTTAAATCAAATTTCTGTTCTTTTTTCAACCCTTATATCAGTCTCGAATACCTAAAATAAGGCCATTTAAACATCGATTAAATTATTTTAAATACATTTTAGACGCTATAAAAAAATGTTGAAGTCAAAATATTTAGCAATTTGATTTAAATATTTTATAATAATTTTAAGTACATTCATTAGTATCCCTATTCAGTTATAATATATATCTTACAAGCAAAATAAAACATTATGGCATTATCCCATTAGTGCCGGATGTTCCACTTTTGGAACATCAACTTTGAGGGGTCATAACTTTGGTTTGGAATAAGATTATAAAATAAATTTAATATCAGTGTAAAGATCAAGTCCTTAATTATATAGAGAGATAATTAAATTTAAAAAAAAATGTTTTTTAATGAGCTAAAATGCGGTTTAAAAAGTGCAAAAAAATGGAAGATTTTTTTTCACTTTTTAATGGCCCATAAATAGGGCTATATGATAATTATTTAAAGATTAAACAGTTGGGGTTTCTAAAGGATCATAAGTGTTATATTATGTATAAATTTAAATAACTTTGGCCTAACCTATCAAAAAATATTAAAGTTTGAAAATTTTTGTTCCATTTTTGGAACATCCGGCACATCCGATATCTGATTTTTTAGAAATGTTAAAAATAGATTTTTTCTAAGAAAAACGACTTAAATTTTACTCAGCATAAGAGCTTAATTCTTTTTCACAACTTTTTTTTAAAAATAGTTCCAGCTGTTCTTATTTCTTATTATGCCCGTTTTCCAAAACATGTTATCGATAAACTAACAAAATGTTTGAAAAATCCAAGATCACACGCTATATACTTTGATAATTTTTTCGCATCGACGAAAATAATTCGAAATCTTGGAGACAAAGGACTAAGATGTACGGGTGTAATTCGAGCCAACCGGACCGAAAAATGCCCTTTCAATGAAAAAAATCTTTTAAAGTTACCGCGAGGTAGCTTTGATTATTATGGAGATGGCAAAGTTATTCTTTGCCAATGGATGGATAATCGAGTTGTCATAATCGGCAGTAATTGGGAGGATGTCCATCCCGTTTCTATTGTTAAACGATGGAACTCTAAAAAGAAAAGTTTTGTGAAAATAAATCAACCTAAACCAATTAGTTCTTATAATAGTCATATGGGGGGAGTGGACTTATTAGATCGATTTCAAAGCGATTACCGTCCTCAACTACGTTCAAAAAAATGGTGGTGGTGCATTTTTTCCAACTTCTTAAACATGGCAGACGTCGCTGCGTGGCGCTTTCACATTCATTGCGGTGGAAAAAAAGATCATTTAGAATTCAGACGCGATTTAGTTAGAGAAATGGCATTACATACACAAAATCGCCCCTTTCGTATAATTTCTGGGAGACCTCACGCATCATTGAAAACTCTGGATTTAACCCATATCCTCAATAAAGCTGCTAAACAAGGCCGGTGCAAGCTCTGTAAGAAGAACACGCTTCTAGAATGCCAGAAATGTGAAGTTTTACTCCACAGAAAATGTTTCGCCGATTTCCATAAAAAAGGACTATAGATGTGCCGGATGTTCCATTTTTGGAACAACGCATAACTGACCGCAAATAATTTTATACAATTTTTTTATAATGGATTGTTTATATATGATGTCTAACAATAAATATTATCGCAAAATTAATTTGATTTTCAAAAATTTTTGTGCCTCCGGCACTAATGGGTTATATATGCTTGTTTTTATAAGTTACTATCAAATGCTCAATGAATATTGTGTAGTAATAGCTTTTAGATGAATTTAATATATAAATTTAACTAATTTAATTTTAACGATATCTCAAATTTTAGCATTTTAACCTCCGATTGGCACTGTAGGATCTATACGTACCCCAGCACTTTTTATATTTTGTATTTCTTTAAATAAATATATCATATCAACATCGATGTCAGAAGCGTAACTTTTTAAGAAAGACTATAGAATAAATCCTCATGTTGGCCTAATCTCTTATGTCTTTCTTATTTTCTTCCGACTTTGGAATCCGTCCAGAACGAAAATGGCTTTTTTTGTTCAAATTGACAGATTAAATTATACCCTAAAAAGAATCTTATTTTCATATAAAAAACCTGTAACTAATTTCATAATGACATAATGAGAAAAAAATTTAATGTTACAAGCTATTACGTCAGCATTTAGATAATATAGAATAACAAAATATTTCGCGTCTAAACTTAATGGCGACACGATATATTATCGGTGTTTAATAAATATTATTTTAATGAATTTAACAGTTTAACTAATGTGAAAACGCAAAAAACAAATTATTTGAATTTTTTTTTGTTATTGAATCTTTTTTGTTTTTTAAATTTTTATAAATTTTCAATCAGCTGACTAAGGATGATTAGAAAACGGTAAAAGGATTTAACAATTTCTATCATGGCAGGTACGATATCTATATTTAGCTCATAACTCCAAATTGTTTACCTGTGTTATCGTTAAAATTGTGTGACTTTTTTCATAAATATATAATAAACAAAAATCGTAATTAAAACTTGATCTAAGTCTAAAAAAATTTGTTAAAAATTTAGCATTGGGGTTTGTATGGACCCCACACTGTAAATTTCAAAACCATTATATTACCCCAATTTAAATTCAAATTTAAATATTTACTTTGTTTATTTAGTTAATTTTTACTAAATATTTTTGCATATTACTAAATAATATGTCTCTATTGTAAAATAATTAGAGTAATTATTTCTTAGTATAATGTCTATTATTTAAATGCCAAAAAAGTTTTTCATATATTTTTTTTCATCAATTTTTGTAATAAATATTCTTCCCGACCTAAAAACACGATTTAAACATTAACATGGTATATTTAATTTATTAATGTGATTTTATTATGGTAATATAAAAAATATAAAATTTCAATATTAAGTTTTTTTCTACTTTGTGCCAAATAAAATTAGCACTATTTATTAATGATAAATTATATTAGCCGTTTTTGTATAAATAAAAAAGAAATGAAAATCATAGCTAAAACTTTTCAAGTCATAGAGGTTTAATATTGAGATTTGAATGGACCTCACATTTGCATTACAAAAATCTCACTCTATCATTAGCGGGCTAATAATGTTTTAATAGAGAACAAGGAAAACCGACTAAAAAACCATTGCAACATTGATTTAAACTTAAATAGCTAATAAATAACAAGGAAAAACAACAACAAAAAATATAAATAAAAACAACCCTAATGGGTATGGAATATAAGGGTGAAATGGTCCCGATTTTATATTTTGGTCATACCGTTATTAATAATATTACAAATTATACAAATAATGGGTCATTTGATAACCAATATATTAATCAAATAGAATACAAGCAACAACTTAAGAAATTAAACGCAAAAGAAATTTTTTAAATTAAAAAAATTAGATCATGCCCCATGCATGGGGTGAGATCAGAGCTGGGAAACCCAATTTTAGCTAAACTCAAATATTTTTCCAAATGGTTTTATATTAAATCAAATAAAGATTTATAAGATTTACAATTTTCTGCTATTATTTTGTATCTATTAATTGATTTTTTTTAATCTGTCATAAAATTTTTAAAAAAACAAAAATTTGAGCTTAGCCAAAAAACGGGCTTTCAGCTCTTTGGGACGGTCCTTCATAGGTTACCCTATGTTTAAAATAATACTTAACAATTTGGAAGCCTTTTTGAATGATTACTATTTCATTAATCGAAATTGACATGAAAATTTTACGATATTAAAATATAAATGTTGATTTTGTGAATATTAAAAAAAGCTGTAAAACATATTCCAAATTTTCGCCATTCAGTTTATCATATATATACATTCTATGCGAAAAAAAATTATGTCGGACACTTTTATTCAAAGTTATTTAAAAAAAGGCCGTTTTGCCCCGTGTACCATCTAGCCTTAGTCTTCCCTATAAAAACTTTCCCGTGTTTTAACCTCTAAAAGGAAATACCATATTTATGTATCTTTTATTTTATAAAGGTCTATTTTCGAAACTAAAATATATGTAAGCTGATCGTATATCTCACTTTAATGACAAAAGGGACTCTAACTTTTTTAGCGAAACGAAAAATTAACCCGGTATCATTCAATTTTTTTTGTGAATATGCCGGATCCATATATATTTTGGAAGTATTATTTAGAAGGGATTTAAATATGCAATTATTAAATTGATTAATTTAGTAAGGTGCTGTTACACCGAAAACCTAATGAAAACTCAGCAGCCACAAACATTATGTTCCACATACCAGCTGATCTGGTCGTCAAATCATCGGAAAACAAAATATGGCTTGAACCTTTTACGACCCAGAGGCTCGAAACGTTGGAGCAAGAATTTTACGGCGGAGGTCCTCAAGCCTATGGAATCGCAGGATATACAAATGTATTTATTGATTTTTTTTTAAGACGCATTCACGATAGATTTTTTTCTCAAAAAATTTCATGAATTTTTTTGCAAAATACATATTAGTTTTAAAACATATGTCTATATGTATAGGCTTTCCAAGTCAACATGCGTTTTCTATTTTTGATTGATGTCAATTGTAATTCCTAATTATTTTGTCCTCACATCAATATGGAAGGATCAAAAAAGAAGGGAATGACTCAGCCTCAGGTTACGAAGTTAGAACTCCAGTTGGCCAACCAGTTTAAACGTCCATCGGTACATAATCGTTTAAGAATTGTGCTTGAATTAATAGTAAATTGTTGCCAAGATCATAGGATCAACATACCTGGCCATGGCAAACCAGGAGGGAAGCTTTTTACGTAGGTAAGCGAATCTAGAGTTGAGGGGTTTTGCAAAGCTCTTATAATTTGTTTAGCCCATAATGGAGACTGGAAACTATGTTTTTAGCTCGTTCTGCAATTGACAACCGTGGCAATTGTTAAATAATCTAAGAACCGTCGGATGCAAGCAATGTTTCGTTCGTTCGTGCTGACGTAGGATTAAATGTTGAGCCGTCTATTGGAAGATTTTTGATTTGTAATATAGGTATAGATTTTAGAACACCAGGGGGGCCCGTTAATACTAGGTGTTTCGCCTCGTTCAACTAACGTAACACTATTCCCCGAGCAATTTACTAGCTGCCTTTTAATGGCAGTTGATGGGTTTTTAAATATGAAAAGTTAAGCTCTACACTAGGTGGAAGGAGATTCCCATTAACATACGGGTGCGCTTGGGAGGACACTCTATTATTGAGATCTGTCGCCAATTAAGTTCTTGAATGTTAAGGGATGTTTGCTTCCCTAATCAAGTTGATTAAGCTTGGCTTGCTTTGTGCCATAGGCTGGCGAAAAACGTTTAACTGGCTGGCCAGCTGGAGTTCTTTCTTAATGAGGCTGAATCATCCTCTTCTTTTTTGATCCATATTAATTTGATGACAAAGATAAATTTTATTAAGAATTACAATTAATATTAAACAAAAATAAAGAAAACGAATATTTTGAGGCGAGAGGAGCCTTTATATATAGCCATGTAAGTGTATAGTGACAAATTTAAATCAGTTAAAGCCTTGTTTTAATAAGTAAAGGATATGAATCTAAAATAGAAATACTTAAAACCAAACACATGTCTAAAAAAATTATAATGCGCTTGAAGGTTTATAGATATTTTTTCAAAACTCAGTTTGATTAGGAATAAACTTAGTTGATCAGCTATAAACATATAAAATTTTAGAAAAATGTCAAAAAAACGTAGCTAATCTGTTAAATTCAAACTTCAAACAATATTAAACTGATAATATATTGTGTCGTATTTAAGCAAGAATGCTGATGCAAAATGCCGATGAAACAGCCTGATGCACACTAAAATATATTATTCACAATATTTGAAATGTAATCTGAGATACAAGAAATTTTAAATAAAAAAAAATGAAAACTTTTTATATGGTATAATCTGTCAGTTTGGTCACAATAGGTCATTTAGTTAGTAAGAACAGATTTATGGAGCCGAAAGTGGATAAATTAAGAAAAAGGGAAAATATAGGTGACATAAGGATATTATGTGTTTTCATAAAATTTTGTAACATTGAAATTTGTTTACTCGTGTTATTGGCCATAGTGCCATTAGTAAATTTTTTACGCGGGTATCAATACGAGAACCCTATTTTTTACCAAGTTTAAATTAAATCAAATTATGCAATTTGGTCCATTGATAAAGCTATGGGATATTGGATTTTTGATTGAAACCCCTACTGTTAAGTAATTTTATGCCAATACCTTTCCACATATATGCGTCTTTCTAGATTAACATAACAATGAAGCACCCGGTTCACGTAGGTCAATGCCAAATACATTTCTCTAACAAGAACAACCGAACAAACAAAGATGAATTGCAGCTATTGCCCAATGAAAAGGTCTGATTTTCAATGTGTTACTTCAAAATATAAAATTTATGTAGTTTTGTTAAACAGAGGATAAAAAAGAATCAATTTCGTAAGTGCAAAAAGTTTGTTATTTAAACGACTCTTAAATGTGAAATGCCGTTCCGTATATTTTTTAAATAGAATTTGCGTTACAGACATTTAAGCCATTGGCTAACTCGGATTATATCGTATTGACACTTCTTTTGATATTAGTGATCGAAAACTTTTCCAGTAGCTAAAAACAGCTGTTAAAGCTAAATGTCTTCAAAACAGTTATAGCAATTGACGCAACAGAATTTTTTTTCTCTCCCTTCATTTGTGAGTTTAAGGATGATCTTTTGAGCAACGAGGTAATAGGCAGGAATTACCTTTTTGAGAGTTATGAGTAAACTCCAGAGATCAAACCTGCCATCAAAGGGATTATTAAATCCGTTTACCGTTTTTCCAATTAGTTAATCAGTTATAAACATTGAAAATTATAGAAAAAAGGTCAAAAAACAAAAAAAAATTCAAAAACAAAAATAAATTGAAAATTTACTTTTGCATATTTACAATAATTAAACTATAAAATTCAAACTTCAAATAACATTTTCATTTAAAACTAATAATTCATGTCGTATTTAAGTTTGGACGCGAAATATTGTATTTTATAAATGCCGATGTGAGAGCTTAATATATTAATAAATTTTTTTTCTCATTTATGTGATTATAAATATAAGTGACAAGGAATTTGATATGAAAAAAAATTTTTTAATTTTTTTTAAGGCATATTTAGATCTGTCAATTTTGTCAAAACACGCCATTTTTCGTTATAGACGTATTTTATGAGCTAAAGATGGAAGAAACTAAGAAAATTAAATGTATGAAATTAGGTCATCACAGGGATGCAGCATTTTTTTAAAATTCCATATTTATAGCTGATTAAGTACAATGATTAGGAAAAACGGTGGCAGGTTTGATCGCCATATGTAGCTCACTCAAAAATTAGTTGACCTGTGTATAAGTGTAGGCTTTATAATTACATTGGACAACCAAATTTGGACCCTAAGCATCATAAGCAACTATCAATTTTGGTCAATTTTTTGGTGCGGATTACGAATATAATATCAGACTATTTAGTTATATGATGTCAATGATTATCCTTTATTTGGGGTATTTTGGGCATCTATATAAATAGGGAGGAATCAATATTTTAAGAAATACTTCAACACAATGGCGCAACTGTGAATTTTATGGAAGCATAAAAGAATTTATTCCTATAATGGCCTTATATCATTAATAAATTTTGTTTTTAGAGTTTATTCCGGCTTCCGCTCCTATTAGTAAATATATTAAAAACGGCTCTTTTTGACCAAAAGATTGAGAATCCCCTAAAAAAATTAAAAATCCTAATTTCATAGAAAAATTCCTTGTATGTATTTATTATATTTATATCAAATAATAAGAAATATAATTTTTTATTTCAGCATTTAGATAATACAAAATATTTTGCGTCCAAACATAAATACGACACGATGTATTAACGGTTTCAATTTAAAGTTTATTTTAAAATTTAATATAAGTTTACCTAAAATAATTTTTTGTTTTTGAGTCTTTTTTGTTTTGTCGGAATTTTTTCTAAAATTTTCAATGTTTATAGTTGACTAACTAAGTTTGATAAGATAAACGGTTAACGGATTTGAAAATCACTATGATGACATGTTGTTCTTCCGTAGTTAGCTAATAACTAAAAAATTATGTGATATTAAACCAGAATGTTTTTTTGTATTTTTATGTTTCTGTGGTTTATGTGCTTTTTTTTGATCCTTATAACTTGAAAGCCAATTGACAATAATTTTAGCTAATAACCTTTTTTATATGATTTAAATATAAAAGTAAATTTGTAAACTAACAGTTTAAGATGGCAGATGATTTTCTGAACTTAAGAAAAGCAATGTAAAACAAATGGAGGCATTGGGAGAAAAACTAACGATAGTTAAAATCTCTCCCTAAATCCTTTAACTATTGGATATGTTGTTGTTTTTCTTAAACAGTTTTACACCTATGCTTTGAGGGCAAAAAAAATTTTTTAACTGTAAGTCCTTTCAACCTTATACTGTCATTGCCTTCTAAATAAACAAATCCATATATATATGCCATCTTTCTTACAGTTCGAACTCATACAAAACATGACTGGAGTTTACGTCTTCCTACAATCACGATCCGCACCAGCTTCATTTTTCATTTACCAAGGTTATTATGTAAGCCTTATCAAGTGCATATTATGGCATGGCGTTTCCTACACGACAAGAGAGGAACTACAGTTGAATGATATTTTTACCATAACCTCAAAGGGTGCGTCCCAAAAGGACAACGGTCCGGTTTATGCCCTTTTGATGAATATTAAAAAGTGTGAATAATAAATTCATTAGTGGTTTTTTTGCTTAAGGCACGTGCAAAGTGTTTTATTTTAGTAAAATTTTAAAAACTCTGAAAATTTCAAAAATTTATTTTACAAAATTTTTTGAAAAATAATTTATTTCAGAAAAAGTAATTTATGTGCATAAACTAAATTTGGCAACTTTTCAAAAATTTGCGTTTTATTACAAAATTTTTTTTTTTCAAAATTTTAAAAATTTCACGAAAATAAAAACTAACTTTGCACGTTAAATAAATTATACCTTAAACCATAATTAATAATTGGAGAAGAGTTTAAGATATATCTGAAAAGTTAATAAAGTTACAGTTCAATATATTTTTGTTGTAGATGTAGATGTTGTTTATTGCCCCAATTAGGGGATATATAATTGATACCACTTGTGTTCTCTAAAAACGTTAGTTCCACGGCTTAAGTCTCATTAGAGCCTATAGTTTTTTGTTCTTGTTTTAAGATCGCAAAATCATACATTTTTGTGAATATGGTCATTAATGTGGATCGGTAGGGCTCTCTTTCTATCTCTACGGGAATTTTAAAACTATACAAAAAATATTAAAGTTAGGCCATATTTTTAACCCTGCACTTAAGTAAACTCGCAATTGATAATTTTAGAAAAAAAATGAAATACAAAGGTCTAAGTGTTGTTATTTACATTGTATTCTAAAAGTTGCACGATTTACAAATAAATCAGATTGTTTTACATATATTAATCATCAAACATGTTTGGGAAGAGCTAAAATGGTTATCATAAATAAATTTAAATTAATGTGCATAAGTATATTTAGTAAAATTAATAAACAGATAATCAAATATTACTCGAATAAATACAATATATTAAAGAACAAAAACAACTGCTAGTTTACTTTTTATATTAAATTTTTTCATTCTTATAATATTTCAAAAATTTTCTACATGTTAATATATTAGGAAAACTAATAAATTGTGAAAAATACATAGGGATAAAATTAAATATGTACAATATCTTTTTTATGCGAGTACAAATACATATAACTAAATTATTAATTTTGAGTAAATAAAAAGGGAAGATAAATTGCTAATAAAATATTACTTGTTTAAAGTAATATAAATCAAACTAATGAAATTAAAAAGTGAAAATAAAATGACGGTGGGGAAAATATTGTTAAATTGCAAAAAACCCAAAAAAACAAATCACTATTGAAACAATTTAAAAATACGTATTTAAAAACGAAAGAAGAATGAAGAATCAAAAATTCTCATAAAAAAAAGTCATATTAAAGAACTTAGTTAACGCTAGTAGGCGGATTAAAATTATTTAAATGGATAAAATGCTCATTTGATTCATAATTAATGCATTATTTAAGTTAAAGCTCGGCGCCACATACAGGCAAAAAAATGGAGTTTAAACAATATAAATTTTTTAAAATTTATAACTCGACCGGTTTTTCACATCAAAGGAAGTAAATTGTCTTCAAGAACTATTACTTTTGTTTAGTTTTGGTTAAATTGAATGCGCCTTTTGCGGTATATTTTGTCTTAAAAAAAATTTTTTTTAACAGACTCCATATGTAAAAAATTGAAAAAAACGAAATTTATTGAATATATCCAAAACATAATTCCCCATATTTTGCCAATCTAAAATTTTATAAATAGTAACAAAAATTTATTTATAAAATAATAGGCTAAAAATGTCACAGTTAAGAAAGTTGTAAATATTTTGATACAATAAGTAGTCAGATATTAAAAAAATTAGCTAAATCTTTTCATTTTCCAAAGTAAATTTTTTTAAAATTAATATAATTCAAAATGTTTGGTAAATATACCATAAGTGTTTTCACAAGTTTGACAAAAAATAATTAATAAATAAAAAAATATATAATAAATTTTTCAATAGTAGAAGCCTGATGTAACAAACAAAAATTATTTGTATTTCAAAAGTATTGATTTTAAAGATTTTTGTATAAAAAAAAATTATAATTTTGTCGTATAAAATAAAAAAAAACTTTTATACATAAGCTAACACAAGCTTCATTATTTTTTTAATTATTTTTTAATAAAAAAATAATTTTTGACTCAACCTAAACGCAGGTAAAAGGTTTAATTACATTGCGGTGAGTTATAAAATGAATCTAAATTCTTCTATTATGGAAAAATAGGTAATGCATAGCATTTTAAACCTTTCAGTGACCAAATCTTAAAAAATGAGAATTTGCAGTTATTGTAAATAAACACAGATCAACAAAAATTTAAGTTATAAGCTAACTTGAGAGATCAAACCTGCCATTTTAGGGAATATCAAATCCGTTTATCGTTTTTTCGAATCAAACTTAGTTAGTAGCTATAAACATTTTTTGGAAAAATGTCAAAAATAAAATAAAAATTAAAATAATAATAATTTAAATTTTATTTTGATTCACAACAGCTAAACTGTTTTAAATTCAAACGGCAAATAATATTTTCAAAACCGATTTAACATCGAGTCGTATTTAAGGTGAATGGAAAAAATTTTGTATTATTTAAATGCTGATATAAGAACTTTATATATTATTATAATTTGTAACTCATTATTTGTGATTACAAATTTTTACAAGTTCTTAAATTTTTTGTTTTTAGGGTATACGTAGATCTCTCGATTTCGTCAAGCCATTTTACGTTCTGGCCGGATAGGAGCTGAAAGCTGAAAAACTGTAAACGAAAAATATATATGTGTGTTAGGCCATTAGATGCATTCTTTTATGTTTTCTTAAAATTCACATTTCTGACATTGATATTTGTAGATTTGTGTGATAAAAATAATTTTTAAAGTGACATATATTCATATCAATATTGCAAAGAAGTTTTTATTACAAGAACCATAGGGTTAAAAAAATGATGAAAATTTTTTAGACTTTCTGGTATTAGTAGAATTTGTGGTGGGATTCTTAAAATTCTTAGGATGAGAAACATTTTGATGCAAGTTTTTGTCACTTTTGCGATTGTTAATGACGATAGAGGGCGGATTATGTTCCAAAATCTGTGGCGCATACAACAAAATCTTGACCATCAGCCCGTCAATATAATTGTCCAGATCTGCTATGTGGGTCTCCTTCGCCCGGAGTTGGTTTTCTTGCTCGCGAATAACGCGAATGAGTTCCTGTTAAAATAAAAATTATGTATGAAGGTTTTACGTGGGACATCAGCTAGGTTGTGGCGCGTTGAAGGTCAATTTTATGTTAATTAAACAAAAATTAAAGATTTAACGCTATAAAAAAAAAGCATAATAGCATTACAGATGTTATATAAAATAATGGGTTTTAGAAATATATTTAAAAAAAAAATTACACTGGGCAACAAAAAAAACTACATCCACGATTTTTTGAGGGTTTTGAAGAGAATTTTCTTGCGATAACGATCCCAGGTTTAGTTTTTTTTCTAAGGCCTCCAAATTTTATCAAACCGCGTCCAAAGTTCAAAAGAAAATTTAAAAAATTTTTTTTACTATTAATTCTACAAAAAATATTGGCATATTCAGATTCCTTATAAAAAACATATCTAAAAAAGGTTATTACATAAATTTTTAGCAATTTACTTTCAAGTTATTTAGGATCAAAAAACGGAGTTTATGACAAAAACCACTAATTTTACAAAAATGTAAAAATAAAAAAAATTAAATATTAAAAAAAAATGTAAACCCCTTACGTTAATAATGAATGTTTTCGTTATCTAAATATATTTTTAAACTTTTGTTACTACCCATAGGTTTTATGATATAGAGCCCGAAATTCCCCAAAAATTAAAAAATCTCAACTTTGACACCGAATAACTAAAAATCTCTCGGCTAAAATTCTGATTTCATATTCGTGATCAGCGCCAAAAACTTGACCAAAAACCATAATTGCCATAAATGTTGCTTAGGGTCGCCCAAAATTTGTTGTCCAGTGTTATTAATTGAATTTTAAATTTTTCGGAGTAGTTATTAAACTCTAAAGGCTTCTGTAAGTATCACTAAACTTGGAATATGCAAATTGTAATAAAATATTTATATTTTAGAATTTAAATTTCATAATGTTCATTTTTTCAGCTCAGAGTGGTGAGAGCCATTTATTGTAAGGGTAAAATAACATTTTATAAATTCCTGCAAACCATTCCAATGTCTATATTTTAATAATTAAATAAAAAACAATTCTAGAGTCTAAAAAAACACAATTTATTAGGACTATTTTTATTAAATAAATTTAAAAATATTAAAAAAATGTGAGCTTATCTCTTTAACACGCCAAGAATAGTTTAAGAATCTCATATATTGATAATTTTTGAGCAAATAACAAATATTATAACATCTTTGGTCAGTGATTGCATATATTCTCCGTATACCGCTGGGAGACTGGTTTTATTGCTCTTCTTCGCGTTGTCATCTTCAAGCGACTCCCGAAAATTTGAATCAGTCTGCTGCAAGTACGATTGACTTTTACATGTTCGGTCAAGTGTACCGGTCAAGTAATGATCGTTAACGCTTTCATTAATTTCTGGCATAACATTGTAGGATTGAGTCGAAACTTTTCTGTTTGACGTTTTGCTATCACATATAACATGTAGCGGGTTATAGACAAGGCCACGTGAAGCGTGATATATTTTTACAAATTTTAAAATAAAATTAATATCGAAAGAAAACCTTTTGTCAAAAATTTGTTGAAATTTTTAATTAAACTTTACTAAAATAATAAAATTAAAAAAATTTATTTTGTGATTTTAATAAAACATAAACTCACTTAACACGTGGCCATATCAATATAAAAAAACATTAACGAACACGTTAAAAAAATAAAAAAAAATATTTTAAAAAAGACATATGATGCTTCCAATTTTTAATTTAAATTACTCATTACAAATAAGACATCTACTATCAATCACACTGACACCCAAAAAAAATCATACAAACTTTTCATAATATAGATTAGATAAAGGGACGTTTTAGTCCCAACCTGATTTAAAATTGCAGAATTATTCATAATTTGACAATAACCATTTCAAACGCCTTAAATTTCGAGGGCCAAAAATTTCACAACCGGCCGGGATGCAATTACTCACCTGGGCCCGTTTTAGTTGACAAGGAGGGTAAAATTTGGAGGTAAACATTTTCAAACAACTAACCTAATGTTCAAAATTAATAATTTTCGATAAAATGAGCAAAAAAAACACCTGTTTGGTAAATGCGATGCAGATGTTCCTTTGGAATGTAGCAAACCTAACTTTCGTTCAACCCCCGAACAAGCCGGTGGCTTAGGTGGAGTTCGAAACTCAGAATGATCTTCATCTTTTTGGATGATAGGGGGTGTAAAATCATCTGGATTGTTTCTCTTTTGAAAGTTTGCATCTAATGTGGTAGAAATTGAATTTAAAAGTATTAAAAGTTTTAAATTGAAAAAAAAATGTAAAAAATTTAATTTGAACCTTATATATTTTTTGTAATAAACGTGAATTACAGCAAAAATGTCAAATTTTTGGGAAAAGATAAAACGCATTAGTATATATAGTATACATATTAGTAAAGTCTTTTAAATCATTTGTGTACAATAAAATTGAGACCATATGGGAAATTAGAATGAATTATTAACGGCAAACAATTATTCAGGTCATATATAATATTTAACACAAAACCTAGTTATACCGGTGAGAGAATTTATAAATTTCTTATAATAAGTTTATTTGATATGTAAAGGTAGAAGCGGTGACACTAAATTAAAACTTTGTGTTGCAGGTGTAGCATTGCTACCAAAAAGCCCTTTAATAATAGTAGCTGGCGCTGATCGCTTGGGCACTTTTTCCTCCGAATCTTTGGATTGAAGCGATAAATTTTTACTATCTAAGATAAAACGCATGATAAAGAGTTTTAATTATTAAAAAAACGAATAAAATATACTAAATAAATTTGTTGTAACTAACACCTCAAATCCTATAGCACAATTTTTTTGCCATATATCAAAATCCTAAATTTATTTACAATGTCTGCAAACTTCTATAGGCATTAAATGGGATATATATCTAAAAGAACTTATTTTATTTTTACCTGTCAGGTGTACCTACCTTAAATGATCAATCTTCCTAATAAGCCAATTTAAATTTTTACTGAAAATATATTAATTTTTTTTCCAAACAAACTACATATAATAAGCTAAAAAAACATATAGAGGATTTCAACCTGTATTAGAATTTCCATATGATTCATTAGCAATTTCATTCACGTAAAAATTATTGTCTTGTTTTGAAAAGGGATTGTAAGTTGAGGGCGTTACTATGGCAACGTTCGAAGGCTTTGAACTACTGTTAGCCATCATAGAAGAGGTGTAAGGAGTTTGAGGAAAACCTATTATTGTTGGTAAAAATTTAAATTGATAAAAATGACGGCACATATTATTTTCGTTATGAAAATTAAATAAAAAATGTATAAAAAAAACATAAACAATTGGTTTTGAGTTTTCCCTCATACCTTTCCCCATTTAGGGGGCGCCATACCCGTTAAGAGTTTGACTCTTTTAACCCGAGCAAAGCAATTGATATTGCCGACAGGTTAAATAGTAAGATTTGCACGCACGCCAGCGACCTAAGTTTTTATCCTAGGCTCTTACTTAAGGCATATTATTAAGACCTACTGCATAAGCAGGCCACTCAGCAACTCAAAGTGGTTACACATTACTATTTTTCCGAAGAAAAAAGCCTCCTGTGCAAGGAATTCGAATTCGCACTTCCTGCTTGTAAGACAGAAGGTTTGCCACTGAGTTTCATTTAACCCAAATAGAAAGATAATATTAAAAAAACAACAAAACCTTCTATGTAAAAGTATTGTTAAATGTTTCAGTGAAATATTTGAAATAACACTGGACAACAAAAAAAACAACATAAACAATTTTTCGAGGGTTTTTAAAAGATTTTGGGGATATCGGTCCCGGGTTTGGTTTTTTTTACCATTGCCTCCATTATTAAACCGCGTCCAAATTTTAAAAAAATTTACACAATTTCAGTAATTATTAATTTTTCAAAAACTCTATTGGCATTTGAATTTTTTGTTAAAAACATATCTAAAAAAGATTATAGAATAATATTATTACTTAATTTCAAGTATTTTAAGATCCAAAAAACGGATTTTATGACGAAAACCACTAATATTATAAAAATAAAAAATAAAATTAAATATAATAAAAAAAATTTAAACGCCTTAAGTTAATAATGATTGTTTCCGATCTATATATTATTAAACTTTTGTTACTACCCATAATTTTATAATATAGAGACCTAAACCTTGAAAATAGGAAAACCTCAACTTTGACACCGAATAACGAAAAATTTGAGGCATTTATTTAATTTCTGATTTCATTTTCATAATTGGCACCACAAAAACTTGAACAAAAACGATAGTTGCCATAAATGATGCTTAAGGTTGTCCAAATTTTGTTGTCCAGTGTTAGTGATTGGTACAAAACATTATAACTCTAAAAATTATATAGATTTATTAATTAATTTGCATTTCTTACAAAAATTTTAAAAATAGATGCATGAAATTAATTTAGAATTAGACCTGAGGGAGTTTGTTCATTAGTGAAAGGATTATAAGCAGAACTGGCCGTAATATAGCTAGAATCTAAATACATGGAATATCTCATTTTTAAAGCGAAATATAATTAATAATCAAGTAATTGAAAATTAAGGCTACAAAACAATAGTACAATAAATATCAGTTAGATAAAATGACAAAAACATAGAAGCATTCATCATAATGGCTTTATCTTATGTATATTATCTATTTTTATTTATTCGCCCTTCGGGTCCTCATATACCTCTTAATAAAAAAAATGGCCTTATTTAAACAAATTAACAGATTATCGGACCTCAAGAATATTTTAAAAAAAAAATTAAGTCTAACTTTACATTTATCATTACAATTGATAAAATAAATTTTTTAGTATAACAAACCCTTAATTGCATATAAAAATACTAAATATTTTATTCAAATTTTATTAAAACACAATATAAATCGTTTTTAATAAAAATGTTAAAAGTTTAAATTCAAATTTTTGTTAAATATATTTGTAATTTGTTTAAACCCGACTATCCAAGTTTGATTAAAAAAACGGTATAACGATTTGAAAAATGGCAGATCGATTATTACGCAAATAACTCTCGAAAATTTGTTGGCCTGTTATATAGTAAGCCAATCTGAGGCATACAAAAGTCTTCGATAAACAAGGCTTTACAATCAAAAATAATAACCAAAACGGTCATATGGACCAATCAAAGCTTAATAATTTCTTGCAAAATGCGAGTTTTAAATAATTGCTTGTATATTAGATAAACCTTTTGCGCTCGGTTTAGTTTTATCACTATTGGTCGAAATTCTACGCGTGAGTGAACGATTATTTAGATTGTCTTGCATACCGGCCGATGAAGATACAAAACTAATTCTTGATGTATCATCCTCTGCGTCTTGATTCTCGCACTTTTTTAAAATATTATTAACATATATATTTGAAAGCTCAATAAAAATAATATAATGGTATGTAAAGTAATTTAAAGTGATTCTTTTATATAAAAAATAGTAGCACACTGATCAATAAATTTTTGAGACAAATGAGCTAATCTTAATGACCAGAACAACACGCATAATAAATTTAAAGTTATAATTAAAATTTGTAAGCCATTTATAAACATAGAAAATTGTGAATGATAAAAAAAATATATAAATAACTTTAGACAACAAAAATTGGACGACCTTAAGCATCATTAATGGCAACTTTAGTTTTTGGTCAAGTTTTTGGCGCTGATCACGAAAATGAAATCAAAAATTTTAGCCAATGGCCTAGACTTTTAGTTATTTGGTGTCAAAGTTGAGATTTTTCAATTTGTGGGGTATTTTGGGGTATTTGGGGTTTACCTATGGGTAGTAACAAAAGTTTAAAAATATATTTAGATAACGAAAACATTCATTATTAACGTAAGGGGTTTAAATATTTTTTTAATATTTAATTTTTTTCTATTTTTTTCATTTTTATAAAAATATTGGCTTTCACATAAAAGTTTTTTGATCCTAAATAATTTGAAAGTAAATTGCTAATAATTTTAGGAAATAACCTTTTTTACACATGTTTTTTATAAGGAATCTGAATCAGCCAATAGATTTTTTATAGAATAGTAAAAAAAAATTGTGAATTTTTTTTGAACTTTGGACGCGGTTTAAAAAAAATTGAAGGCATTGGAAAAAAAAATAAACCCGGGATCGTTGCAAGAAAATTCTCTAAAAAACCCTTAAATAATCGTTATTGTTGTTTTTTTTGTTGTCCATTGTAATCTATATATATTAAAGCAAAGTAAGGGTCTAATTCAACATAAAATAATATTTTTGAATCAGACTGATATATTGCAAGTAATTTATTTAGATTTTTTTCTTTTATAAATATTGATTTTGCGATTAGTCCTCTTGCTCAAATTTAGGCATTTTTAGGTATAGAAAAATAGTTGAGGCGAATACGGAAAACATAAAATATATGGGATAGGGCGGCCATGTGCACGTCCCAGTGTCATAATATTCTTCCTTCACATTTTGTAAACCAGTGTTATCCAAACATGTAATATTTGACACACTCATTATATTCAATATTTTTTTAATTCTACAAAAAGCTTCAAAAGAAGTTTTTTGCTTCAAAAAACAAAAAACATCATTTGATCACGATCTTTGACTTAAAAAAATTGTCTATATTATATAAAAAAAACCCCTAGAATACAATTTTTAATAACTTTAACAAAGGCAATAATTATTCCGTAACATAACTTAACAGTTAGTTGGTTTCCCCCAAACCTTTCCCCATTAACGGGCGCCACCCGTTAGGGCTCTGACTCTTTTTATCCCGAGCAAAGCAATTAATATTGCCGACGGGTTAAATAGTAAGATTAGCTCGCATGCCGGCGACCTAAATTTTTAACTTAGTCTCTTACTTTTAAACATGTCGTTAAAGACCTACTGGCTAAGTAGGCGACTAAGATGCTTTTAAGTGGTTTCACATGTATGCTCTTTTTTCCGAAAAAAAGCTACTGTGCACGGATTCGAACTCGCAACCTCCTGCGTCAAAGGCAGAAGGTTTGCCACTGAGCTATCTGAGTCGACAATCATCCCGAAATATTATGAAACTAGCCTAACTTTGTAAGATAAAGACCATATTTTATTTAAAAATTAAATTACGTTATCTGCCATCTCCTTAACCGGTGGTAGATCGGAATACCCGAGAGAAACGGAGGAAAGTGATCCAAATTCGGAAGAGAGGTTAGAAGCAATTTCACCGAGACCAGTAGATTGAACCAGAGACGAATTATTTTGGTAATTTGTATTATTAGGTGAGAAGCCTAAATAATATTATATACATCGCAAAATGTGCCATAATCATTTTCAATATATTTTTACATTTAAAAGATCAACGGTGATTATGAGCTGAAATCAAAGCTCATTTCAAATAGCAAAGAGATATAAAAATCGAACAATTTTTTTATATACACTGCAACTCGGCCTAAAAAAATTTTAAAATAAAATATCCAATATATAAACAACAAATGTTAATAGTAAGTTAAATTCCAATTTCATCCGCTTTGTATAACGTATTGGACTTTATATGCTATACTGAATTTTTCAAATGAAATGAAAATCAGGCCAAACTTTGCCAAAGTAATTCCCCAGAGATATATGGCCAAATTTCGGCCACAATTAGATAAACGAGATGATGGTATGGACTTGTTGAAAAAAATCTAAAAAACAAAGCACCTAAAATTTTATGATTGATTGCATAATTCTATTAAAATTTTCTAAGATATTTTTTTTAATGTAAAAATGTATTAAATTCGGGTTTTTAAATTGATTAATTTTTTTTAAGTGAATTTTTTTTGTCAAATATATATGGTTTAGGGTGAGGAGCATTGAAATTGCTATGCGGCGACGTTCATAACCCCTAGGGGTAATAGAATTAAGCGCGTCTCTCCGCCAATACCATAATATCCATCGAAATGACGCCGCACTCTCCGGAATATTATAGCATGCAGGCTTTACAACCCTGGCAAAAGTAGAGGCCAGATTCATTCACCTGCTAAAACAATGCCCCCTTGCTCTACATCTTGAAAGAGACGGCATACCCGTCAGGGCATAGCCCCTTTTAGCCCTGTCAGGTACTAGGTTTAACAGGTTTATATATTATTATATGAGCAATATTTGGTCCTTGTAATTGAAAGAATTCACAGAAATTTCCCCATTTTAATAATTATTTATCTATCATTTATCTAAATTGTGACACAATTATTAATTCAGGTATTTTAAGGTTCGATATGTCAGCTTAAGACCTCATTTGGATGACTAAAATATTAAATATATAATAAAATTAATTTTATAAAATAACAAACAAATTTTTTTTAATATAGATTTTAGCGAAAATATCAACTTAATCAAGTTCAAAAACAACAATATTTCCCGCCCAAGATAGATATGGTAAATACAACATCTGACCGTTTTAATTTAATTATTATTCCCATATTTATTTTAAGAACGCCCAAAAAAATTTTAATTTTTTCATAGTTTATATTATTTTACTTATTAAAAAAGCATTTTTCCACATAAATTGTACAAAAAACCTATAAAATTAGAATTAAGACAATTAATGGTAAAAAAAATAAAATTTTTAAAATTGTCAGAATTGTATAATTTTTTAAAAATGTTTTCATCCACAATCCCACCTCAAAAAAAATTTTTAAAATGATCAAAATACACTTTAACGCAATAAAACAAATAAAAAAGTTATAACTCACCTGTACCTATATAATTATGAGGAGAGGTTATCAGGTTGTAATTTTCGCCCATTATACGATTATCCAGTCCTTTGGTAGGGGAACTGCGTTTATGGGGTTTAGTTGTGGAACGGGCTAGGCTGAAGAAAGATATTAACAAAAAGTAAACAAATCTATTATTTAATCTAAAAAATAAATTAATTAGGGGAAAATATTTTATTAAATCAAATAAAACTATTTTTTTAAAGCATGCGTAATTTATACTATCTTAAGCCTATCAGTAATTCAAACAAACAAATCAAGACTCAAAAACATAATATATTGCAAACACGTAAAAAAATGAAAACTTTATTAAAAAAATATATTCAATTTTATTCTAATATTATTTTGCAAATGAAAAAAATTCCGAAGGACATTGAAAAACGGGTTTAATATAATTAAATATAAATAAAAAAAGATATTGAAGCTCGAGGTCGCATAAAGCCATTTTTCCTTTAGATCAAAAGAATGTTAACAATATATGTATTATTCTTTTTTGATCTAGTTTATATAAATTACGAGAAAATCTTTATATTTTTTAATCACAAATTTTAACGATTTTGACAGAGGCAGTTAACAGTGAAAGTGATCTTGTATAATAAAGATAATAAATCAATCATTTTAGTTTTTTTGGTAAGGAGGTGGAAAAATTTGCTCGTTTGATCCCAAAGCTAGCCTATAAATAAACTGGGATTGGGATCATCAAATACACTAGAAATATCTAAGAATAACAGATTGATCAGTGCGTAAATGAAGTAAAGGTATTTTAATATGGTGAATTAAATTAACCGCACTAAGTCCGTATTTCACTAAAAATTCACCGGTGCATGCAGAATTAGGAGTACCTGCTAAAAAACCACCCCCTCACAACCTCTTCTTAACTGCTAGTTTTGTCAAGTGTAAATTAATAAAAATAAATGATAAGTAACTACAATTATAATATAAGATTAGGAAAAGTCATAAAAGTTGACGAGCTTAGGCTAAAAAGACATGAGGCCATAATTGTACAACATAATTTTTAGAAATTTAATTTAACCCTTTTATAATTTTGTATGAATCAAAAAAAGCATCTTCAATACATATTAGATACAAATTATAAAAAAAAGATAATAATCGGCTCACAAGCGAAGAGATTTAACGTTTTACCGCTACCCAAAATGCCTAGATTACTACTTAAGAAAATCATATCTAATAAATCAGCCTGATTAACTGTGAACACATATCACCTGTAGGCTCAAATAGCTCAGTCGCAAACATCTTTAGATAGATTGACATACGTTCAATTACTTTAAAGCTATTGAGTGGACTACTTAAACTAGACCCTAAACGATGTGCCTAGAGTGAGAGCCTAGGGTCAAAAACTTAGATTGTCGGCGTGCATATAAATCCTCAATTCAACCCGTCGGCCATATGCTTTGCTCAGATTAAAAGAGTAAATGCTTTTGAGTTCCCTCTTAGGAGATAGGTATGGAGGAAACCTCAATTCTAATTGTGTTATAAACGAATCACCTGTTATTTCCACTAAGACTCCCGGAAACGAAAGAGGAAGCAGATGAACGGGTGTGTGATTTTGGCTCAGGCGGAAACAGCTTGGATTTAAGTTTGTGCCCGCTTTTTAAGTCAAATATACTTCCGGATTTTGCGTTTTCCGATCGGTTTTTAGAATTTCCACTGAGAGAAAGTTGACTCTGGGAAATGTCACTTTTAATCTTTTGACCTTAATTCGTTTAAAAAAATACAAAAAAAAGAGATGAAAAAAAAAAGAATTAATAATGTATGTGAATAGGCATAACGCAACAACTATTAAAATGATATTAGATTAGGGCACGTGCAAAGTGAGTTTTTATTTTCGTAAAATTTTGAAAATTTTAAAAATTTAAAAAAAAAATTTTTTTCAATTTTTTTTTTGAAAATTTTTTGTTTCAGGAAAAGCATTTTGTGTACATATACTAAATTTGACAGCTTTTTAAAAATTTGCGTTTTATTTCAAAATAAAATTTTTCAAAATTTTGAAAATTTCACGAAAATAAAAACTCACTTTGCACGTGCCCTTAGATGAATTTATTGAAAATAAGGTCAATCTTATTTATATGTGTATAAATGGTAAAAATAGCGTAAACTTTCGGAAATTGAATCCATTTTTCATATTAAAACTATTTTTCTTTTATTTTTTGTTTTTAGATGGCTATATAGATTTTATGAATTTATTCCAGAATCATAAATTTATTTAAATAATGGTATTTTCCTATATATAAAATTATGAAATAAAAAATTAAAATATAACTAAATTTTCGAGAATATGAATCTCTTAACTATAATATAAAAACTGGATTAAAATGGTTACCAACAGTTAGTGCAAGGTTTTTAATAGATGAACCCTTGTGCGCCATTTTCCCCAACGTGAGGTCTAACATACTTTGAGCTTCAACCGTTTTATGTATAAATCCAATTTGGACTTGAAGTTCACCTCGCAAACCTTCAATCTCCTGTTTTCCTGTTTTTGATTTAAGTGGGTACCAGCTATGAAAAATTATGGTTTGAAAATTAATATACAGGTTAACAAATTATGTATGTATAATGTTTTTTTTATTATCATTACACATACATTTTGTCAAATTATCAACATGCCTTAAAATATTTTATTTTCTATCAGACATTACCTTATTGAATTTATAGCAATTAATGGCTTTCTTAAATCCCAATCAAAGGAAAATTGTAACTTAAATGGATTCTATTAATATTACTGTTAAAAATAATTTTACATTTTAAATAAAATATTGAAGCTATTTAATATTCATAGAAAATTCACAATGTATTAAATAAAAGAATTCTTACTCTCTTATAGGAAATATAAGTTTTTGCAAATATATGTTAAAAAAAATTAATTTTTTTTAGTATATTTTTATAAATAAAATTTATTATTTTATGTACTAAGGTATAAACCATAAAGTTTGTTACAATAATATAATGCCCTACATCTTAAACATTGCCCTTAGGCCCTTAAAGATGCAATAACATATGTGTTAGTGTTGCAGAGTATAACTGACAGATAAAGATCAATCTGAAAGAAGATTTTTATACATAAAAAAACAACATATATTTAAAATCTACTTAAACTGATACATTTGATGAAATACCAATTTTGAAATATAAATTATAAAAAATTTGATTTTTCAGGAAAATGACATTTTAACTCCCAAGCTATCTAATCTTTTTAGATGACAAATTTAAACAAAAAATTAAGGTAGTAAACTAAAAATTTTATAATGCCAAATGTCAAAATAAAAATTAATAACCTAGTTTTGGAGTCTTCATAATTTTCTTCAAAATCACTCAAGGGTATCAGGACTTGACCAATAAAATCATCTGTACCAAGTTTCTGATGATGATACAGATTAAGAGTTATATCTGACCGCTTTGAAGGGATTTTGCTAAAATAACACTTGTTTTACCAAAAATTATAATGAAAGAAATTTTATATGTATACAAATACAAAATAAATTAAGGATAATCTTATTACAAATCACAAGCCTCATTCCATTCAGGTGTGTTTGTATTCTCGATAACTGATGTTTTATACTTTTCTGTTCCAAGACCAATTGTGACATATGGACAATTTAAGCCTAAGGTTTACAATATATAAAAAATTAAATAATATTTAATAATCAAAAAAAATTTACCATTTTTAGCCTTTATTTTTTTGATGTTTGCAGCCAACACTAAATATAAATTTTATAACAAATTGTTTATAAGCGAGCGCCGAATATTAGTAATTATACCTGTAACTTGGACACAATTAGGAATGGGATTGTTCATTTTTCAGCTGCGGCACATTCATATAGTTACATACATTTAATACTGTGTTATTTGATATAAATAATATAAAAATTTTTTTATAATAGTTTATCTATTTAATTTACTAAAGTAAAATATTTTTGTAATATAAAAAATTTTTAAATTTTATCATGTAAAGGAACGCATTTTTTTGTCAAGTAGCTAAATAAAAGATTTATTCAAAATAGTACATCAAAGAACTTATAACATTATAATTATAATATATAAGCTAACTAATAAATTGTAATATATTACAAGAGAGTACAAAAGTTCTAATTATAAACATGTTAAATGGCGCACATTTTTTTGTTTATGTATTAATAAAAAATAACCATTAGATTATTATAAATTATAATATTTAACAAATTATACACGTGGCTTGAGCGACATGCGACTCATTAAATAAAAAAAAACAAATATTTATAAATTTAATTTATTGGAAATTGAATTTGTTTTTGCACTAATGTTATTATAAAAAAGTGAATAAAAAAATCTATTATAATTCATGTAATAAATTATTATTTACAGCATTGCAAGAAAAACCTTTGTGTTGGGGAAAAATGCAGTCTTCATAACATTTAAATCATATTAAAAATTTAATTTCTTAAAAAACTAATTGTTGTAGAATTTGTTGTTGTTGTTGTTTATTGCCTAAAATTGAGCTTGGGGGCAGCTAGAGGTGGATTTATCAAAGATCTATATGAGAGATAGGAGGCCCGCGGTTAGGGCATATGAGCCAGTGTTGTATATTGTCAGATGCTGATTTGCAATCGTAGCAGAAAGATTGGTACAGACGTGCTGCAAAAAGCAGTGGGCAGACCGGAGTTGAACCAGTTGGAAGCGGATGTTCTGGGGTAAAGTGTTTTCTAAAGGGAAGACAGTAGGGGGTCGACAGTTTAAAACTATGTTTAACGGATAGTTAGCTATGGTTTTTGTTAACTGCAGATGTATGAATACTTTTGATTATCAAATTAGTGGAAATATTTTTGTCAATGAAATGTTGTATTTGGGTAAAGCATTGAGAGAATTCCTTTTATTTGTTTAGCTGGGCTAGGTGCGTATGCTCGTGACAAGGATGGTCAGGAGATAAGCAAAATGCAAGGTATTAGTCAGCTAACATCTGACAATGGGCTTGTATGGGTAGCATTTTGGTTTGGTGAAGATGTCATTCGGAGAAAGCTTGTAACCTGTTATGGTGCGAAGGACGGAATTTTGGGAATGTTGCAGTTTTGCAAAGTTTGTTTTAGAAGTATTAGAGGACCAGACCGGGGCAGCGTAGTTTAGTATCGACACCTAAATATTGCTCTATTACTGTATTTCTTATTTTGGCCCCAAGTAGATCCGGCTATGGCTTTTAATAGGTCGTTCCTTTTATTAAATTTTTCGTTTATAGAAATAACATGTTTGTTAAATGTAAGTAAGGAATCAAAGTTTATGCCAAATTAAAGGGTATTTATCAAGTGGTAGGGCATATTCACTGATAAAAATTTTTGTGGTAATTAACCTGATGAGTGTGAGGAGTGAATAAAATTACAGAAGATTTCAAAGGTAAAAACACCAGGCAAAGTCTTAGAAAAATTTTGATAGAGTTTCTAAGTAGCTATTAAGTGAAATTGATAGAGATACACAGGGCCGCTTGTAAAAAGATTAATGTCGTATGCATAAGAGGCAATGTTATTGTTGATTGGTGGGGCAGTATATCCTTGATATAAGCATTAAATAAGGCAAGCGATAGCACGAAGCCTCGAGGGAAGTCTTCGCGATCAATCGTGTTTTGGACTTTTTGATGTTTCGAAAATATAAGCTTGCCGACTATGATTTTAATTAGCCAACGAATAACATTGGCTGGTAAAGTTGAATCGTAGATTAGATTAGATTAGTATTTTGGTTAACCGTGTCAAATGCTCGGGTAAGGTCTAAGGAGACAATGATGTGATGGGTTCTTTTGATGCCATCAGCAATCGCTGTTGAAATAAGGAGGCATAATATAGTGGAATGTTTTGCCCAAAATCCAAGTTGATGACGTGAATGAGCTAGGTGTTTTTTAACGAACGGTAAAATAAGCGTCTCCAAGATCTTTACTGCTGGAGAGAGTTATGCAAGCGTTTAAATACTAATTTAAAAGCTGTGCTGAAATCAATAAAATTTCTGTTGTTTGGTATAAACCACAAATATTCAAAAATTAAAATCATTTGAAGCTTACGCAACTAAAAACCCGTTCTTTGAATAGAGCTCTTATAAACATTAATTAAAGTTACTTAAATCAAAGACAGGCTCTAAAAAATGGACATGTATCTTAAGATGTAATATAACTATAAAAATTCTAACTTTAAACTTTATGATAACATAGCAAAAAAAATTCTAAGTAAATTGAGGGTTTTCTAATAAATTGTGAAATAAATCAAAATCAATTATTTTTATCTCAATTTGGTAATAACTCTTTTTTATATAAGTAATAATATTAGCAGTAAACATAGTGTTAAATTTGCATCAAGATTAAAACTTCTTTAAATGAAAAAATTGGTGGGATATGAAAAAAGGTTAACTGACCAAACAGGCAAGATCAATGTCAGATTGCCCGTGCTGTCATGACAACTTCGTTAACTCATTTAATCATTTTCTAGTGTATGCCAAGCTTTCAATGAAAGGGCGCAATACATATGCCCTATTTTGTCAAAGTTTTTTTTCAACTGAATCACAAATTATGCATTTAATCTCACCTATGGCTGCGGCTAATATTTCTTTCAAAATTGTAAAAAAATTTCTAAAATAAAAAAATGTAAGCGGCTAATATCAAAAAACGAGAATTTAGGTTTTTTGGCCGTTTTAGAATATGCCTAACAAAATATTTTTTTTTAAATTTTGTTCAAACAAATTTTTAAAAGTTTTAAATTTTTTTTAATTTTTTTTTTCACTAGCCGCCTCAATGTTATTCAAATGCGTGCAATTTTTTTTGTCAAAACATTTTTTCCACTAGCCGCTAATTAAGTGTATTTTTATTTCAGACAAAATATATTTATATCGATTGGGTGATGTACATTACCCCGTTAACGTTTAGTGCTAAACCCTAACAAGTAATTTGACCTAAGAGGCCAGGAAGTGGTATTTTAGCAGGTACTCCTAATGCATGCACCGGTAAATTTTTAATGAAATACGGACATCAGTGCGGACAATTTTATTTACCTTTACCGTCATTTAAGCACTGATCAATCTGTTATTCTTAAAAATTAGTATTTGACGATCAATCTAAGTTTATTTATAAGCTAGCATTTTAAACGAGCAAATTTTTCCACTCCCTTTGCGGCTAATACTTTGAAAATGTAAAAAAATATTTCTAAAATGGAAAATTTTTTAGCTGCTAATATCATAAAATAAGAATTTTTTGGTCGTTTTAGGATATGCCTAACAAAATATTTAAATAAAATTTTTTAATTTTTAAATAACTTTTAAATATTTTTTACAATAGCCGCCTCAATGTTATTTAAATGCCTACAATTTTTTGCCAAAATTTTTTTCCACTAGCCGCATAATTACCAAAAAAAATTTAAAAATTATATTTTATGCTGATAAAAATTTTATATATGACACAGGCAGGGGCGTATGCATACTTTTCTAAAGGGGGGCAAAAAATTAATTTTGGGGGAAAGCAACAATAGATATAATTTTAATATTAATATATTATTTGCAAAAATTTTTTAAAAGGTTGTATATTTTCCAAAAAATAGCAATTTTTTGATTTCTACTCTCTTTTATATGTTTTATATATAGATTCAACCGATGGTTAACCATAAAAATAAAAAAAATTTTAAAGGGGGGCAATTGCCACCTTTTTACCACCTCTAAATACGCCCTGACACAGGTCAACAAATATCAATGTCAGAAACATGTATTATGAACATATAAAAGAATGCATCAAAATGATGGCCTCATCTCATATACATTCTTTTTCTTAGTTTCATCCGTCTATGGCTCCCTAGATTCGTCTATAACAAAAAAGTGGGCTTTTTTGACCATGACAGGTCTAAATATGCCTTAAAAAATTAAAAAATCTTTTTTGCTTATAAAAAACCCTTGTAACTTATATTTATAATCACAAATAACGAGAAATAAATTTTAATAATATAACAAGCTCTTACATCGGCATTGAAATAATATAAAATATTTCGCGTCCAAACTTAAATTCGACAAAATATATTAACGGTTGTTAATGAAAATATTATTTGAAGCTTAAATTTAACAGTATAAATATTGTAGATTCAATTTATTTTTGTTTTTGATTTTTTTTTTGTTTTTTTGACCTTTTTCTTTAAAATCAATGTTTATACCTGACTAACTAAGTTTGATTAGGAAAAAAGATAAACTTGGTATTTCTAAGATGACAAGTTTGATCTATGTAGTTAACTCATAACTCTCAAAAAATTGTTGAACCTGTGTGATGCATTGCTATAATACAGGGGTTATCTTTTAGTGTTATAAGAACAAGAGAGATCAATGCCATCTTGATTTTCTACACTTTTAAACAAACTTAGTTAATTTGCTATAAACATTAATATCAAAAAAAAGCAGAAGAATTTGTAGGGCCAAGAAAATTTTTATTTTGATTTTATTATGCATTGTTTAGAATTCTATTTTATCATATTATTCTAATTATATAAGATTTTTACCATGCTTTATATTTCAATAAATTAATATTAAAAAAAACTATTTTTATTGTTGCCTCTTGTTCTTTCTATATAATAAATAAGGGGCGCGCCTTAATTTTTTTGCATAGGGGCGCTTGAGAAACCTGGTACGGTCCTGGCTACAAGAAATTTTTATATGCCAAAAAGATTTTTAAATTTTTCCTCTTTAGGGTATATTCAAATATATCAATTTGGCCAAAAAAGGCCATTTTTGTTTTAGACAGATCTAAAGAGCTAAAGACGGAAGAACTATTAAATATGAGAAGCACATATGAGATTAGACCATCATGGGAATGCATTCTTTTATGTTTTCATAAAATTTACGTTTCTGACATTAATATTTGTTGACCTGTATTATGTAGTTTGGTTAAGGCTAAAGTGAAATTAGCATAACGATAACCTTGTGCTACATTAGGGTTAGTTTTATGATTATAATATTCAAGCTAATTTTTGATTGGTTGATCAATCTAATTTTTTTCGTACATATTTGGTGTCCTCACCAGTGATATATTGAAATTTAAGCAATATAAGAGGATAAAAAAAGGGTAGGGGTAAAAAATAAGGTTGACGCAAGATTTTGGGAGGTGAGGCATGATATCAGGTTTATATTTAAAAATATTAAAATTACAAAAATTATTATAACATGGATAGTTAGTAACCTGGCTCACCCCTCTCTTTCAATTCAATCATAAAATAAGACTTTAAGGGCACGTGCAAAGAAGTAAGTTATTTTCGTAATTTTTTAAATGAAAAAAAAATTTTTTGTTAAAACACAAATTTAAAAAAAGTTGATAAATTTAATATATGCACATAAAATGCTTTTACTAAAATAAAAAAATTTTTGAAAAATTTTGAATAAAAATAAATTTTCAAAATTTCAGAATTTACAAAATTTATAAAATTTTACTAAAAAAAACTCACTTTGCACATGCTCTAACATACAACTCAATGGTATACTTTTTACCATAACCGCGGGTTAAAGATTTTAATTTATCTACAATACAGTCACATAAACAAACATATCTACTTAATTAACTAAAAATCTATATTTTAAGTTAAACATTTTATAGGAAGAGTGTCTTAATAACCTAAAATATAAATTTTAAGCTAGTAAATAAAATGGAATCAATTTTTTTTATAATTAATAATTTTAACAAATTCAAATTACAAAAACTTTTTCGTTGTTATTAATTAAATGTGACTATCGCAATGCTTAAATAAATATAAGGGAGATTTAGGCCAATAAAGTTTTAACAGCTCTGTTGGCATCAATCCATATTTTGACTTAGGAGGATAAATATTATCTGAGATTCCAAAAAATGCGTTCCTACACACACACACACACACACTAATATTTTACGGATCATAAATCTGTAGATTTTACAACATTTTTACATTAATATCACCTATTTATTTACCAAGATAAGTCCCAAACATAATAAAACAAATTTGTAAAGATCGGTTGCAAACACTTCCAAAACTCGTGCCTAATAATGCTTTCATTGAAGGTTTCGGTCTGTATCTATTTGGATATTTATTTTGTCGCATATGTCATGAACCATGTTCATATATAGTCCATTGCCTTTATGATATCTAGGATAAATTAAGGAATAGAGTAGACATGAAATTTGTCTTGGGGCACACGACAATAACTGCTTTAGCCTCATCGAACAACGCTTTTTGAAATGCGGTGGCTTGTGAAAAAAGTTTTTATGAAAAATTGAGGGCATTTGATTACCATTAATGTGGCTTGTTTAATAATATAGCTTTTGTTAGTCATATCCTAAAACGACTAAAAAACATTCATTCTTTTTTAAAAAAAATAACCGTTAAAATTTTTTTTTTTATAAAAAATATATTTTAACAATTTTAAATAGCATTAATCGCAGCCCTAAATAGGATTAATTTTAACAGAAGGCGGTAGATACAGGCTCCACTTGATACATTTCTATAAAATAATATTGTGTGATAGATCAGCAATTAGTGGTGATAACCCTGACTCATATTATTGAAAAGGTGGGTAGCCCTTACCGGTAGCTTTTCATCTAATTGTATAAGGATTTAACCATGCCCAATTCCAAAATTTTCATTTAAATTTTTCCTGTTCACAAATGTTTTTTAGTTTATTTAAAATTAGAGCCTGCCATTTCCCTTCTCATTCGACCCCTATCGTGCTAGAAAACATTTTGGGGGCATTACAATTTACTACCTAAACAAATATGTAAAGATTAAGCATAAGCTAAATGCAGCTATCCTATGCTTGAAAACTAAACATTTTTAATATTTTTAACAAGTGTATTATGTTGTTGTTGTTTATTGCCCCAACATGTATATTATCAATCTGTAAAAAATTAGGTGTCGGAGACCTAATGATAATTGACTTTCTTATTATTGAGATCCTACGCATTACGTTTTCTTTAAAAAGTTATGAACCTTTTCCATTAAGATACCAACTTTATGTCATTCATGCGTGCTTATGCTAACTAATTTTAACGCTAATAATTCCAGCAAAATAACATAAAAATATTAGTCAGGTCAACAAACTTTGATAGTTCTGAGCTAAGAGAGATTTATTTATAAGTCATTAAAAGTAAAGAACGTCAAAAAAAACATTAACAAATTTTCTTTTTTGCATATTCTTAAAGGCTAAATTAAATTTCAATTATATTTTTATTAAAAACAAATTTTTTGTTGTGTCGTATTTAAATACAGTCTTTATTATATATCTAAATGCTGCTATAAGAGCTTGATACTTTTATTTCATTTATACATGAGATATTAAACCTATAAGTTATAAGAGAATTTTATATGAAAAAAGAGTATCTCGAGGCGAAAAACTGTCGAGTTGGTTAATAAAGGTCAATATTTTTTATGGACGCATCTAAAGAGCCGGGAAAAACTATGAAAAACGTAAAATATATATAAGAAGGCCTTCATGGGAATGTTTGCTATGTTTTCTTATCTTGTTATTTGTTGACCTGTGTTATAAAAGATCCACAAAATTTTTGTTATCTTTTTTGGATGATTGTATCCCACGCGTGACTGAATTATATAAGAAACAAAGGTAATAGTGTAAATAAATTAATATATTTATTATTTGGAAAGAAATATTTAAATAATGTTATGGTGTTATATAATATTAGTAAAGATATATAATTAAGATCTCGAGTTTATTCCCGAATGGGAAAAATATTTTATGGTAATGAAGGGCAGCAAAATAAATCAGATTTTTATTGCAAGGATTTTACTTTCAAAATGAATGGTTGAGATACAATACAGTTTAAAAAATTTGATTTTAGATAATTAATTTACTAAATGTAAAATGCCTTTCAGTTTATGGAATATGAGTTGATTAGGAAGGTAAAAAAAATTGTTTTGAACGGCTACATACATATGCAATAATTCAGGAAAATATTTGAAAAAATTTTTGAGTGTATTTTAGAAATATCAAACTTATATTGGAAAAAATAATTTGTTGCTAATGAATTTTAACACGATATAAAATTTGACTAGGGGAATTATTTTTGGACTTCTCCTCGTTTTTTCAATGTATTTATAAGGATATTAAGTATTAATTTAACTAGTGTTTGTATATGCATCATATATAAAATTTCAATATAATATGTAAATAAGCGGTAAAATGTAAGCCGGGTGCCGCTTGTAAAATATTTCATAAATTACAAAATATGATATGCTTTTAAACAATCATATACAAATGTTAATTTATAGATAATAGTAAAATAAAATTAAATCAATTTTTGATTTTTAAACAATTATCAAAAAAGAGCAAAAAATTGCTGTTTTTTGATTGTCCAAACTTACCATTAATAATTTTATGAAAAACAGTAAAATTTTTTATCACATTATTTTTTCATTATTAAGCTTAGATGCATCCACCATTAAATATCATTTGCAATATTCCCATATAATTCAACGTTAATTAGTAATGGACTTTAAAATTGAGGATTTTAAACAATTTTTCCTTTTAAAAATTAAATTTTTATTATTTAGAACTTAAATGGTAAATATTTCTATTTTTTTGTGTTTCGTTTTCTCATCATTTTTGTCAGTGTGGACGACTTCATCATTATCCATGCTTGAGATAATTTTGTGAAAAGTGTAAATTATTGCAATTATGGTCCACACTAAAATTAGGGTCGAGATTGTAACGAGGTTGAGGAAAGTCATTTTGGGCCAAACGTACGTTAGAACTTCTTGTTTCAAAGTTTTTAAATCTTTCATCATATACCATCGGCTAAAACTCGTGTATTGCCAAGTCTCTTCAATGACAAAATATTCACGTTCCTCCATTAAAACTTTACCCTGGCGTGCCCATTTGTCATTATTTTTGTCAAACACTGGAAGATTTGGGGGAAATATGGAAATTTGCTGATAAGCTATATTAGATTCAGGTTTCTCGTTATCCAGACAAGGTAAGAGTTGATCAAAATTTTCTACCGACTGTTCCGTAGTTTTTTCCTCGGAAGTTGTAGTTGTTGGTATATCTAAATTTAAGTTGATTATGAAATATGTTTAATAAATACGAATTTTAAGGTGTCAAGAACAGTTTTTACCCAACTTATCAAACAAAATAATGTTTATGTCTTTTATCGTTTTTTTAGCAAAAGTGCTTTTCGTGGTCATACTTAAGATGTAATTTATTTTTTGATTTAAAATTATAAACTAGCACATATTTGGAATTACTGCACAAACGGTGTCTTAATGCATTTCTATTTAAAGGGGAATAATTTGAGAATAATTTATTTTAAGAAAAAAAATATCGACTCTTTTAACTTAAAAAAATATTCTTGCTAGGTCTCTTTGATGTAGAGCCTGCTTTTAATATTTAGTAAATCGTTCATACAACGACTAAGTAGCTACTAGCCTAATTTATAGGCTCTAAACGATGCAAAGATGTATCTTACATTTTCACTGATATTGCATCCATCCATTCGCTGCTATCGTGCCCCTCACGTGGGACCTCAATAACTCCCCTAGATCTATGGATAAACCCCATCTTAGCCGCCTCCAAACTCACACCTCAGAGCCCCCCTCATTCTTTTCAAGCGCATGGGTTAATACAACAACAACAACAACAACATCCATTCGCTTGGATTAGGTAGGTGTGAGTTTGAGGTTAAAAAGCTAAAATGTTAGACTAAGCTTATTTTTAATTCAGGGCTAGGTTTAATTAGGTTTGTTGGGTTAGTTTCAGATCCAACATTATACTATTCTTTGAGACGAAATAATCACACATGCATGTAAAAACATAAGGTGGTTGTAGAAACGTTATGCTTTTAGTGGTAAGCGAAAAACATAAAGTCGTGGGTTCTCGATCAAATGGCACTACACTGGTAGGCAATATTAATATGCATTGCCCGGGTTAACAGAGTCTAAATCCTCTAAACAGATTGGCATCTGTTTTTGAGAGGTATTGGAATAACCCACCCTTAATTTACTTATTTTCCTAAAAAATATAAACTAATTTACCATGTGAGGTGCTTAGGTTCTCTATATACGGTTTGCTGGTGAGTAATCGAAGCGAAAGCGCATCAACTTTATTCTATGAAATGTGTTATATATATGTTAGATAAATTGATGTATTACTTATTTTTTATGATTAATAGATAATTTTATTCAACCAAAAAATAATTCAAGATATTTCAACAATCCCGGTATTTTCTCTTAACAAATTTAAAAGGTTTTTCACAGTCCCAAATTTTAAAAATTAAAGCTAAAGGAAGGATTCAAGAATCTAAAACTCTTGGAGGAAATTTTAAGATGATGATATTATGCTTACATGAAACAGAAGTTCCCTTATTTATATTTAATCTCAAAAACATAAAATTTATTAACTGCTGTTAAGTACGTGTTAAATCATATTTTGAAATAACACAAGCTTTTTTGGATTTATATTTAATTTCGAAATTATAAAAAATATAGGCAAAAAATAATGCAATATTTTGCATCTAAATATCTACAAGCTAGACTTAAAACCAAGCCGAATTATTGCGGGGTCCGCCTGACATATTTTTCAAATTTAGCTCGGTCCTTCCGAGCCCGTAATTAATATGGTACAAATTAAATTTTTTTAATAAAAATTATCGATAATTTTTTCATTTTTAGTTCGTCAATAATATAGGTCATAATATTTGATTAACTTTGCAGGCAGGCCTACCATTTTAGGTTTTTATATTCGTTTACCGTTGATAAACTTAACATTAGAAGTTTTTGAAAAAATTGATAAAAAATAAGATTCAAAAAAAAAAAAGAAAACAAAAATAATTTCTTTTTTTTTATTAAAAACAATGTGCTGTTAATTATTTATTTAACCAACTTTATTATATCGAATCTTTTTTTTAAGGGGGTTGCCAAATTAATATAAATTTATTTATATAGAAGCTTGATTATATTAAAATTTTTATCTGTTTTATTGAAATAAATATAAGTGTCAAGTGTTTTTAAAATACCTATCTGTCATTTTAATTAAGTTTGGCTATTTTTTCAAAAAAATCTACAAAAAAGCCATAGAGAATTAAAAACGAAAAATGTATATGTGAGATAAGACCTTCACCTTCTGTCCATTTATTTTTGGATTAAAAATAATGGCAATATAAGAATTACAACTTTGGGCCTACCCGGCCGTGGCTGATTCATTATTAAATTTAAGCGAGGACTTTTATGCGATTAGGGTCACATTAGCCATTTATTATTTAGTTTAAACGGCATTTGGTGGTATACATAAAATTTTTTAAACGATATTTGTTTCATAAGATAGATAAAAACAAAACAATTGGTTTGAGGTTTCCCCCATACCTTTCCCAACTTAGGGGTGCCATACCCGTTAGGGCTTTGACTCTTTAACCCGAACAAAGCAATTAATATTGCCGACGGGTTAAATAGTAAGATTCGCACGCACGTCGGCGACCTAGGTTTTTAGCCTAGGCTCTTACTTTTAAACATATGGTTCAAGACCTACTGCCTAAGTAGGCCACTCAGAAGCTTTTAAAGTGGTTATGTCAGCCCCCAAACGCAATATTCCGCCGGCGGAATATTGTCTGGACTTGAGCTCAACGTCCAAAGCTTATATTCCGCCGGCGGAATATAAATTGGCGTATAGTCAACGACCAAAACGCATTTTCGCTGGCGGAATATTATCTGGACTTGAGCTCAACGTCCAAAGCTTATATTCCTCCGGCGGAATATTAATTTAGTCAACGTCTAAAACGCATTTTCGCCGGCGGAATATTGTCTGGACTTGACCTCAGCGCCCAAAATGTATATTCCGCCGAAAATTTTTGCAAAATTTAAGGGACAAAAAGTGAACTTTATGTGATTAATTTTGAAATATTGATCATTAGACGTTTTTGATTTTTTATGCTTAGAATATGAAATGTTTAATGAATAAAGGTCATGTTGAATTTAAAATTAGGGTTAAGGGCTAGAAAAATGCTAAAAATTTAAAGATTTAAAGATTCATAGGCGGACCGGTGTATTTAGAAGCGCCTTAATAGCACATTTGAAAGCACTTAGATTTTTTGAACCTCAGAAGTGCGCTAATGATATAAAAATCACGCAATTTTTTTTGTTTTTAAAATTAAGCGAAAGACTCTAAAAAACGCCGGGGTATTTCGGTAATGTACCTGTGACTTTAAATGCACCAAGAATCCTAACTCGCAATAAAGATTCAAATGTAGGTATTTAAAAAACTTACTAATGTGGCTTAAAACGCGTAGGTGATATTGAGAGTACGCAAAAGACTTCTAAATAGTGCAGAAAAATGAATTAGGACTGCGCACAGGTGTCGAACTTTTAGGAGCACTGATAAAAAATTTACTATTTTTAAGATTTATATAAGCCTTATTTAACCCTTAATATTAGGGCATTCCCTGCCTAACCCTCAAAAATCCGATATTGGAACAAAGGGTTAAATAAGGCTTATATAAATCTTAAAAGTTGTAAATTTTTTATCATTTTGGTGCTCCTAAGAGTTCGACACCAGTGCGCAGTCCTAATTCATTTTTCTGCACTATTTTAGGAGTCTTTTGCGTGCTAGCAATATCACCTACGCGTTTTAAGTCACCTTAGTATGTTTTTTGAATACCTGCTTACATTTGCATCATTAATGCGAATTAGGATTCTTGGTGCATTTAAAATCACAGGTACATTACCGAAATACCTCCGCGTTTTTTAGAGTCTTTCGCTTAATTTTAAAAACAAAAAAAATTGCGTGATTTTTATAACATTAGCGCACTTCTGAGGTTCAAAAAATCTAAGCGCTTTCAAATGTGCTGTTAAAGCGCTTCTAAATACACCGGTCCGCCTATGAATCTTTAAATCCTTAAGTTTTTAGCATTTTCTAGCCCTTAACCCTGATTTTAAATTCAACATGACCTCTATTCATTAAACATTTCATATTCTAAGCATAAAAATTCAAAAACGTCTAATGATCAATATTTCAAAATTAATCACATAAAGTTCACTGTTTGTCTTTTAAATTTTGCAAAAATTTCCGGAGCAATATACATTTTGGGCGCTGAGGTCAAGTCAGGACAATATTCCGCCGGCGAAAATGCGTTTTGGTCGTTGACTATATGCCAATTTATATTCCGCCGGCGGAATATAAGCTTTGGACGTTGAGCTCAAGTCCAGACAATATTCCGCCGGCGGAATATTGCGTTTGGGCGCTGACAGTTACACATGTATGCTATTTTTCCGAAGAAAAAAGCTACTGTGCACGGATTCGAACTCGCAACCTCCTGCATTTGAGGCAGAAGGTTTACCACTGAGCTATCTGAGCCGACTTCATAAGATAGATCAACCTAGAATATAGCATTTAAAAACAAAAGTTTATATCCAGTCCTATAAGAAAGAAGTAAAATATTTAAACTAGTTTAGCATTGCTGCAGAGCGGCAATTTTAAGTTTAATACTGATAACTAAATTGAATTTCTTAGAGGTATTAAATGCCATTTAAAATTGATTTGACCAAACTCACGAGTAGTGTAACAGACAAATAAGAAATACATTTAGTTTAACAATAACTACTGTTTATGAAATCAAGGTTGCTATACAAAAAAAAAAATTAAAATTTCATATTCTTTAATTACAAATGGCTTGTAGCCTGCTCCATTAAAAAAATACGAAAAGAAAAACATAATTATGTTTTGGTTAATCATGTGGTCAAAAATTAATGTTTCTTTTTCATATTTTTTTTTTGGTAAGGAGGTGATTTTCTTTTTCATAAAAATGAGAACGTCTATTAGATGTGCCCCATCAATGGCGCCGATACAAGAGTGCAAAGCGCTTTGATATGACCATGATTCATGTGTTTTTATAATAATATCCGAAAAAATTCAAATGTAATAAGACATTGCCTTAAATAAATTTATAAAATACCATTGCTAGGTTGCTTGAGATAACAAATAGAACGCATGTTGTTAGGGTGGCTGCGGAATATTTGAAAAAAGGAATAAGATGTAGTGCCATTCGCAATGCCTTATATGCCTGTATGTGAATAAAACTAAAAGACAAGGTTTGCGGAAAGTTGATAAAATAAAAATCGTCCAAGCTAATAAATGTTTCGGGAAAAATTTTTATGGGATGGGATTGATAATTTTCAGCTATCGCAGTATGAATTCGAAAATTTAATATCAAAATTTGAAATTTTGCTGTTTGGATTTGAAAAGAGGGTGTTAATAAAAAAAATGTGGATGGTAAAAATGGTATTTTGTAAGGAGGTTGTTTTGTAAAAATCTAAAATATCTGGCAATATTTTAGTTTTCAAACTAAACACTACCTGTTTACGCTATATTGAAATTCGCTTTATATGCTGATATTAAAATATTAAAAATTCAAGCATGCCGTACTACCTGACCCACCCTCCGTTCAATATTTGGCAACAATAATCAGATTGCTAGGATAGCGTGTTTATGCAAATAAACACCCCACTATATACGAAAATAATTTTCTCCATATAAACTATTCCCCATTTACAATTTCGAGCCAAATGTATTCTATTTTTCCGGAAACTGTCAGTTACTTTATTGACTTTTTTAACTGGCAAAATGTTCTTAGGAAATATATTATATTAGACGGGCGCGGTATAATAAAACAACACAAACAAATCACAGGTCGACAAATATTTTAAAAAAATATTTGACACTGGAATAAATAGATCCCCTGCTGGGCTTGACTCATCACATATTTTTCGTTTTTTCGAATATTCGTTGACCTTCAAAGATTTTGCCTCGTACCTACGATAAAAAAAACCTTTTTTGACAGAAATAAATTGGTGGGAGGCGGGGGGGGGGGGGGGGGGTCAAAGTTACATTTTTCTAACTTACGCCAATGGTGATGATGTAACCCTTACAAGTTAGAACCAAAGCCCTGAGGGGTATATGCATTACCTCAAGGAAAAACAAGAGGATGGAAGTTATACACCAGCCTACGTCACCTGTGCCTTAGTCCCGCACGAATAATTATTTATATATATACATATATATCTTTATTATTTGTATTGACGTCTATAACAAAGTATTTGCCTTTTATCCACCCCCCCCCCCTCCCCCCTATCCATTGTAAATATTTGTGGGCAAACGGATAAATTACGACAACGTGTAAGTAAGTTCTGTATTAGTTAGATTTTACATTTAAACAAGGGCTATTATGTTATTAACATCCAATAGCCATTCTCCTGTGCGTCTTTTTTGGCGAAATCATTACGTGTTTTAGTTATACCCGGAATTAGTTTTTGTTGAGACAACCTAAATAGGTGGAATGGGTTGATGGGGTTAAATTATTAAATACACATTACCTGTATACGTAATTTGCCCTAAAAATAGTGAAAAACCAACCCGTTCGCGACAAGTTTTTGGCACGCTTGACTAAACGGATGTTTAAAAAAATAATTCGTTTGGAACAGATGAGCATTTGATATAGGTAATATCTTGTGGTGTAAATAAACAGGTCATTTTAATTTGTTTCCAATAATAACCTAATCAGGTTGCGTTTAAGCACAAAATAAATTGGCAAAAAATGTGTTTTTACATTTTGTATGATTGAATTTGTTTTTAAATTTGCCCATTTTTTTAAGTTATTAATTACATTGGACAACAAAAAAAAAACAACATCAAGGATTTTGTGAGGGTTTTGTAGAGAATTTTCTTGTGATAACGATAGCGGGTTTAGTTTTTTTTCCAATGCCTTAATTTTTTTTAAACCGCGTTCAAAGTTCAAAAATGAATTCACAAAATTTCTTTAGCTAGTAATATTCCAAAAAATCTATAGGCCTATTCAGATTCTTTAAAAAACGTATCTATAATTTACTTTCAAGTTATTTAGGATCAAATAACAGATTTTATTAAAAAAACAACTAATTTTATGAAAATAAAAAAATAAAAAATTAAATATTTAAAAAAATTTAAACCTCTTACGTTAATAATAACGTTATCTAAATATATTTTTAAACTTTTGTTGCTAGCCAAAGGTTTTATGATATGGAAGCCCAAAACCTCCCCAAAAATAAAAAAAAATCTCAACTTTGACACCGAATAACGAAAAATCTAAGGCATTGGCAAAAATTCTGATATTATATTCGTGATCAACGCCAAAATGACCAAACATTTGCCATAAATGATGGTTAGAGTCGTTCAAATTTTGTTGTCCAGTGTTATATATAAACTTAAAGTTGGAGATAACATTTTACAACAATTGTTAAAAGTAGTTCGAATTGCGCTTAAGAGACCAAAGATAAAAAATATGGGGATGTGTGATAAATTAGAGTATTAAAATTAATATTGCCTAATTTTATTAAATTTCTATCTAAAAAACTTAATCTTGAAAATCGACCTTAAACTGTGATATATAACGGAAATTAAATAAATATACTGATGAATTTGTTAATTAAAAATTATATTGTTATCTTTTAATTTCAAACATAATATATTTCGAGTTTTAAATATTAAAAATGTCATTATTAAAATTGTTTACAATAGGTTATATAAAAATTTGGGTAAAAATATATTAATTACGATGGACAATAAAAAAAACAACATAGACGATTTTTTAGTTTTAAGCAGGAATTCTTAAACTATGGGTCGCGACCCCATTTGGGGTCGTGTAGAAAAATTATGGGTTCGCGAGTGATAAAAATACAATTTAACAAAAAATGTTTTTTAAATTGTAAAATTGTTATAAAGAAAAAAAACAAGCATCGTAGCTAAAAACATTATAAAATCTTCTGGTTCGGAAAGACTGTTTATACCAGCATTTCTATTCCGATCATTAAAATATCTTGTATAAATTTACTATGAATCAGAAGATGTTATAGAAATTCAAAGTGAAGTTACTTTCTCAGCTATAACACACATTAAAAATATCATTAAGCGATAAAAAATGTTTAAGAGGCCTTACGTCCAGCAGTTTCAAACATTACGCCACGATTTGATTTGTTATGCAAAACAGGCACATCCATCTCATTAATTTTTAACGTAAACTTTAATTTAATATTTACCACCCAACTACTTAAATATATTCGGGAGAATTAACACGGTCAGAATCCACATTTTGTTTTTGAAACTATAATAGAAACATTTCTATAACATTTTGTGCAAATTTCAATTATAGATTTTTATATGTTTTAAAAAGGAAATCTAATTTATATATTTTGATATGCATAGGTATATTGTTACCTAATAAATTCCATCAAAAATATTAATTTATTTCATAGCTGGAAAACCAATTTTTTGACTAAACTCAAATTTTTATTTTTTAAAAATTTTATGACAGATTAAAAAATTAATTATTAATAAATACAGTATAAGCAGAAAATCTTAAATTTTATAAATATTTTCTCGATTAAAGCTAAAACCCTTTATTTTTTCTAAATTTCAAAAAATAAAAAAATGAGTTTGACCCAAAAATGGGCATTTCCAGCTCTGATTTATTTTACTTTTATATTTTTTGGGGTAGTTAACACGCAATCATAAATGGGGTTGGGAATTACAAAAGTTTAATAAGCCCTGGTTTAGAGAATTTTCTTGCGATAACGATGCTGGGTTTAGTTTTTGCCAATGCCTCCATTTGTTTTAAACCGCGTCCAAATTTCAGAACAAAATTCAAACAAATTCAAAGTACATTCGTGAATTGAAAGATAAATTTTTATTATATAAAAAACAAAAACTATATGTTGAACAAATTCAATATATCGACAAATTCATTTATATTCGCAGAATATATCCTTTGATAAAATTAGAGCTTAACATTGATTAAAAATTTTAGAAAAAGTAATGAAAACTTATATTATCAACATAATATTTCAGAAAAATTGTCCTGTTCTTAGTAGCATAATTTGTACAGGGAACTAAAATTAACAGTTGTTAATAATTCGAAGAATTTAACAATTAATCGCGCAACGTTTGTATAGAGTCTAAAATTTACTGGCGTTGATAATATTTTGTATAATAAACGACTAATTTGTATAATTATTTTGTGTCTTAAACTGCTTTACTTTTGAAGTTTGTACATTTTGTTTAATACCGAAAAAATTATAAATTCTAAATGCTTAAAACATTTAATTTATAATAATCGACAAGATTAAAGAAAAAATATGATATGCCGTGAATTAATTACATGTTTTGAAAGCGCACTTAATTTAGGCCTTAAATTAGGTAAAAATTCGTGTTCTCATACGAGACCCGAAAGGCCGGACCTATGGCCGGGTTAAAAAAATATTTATTTTGAGGGCCGGGCCACATGTTAAAAATTTTTCGGGCGGACCGAAATTTAAAAATAAGGCCCATTGAAAACACTAGTATAGATTGAATTAATTCTAAATGGTATGCTAGTCTTATCGAGAAAAAAAATATAATAATTAATTTTCTACAAAGGTGTAAATATTAACGATTTTAACGTCCTGCGAACCCAAATATTTTTATTTTAAGGCTACAAATTTTGTTGCAAAGTTCTAACTAATTAATTTGCTCTTTTGCAAAAGGCTGGAGCAACTCTAAATGTTATGGGAACATTTTGGTACAAAGGCACGTGCAATATGAGTTTTTATTAAAAAAAATGTTAAAATTCTAAAAATTCAATTTTTCAAAATTTTTTTAAAAAATTTTATTTTAAAAAAAACTAAAATTATGGGGTCTAGAGTGTTAAAATACAATTTAATCAAAAATGTTTTTTAACTTGTAAATTATTGTTATAAAGAAAAATAACAATCATCGTAGCTAAATATATCATAAAATCTTCTGGTTCGGAAAGACTGTTTATTCCAGCATTTCTATTCCGATCATTATAATATCTTATATAAATTTACTATGAATCAGAAGATGTTATAGAAATTTATAACAAATGTAGATTTTTTTTTTCATTTAGCCATTGTATGATTGTGAATGAAGTGCATGTTATTCCGGAATAGTCAGTTTAAAAATTTTTTTTCCATTTTTACTCGTTTATTGTTGGATCTACCACCAGCCAGTTAAATAAATTAAGATTGTCTCTGGGAACGTCTTTTGTAAAAAAAACAATTATATCAAATACAATCTGCAATATGTTATTTTTATTTATCGTATTTTAGGATACAAATAATATTTGTCCATGTATAAATGGCTGAACTCAAATTAGAATGGTAATGACGCAGATGATAAACAAACTCTTCTCAGACAGGACAAAGTATTGGAAAGGAGACATCTAATGTGTGAAAAAGAAAATATGATAATTTTCTTCAATTTGGCTTTACATTTCAAAATTGTAAGGGTAATCTCAGCTTTAACACACATTAAATCCCAATATCGTTCAACGATAAAAAATGTTTAAAAGGCCTTTCAGCAGAAAACATTACACCACGATTTGATTTGTTGTTCAATAAAAAACAGGCACATCCATCTCATTAAATTTTTAACGTAACTTTGATTTAATATTTATCACCCAACTACTTGAATATATTTCGAGAGAATTAAGACGGTCAGAATACACATTTGTTTTTGAAACTATAATAAAAACATTTCTATAACATTTTGTGCAAATTTCAATTTTAGATTTTTATATGTTTCAACACGAATTCTAAATTTATATATTTTGATATGCATAGGTACATTGTTCAAATAAATTCCATCAAAAATATTAATTTATTTCAGAGCTGGGATAAAACCAATTTTTTGACTAAACTCAAATTTTTATTTTTTAAAAATTTTATGACAGATTAAAAAAAATTAATTATTAATAAATACAGAATATAAGCAGAAAATCTTAAATTTTATAAATATTTTCTTGATTTAAGCTAAAATCCTTTATTTTTTCTAAATTTAAAAAAATTAAAAAATGAGTTTGACCCAAAAATGGGCATTTTCCTAGCTCTGATTTATTTTACTTTTATATTTGGGGTAGTTAACACGCAATCATAAATGGGGTTGGGAAATACAAAAGTTTAATAAGCCCTGGTTTAGAGAATTTTCTTGCGATAACGATGCTGGGTTTAGTTTTTGCCAATGCCTCCATTTGTTTTAAACCGCGTCCAAATTTCAGAACAAAAATTCAAAGTACATTTGTGAATTGAAAGATAAATTTTTATTTTATAAAAAAACAAAAACTATATGTTGAACAAATTCATCGTATATATAGATAAATTCATTTATATTCGCAGAATATATCCTTTGATAAAATTAGAGCTTGTCATTGATTCAAAATTTTAGAAAAAGTAATAAAAACTTATATTATCAGCATAATTTTCAGAGAAATTGTCCTGTTCTTAGTAGCATAATTTGTACAGGGAACTAAAATTAACAGTTGTTAATAATTCGAAGAATTTAACAAACGTTAATTGCGCAAAGTTTGTATAGAGTCTAAAATTTACTGGCGTTGATAATATTTTGTATAATAAACGACTAATTTGTATAATTATTTTGTGTCTTAAACTGCTTTACTTTTGAAGCTTGTACATTTTGTTTAATACCGAAAAAATTATAAATTCTAAATGCTTAAAACATTTAATTTATAATAATCGACAAGATTAAAGAAAAAATATGATATGCCGTGAATTAATTACATGTTTTGAAAGCGCACTTAATTTAGGCCTTAAATTAGGTAAAAATTCGTGTTCTCATACGAGACCCGAAAGGCCGGACCTATGGCCGGGTTAAAAAATATTTATTTTGAGGGCCGGGCCACATGTTAAAAATTTTTCGGGCGGACCGAAATTTAAAAATAAGGCCCATTGAAAACACTAGTATAGATTGAATTAATTCTAAATGGTATGCTAGTCTTATCGAGAAAAAAATATAATAATTAATTTTCTACAAAGGTGTAAATATTAACGATTTTAACGTCCTGCGAACCCAAATATTTTTATTTTAAGGCTACAAATTTTGTTGCAAAGTTCTAACTAATTAATTTGCTCTTTTGCAAAAGGCTGGAGCAACTCTAAATGTTATGGGAACATTTTGGTATAAAGGCACGTGCAATAGGAGTTTTTATTATAAAAAAAATGTTAAAATTCTGAAAATTCAATTTTTCATAATTTTTTTAAAAAATTTCATCTTAAAAAAAACTAAAATTATGGGGTCTAGAGTGTTAAAATACAATTTAATCAAAAATGTTTTTTAACTTGTAAATTATTGTTATAAAGAAAAATAACAATCATCGTAGCTAAATATATCATAAAATCTTCTGGTTCGGAAAGACTGTTTATTCCAGCATTTCTATTCCGATCATTAAAATATCTTGTATAAATTTACTATGAATCAGAAGATGTTATAGAAATTCAAAGTGAAGTTACTTTCTCAGCTATAACACACATTAAAAATATCATTAAGCGATAAAAAATGTTTAAGAGGCCTTACGTCCAGCAGTTTCAAACATTACGCCACGATTTGATTTGTTATGCAAAACAGGCACATCCATCCCATTAATTTTTAACGTAAACTTTAATTTAATATTTACCACCCAACTACTTGAATATATTCGAGAGAATTAAGACAGTCAGAATCCACTTTTGTTTTTAAAACTATAATAGAAACATTTCTATAACATTTTGTGCAAATTTCAATTATAGATTTTTATATGTTTTAAAAAGGAAATCTAATTTATATATTTTGATATGCATAGGTATATTGTTACCTAATAAATTCCATCAAAAATATTAATTTATTTCATAGCTGGAAAACCAATTTTTTGACTAAACTCAAATTTTTATTTTTTAAAAATTTTATGACAGATTAAAAAATTAATTATTAATAAATACAGTATAAGCAGAAAATCTTAAATTTTATAAATATTTTCTCGATTAAAGCTAAAACCCTTTATTTTTTCTAAATTTCAAAAAATAAAAAAATGAGTTTGACCCAAAAATGGGCATTTCCAGCTCTGATTTATTTTACTTTTATATTTTTTGGGGTAGTTAACACGCAATCATAAATGGGGTTGGGAATTACAAAAGTTTAATAAGCCCTGGTTTAGAGAATTTTCTTGCGATAACGATGCTGGGTTTAGTTTTTGCCAATGCCTCCATTTGTTTTAAACCGCGTCCAAATTTCAGAACAAAATTCAAACAAATTCAAAGTACATTCGTGAATTGAAAGATAAATTTTTATTATATAAAAAACAAAAACTATATGTTGAACAAATTCAATATATCGACAAATTCATTTATATTCGCAGAATATATCCTTTGATAAAATTAGAGCTTAACATTGATTAAAAATTTTAGAAAAAGTAATGAAAACTTATATTATCAACATAATATTTCAGAAAAATTGTCCTGTTCTTAGTAGCATAATTTGTACAGGGAACTAAAATTAACAGTTGTTAATAATTCGAAGAATTTAACAATTAATCGCGCAACGTTTGTATAGAGTCTAAAATTTACTGGCGTTGATAATATTTTGTATAATAAACGACTAATTTGTATAATTATTTTGTGTCTTAAACTGCTTTACTTTTGAAGTTTGTACATTTTGTTTAATACCGAAAAAATTATAAATTCTAAATGCTTAAAACATTTAATTTATAATAATCGACAAGATTAAAGAAAAAATATGATATGCCGTGAATTAATTACATGTTTTGAAAGCGCACTTAATTTAGGCCTTAAATTAGGTAAAAATTCGTGTTCTCATACGAGACCCGAAAGGCCGGACCTATGGCCGGGTTAAAAAATATTTATTTTGAGGGCCGGGCCACATGTTAAAAATTTTTCGGGCGGACCGAAATTTAAAAATAAGGCCCATTGAAAACACTAGTATAGATTGAATTAATTCTAAATGGTATGCTAGTCTTATCGAGAAAAAAATATAATAATTAATTTTCTACAAAGGTGTAAATATTAACGATTTTAACGTCCTGCGAACCCAAATATTTTTATTTTAAGGCTACAAATTTTGTTGCAAAGTTCTAACTAATTAATTTGCTCTTTTGCAAAAGGCTGGAGCAACTCTAAATGTTATGGGAACATTTTGGTACAAAGGCACGTGCAATATGAGTTTTTATTAAAAAAAATGTTAAAATTCTAAAAATTCAATTTTTCAAAATTTTTTTAAAAAATTTTATTTTAAAAAAAACTAAAATTATGGGGTCTAGAGTGTTAAAATACAATTTAATCAAAAATGTTTTTTAACTTGTAAATTATTGTTATAAAGAAAAATAACAATCATCGTAGCTAAATATATCATAAAATCTTCTGGTTCGGAAAGACTGTTTATTCCAGCATTTCTATTCCGATCATTATAATATCTTATATAAATTTACTATGAATCAGAAGATGTTATAGAAATTTATAACAAATGTAGATTTTTTTTTTCATTTAGCCATTGTATGATTGTGAATGAAGTGCATGTTATTCCGGAATAGTCAGTTTAAAAATTTTTTTTTCCATTTTTACTCGTTTATTGTTGGATCTACCACCAGCCAGTTAAATAAATTAAGATTGTCTCTGGGAACGTCTTTTGTAAAAAAAACAATTATATCAAATACAATCTGCAATATGTTATTTTTATTTATCGTATTTTAGGATACAAATAATATTTGTCCATGTATAAATGGCTGAACTCAAATTAGAATGGTAATGACGCAGATGATAAACAAACTCTTCTCAGACAGGACAAAGTATTGGAAAGGAGACATCTAATGTGTGAAAAAGAAAATATGATAATTTTCTTCAATTTGGCTTTACATTTCAAAATTGTAAGGGTAATCTCAGCTTTAACACACATTAAATCCCAATATCGTTCAACGATAAAAAATGTTTAAAAGGCCTTTCAGCAGAAAACATTACACCACGATTTGATTTGTTGTTCAATAAAAAACAGGCACATCCATCTCATTAAATTTTTAACGTAACTTTGATTTAATATTTATCACCCAACTACTTGAATATATTTCGAGAGAATTAAGACGGTCAGAATACACATTTGTTTTTGAAACTATAATAAAAACATTTCTATAACATTTTGTGCAAATTTCAATTTTAGATTTTTATATGTTTCAACACGAATTCTAAATTTATATATTTTGATATGCATAGGTACATTGTTCAAATAAATTCCATCAAAAATATTAATTTATTTCAGAGCTGGGATAAAACCAATTTTTTGACTAAACTCAAATTTTTATTTTTTAAAAATTTTATGACAGATTAAAAAAAATTAATTATTAATAAATACAGAATATAAGCAGAAAATCTTAAATTTTATAAATATTTTCTTGATTTAAGCTAAAATCCTTTATTTTTTCTAAATTTAAAAAAATTAAAAAATGAGTTTGACCCAAAAATGGGCATTTTCCTAGCTCTGATTTATTTTACTTTTATATTTGGGGTAGTTAACACGCAATCATAAATGGGGTTGGGAAATACAAAAGTTTAATAAGCCCTGGTTTAGAGAATTTTCTTGCGATAACGATGCTGGGTTTAGTTTTTGCCAATGCCTCCATTTGTTTTAAACCGCGTCCAAATTTCAGAACAAAAATTCAAAGTACATTTGTGAATTGAAAGATAAATTTTTATTTTATAAAAAAACAAAAACTATATGTTGAACAAATTCATCGTATATATAGATAAATTCATTTATATTCGCAGAATATATCCTTTGATAAAATTAGAGCTTGTCATTGATTCAAAATTTTAGAAAAAGTAATAAAAACTTATATTATCAGCATAATTTTCAGAGAAATTGTCCTGTTCTTAGTAGCATAATTTGTACAGGGAACTAAAATTAACAGTTGTTAATAATTCGAAGAATTTAACAAACGTTAATTGCGCAAAGTTTGTATAGAGTCTAAAATTTACTGGCGTTGATAATATTTTGTATAATAAACGACTAATTTGTATAATTATTTTGTGTCTTAAACTGCTTTACTTTTGAAGCTTGTACATTTTGTTTAATACCGAAAAAATTATAAATTCTAAATGCTTAAAACATTTAATTTATAATAATCGACAAGATTAAAGAAAAAATATGATATGCCGTGAATTAATTACATGTTTTTGAAAGCGCACTTAATTTAGGCCTTAAATTAGGTAAAAATTCGTGTTCTCATACGAGACCCGAAAGGCCGGACCTATGGCCGGGTTAAAAAATATTTATTTTGAGGGCCGGGCCACATGTTAAAAATTTTTCGGGCGGACCGAAATTTAAAAATAAGGCCCATTGAAAACACTAGTATAGATTGAATTAATTCTAAATGGTATGCTAGTCTTATCGAGAAAAAAATATAATAATTAATTTTCTACAAAGGTGTAAATATTAACGATTTTAACGTCCTGCGAACCCAAATATTTTTATTTTAAGGCTACAAATTTTGTTGCAAAGTTCTAACTAATTAATTTGCTCTTTTGCAAAAGGCTGGAGCAACTCTAAATGTTATGGGAACATTTTGGTATAAAGGCACGTGCAATAGGAGTTTTTATTATAAAAAAAATGTTAAAATTCTGAAAATTCAATTTTTCATAATTTTTTTAAAAAATTTCATCTTAAAAAAAACTAAAATTATGGGGTCTAGAGTGTTAAAATACAATTTAATCAAAAATGTTTTTTAACTTGTAAATTATTGTTATAAAGAAAAATAACAATCATCGTAGCTAAATATATCATAAAATCTTCTGGTTCGGAAAGACTGTTTATTCCAGCATTTCTATTCCGATCATTATAATATCTTATATAAATTTACTATGAATTAAGATGTTATAGAAATTTATAAAAAATGTAGATTTATTTTGTTCATTTAGCCATTGTATGATTGTGAACGAAGTGCATGCTATTCCGAATAAGTCAGTTAAAAAAATTTTTTCCATTTATACTCGTATATTGTTGGATCTACCACCAGCCAGTAAAATAAATACAGATTGTCTCTGGGAACGTCTTTTGTAAAAAAACAATTATATCAAATACAATCTGCAATATGTTATTTTATTTATCGTATTTTAGGATACAAATAAGTTTTGCCCATGTATAAATGGCTGAACTCAAATAAGAATGGTAATGACGCAGATGATAAACAAACTCTTCTCAGACAGGACAAAGTATTGGAAAGGAGACATCTAATGTGCGAAAAAGAAAATATCTTAATTTTCTTCAATTTGGCCTTACATTTCAAAATTGTAAGGGTAATCGCAGCTTTAACACACATTAAATCCCAATATCGTTCAACAATAAAAAATGTTGAAGAGGCCTTACGTCCAGCAGAAAACATTACACCACGATTTGATTTGTAGTGCAATAAAAAATAGGCACATCCATCTCATTAATTTTTAACGTAAACTTTAATTTAATATTTACCACCCAACTACTTGAATATATTTCGAGAGAATTACGGTCAGAATCCACATTTGTTTTTGAAACTATAATAATAACATCTCTATAACATTTTGTGCAAATTTCAATTTTAGATTTTTATATGTTTCAACACGAATTCTAAATTTATATATTTTCATATGCATATGTATATTGTTACCTAATAAATATATCATCAAAAATATTAATTTATTTTTTATATATTTGTTGGGGTAGTTAAGAAACACGCAATCATAAATGGGATCGGGAATTACAAAAGTTTAAGAAGCCCTGCCGTAAACTAAACTATCTATTTCTAAATATTTCACAAAACAAAATATTTACAAAATCTAAAAATTTTATGAAAAAATAAACTAACTTTGAACGTGGCCGTGACTACGTTTCATAAAAAAGAAATATTACAACTATATATTAAGCAAAAACATAAAAGTAAATGCATAAATTTATTTATCAAATGCGTATATCAAGCGAGATTGTCATAATCGTTATAAGTTAATATCTTAAAAATATTTTTGGCTAGAATAAATGCCGCTCTAATAAATTTAATATAAAATTTAGGAAAATAGTATTAAAAATAATTTGTATAAAATGATCACTGTAAAAAAAACTTTTGAGAAAACGTTGGATTATGCGAGAAAATGAAATATGAGATTCTTATGAAAAACGGGCAATGCCTTTACAAAATATTAAGAAAAAAATGTAAGCACAATCAATTAAGGTAAGGTCAAATTTTAAGTTTATGATAATTAAATTAATTAATTGAAAAATTGTTAAAAAATTAGAATTTTCAAATAAAAAAATTGCAAAAAAGTTCTCTTATTCACAAAATTGTGTGAGATCACCTCTCAAATATATTCCATGGTAAAACTCCTTTAAGAAAAAATGCAAAATAAATGTTTATATATTTAAAAATATCAGTTCAACACTTTTAAAAAAAAATTCACAAATAAAATTTTTTGGTGTAAACAAATTGAATAATTAATTTTGTAAAAATAAGTAAAATCGAAAATTTATTGAACAGTTTAAAGTAATTTATTTATTAAAAAAAAGAGAAAAATAGTAAATTAGAAAGGATCTATAAAAATTTTAACTCTTAGAAATTTGCGTTTCACTATTATTAGTAGTATCGCAACCTTGTTTTAAACATAAGAAATTGGGAGAAAAACAAAAATAATAAATTATTATATATATATATATATATATATATATATATGTAATACATATTTATCGTGCTAAAACATTTTTTAATAATTAAAATGTTAGAAATCTAATATTTTTTTTTAAAAGTCTAAATGTATGTTATTTAAAAAAACTATAAAGTTCAATCAAAACAATTGTAAAAAGTTAATTTTTTACAAAAATTTTTAATCACTTTTAAGTTGTAGATTAAATATATGTCCACAGTCATCCTAAACTAAATGAAAAATAATTGGGCTATTAAAATGATTAAAATGTTGAATGAAAAAGAATATGGTTGGTAATCCATATATAAATTATGAATTCGTGCAAAATTTTACAATTCATCTTCGAGTTGATGATAACGATTTTTTTCCATATATTCTCGCCTAAGCTCTTCTTTGGATTTAGGGCAACTTTGACATTTGCTTTCGTTCTTGCCGTAACTTAATAGAATAAAATTAGCAGCAATTAAATTTTTGTTTGAAATTAAAAGAAATTTACAAAAATAAAATAAAAATTCGGATTATCAGCAATTAAATTTTTTTTTGAAATTGAAAAAAATTTACAAAAATAAAAAAAGATTGAGGAATTTTAACAAAAAGAGATGCAATACGTTGATTTAATAATGTTCGAATGTGACCTTATAACATTACTTTTTTTCAAAATTATATGAGTTGATATTTATATTGATGTTTAAGGTAAAATTTCTTTTTTTTTCATCTCTCAATTTAATGTAAGCCAAATATATAAAGCTACAATATTTATAAGTTTAATAATGTGAATTCGTTTGCTGTTGTAATTTTATTGGTTAAATAATTTTAACATGGTTGATTAAATAAAAGTAAGAGAAAAATAAAACCCATCAGCTCAAAATTTTCTGTTTTAATCCAGAAAGTCAAAACGACATAAATAATTTTTTAGTGATTAAACATCTGATAAAAAAAATGCAACTAAAGTAATTTTAAACTTTATTTATCCATTTAGGAAAAATACCTTATTTGAAAGGCTTTTTTTGGCTTGAGTTTTATATATGGTCAATTCCACCTCAATCCAGCAAGTCCGGGAGGGGTACCCCTTTTGATTTGGCTGAAATTTTGCATGGAGGTAGTATCTAAGAGTATCTCATAATCTGGAAATTTTTTTTGACCGGAAATGATTTTTGACGAAGATAGGGGCAAAAGAAAAAAAATTGCAAGGTGAATTTTCACATTTGATGCAACTTTGCGAGGTTATAAGTCAAAAAGTATTATAGCTAGAGACTTAATTTTTTTTTTATTTTGAAGAGGACAGACAATAAGGGCTATCTTGCATGTGGTTATTATTTTAGAATTATTTTTTTGAAATTTTACAATTTTGTAAAGAACAATCAATTTGATATAACTAAAAAAACGTATTTTTGAATTTCTTAAAAAATTGCTAAAATACAGTCCTTAGTATTCATTATTAATATGTGAACTCAAAAGTATGGGACCGACTAGACTTATTAAAAAATTCAAAAAAAAAATTTTTTTTTTGATTTTTAGACAAATATTTGCTCCCTGTACTATATTAAAATATTTAAAAGTGCCAAATTTATTTATATATAAGAAGTTAGACATAGGGGCAAATATTAGGCTATAACAGTTTTATTAATTTGATTCAAACTATTGTCAATTTTGGAAAGAAAAGGGGAACTTTAGAACAAAAAATTGGTAATTTTCAGTATTTTACACCTATCTTCTAAGCCGACTTTCTGGGTCACTATCAAGCCAATTTGAAAATTTAAAACTGCATTTTATACATAAAACATCACTATATAACATATATTTCCCCCAACATTTTCTAACGTACCCATAGCTTTTTATGAAATAAAAACCAAAGTTTGCCAGGTTTTTTGAAATTTTAAGGTGTAAAAAATAAAAACTTAAAATTTTTATGCTAATATATGTTAACTTTTACTAGTCATTTTTAGTTTGATGAACAATATTAGAATATGTACATAATTCTCAATATTTATCCTCGGCAAAATTCAAAAAATTTGTTAAATTTATTGGATAAAAAAAAATTTAAGAGGATTTTAGAAAAAATAATAAGGTTAAAAAATTTGTAAAAATTAATTTTTTTCTATTAATTAATAGTTTTTAAATAAAACAGCCTCAACAACGTTAAATCTGACAAAAATAAGTAAAATAGAATATATTTGGCCTATTTAGAATATTATGATTAAACAGATTTTCTTTTTTTATGATTATCAACAAACTTAAAATAAACGTAAAAAGTCAATTATTTTATGAAACATAGTGATATGGTTTTTTGATATTATAATTACATAAAAGAAGTCAATTTTAGGGTTAAACAACCTTAAATGATTATAACAAGCAGAATTAGCTTCAATGATGAATAATAAGACTAAATATTAGACCCAATTTAATATAAACAAAATATAGACATTCAGTCTTTTTTACTAATTTTTACAAATGCCAAATAAGTATTTGAAAAACTATTTAGAGCAAGGAACACCATATATATCTAACTGACCTTAATAAAGTTTAAAAACCAACAATTTAAGTTCCAATTACATTTTAGTTTTATAATATAGACGCACTAGATCTATTAAAGAAAGAGGAAATATCACTGTTACTTGATTCTATAGGCATATGGGTTTGGGCATTGAACTAAAGTTTTTTATAACTAAATGCGTTCCTAACGAATTTTAACACAAGAATATGTTTTAATAAATACAATAAAATATAAATTTAATTAAAATAATGGAATGATTTCTTAATCTCCTATTTTTGTAATCTACCTATCTCGTTCTTTTAAGATTTTCTATACATAACATATCTACTATTTTTTTAACACTTAAACAGGCAAATTATGACTGATTATATAGGTTCTAGATATTTTGAGATAATTTTGCCAAAATAATAAAAAAATAAGCTTGCACAGACGAATACAATCTGCGTTAGTTTTTTGACACCTGAAAATTAGCTGTTTTTGGCAAATTTAGGTATTTTTATTGTAGAAGCGTCAAAATCGAATGAAAAAAGCTGGGGCTATTATATGTTATTAAGCGATATTTTATCTATAAAATAAATGTTAAATATTAAAAAAAGGTTGGCTGGTTTACCAGAAAGTCGATTTTGAAAACAGGCAAAATTTTCACTTTTTTCGGTTTTAAGGTTCACTTTTTCATTGTAAATTTAATAATGGTAGTAATTAATTAAATCAAACTATTATGGTCTAACATAATTGCCCATATGTCCTGCTTTTTAAATACTGTCAAATTTGGAACATTGGCATATTCTAATATAGTGCAAAGGGCATAAATGTGTCCCAAAATTAGTGCAAAAAATTGATTTTTTTTAAATTTTGTAAAAAGTCATGCCGGTCCCAAACTTTTTAAATCATATATTTATTAACATTATTAAGGGCCATATTATATAAATTTTCAGAAAATTCGAAGATACGTTTTTTGAGCTATTTGTGTCTAAACTTGACTTTAATTTTTTGGTAACTTAAAAAAAAATTTTTTAAATATTTTTTGCGTCTAAGGTAGCCCTTGTTACGATCTTCAAAATAAAAAAAAATTATGACTCTAGCTACAATACTTTTGATGATACATGCGCGCAAAGTTGCCTCAAATTTTTTTTTGCAAAAAAATGAAAAATATTTTTGCTCATATCTCGGTCAAAAATCACTTCCGGTCAAAAAAAATTTAGGTCTTCATCAGCACCCAAGGACCCTACCAGTGTACCAATTTTCAGCCAAAACTGAGACTTCGAGGGAAAAAGTTTGTCGATTTGAGGTGGAATTGACCATATATATATAGAATTTGCCTTAAAACGGACTCAATATGCGTTTTGTTATTTTTGGATGTATATAATTAAAGATTTAAGTATATAATAATTTGGTCTCAAAGTGGCTGAATAAACAACTTTACAAATTTAAAATTATATAATGTTTAAAAGCCCAATGAAAAAGAATGATCTAAAAAAGGCAAACAAAAGTTTTGTAAAAATGAATAACACAACAACATAATACTTTACTAGTTATTTTTTTATTTGTAATAATTTTTGTCAAATATAACAATAGATTCATGGTTATTTCCATACCTTTCCCAATATAAGGGCGCCATACCTGTTGAGAGATTTAACTTAAAAAGAACAAGTTTTTGCTCACGAGTTTAATAGTGAAATTTGCTTGCAAGCCAACCACCTATGTTTTAGCCTAGGCTTTTACTCATATCAATAACCAATTGCCTTGGTAGGCCACTCAACAGCTTCAAATGTGGTTGCACATCTTTTTGTAAAAGTAAAAAGCCGTCAACGCCAAGAATCGAACCCATGCCTCCCTGTTAGGACAAGGGAGTCGCCACTGAGCTATGTGAGCTCAATGAAATTTGTTAAAAAACGTGATTATACAATAGTTACAGTATCAAAATCAGAAAATAATACCTTAGACATGTATGTCCTACGCATTGACAACAGGCATTGTGGAACCATCTGTACTTGGAGGCCCCCATGCTCGAGCATGTCATACGACATTTGTGCATGGACATGCAATCACTCATGTAGAGGACCGTACAATTCATTCGGTCCAAATCCTTGTTGCTATCAACTTTTCAAAAAAAAAAAAAATAAAACTTTAAATTTATAAAACACAATGGTTAAATTTGACGAAAAATAAAGAAATTTAACAAATTCCTGATCCTTCTAAATATAATTTCAATATCGTAGCTTAGGGCAGGTGCAAAATGAGTTTTTATTTTTGTAAAAATTTTAAAAATTTGAGATATTTTATTTTGAAAAAAAGGCAAATTTTTCAAAAGTTGCCAAATTTAGTTTATGCAAATAAAATGCTTTTTCTGAAATAAAATTTTTTTTTAAAAATTGAAAAATAAAATATTTAAAAATTTTCTAAATTTTACGAAAATAAAGACTAAGTGCCCTAACACATGTCAACAAATATCAATGTCAGAAACCTGAATTTTATAAATACATAATAGAATGCATCCCTATGATGACCTAATCTCTTTTCTTGGTTAATTCCGTCTTTGGCTCCCTCTTAAATCGGTCTTTAATGAAACATGGCCGACAGTTCTATATATCCCCTTTAAAAAAATTTAAAGATTTTTTTTGCATATAAAAATTTCTTGTAATTTATATTTGTAATCACAAATAATGAGAAATAAATTTTTTTAAAGCACAAGCTCTTTCATCGGCATATAGATAATACAAAATATTTCGCGTCCAAATTAAAAGACACAATTTATTAATTTTATTAAACATTTTAACTATTGTGAATGCAAAAATAAAATTTCATTTATTTTTGTTTTCTTTATTTTTTTTGACCATTTTTATAATTTTCAATGTTTATATCTGACATTAAATTTAATTAGGTAAAACGGTAGACGGATTTGATATTCCCTAAAATGGCAGGTTTATCATTGCAGTTAATTTATAACTCTCAAAAAATTGTTGGCCTGTGTTATAAACGAGCTAGCACAAATTATAAAAAACAATATAGTTTTAATTCAATAGAGCAATAAAAAACATAATATCAAGAGCCAAATCTAGCATCTATCTCCTTTTTGTTTTTATGGAATTTGTTTTAGCCATGACCAAATCATTTTTAATTTTTATAACACCTTCTAATTGCTCCCTCTTCATGTTTTTTAAATCATTCATGTTGTACAAATCTGTTTCGTTATTTTCCATATCGATTGATAGTTCGTTTACAGAATCAACAAATATAATCGAAGAATCATTTAGGAAAAGAGTTGAGTCAGGCTTGATTTTGGAAGGACTAGGTGCACCTTTAGATAATAAAAGTTATTTAAAGTAACAGAGGGTCAATTTTACAAATTTTGGGTTATTTGTCTTTAACCTTCTAGATACAATTTTAGAAAAAAAAATTGATCAAACTGGCCATGGTCTTACAATTTAACATATTTAAAAATTGACAAAATCATGTTATTAAAATTTTACAATACTAAAGACTATAAAGATTTAAATTAACTATAACCCAAATTTCTCTTATGAAACAATATTAATAATGAGTTTTAGAGTATAAAAAGCTTAAACATACAGTTAACATTCCAACTTGAACCTTTTAAATGGCTTTTTTATATGAATATAATAACTATTTAAAAAAGCTATCTTCTACATTACACAAAGTAAGTTTTTTATAGTAATTTTTTCTAATATAGAATTTAAAATTTATCAAGAAAAAGGATACATTTTAAGAAAAATGTAAATAAAACACTCATTTTAGCTTATGTATTTAGAAAATTAATAGTGCTACAAAAAAACTCATAAAACCTTTTTGCATAGATTGACTAATTTGTGATTTGAACTTAGGCCAGTCAGGTGTTAGTATTTCTAAATCTTCAAAAATAGGATACCTGTCAAATTAGAACATATCATGCTATAAGGTTTAAGATAAATACACGCCTATTCAATAATATGTCATTAATATGCATAAAAAGGATTGATTATAAAAAAGCCATTTCAATTAACTTAGAACAGATGTATTAACACTTTATATAATTATATCCGATTTGCACATGATGTAATCATGATACAAAAAATTTTATAAAAACTTATATAAAGTCCATCTATGAAAAGGGTCATCTTCGGTGGTAAGGACATCAAATAATTCATGCATGGAGGATGGAAGATCCTCAATTGAGCTTTTTAGTGAGTATTGAGCAGATTGAGCTAATGAATCAGGGCACATACCTTAATAAATTACAACCATATTCATTAATTGAAAACTTTAAAATTATAACTGAAAAATTAAACAACTTTTAAAATAAAAAATATATCTTACCTACACAAGAGCAACATTCCGTATATAAATTTTGTAAACATTTATAACAATCCTTGCAACAAGTGCAATTATTTTGCATATCACATCCACAAGATTTTATAAGCATGCATTTACTGACCTAAAACACTTTAAAAAAAATCATAATAGCAAAAATAATTTAAAATATTGTACCAAACTGGCACAAACAGCTTCATTGCAATTTAAAAGTTTTGAGGCTGTGAAAAAGAATGCTGGTAGAAATGTTAACAATAAAATAATCCTAAAATGCATGTGTTATTTGAATAAATATAACTCGCACGCATTAGCACATCTGAAATGCCTTACTTTAATAAATTTAAATACTTTCTACCTTAGTCCACGTGCAAATTGAGTTTTTATTTTTGTTAACATTTTTAAAATTTTTATATTTATTTTGTAATAAAACTCAAATTTTTAGAAAGTTGCCAAATTTTTAATTTTTAAATAACGACAATAAAACTCACTTTTAGGCCCTATTCTAGCTTTAAAGGGTGGTAAAAAAAACTAGTGGAGGGAGGGGGGAAGAGGGGCAGAAAAATTTGCTCGTAAATTTTAATTGTAGCAATGCCTCTAATGTTGCCGCGTATTCGTTCGTGGAGGTATTATCACCATATTGGTGATACAAATGGCAACACTACTTACTCCCCTTCTTTGGACTTACACACCACTTCAATATGAAGACATCCGTCGCCTCTATCAACATTCTACAACTTAATATTAATGGCTATTCCTCAAAAAAACAAGAATTGATCAATTTTATTTCCGGGCAAATCACATCAAAATTGTTGCTTCCACAAGAAACCAAGCTTTCCCATCGTTTTAATGACCCAAACATCCATGGTTTTAATTTTACCCGAAATGATCGTACTGCTCATGGCTGAGGACTAGCTTTAATTCACGAATCAATTTCTTTCTCAACAGTATCCTCTCGACCAACTCTACTCTTGGAATCGCTAACTGTCAGGATTCACACTAAAGATATCGGTGACATAACTATCACCAATATTTATATTCCCTCCCGTCGGCTCCTGTCCTTCCGACTTTGTACCCTCGATCAATAACCATCTGTCCATCTTGCCCAGGTATTATTCTTGGAGACTTCAACGCACATCATTCAAACTAGCATCCGAATTTCCCCATGGATTCGCGTGGAATCGGTATAGCTGAAGAAGTAGAAGAGTCAAAATTATGGCGATTCCTAAAATACCAATCATCATACCCGGCCGCCTGCTTTTGGCAGACCGTCCTCCTACCCGACCTCTCATTAGCATCCCTTTCCTTGATGCCTATCCTTGATTGGCGCACAGTAACTACATTAAGCTCCGACCATCTCCCAATTATTATATCTATTATTACATCTAACCCGGATACTCCACAAAAAACCTTTCTCAATTTAAAAAAAGCTAATTGGAATAATTTTACCACCGAAACAGAAATTAATTTTGCAGCTCTCTGCACTTCAAATTCTTCTGATTCCTCCGCATCTAAGATGGAAAAACAATTTCGAAAAGTTATTCTGGACTCGGTCAAACACAATATTCCAGCCGGCCGCCGCAAAAACTACATCCCTTGCCTTTCTTCAACAGTTACCTCTTTAATTAAAGAGCGCGACTCCATTCGTCTAGCAGACCCAAATTCTTCCAGGCTATCAGAACTAAATCTTAAAATAAATGAAATGATCAACCTAAATAAACGCAACAAATGGACAGAATTCATTCAAAGCTTTGATCATCGCAATAATTCCCACCTTCTCTGGAAAACACTTAAATCCTTATCAGGCTCAAATAAAAAACCTACTAATTGTGCAATCAATTTTAATAACATTGCAAAATCGCAGGTAAATTCAATAGCAAATAGTTTTAACAAAATTTTTACTTCTTTTAACACACATAAAACCAATGTCACCAATCGTATAATCAACCGCAAAATTAAAAATATTAACCTCACTAATACACCTCTTTTTGATGCGCCCTCTGTCGCCGCAGCCATCAAAAGCTAAATCGTCAAAAGCTTTTGGCCCTCAATCTAAATTCACTTTATCTTAAACATCTAGGTCCTTATGGTATTAAATTTTTAACTTGTATTTACAACACTTGTATCAGAAAATCAGATATTCCCTCTATTTGGAAATTGTCAAGCATTATTCCGATACTCAAACCTAATAAACCTGCAAACGAATCTTCGTCTTTCAGGCCCATATCCTTACTATCCCCTGCAATTAAGATTTTAGAGTCACTTATTCTACCGTTCATTAAAAACACCTAGCTCCCTTAGAGCATCAACACGGTTTTCGGACCAAACACTCTACAACTTCCTGCCTCCTTAAAATCTCCACGGCAATTGCAGATGGATTCAACCAAAAGAAACCTGCCCACAGAACCATCCTCGTTTCTCTAGACCTGACCCGCGCTTTCGATACAGTTAATCACAACACTCTATCGAATTTATTTTATAATTCTTCACTACCACCTAATATAATTCGTTGGCTCTCCAACTACATTCACGGCCGTCAGGCTTACACCAACTTTGGCAACATCAAATCCAAAACTCGGATCGTTCGTGAAGGCCTCCCCCAAGGCTCCGTTTTATCACCAGCATTATTCAATGCTTATATCAGTGACATTCCGCAACCACCAGCCAGCATTCACGTTACCTCTTATGCTGATGACTTTACTCTTTTTACAAGTGGCCCTAATATTGAACTTCTCACAAGCTCTTTAAACATCTATCTAAATACACTGTCAGGGTTTTTCTCCAAACGTGGCTTGAATATTTCACCATCGAAATCCTCGATAACCTTATTCACCCCCCACACTCACCAAGTCAACTTTCATCCTAAAATCTCAATCAATAATTCCATTTTACCGCTCGCCAAGTATCCTAAAATTCTTGGCGTTACCTTTGACCCTTTACTCACCTTTAACAAACATGTAAATTCAATATCAGATAAAGTTAACAGGAGGAATAACTTACTTAAAGCCATAGCAGGTTCAACTTGGGGTCAGAATAAAGAAACTCTAACAATAAGTTTTAAGGCTATATCTAGGTCAATCTTAAATTACGCTGCTCCGGTCTGGACTCCCAACATCTCACCCTCAAACGTTGCAAAATTGCAACACTCTCAAAACTCCGCTCTTCGTACCATCACGGGTTGCCACAAACTCGCTTCAATCGAACATTTACACCAAGAGACAAAGATATTACCAGTACGAGCCCACAGCCAGATGCTCTCAGACCAATATCTCGCTTCCTGCTTATCCCCTGACCATCCGTGTCACGAGCTCACTCACCACCCTACGCCAGCCAGGCAAATGAAAGGAACACTTCACTCTCTTTGTATCAATCAAATAAAACCTTTCATTAACCAAAATATACCTATCAAAACGCTAATCAAAAACATTCACACTTCGGCAGTTGACAATACCATTGCCACCTATCCAAATAACAAAGTTTTAAACGGTCGACCTCCTCCTGTTTCGCCTTTAGAAACCTCTTTATCCCGAAAAATTCGTTCCCACCTAGCTCAACTTCGCTCTGGTCACTGTCAACTACTGGCAGACTTTAGAGCTCGCATGGACCCTTCTCTTAACAATACCTGCAATGACTGTAAATCATCCGCTGATAGTATTGAACATTGGCTCATCTGCCCAAACCGGGGGCCTCCTATCTCCCCGATAGATCTTTGGCTTAACCCAGCCCTCGCAGCACTCAAACTCACTTCTACATCCAACTTTTTAGGTCCAACGAACAGGGGCTACTAACAACAACAACAACAACAACAATTGTAGCAATAAATAACAACAACTTGATAACTTAAAACTATAATAAAAGAGGACTTATTAAAAAAAAACCAATATCATAGCTTTAAAACTTTTAAAGTTATAGAGTTAAAAATGGGATTCATACCGGCACCATCATCGCGGTACAAATTTTTTATCTTACCATTCGCGAGTTAATGTAATATCTAAAACTAATAGATTTTGATGTTTTAGAAATTTCCTACTCTTAATTAAAATTAGCAATTTTCATTAGCGCGCGAATGGTAGGGTGAGAAAATTGTAACGCCAATGCTATGGTAGGGTCCATATGAACCCCAATTTTAAACCAGTATAATTTCAAGAGTTTTAGAGCTATAATCTTTATTTTTTGTTTTTTTCAAAAAATAAGATAGACTAATATAAGTTATTATTAATGTTATTGCAAATTTAGTTGACAAAAAATAAAGAAAAATTAAAAATTATTCAATTTTGCATATTACATTTATTAAATTATGTCCAATTAAAGGTATCAATATATGGATTCAATCGTGTTTATAGTAGTAGAAGATATTTTGAGATAAAAAAAAATATTTTGATATAAAAAAAATTATTTTTGGCTATTATTTATTATAAAAGCTAAATATTTAAAATAGATAAAAAAAATAATTCATATTATTATTTTACGGTACAAACATTTATTTACTTAATAATTTAATTATTTTAAAAAATAGCTAGAATATAAGGTTTTTATTTAAGTTAAATTTAAATAAAGGGTATAACATAGTTTTGAACATTGAAATTGAGAGTGTGGGGTCCATATAGAATTCAATTTCTAAATTTTTTTTACAAACTTGCACCAAATTTTAATATTAGTTTTATTTATTATGTATTTAAGGAAAGAGTCAAAAAATTTCTAATAATATATAATATTTTACAGACATTCATTATAAATGTGCTGGGATGAACCCCTCATTGCTAATATGCTTATGATATTAATAACAAAATATAAAGAAAATAAGGTTGCATTTTTTCAATTTAAAATTAAATTTTTTTTATCCAGTCTTAAATGAATATAAAAACCAGATTTAATTTATATATACAGCTTAAATTTGCCTATTAACCCGCGATTGGGTTCATACGGGCCCAAGCAGTTCTTAAATTTTTAATATTTATAAAAAATATTATATATTATGGGGCCAAATTTTTGTGATTTTTTTAAACACATGAAAAACAAAATTGATAATTGAACTATCTGCTAACTTAGATTAAAGAATTATTAAAAATTAGAAATTTTATTTAAAAACCAAGATATTGCCTCAATGTAATTAACCGAGAAAAATGCATTTAAACTCATTTTTTATTCTCTCATTAAATAATATGTCTATAAAATGTTTTAAAGTAAAATGATATTAATTATTTATTTTTCTTCATAGAAAATCTAAAGAGCAAAAAAAAATTCTATTTTCATAATACTCTTTCAGATATTTTACCCGACCTAAAACAAGTTAAACAATAATATTAAGGAATTTTGTTTATTAAATGTATTATAAAATAATAAAAACTAATTTTTATTTTTTTTGTCAAATGTAATTTGTAATATTTATTGATTATTTAAATTAGTAAATAATAAAAAAAAAGTTTATAGGTCTATAATTCATGAAGTTATAGATTTTTATTGTTAGGGTTCGTGTGGACTTCACTTTAGCATTCGCGGTATAAATTTCTTAACGTTAGGTTAAATTTACATTTAGACAATACCATTTTAACAGTGAAGTGAAGAGTTTTTTATTTTCCAACGAACTTTGTTTTACGACTTAAAATTTTATATACTAGTTTTGTTAAGAAGTCACAAAAAATTAAGCAATAATTTATAATATTTTTGAGAATATTTAATTAAAAATGTGTTGGGGTAAACAGTGCTAAGCGAATTAAATATATAATAGACGCAACTAGTGATTATTTGGTACAAATCTAATAACAGAATTTATTTAAACATTAGAATTGGAGTTTTATAGAGTCCCATATGTTAAATTTTATGAAAAGCTGATTTTTTTTACCATGTAAATTCAAACTTAAACAATTGCATCTTTTTCTAGTTGTTTTTTATATATGGGTTTATAAATTAAGTGTATAAAATGTTTATATTCTACGATTAATATTTTACTTTATATAATATCTATTTTTAATGGTAAATAATATAGTAGCTAAAAACATTTTATTACGAAACACTTTTTTTCCACAATTATTGACATTTAATGTAGTATAAATTAAAAATTGCTGTTTTTAGATTTCGGGATAATTTACAAAATACATTAATAATAACTTAAAAAGGTTTATGAATTAGAAAACACACAATTTTCTTAAAAAAGATTTAAAAACATATCTTAAATTATAAAGTTTTGAAATTTGGGTCCGTACCCCATTGTAACATTATCGTTACATATTTCTTCCCTAGCATTCGCGAACATAGTACAAATATTTTTTGTTAAATATGGAAAGGGTTTTACAAATAAAAACTAAGAAGAAACGTGTTTATAAAAAATAAATATTAACAGTTTTTAATTTTCAAAATATAATACCTCAAAATCTTCATCTTGCGTAAATTAAGTCATAAAAACATATTATATTCTAGCTTTTATCGGTAGAAAATGCCGATTTTCATTTAATAAATCGAAGCCCGAACAAGCTCCTGTTAAAAAAATCAGGCCTGCCTGACATGTTTTTATTGGCCAAAGGCAGCCCGATATAGAGTTTATCACAAAAACTGCCCGAAAATTTATATCTGCAAGCTATTGATATTTTGCTCTAAGAGCATCAATAAAATTTAAGTTTGGTTTAAATAATTGCATAATAAAAAATTAATTTTTGTTTTTACCATTATTTTAAATTAAAGTAAATCGATATATTAAATATACATGGGCCTGACCAGCCCGTCTAGTCTTTAACTATTTTTTAGGTTAGGACTTTTTTTCGAGCCGGCCGGCACAGGGTCCGGTAAGTTTCCTCGACCATACTTCTCGGCATAATTGCGGCTATTGAGAGAGACAATTTTTATTGCAGTGTTAAATGTAAAAAAGTAATATAATTATTTGTTTAAGACTTTTTTTGTTGTATGGTTATGTAATAATTCTTTCAAATTACCATTTTACATTAACACAAAATAATTATTATTTTAAATGTACATGACATATTTTTAGGAAAGGTTAATTAACAATGACAACATTCAATCTTCCATTATCATTTTTTATTTAAAAGAAAAACTCAGTTAATAGGGGCTTCTTACATCTAGATTTTCTCTAATTTTCAAATTGAGTTGTCATATATTTATGATACAATATTTGACCCATACAAAATTTGATAAATAAATTATCTCTAATGATCACGACTTTTCTGATTAAATAACCTATATTTAATTTCGAATGTTTTTTACAAGTTATAACAAAATTTGTTGATGGTCGCGGTAATTATAGCTATATGATGGCACATAGTTTGCTCCTTATATTTCGATGCGTTAATGCAAATACGTTTTGCCTTGGTGAAAGATTATCAGGACTGGTAACAGCTGACTTTATCTTAGTCGATTCAGGTGACAAGGTAACATCTGGGATGGAATTCAGTTTCATAATTTCCCTGGAATCTAATATTTATTTAAGCATTTTGTAGTGTTACTATGATCTTTAATTGCTTAATGCCCTGATGCATCAAATCTACTAGTGATTTAACTACCCTTAATATGACAACCTCGATATAAAACCGACTTAGATAGGTCAATAACAAATATTCACGACTTTTACACATAAGATGTACCGCGCATTAACGGCTTTTTTTTCTTATAAATTAACACACCTTAAAATTTTAAGCTGCTGAGTCGCCTTTTTAGACACTAAAGTGAGAGTTAACGTTAAAATTTTGCCGAAAATGCTATTACACAGGTCAACAAATATTATACAAAAAATAAATTTATAAAAATACACAAGCATGCATCCTATAATGGCCTTATCTCATATATATGTATTGTTTTTTAGTTTCTCTCGCCTCTGGCTCCGCAGATCCGTCTTTTATTGTAACTTTTATTTTCAAATAATTGAAAATATAATTTTTAAGTTTATCAAGTTCTCTCATCAGCCTTTTGGTAATACAGATTTTTTGCGTCCATTTCTAATACTAAACGATAATGGTTATTATTGTAAGAAATAACTGTTGTAAATATGCTTAAAAAAATTTTAATTTAATTTTATAGAACTTGTTTTTTGTCCCTTTTTGAAATTTTAAATGGTTTACCTAAATTACTAAATTTGATTAGAAAAACAGTAAACGAATTTGTTAATTCTTCATACCTTTAGGGGGCGCCATACCCGTCAGGGCTTTGACTTTTTTAACCCGAGCAAAGCAATTAATATTGCCCACTAGTTAAATAATAAGATTTGCTCGCACGCCGGCTAGGTTTTTAGCCTAGGCCTTTACTTTAGGCATATCGTAAAAGGCCTACTGCCAACAGGCCGCTTAGCGGCTTAAATTGGTTACATATGTATACCATTTTCCGAAAAAAGCCTCCTTCGAACTCACAACTCCTGCTTGTAAGACAGGAGGGTTTACCACTTAGTTGAGCCGACTAATCGAATTTGTTATAATGCAGGTTTGTTCATCAAGCTTAGTTAATCATTAAATTTTACCTTTTTTAAGGAGAAACATAAGTTACAAAAGATTCATATGAAATATTCTTAAATTTTTTATTTTTAGAGTATTTACGAGGTCGCAATTCTGTTAAATTGTTCATTTTTGATATAAAGGGATGGAGCCAAAGGTGGAATAAACTAAAAAAAGGAGAAATATATTTGAAATTAGGTTAACATGAGAATGCTTAACTTCTGTTTTTATAAAAAAAAATTCTGACATTGATATTTGTTGACTTGTATAATCAAACGCAATGCTATCACTAAAGTGGCCTGTTTACCAAGCAAGCCGCTTTAATGTTAATCCATTGTGTTTGATTAAAGAAAAAATGAATCTCAAAGACAAGAGAAAAAGAATATTTCGCATGGAAGCATACAATTGTACAAATTGATGGTTTTTAAAGCTGTTAATAACAATTTACTAATTTGGTAAGGTGAGTACTTTGCTAAAAATTGACTAAAAAAACTTTCCACACATTACTTTTTTTTAATTTTTAAGGGTGCATTTGAAGTTTAGATACTTTTAAAAGAATTTTACAGACTTTAAAATTTTAAAAGATGCGGAGAAATAACTATTTGCTAGGTTTAGATAAAAATTTGATTAATTTATAAAACATCAAAAAACGTAAACAATTGGTTTTGAGGTTTCGCTCATACATTTCCCCATTTAGGGGCGCCGTCGGGACTTTGACTTTTTTAACCCGAGAAAGGCAACCAATAACCACAGGTTAAATAGTAAGATTTGCTCGCAAGCGGGGGACCTAGGTTTTTAGCCTAGGCTAATTACTTTAGGGATAACGTTAAAGACTTAATGCCTAAGCAGGCAACTCAGCAGCTTTAAAGTGGTTACGCATATACTATACTATTATTAGAACAAAAGCCTCCTATGCATGGATTCGAACTCGCAACATCTGCCGGCAATTGACACTGGTTTATATTTTTTGATACAAAACCCAAATTTTATTTGCAGAATTTTTAAAATTTTTTCACAAATAAAAATAAGCGGGTGCCAATGTGTAAAAGAAAATTAAACATTTTTTTACAACATTTTCTTATATTTTTTAACTGGGCATGTTTTAAATACAAGCATGTATTGTTAAAAAATAATTTAAATGTCTCAGATAGAAACGTTTCTGTAGCTCAAATATTATACCCGTATCAAGAAATTTCATAATCATTTAAGCTCAAAGTTACTTTTTTATACACTAGTAGAGAAGAGGCAAAAAAACTTACCATTGATTGGATGATTCGTTTTAGCATCGTGATAATTCTCATCTTCCTGTCCCTGTGGTCCAGTTATCTTATTTCGTTTACTGAAATAATCTTTCACGGGCCTGGCAATGGGAGATTGTCGATCGTACAAATTAGCTTTTTCAGCTGTGTCGGTCTTTATGCCACCACCAGTTGAAATGGTTGACGAATAATCGAATACGTTTAGCCGGATCGGCCTTTTTATCGGTGATCCTGGAAAATATATGCGAGAAAATTATAATTTGGGTAGTTTAATTGATCTCAGAAACATGATTGACATTTAGGTGTAAGGAAATATTTTGATTTTGTAAATTTTAAAACCTAAATGTGATGACTTCTCACTCATAATCGTTAGAGAAGACTGAGTTGGCTTAATTGTATATAAGGTTTCCTTGAATTTCAACACACTTGTGCAACCATTTTAAAGCTTCACGAGGTGCTTGGATTAGCTATAAGCGCTAAAAGTGTACCAACTTCTATAATGAAAAACGCCGGATATTTATATATTGCAATTAATTGCTTTGGGCTCTATTGTTACCGCATTTAAGTTGTGGAGCCAATAACTTACAAACTTGTTATATTTTGAAGTTACATATGGTAACAACATCTACTTTCATTGCTGGGTTAAAAACAACAACAACAATTGCTTTGCTCTATGTTAAAGTGTCACAGCCCTTGACAACTTTGGGCTGGAAAACCTTATATCTTTAAACATTAAAACCAACGCAACATGGCCATTTTATGCGTTAAAGGGGGCTTAGATAGAGACCTGGTACCATTGCAATGCGGTGCTTTCCATATTTAGATAAAAATCCAACAAGTTAAAAATTAAGTAGGAAATTTATTTTGAAATAAAGTATATATTTTTGCTTATTATTCTTGCAGACAGATTAATAAAGCACAATGTTAAAATGTATGAACGTTTGTATATTAAAAAAATAGATTAAGTTATTTGTTTGAACTCAGGTTAACAAATATCAATTATCAGGTGAATGAATTTTATGAAAACATAATGGAATGCATCCCCATGATAGCCTCTCATATATCTTTTTCGTTTTACTTTGTTTTACTTTTGGCTTCTACCGTCCATAAAAAAGGCCCTTTCAACAGATTTTGCGACCTCGAAGATACTCTAAAAAGAAAAAATAATGGAATCCATTTTTATATAAAAATATCTTATAACTTATATATATCATGTTAATCAAAAGTTTTTTGATTTATCAAGCTCTTACCAGCTAGATAATACAAAATATTTCGTATCGCGACAAAATACATTAATTTTAAAAATATTATTTGAAGTGTGACATTATTAGTTTAATTGTTGTGAATATGCAAAAAATAAATCAGAAATATTTTTTAAATCTTTTTTGTTTTTTTTTTCTCCTTTTAGCTGACTAAAAAGTGTAACTAGAAAAAAACGGCAAACGGATTAAAAAATCACTAAGATGACAGGTTTGATAGCTGTAGTTAGTTCATTAATCTCATAAATGTTAAGTAATAGTAGTTTTCCACAATACTTTTTAAATCGGCTTTAATTAGTATAATATAAGAAGCCAAAACTCTAACAAACACTGTTCAAAGGAAGATGGTGATAAGTGCTATTTGTAATAATTAATCTCTTTCCTGCCAGTGCTTTTATTGATATTTCCGGACTTAAATGCGAGCATAATTACATTTTGACTTACTGAATCCATTTATTTTGAAATTTTGTTGTATTCAATAATTTTTAACCCCTATTTACTGACAAGCTTGGGATTAAATGAGGAGAAATTACTACCTTCTTATCAAATAGATGATAATGTACTTCAAATTACAGAAATTAGTGTTTGAGTCCAAATTGTCTAAAGTTTAACTTTTTCATATACCTTTTTTTGGTAAGGGGCTAGAAAAATTAGCTTATTTGATTCTTAACCTAGTCTAACAGGCTTCTATTGAGATGATCAAAATACCTCATACCTCGAAGAACAGATGGATCAGGGGGTTAAGCAATTTGAGATAGTTAATTGCCCGCAACGCTTATGCAAGGTCAAATTGGCTAACCCTTTCCTCACAGCCACTTCTAAGGCCGGCATACTTGTTAGAGCTTTGGCACTTTTATCTCCAAGGTCAACGGGGAAATGAAACTATTTGAGATTAAAATAACTAAAAATTTTTTCCAATTCTTTGATGTTCTTATACCTAAATTGACAACATCCGGTGGTTTTAGTTGAAAGTTAACGGATCGAACTTCGTTGCTTGAGGTTTCATCGGAGATGGAAAGAGTAGTAGGTTTGTTGTCATCAATAAGCTCAGAGCATAGTGGAATGAGTGAAGGGCTACCAGTTACTCCGTTGGGCGAAATCCTACGAATCATGCTAGTATGAACCGACCCTGGGGCACTTTTCACAGGTGATGATGGATGATGAAAGAGACTTTTATTTATGTGCGGTTTACCAACATCTTAATACATTTAAATAAAAGTGGGGAAAAAAAATTACTCTCAAATATACAAATAGGACGGATTAGAAGGCGTTCGCAGTTGGTTAAAAATTAAAAAAAATCTTTTGGACATAACAATTAAAAAAAAAGCTTCCAAACCTATTTTCCAAACAACAGGTTACAGGTCATTTGAAGAACAAAAAATTAAAATTTTAAAGTTTTTTTTTAGAAATAACAAAATTTTATACTTTTTTTGCATAAAGAAAAAAAAACTGTGAACGCGCAACCAATAAAAATATGGTCAATAAATCAAAAAAATATTTTGAAAATTTTAATGGTAAGCTAATTTATGGAATTTTTGGCTAATGTTACTTTCATTAGTGTTTGCTTCACGTGGACCATGATACCCAATTATTTGATGGTCCGACATAACTTGGCCATTTAAGTCGGTAACAATTGGCCCAATCTTTCTGTTGTTACTATGAAAGGAAAAAAATTAGAGAATAAATTTTACGCTTCAATTAAATATTCAATCTAAATATACAGTTTCGCATACCTTATTCAAAGTTAAGAATATAAATTATTTTTTCTATTTTGTTATATTTACAGCAAAATTAATATGATAAATTATATTACCCCTTAAAAAAGGGCAATAAAAAATAGAGCGTAACTTATAACTCTCTAAAACCATATGAAAACGAGATTTCCATTTTTTGCAACAAAGTTCATTTTATACGTGCTCTAAACCCCGTTTGGCCAAACTTTTATATATGTAAGGTCGGTTGTTTTAGTCAGCGCTTTATAGATATAGAAATTAATTTTTTTAATCTCTGAATTATGTATTTCTAAAACTATATTATTGCCAGAAAATTTAGGTAGGTGACACTTTTTACCTTGGGAATTACAGGCAAGCAAACAGTTTGTCTTCATCTAAAGGCAAATCTTGATATCATTTTGTATAATAAGTATGATTTAGATAAAAAATATAAGTTTTGTTTGTCAAGTATTTTATTTAAACCTCAAATCAGTAAAACATATATTTTAAATTTTAGATACAACTTATTTTTCCCCATACCCAAGTCAAAATCCATATAACATTAAAAAAATTAAGATGTCACTTTAGAAGAAATCTAATTTACTATTATACATAACACGTATTTTATAGCACAGGTTAACAAGTATCAATGTCACAAAGTTTATTTAAAGACAAGCATGCGTCCCCTTATGATTAACTTATCTCATTTTTTCTTGGTTTCACCAAATCCATTTATATCAAAATTATGACCTTTACCCAACCTTATAAAAAAATAAGGATCGTTTTTTCATAAAATGTGTTGTAATTTTTATTTATCATCTCAAACAATGAATACTATAATGTTTTGGTATATCAGTCTTACCCCATCATTTGGATAAAAAGATATTACGTTTCCACTCTTAATAACGACACGATATAATTATAATAAAAATATTATTTGAAATTTAATAAACAGTTTAGATGTTATAAATATGCAAAAAATATTAATTTATATATGTTTTATATCATTTTTGATTCTCTGACATATTTTTTTAATTTTTAAAGTTTATAGCTGACCAACTAAGTAGAAAATACGTAACGGATTTGAAATCCTTAAGATGGCACTTTTAATTTCTGTAAAGTTTACCTCGCATTGAATAAGCTTGAAAAATCCATAATTTAATTAGCAATGTGGGGTCCATATAGGTTCCAGCACTTCGTATTAAATTTTAAAAATTCTGGATATCATTGGCCAAATTTTGACGTTTTTTAAATATATAATAGACAGATTAATTAAAATTTAGTCTTATTCTTGTTTAGCATTTAGATATTAGGGTTCTTAACTCTACTTGATAAATTTTAATGTTAAAATCCATAATATTGACTTAATATATATTTTAACTTAAATATACAGAACCTTATTTTATAGCTATAAATAATTTTACATATTGGGAATATAAAATGTTTGTATTGTATAACAATTTGAAATATTGTTTTCTCAATAATATATCTTGTCTTAATGATATATTTAGCCAAAATATTTATTTTATAATATTTTTTTCATATAAATCTTTCAAAAAGATTATACTTCGATGTTACAATCAAGGTTAATTTTTAAGACAAATTATTTGTAATATAGAAAAATAAAAATTTCCATTTTATAATTTTTTCCCTTGTGTTAGATAAAATTCTAATTATATTAATCATTAATGTTATACTTAATTTAGTTTTAAATAATAGAAACTCCAATGGTCCAAAGTGAGTTTTTATTTGTTTAAAAAATTTTATTTTTTTTAATTAAAAAAAAATTACGTGCCCAAACAATGTTTGGCAATTTTTTGAAAATATTTACAAAAATTATGAATAACGAAAATAAAAATTCAAGTTCATATGATACCTTATTAAAGGTTAGGTATAGACGCCATAGGACATCAATAAATGAATATTTTACCGATGTTTTACGTGATTTACGGATAAGAGGTTGTTTGAGGTGGGGATGGTTTCGAGTTTATTTATACTTTTAGAGGTGGGTGTGTGCCGATTTATAACGATCGTCTCTGTAAACAGAGATGAAACAGATGGTCTATCTCTCGTGGTACCATTTGACACCGTTGGGGTCGAGGAATTTAACGCCGGCCGATGAGCAAACGGTGCTACAACACCAAGCATTTTAGGTTGTGAGTTATTGCTGCTTACCGTTTTTATATTCGGATTTAGATTAGTTATTGAAAGGTTTAATTTATTGGCATGGGTCCTGTTCTCACTATCGACTGAAACTTGTAAATCTATGAGAGAGAAAACTAATAAAAAATTTGGAATGCATATTTTATGTGTCCCACTCGTTATAGAGAGAATAGTGAGACAATTCTACGGGTAACAGTTTTAAGCTCTAAATATATCGCTATTGCCATTTTTCATACATGTATTAAGCATCACAATACCTATTGCCGTTAATCGCCTCCCTGCCAAACTACCAAAACTTGTAAGGGATTGGTTGACATCGTCCACGGTGACAGGGTTATAGCTATAACCCGGGCTTGAGTTTAGCAAGAGGGCTGGGTTACTCAGAATTAATGTTTGCTCGTTTATGGCTTGGTCATCTTCGCAGCCCGTCTCAATGGTCGAAAAACCTTTCTGTTGCAAATCTTTAGCGCCCTCATCTGGTAAATCACTCGCCAAGTTCGGTTTGGTGGGATTTTCGACAAGGCCCGCTTTACCACGTTCGCGAGTTGGAAGTAGAAAAGTTAGAGTTTTATAAATATAAATTTATAATAATATTTATAATGATATGTTTGTTTTAATTATGTTTTGCTAAAGTTATTAAAATATATTTTTTTTTCAGATTTTTTTATACTTCGTATCAAATAAACTACCATATTCATTATTAACAACTTATATATGTATATAATAATTTAAAAAGCTCAAATATTATCTCTTCAAAATAATAAAAAATAAAAGACCATGTTTTGACGTTGTAGAAGTTCAAAATTAGGGTCCGTTTGATCCCTATTATATCTGTAGTACAAATCTCTCTAAATTTTGGACGCACAAAAAAGATTTTAGGCATTGGGAGAAAACTTAAACCCGGAATGTTCATAACGAGTAATTTTGAGTGAAATTGTATAAAAAATGTTTATATCTTAGAAAATTTTGATAATTGAATATCACAGATAGTTTTAATTTCTTGGATGCCAAAATATTTAAATCTGCAAATATAACCACTTTTTTCCCGCGAGCAAAGTGTTTATAAGACCTATAATTACTGTGCTCTTATTTTTCATTTCAATTATATTTATTTTTAAGACAAATAGTAGTTTTAGTAATTATCTAATGCATTCTAAGATAACTCAGTGGCAAGCCTTCTGACTTACACGCAGAAGGTTGCGAGTTCGAATCCGTGCATAGCTTTTTTCTTCGGAAAAATAGCATACATGTGCAAACACTTTAAAACTTTTGAGTGGCCTGCTTACGCACTAGGTCTTAAACAATATTTCTAAAGCCTAAGCTAAAAACTAGGTCCCCGGTGTGCGAGCAAATCTTACTATTCTACCCTCTGAAATATAAATTGCTTTGCTCGAGTTAAAAGAGTCAAAGCCCTAACGGATATGGCGCCCCGAAGTGGGGAAAGGTGTGCACGACGATCTCGCAACCTCTTGCGTGTTAAGCAGGAAGGTTTGCCATTGAGTTGATATTATTTAATATTAAATATTGTATGAACACTAGGTGACGCTTCATACGTTCATTATTAAAATGCCGTAAAATAAGTTTTTTAACCGGTTTTGCACTATGACTCTTAAATTAGGCAATGTCCAATTAACATCGTCGTAGGGTTAATCTATAATCACAAGTAAGTTTGCTTGGATTTCCATTGTCCAAAGTAGGCCACTCAGCAGCTTTAGGCAGAGCCAGGCCCGATTCTAGATTTTTCAATTTAGGAGGGCAAAAAAGGAGAGGAAGAAATTTTTTTTGCCACCTTTAGGGCAGAAAGCCGTGACTGAAGGTCACGGCAAAAAGTATTCATGTAAACCATTTTAAAGGGGTCGAGAATCGTGCCTGGGCAGAGCTGCGAAAACCTGTTTTTAAACTTATTTTTTTTATTTTTATAAATTTATAAAAGGGTTTGAACTTTTATTAAAAAAAAATATTGACAAGATTTAACATTTCTGTTTATATTTTGTATCTATTTTTATTGATACATCTGTCATAAAATACTAAAAAACCAAAAACTTAAAATGCGCTTTATACCAGCTCTGATTTCTAGGTGATCAGTGGCGTATTTTGGGTTGTCAAAAGGGAGCAATTGCCACCATTTAGAATTTTTTTTTTAATTTTTATGATGTATTTTACGGTTGAAATTTAATATTAAACATATGGGAATGAAAATCAATATTTTGAAAAATATATAGCCTTATAAATAAATTTTTCAAATAAAATATCAACAATAAAATTAAATTTGTTGTTCCTTTCCTCCAAACAAATTTCTTGCCCCCCTTTAGAAAAGTTTCTGCATACCCCCTGAAGGTGGTAATAAGCTTTTCTCTATTTACTTAACATAAGTGGAAATATCGTGAGCATATGATTAATGTTTTTGAAATCATAATATTATTTACCTAGTACAAACAAAACATTTAATAATATTCCATAGTCAATATTACTCAACGATTGGTTTAAGGCCTCTCCGGAATACGATAAAATATTTTGATTGCTATTGTGACTACGGGTCGAAGCCATGCGGTTTAACGTGTTACCGGGTTTATGAGAATGCTGACTTGTTAAAGATAACATGGACGACTTTTCAAACGCAGACTCTATATGCCAAATATAAAAAGATCAAACCTATATTTATTAAATATTTTATATAATGAAATAAGGGCAGATATCAAAATACTCTTTGTATTCAATAAAGAATTTTGGCTCCACGAGGTAGACGCGGTAACATTAGAGCCATTAAGCCTATTAAACACTGGTTTAGATTAATGTATATACACAAAATTTAATTTATTTTTTTAACAGAGGCAATCAATCTTTTTATTATTGATGATGCGTTACGTGCGACTCTATGCATATATCCTATCTTTTCATTTGTAAAGTTAAATTTACCCTTTTTGCAATATGCCCCCCCCCCCAAAAAAAGGAGAAAAAGATAGGACTACATAGCGCAGCTGACAAAGTAAGGCTTCTATCTGACCAATAAAGGAAACAAAACTAATGTACTTTAATTTTTTAAAAACTCAACTCCAAAATATCCAAAAAGCAAAAAATTTGATTTATTTTATTATTTCGTCTTTAATATTTTTTTATGTATCAAAGGGCGTGCATTCAAAAAATTAAATTTTTTTTTAAATAAAAATATCGGTCAATGAAAACTTTTTTGAAGGTTAGATATTTTATTAGATTATTGTAGAAATATATATAAAGATATTAAAATATAAATGATGCAACTACCGCGATGTGTTGAAAAATATTCTAAAAACAATAGTTAATAATTTATCGATGTAAATTAACATAAAATTTGATTATTTAAATTGTTTGAAAAACGAAAAAAGTTCTAACTAAATACAAATAAAATTTAA
>CM060242.1:4802935-4906939 GCA_030555515.1 Acutogordius australiensis
AGAAATAAATAATATGTAGTTTAAATTGCTTATTTTACTTCGCCTATCGTTTATTTAAGAAATGTCTGTAACAAAAACTAGGTATTTTCTTCTTGTTTTATATTGGTTACAAAAAAGAGGCAGGCAATTGGTAACTAAATTGTTTTTTTTAGAATTCATTCTTGCATACAAACATAAGAAGAACGAGGTAATTTTGTTCAACCCTAAGCCTATTTGACTCAATATGCTGAAATTCGAGAATTTCACGCTTAAGCAAAATAAATTTACACAGGTAAAAATGAAGTTTCCTTAAAGTCTTTGAGCCTTTAAATTTAGTTTTAGCTCGCATATTTAGGTCCTTACTAACCATACAAGGTATAGTTTTAATTAAATAAAACATAGAACTTATGTAATGTGAAATATCTGGAGATACATAAATTTCTATGAGGTACCTTAAGTGTCATTTCGCCTCTAAGTTCAGTTTTATAAGGGAAACCTTGGAGCTCCTTATTCGTCGTTTCACTAATTTGAATCCGCAGGGGCTAAACAAAATAAAATGCAAAACAACAAAAAAATAACAACATAAACGATTTTTTAAGGGGTTTGAAGAGAACTTTCTTGAGATAACGGGTTTTATTTTTTTTAATGCCTCCATTTTTTTAATACCGCGTCCAAATTTTAAAAAATAATTTTCAAATTTCTTTAACTATAAATTTCTAAATAATCTATTGGCATAGAGATTTATAAAAAAAACATATCTAAAAAGGTTATTGCCTAAAATTATTAGCAATTTACTTTCAAGTTATTTAAAAACGGATTTTATGAAGTAAACCACTAATTATATAAAATAAATAATTTAAACACCTTACGTTAATTAATGAATGTTTCCGTTATCTAAATTTATTTGTTAACTTTTGTTACAACCCATAAATTTCATAATAAAGAATCCCAAAATAACCCCAAAAATTGAAAATCTCAATTTTGACACCGAAAAACTAAAAATCTGAGGCATTGGCTAAAATTTTAATTTCATATTTATGATCAGCGTAAAAAACTTGACCAAAAACCTTAGTTGCTAGATGCTTAGGGTCGTATAAAGTTCTTTGTTGTCCAGTGTAATGCATTCAGATCTAGGCCTATTAAAATGAGCCAGCTCATAAAGAAGATTTTCAGGTGAATTTCAATTAATGCTCGCAAATTCAAGAAGCCACAATTTTTATGGTAATGAGGGGCTCTAGAAAGCCTTTTCTGTTTTATAGTAAAAAATTACGTTGTAATTTTAGAATAAAGAGAATAAAGCTAAAAGGCTTTTTCACTTTGGGGGCTTTCAAAATTAAAATTACTATAAGCTTTATTCTCTTTGTTTTTGGCCCAAAAAAAGGATTTCTCTTTGGCCCACACTCCTCTTGTTCAAAACACAAAGCTCGATAGTTCAATAGCAAATGTTTTGATTATACCTTATTATAAATTATTAAATCCGTTAACATTTTTTAAATCAAACTTGCAAGTCTACAAGCATTGGTTTTTATAAGTTAGAAAATGTTTTTTACAAAATAATTAAAGTAATATCAACTTAAATATTATTTCTTTCAAACCAACATAACACTGGTCAACAAATAAGAATGGCCCAAAAGTGAATTTTATGAAAACATAATAGATTTTTTCTCCATGATGGCCTAATCTCATAAATATATTTCGTTTTCCTTAGTTTGTTCCTGTTTCGGCTCCTTATTTCCATACCAAGGCATTTTTTGGCCAAAATAAAAAATTTGAGAATTTTTTTCGTATATTCTCTTGTAACTTATATTTATCACTTTAAATCATAATGTTTATAAAATTTTAAGTATATTAAGCTCTTACATCAACATTAAGATAAACAATATCGTCCAAACTTAATAAAATGGTATATGATCTTTTAAATAAAAGTGTAATTACATTTTAGCTGCACTAAATATGCAAAAAAAATTTATTTTGTTTTTAAATTATTTTTTATTGGCATTTTTACTGAAATTTTAAATGTTTATAGCTGAATAACTAGGTTTGATTAAAAAACGTTAAATAAATATGAAAATCTTAGATGGTAAAAATGATTTCTAGCTATTAATATCATAATTAAATTTGTTGACCTGCGTAATATATATCCAATTTAGGTTAAAAAAAATATTTTGTAAAAGTCAGATATTAAGAGCCTGAAAATTTTTATTTTTTATCATTTCAATGATTACGAATATCAAATAAAATTTTGTAATTTTTTTTTAATTCTTGAGCCCAATGTCATATTGACCTTTGGCTATATTTTGGATTACCATTACCATCAATTTGGTGGGCCAGGTTTTTATGAAAAACAAAAAATATATATATAGCTCCTTTACTATTTATCATTTACTCAACTAAAATGAATCTTGTTAAGAATAAAACTGGAGTTGTTACCTAAAATAAGTGCTTTTTTCTTGCTACATGTAAGAATAGTGGCCAAAACTTATAGTTTTTAATACTTAAAATCAGAATATTTTTTAACATTTGACTCAATTTGGATATTTGTAAACACCTTAGCCAATGAAAAAGATTATATAAAAGCACGTGCTAAGTGAGTTTTTATTTTCGCAAAATTTTGAAAATTTTAAAAATTTTATTTTTTACGAATTTTTTTTGAAAACTTTTTATTTCAGAAATAGCTTTTTATGTGCATAAACAAAATTTGGCAACTTTTTAAAAATTTGTTATTACAAAATTTTTTTTTTCAAAATTTTGAAAATTTTACGAAATTAAAAACTCACTTTGCACGTGCCCTAAAGGGTAGAAACTTACATTATGTTCACATTCTAAAATTATGAAATAATACAATATTTCCGGCGGAAAGAGCGGGGGCTGAATACACAGCCCTATATTTTTTTCTCCAATTTACTTTTTAAAATAACAGTCTAGCGCTGTACTAAAGTACCCCATATCACCAATATATATTGATATGCATTGTTGTTATACCCGACATTCAAAAAATTCAAACTTTTTGAATTTCCCCCTCCCCCTCTCCGCCTTTCACAACCTTTTATAACTAATTTTTAACCTCACTGGATGACTGTATTCGGCTCGCGGTGTTGACGGTGTCCCCGAATAAGCAATATCGAGGCATTTTGATACCCACGACCCCAGCCACCACGGCGCCAGAGTGGATTCCTAATTGGGGTAGATACGGAAATACGTTTAACAGGTAGTCATGGTCATACCTTAGGAGGATGACAGTATAGTCCCCTCGACCCCTTCTCTCCCACCAATAAATAATCATTATTTTTTGAAAAACGTTAACAAATGCAATAAAATTTAGGCTTTAAGACACGCCTCACTGCATTATTTTCCAAATACATTCCACTTTCCAATTAAATCATTGATAAAATATGTTAAAAACATTAAATATGTGTTGTAAAGCGAACACTACTTTTTGAATTAAACAAAAAAACGTAAGCAGTAAAAAGGAATATAATTTTTAATTTATAATAATGAATAAATAAATTTGGCTATAAAAGCAACTAGGTTTGCATTGTTTTGTGCAAATTTGTCTTTAGCAAATGTTATTTTTGTATTTAAAGCGATTAAAAATTAATTTTATTTTTTCTTTCGTTATTTGTTTTTTCTTTTTTTCTAATTTAACATTTTCTGTCAACAATTAACTTCGACTTTTTACCATTATTCATATAATTTTTTTAGTTAAATACCTAAGAATACTAAATTAAACGTTTACAATTTCTATTCAATTTAAATTATAAAAAACTTGTATTAAATTTTGACTCGACCTCGTTTCTAGGCATATCTAGCAAAACTATTTTTGTTTTGTTTATCCCAAACTATAATTTTTGTATAATATGCCAATTTTAACCTATTAATATATTTATTTTATTTTAAACCTAATAAAGTAATTGTGTTATAGACAATATATAAAAAATAAAAAAATGTTAAAATCCAAATAAATTACAAAGTATTTTGAGAGAATTCTGTATTTTAAACAGACAATTTAAAATATAAATTATCATCCTAAAAAAACGGTACAAACCCTTAAAAATTATTTAAAACTATAAATGTGGCCTAATTAATTGCAAATAATATACCGAATCGGATCTGTAGTGGAGTTTTTTTTGATTGGAGAGGATCGTACAATTTTGGGCATTCATTATTTACCAAATCAAACGCGGCCTCGGCCATAAATTGTGCGTGAAAGAGGGCTGGATTTGGTGCTCCCGATACTATCATGTAGGCGTCGGCAATCGTTTCAACCTTTGTAAATTTTGATACTTCTTAATTTGAAGAGTTTGATATAAACAGTGCTGGGAAAACAATGCCCCCAAAACATAAAAAAAAGAAAGGGGGCTGCAAATAAAGGACCAAAATAAGAATTCAAAAAACGCCCTTACTAAGAAAATGGCAAAAAAAACCCCACAAAAAGTGGCTCTTGAAAAAAAGCCCCAAAAAGCCCATTTTATGTTTTCTTTATAATAATTTCGAAAAATTTTGATTTTTTCTTTATAATAATGATGGGTGGGTTATTTTTTCTTTAATCTCCTAGGAGTTTTTTTTAGAGAAAAGGGGCTTATTTAAAACATGCCCCTTTTCTTTAAGCAAGAAAAGGGGCTTTTTTTGCCATGCCCACGAGTTTGTGGGCGTTAGAAAATAAACTCAAAAACTTGTTAAAAGAATTAGTTTATTTCCCAGCCCTGTTTAAATTGTAAAGGCTAGGCATATTAATTAAAAATATATATATTGTATTGTATTAAGAAATAAAATAAGGTCTTGATTCAAACTCATCCTGAATCATTAGTATACATAGGTCCGGTCCAAACTTTCTCAAAAATGAAATTTTTTTATTGCGAACTATGCATTGCTTGCTTTAAAACAATCAAGAAACTACCTCATACACCTTTCCATTATAAAGAATGGGCCAATTTCAGTTTTTACAACACTTCGCGTTTTAGTTTTCAACGAGGCCAGTTAATGAGGCAGGTCGGCTTCGTACGGCCTGATATTGACAAATTTTAACTTTGGGTTGGGATAAACATGACTTACTCGGTAATAATTTTTATGCTATTTTTGTAAACCATGTACAGTTTATAAACTCGAATCAAACTTTAACCAAGTTAATTTTGACTATTTATATAAAAAGTTTTTAAATTAATTTTTTCATTACTAATGATGTCTCTATATAAAATCTACAAATCATAGGGGTTGAAGGATCGTGACAATAAAAAAGTGCAATGCCTCCAATTTTTTTTAAAATGTCCAAAGTTCATAAACACAATAACTATTAATTCTACAAAAAATCTATTGGCATATTCGGATTTCTCATAAAAAACTCTATAAAAGGTTTTTTCCTAAAATTTGTAGCAATTTACTTTCAATTTATTTAGGATCAAAAAACGATTTTATGACAAAAACCACAAATTTTATATAAAAAAAATTAAAAAAAAATAAAAAAAAAATAAAAAAAAAATAAAAAAAAAATAAATATAAAAAAAAATATAACCCTTTACGTTAATAATGAATGTTTTCGTTAACTAAATATATTTTTAAACATTTGTTACTACCCATAGGTTATATGATAAGCCTAAAATACCAAAAATTAAATCTCAACTTTGACACCGAATAACTAAAAATTTGAGGCATTGGCTAAAATTCTAATTTCATATTCGTAATCAGCACCAAAAACTTAACCATAAACCATAGTTTCCATAAATGATGCTTTATGGTCGTTCAAATTTTGTTGTCCAGTGTAATGTTAGAGTTTAATGGGCTGAAATGCGGCACACTTTTATCTATCAATTTAAATTCCCGGCCCAGGATTATTTTTCAATCTGCTCGAACGGGATCGGCTTGGCCAAAATCTGAATATTTTTACAAGCTAAAAAAATTATTAAACTATTATTTCTAAAGAAAGTAAAGGCAATACCCTTATATGTGTACTTTTAAAATTAGGAATTTATGAAATTTGAATTATCCCACCCCGGCCTGTTATTTCTTTTTTAAACTCTAGCCCAGGCGGCCATGCTCGTATTCAGGTGAGTCGTCATCTGGCTGGGCACCTGTTCCGACTCTATTCTTTGATTTTATTAAATTTTACTCGTATTTCATTTGCCTGCTCTGACAGATATAGGTAGCTTTTAAGATAAAAACAAATAGTTTGAAACTTCTTACCTCCAATTTGGGGGCCCCACACTCGATTAGGGCTTTGACTCTAGCAATTCAGTCCTGTTAAAGAGCAAGATGTGTTTAAACGCCTGCGACCTAAGTAATAAGCCATGGCACTAACATTATGCATATCGTCGAGGGCTAACTGCCCAAGCTGACCATCTCAACAGCTTCATAAAAAATGCTTGTGCCCGTTTTCGAAGAAACTTTTTACGAGTAAAACAGAAATGTTTGCTACCGAGCTATCTGAACCGATTAGTCTATAGTGAGACTTGAAATTATATTTTATGTTGATTCTAAAATCATACCTTGTAAACATGGTGTTTGGCCACGACGTTATCGAACGTGAGATACATATTGTTGAGCATCGTCACGACTTCCATAGGCGAAATCTTGGCACAGATGGCGCTAAAGTTAGCAATATCCGTGAACAGGATTGAAACGGCATCGAATATCTAGTTAGGGGTACAATGTTGAGTCTCAAAATATTAGTTCTTATAAAAATACATTGATTGTGAATTATTTTTTTTTAGATAAAATAAATATTTGATAAATTATATGCACTTCTAGATATAACAAGTTCAAAGTTGAACAATTTTAAATTGTTGCAATACTCTTTTTTGGGTGAAAAGGAGGGGGGGGGGGGGGGGGGAGGGGGGGGGGGGGGGGGCGAAGTAAAGATTGTTTTTACTACCTTTACTTGTTAGGTAAAATTATAAACTCATACATTAAGATCATTTGTAATTTAAAAACTATTTCGGCCAAGAATTTATATTGAGCTATGAACCTGACTTTTGGTCCTTCCGAGAGCAAGGATTGGGGATTTTTAACATAGTTGCAATAAAGGTTAAAAAAAACATCATCACCCTGCCAAGTAGAGGCAAAAAAAAATGAATGAATTAATTTTTGTCACAAAATAATTTTTTACATCAATATTTTATGTCGTGATATTAGCTTGAATAACCACAAACGTTACTCTAACTACTAAACGTATATAACCCCCCCCCCCTCCACTTACATAATTTTGAATCATTTCTGACTTATAGCTAATCTTATAGCCTTTAAAAAAATGCAAAAGCCTGTTAAATGCCATTTTATAGATAGGTGTACGAATTTGGGTATACCTGAGTTACAGAACCCATGTTATTACCTCGCACGTATTTATGGCCGGTTCTCCGCTGCGGAGTCTTTCGGCCACGGCCCGTGGAATCATCTGATACAGCAGCTGATCGGTGCGTTTTGTCTCATCGTCTATCGCTTTCATGTTTAATGCTATTTTTTTGCTCTTTAATAATTCCTGGGGGGGGGGGGAGCAAAAATAGAATGTATTTTATTAGGTTTGTAGTAAAGTAAAAGCATATTTGATGACTCTAAAAATTTAATTTGCCCACCCTATAGACTTTTTATTAACTACATATTTCTTCGCCCCTAAACTTAAAATATATTATTCAGTATCTATGTTTTCATAGTCAATTTTGTATTACACAGGACAACAATTTTGGACGACCCTCAGCATCATTTTTGGCAACTATAGTAAATGGTCAAGTTTTTGGCGCTGATTACGAATATATAATCAGAATTTCAACCAATGCCTCAGATTTTTAGTTATTCGGTGTCAAAGTTGAGATTTTTTAATTTTTTTATATTTTGGGCTTCTATATCATAAAACCTATGGGTATTAACAAAAGTTTAAAAATATATTTAGATAGCGAAAACATTCATAATTAACGTAAGTTTTTAACATTTAATTGTTTTTTTATTATTATAAAATTAGTGGTTTTCATCATAAAATTCTTTTTTTGATCCTAAATAACTTGAAAGTAAATTGCTAAATATTTTATGTAATAACCTTTTTTAGATATGTTTTTTATAAGGAATTTGAATATGCCAATAGATTTTTTGTAGAATTAATAGTAAAATAAATTTTGTGAATTTTTTTCTAAACTTTGGACACGGTTTAAAAAAAGAAGCATTGGAAAAAAAACTAAACACGGGATCGTTATCACAAAAAAATTCTCAATAAAACCCTCAAAAAATCGCTTATGTTGTTTTTTTTGTTGTCCAGATATGTAAGAAAATTTTTATTTAAAAGTCTGAGTTACTAATTTAGCTGTTAAAAGCAAAAAAAAATAGTTTGACTTTTATTTTTAAATTTTTATTTGTTTTTTTGGCATTTTTTGTTAAATTTTTAAGATTTATAACTCGTAACTAAATTTGATTAATAAAAACCTGGAAACGGATTTAAAATTCTCTAAAATGGCATGATTTCTCAGTAGTTAGCTCATAACTCTCAAACATTTTGTTGACCTGTGTAATTGAAATGTATCAAAAGTCAACTTGTTCAACTGCTATTTTTAATTCGGCGCTGTGCTGGGTGCCGGCCAATATAAGGTCGCGACTCGAGTCATGCATGCACAGATCATTGATGTACAAGTTGAACTTGAACATATCGTCCATCTCTCGCATTCTAGAGAAAAATATTAAAATGTCAAAAAAGTTAAATCATTTTTTGTAATTATTCTGACCAATTTCATAAACCCATCCGACCCGTCACAATATTATGATCATCAAAATCCGGGTCTGATCATATATTTGCTACATAATAATAAAAGAATATATTTTATGAAATCAGAAAAATTAATTCAATCATGTGGTTATGTTTTACGTTAGAGACTTTCCAACTGTTTTAAATCTGCTGACCATTTTAGTAAACTATCTTGGCCAAATATACTTCCAAAAATTATATGTATTTAATTGGTTTCTACCATTGCTAAAAAAAGTGTGGGCCAAAAGGGATAATGAGCTTTTTTTTCTCTAGTCTAAAATAGGGAAAAAGCTAAAAGAAAATATAACTGCACCAAAGTTCTGAAATGGGGAAAAAGCCTATTCTAAAAACTATATTTGTTTTTTCTTCTCTATTCTAAAATTGTAATTATTTATTACTCTTTAAATATAGGTAAAAGGCCCAAAAAACCCTTCAGACATTAGGCCTTTCTTTGAAAATGGGTCATAAAAAGGTCCCTTTTTACAAACTTTTGTAATTATTAAAAAGCCTTTAAAAATCAGTTTAAAAGCTGGGCTATAAGAAGGATTATCATGCCAAAAAATTTTGATAATTTTCTGTTGTGGGAGGAAAGAAGGGGGGGGGGGGGGGGGGGGAAGAGGGGTGCCATAAAATTTTTTAGCATTTAAAACCGATTAATAATAGCTTATTATAAAACTAAACGAGCCCTAAAAAAATTTTCCAATGCAAAAAGAATTATAGGCGCTCTATAGCAATCATTTACATTTAATTTTTTTTTCAAAATTTTTTGGTGCATAATATGGTTATTAAAACAAATGTGTTTTGATGATACGTAAAAATTGGGTTTTTGGTTAATGTTAAAAAATAAGAAGTGAGCATCTATAACAATGATTTTAACAAATATTGGCCTCAACCAATTTTGTTTAAAACCTGGTCGATATATAAATAACTGACCCCAAATAATTTAAATAGCTTTTTTGTTATTATTTAACCTAAACCAGAAACCTAAAAAGGCACAGTGTTTGAATTTTAAAAAATTAAATGTAATTCACGTACTTAAAAACTTTTTTTGCAAAAATAAATCTAAAAAGCCTTTCTCCGAATATACATTTCTTTATATTCTTAAAACTAATATACTTTTAAAATGCTCAATTGTTGTAAGTAGGTACACAACTTAATCATAACTTCTATATTTTCATAAAAAATAAATATTTACCTCTTTATTCATTTTTAATTTTCAAAAACAAAACAAAACACGATTAGCTCAAAAAATAGGCTATTCCCCAGCTCGAAATTCAAAAAATCGCAGCATTTTATGCTAAATCTATGGCTATTAATTGACTTACACCGGTACACCTAAAAATATGATGAAATTGAGCGATTCCATAGCCTCCATTGCGCCTTTCATATGCAAACTATCGCTTTGAACCTCGTAATCTGGTTATTTAAGTATAAATAAATTTACACAAATTAAGAAACAAATTTACAATATTTTTTTTACAATAAGTTGGTTGGAAATATAATTTAATAGATATAAATTGAGAGATAAATTGCTCAAAAAGCAATTATCAAAGACCTTATTCGTTTGCACAAATGTTATTTAAATAAAAATTTTTTAATAGTTGTAATAATTTGCTAGTTTCGTGGGCTAAGATTTGAAAAAAATTTTTTAATTAGGCCATATCAAAATGAGTTTTTATTTTCGCAAAAATTTTTAATTTAAATTATTTTTTAATGAAACCATTTTTTAAAATTTGCCCTATATATATAAACACTTTCAAAATGAGTTTTTATTTATTTTTAAATTTTAATATCGTAGTTGAACGCTTTTCTACCATAATGTTGACAGACTTAGCTTGTGCAGATAAAAGTAGTTTCTTTGAAAAAAAAAATTTGAAATTAAAAAAATCTTCCAATTTTATTTTTAATTGCGTATATAAAATTTTACTTACGGACCCTTAAATAAATTTTGGAACCTAGTTTTATACCTTTAATTCTTTTTTATATAAGTAATAATTCTTGCAACAGTCAGGTGGTAAACGACTTGCTAAAACTAAGAGATTGCTCTAAATTAAATAATGCCCTGCGATAATATGTATATTAACTGTATATTTTCTTCTTTCCCTCCAAACAATGAATATAAAAACACATGAAATATGGAGTATAATAGGCATTTTACATAAATGTATTGTTTGTATTATAAACATGGCAAGGCATGCGTTTTAATTGATATAAAATCCACATTGTTTTTCAGATCAAGGGATTAAATTAATTAAGAAAGTAGTCAGCCTTATTAATTAATTGTTTGCTCAGATAAAACTACTAAACGGGTGTGAGAGAAAGACAATAAAGATTTTGATATTACGGAAACAATTAAAAACCTTCGGCTAAATCTTTTTCATCGAGTTCTTTCATATCGTTTCCCCTCTGAAGTGGCACAATCGTCGTGATTTCAAAAAGGAGCGCCATGTTATCAATTATCTAATTTGTAGGATATTTAATTTCCGAAATTTTTAAATTTTACTTCTTATACTAATATGAAATTTTTTTGTAATTTTACACATAATGGCATCGTGCATTTAATGTATGCATAAAAGAAACCCATGATAGGCTTATCTCTTATGTGTATTTTGTTTTTTTTAGTTTTTACCGGCCTTTGATTCCTTGCATCCATATCGAAAAAAAATGGCCTTTTTAGCCAAATTAAAAGATCGAAAATGCCTTTATAAAAATTTTATCTTTTCTTCATGTAAAACTTGTAACTCTTATTTATATATAAAAGCGAAATGTTCTTAGGATATCAAGCTTACATCAGCATAATACAAAATATTTCGCTTCCTTAAATACTACACGATATATTGTCGTTTTAATAAAAGTTTTCTTTATAGTTTGAATTCAACATTTTAGCTGTTGTGAAAGTGCAAAAAAAAAATTTAATTTATTTTTGTTTTTGAATCTTTTTTGTTTTTTTAGCATTTTATCTTAAATTTATCAATTTAACTGACGAGTGAGTTTGATGATGTATGTAATTAGCTCATATTATTCAAAAATTTGTTGACCCTTATACGAAGTCTATATTGTCGTGTGCGCGCACACACGCCATAAGCGCCCGCACCAAAAGCTTTTGATTATAGTTTTGTGGAAGTAGAGATTTTTTTAGGCTGGTTTTAATTGGACGAAAAAGGCGATAGCTGGTTTAAGAAATTTTAATATTCTAACATTTTGAATGATTGGACAATAATACCATAAAATGTCATAATAAAATGCCTATGTAATATATTATATCTTATTATTTATATCATCCGAAAATTCAATACAAGCTAATTTAAAGTTATTTTTGGCTAAAAGGCGGCTATTAAAACAATACATTTCTTTGGCTGAAAGGTATTTGCTGTAATACAATGGATCGTCCAATGGCCTACCGCTTCTAAAAAAAAACAATTGGTTTTGAGGTTTCCCACATACCTTTCCCCATTCAGGGGGCGCCATACCTGTCAAGGCTTTGACTCTTTTAACCCGAAAGGCAATTTTATTGCCCACGGGTTAAATAGTAAGATTTTCTCGCACGCCGGCGACCTAGGTTTTTAGCCTAGGCTCTTACTTTAGGCATATCGTTTAAGGCCTACTGCCTAAGCAGGCCACTCAGCAGCTTAAAGTGGTTACACATGGATACTATTTTTCCGAATAAAAGCTTCCAGTGCACGGATTCGAACTCGCAACTGCTGCTTGTATGACAGGAAGGTTTACCACTGAGCTTTTGAGCCGACTTACCGCTTCTAAAAATTTGTTTTAAACGTTTAAGTATACAATTATTTTAAATATTATATCGTGAATACCTAATTTACTAAAAAATGCTTAATGCTCCAAAGATCTGCTGCCCTTTTATGGATGGATTAACAATTGCTAGATGTATTAAAATGAAAATTTTGTTAAATAATGTTATATGTATTTTAGTAAAATAACCTTCAAAATCTAAATTTTTTATAAAAAATCGAGTTAAAGCCTCAAAAAAACTAAAACCTTGGACCATCTAAAATCGATGGGTGGCCGAGCTATGGCAAACATTTCGTCAGCGTTTTGACCCACGAGGTTTGACATGATGGCGGTTAAGGCACTTCCCGCATTCCTGATTATCATGTTCTTGTCGAATATTATGTGGAAGGGAAACACTTCGAAAAGCATAGCTGAATCCACCTAAAATTTGGAAATGTGGTCAAAAGTCGATTGCTTGTATAAATAACATATTTGAGGAGCTCAAACTCAGTGATTTGATTTAAATGAGCTCTGCCCTATTAAAATCTTTTCGTCAGTTAATTGTATATGTAGAATACACAATAAATAATAAATAGAGTTCATTGTCATACAGATCAACAAATATTAATGTAAGAAAAAAATTTAGATAAGGGCACGTGCAAAGTGAGTTTTTATTTTCGTGAAATTTTAAAAATTTTGAAAAAAAAATTTTTGTAATAAACGCAAAATTTCAAAATGTTGCCAAATTCAATATATGCACATAAAATGATTTTTCTGAAATAAAAAATTTTTGAAAAAATTTTGAAAAAAATAAATTTTTAAAATTTTTAAAATTTTCAAAATTATACGAAAATAAAAACTCACTTTGCACGTGCCCTAATATAATTAATACATTCATCCTCATGATGTTATCTCCTATTGTACCATTTTTGTAATTTACTCTCACTTCGTCTATTTATTCTAACCAAAAACATTTTCACCGAATTAACAGAAAACGTCAAGAACACCAAAAATTTTAAAGTTTTTAGCTGACTTTTTTGATAAATAATGCGCTCAAGATGGCAAGTTTCTGTAGTTTGCTTATAAATCTCAAAAATTTGTTGAGCTGTGAATGCAATAAATCGCAAATGCATTTTTTTAGCTCATAAATAGTGAGGTTACCTTCTGAACTAATAAACTTGTGATATAAGATTAATAAATTAGGCTGGTTAATTATTAATATAATTACAAGGAAAAAATACATTGGACAACAAAAAAAGCAATATGATTTTTTTAAGGGTTTTGTAGAAAATTTTCTCTTGGTAACAAATTTTTTTTAAAACGAGTTCAATCAAATAATATTTTTAAAATTTTTTTAAATATAAATTTTCTTAATGGCAAATTCAAATTCCTTATAAAAACCTTACATTTCTAAAAAAAGTTACTGCTTAAAATTATTTGCAATTTACTTTCAAGTTATTATTAAAAAACGGATTTTAGGATAAAAACCACTAATTTTCTAAAAATATTAAAAAAACGAGGTAATATATTAAGATTCGTAAGCCTTACTACAATAATGATGGTTTCCGTAATCTAATTATTTTTAAACTTTTGTTACTATTCATAAGCTTTATGATACCAATATAGCGCAAAATCTCAACTTTGACACCGAATAATTAAAAATCTAAGGTATTGGCTAAAGTTTAGCAAATAGCACAAAAACTTGACCTAAAACGATAGTTGCCATAAATAAACTTAAGGTCGAATTTTCTTGTCCATTGATAATAAATAGAAAAAAACCAAATTTATAAAATTTCAATATTTTGGCCAGTATATTAAATAAGACCTGTAGTTTTAATGTAAAATAAAAACGGTGAATAGTTATACAAAGACATTTTTATTTAAGTTAATACTATGCCGATGTTTATAATCAAAAATGTGCTTTTCGAACTATCTTATCACAAATTAGTATTTAAAGCTACAATTTGCAGTTAAAAAAATATTGTCCAACGAATTTGAAATATATAAGTATGTTAATTTAAGACGCGTTTAAACTTTGTTCATTTTTAAATTTAAAAAATAGTTCTAACTATGGCCACGGGTAAGGTTTTTATTTAACCAATTTTAAAAATTTTGAAAAACTTTATTTTGAAAATAAAAACTCAAATTTTTAAAATGCTAAATTTAGTTTATACAAATTTATTGCTTTTTCTAATTTTAAAAAAAAAATTTGAATAATTTTACTTTAAAATTTTTAGTATTAATTTTACGAATTATTAAAAAAAATAGTGCACGTGACATAAAATTAGCGATTTTTTATTCAAATGTGTTTTAATCTTTTTTTTTAATTTTGAAAAATTGAATCTGAACGCAACCTAAAGGGAAGAAAAAAAACCATGAGATTGACTTTTGGCACCATTTCCCCGTCAAATCCTTGGATGCCGCCTCGTTCATTGGAGCCCTCTGGGCCTTCTAAACAGTCCGCTGAAGAAGCAAGATGGGCCATGGAAATCCTATGGTTCGTGGTGGCTAAGCCTGTCATAAGTTGTCTAATATTCATATTTTTTTTTAAATAGTTAGATCTCATAAATCAAGAGTTTTTATAAAGAAATTTAAAATATAAACGGTTTCAAAAAAAAATATTGATTAGATTTGTTAGTAATTGGAAGGTAGTGTTTTTCTTCAAATGTTATTTAATTCTTAGGGGCCAACGCATGTAAATCCGTTATAACAAAGGGTACAAATAAAATTTGTTTCAGTTAAATATGTGGCTTGATATAATTTTCGTAAAAACACATAATAACGCTTAAGCTTAGGGCCTCAACCAAATATTTTTTTTCTTTATAGGGGGGGGGGGGGGGGGGGGGGTGTATGTGAAATGAGGTAACTATGGATCATGTGTTATTTATACGTATTTCAAAATAATAAAATTTTTTATACGAGCTAGATCTTAAAGCAGGTTTATAAATAGCTTGGGATTATTGCAAGTAGAAGAAAGATGGGTCATTAAAAAATTGAGAAAGAGGTGTATTTTTAATAAAGAGAGACAAAATTGCTAGCACTGATGTCTTATTTCTTCCAAAAATAACGGGTGTAAGGTCGAAATACAAAAATCCTTCTCCGCACGGTGTCACCCTTTTTATACTGCTGTGCCAGTTGGGGCTTTAGCACTTCAAGGAAATAATATACATTATAAGTTTTGACCTTGCCCTTGCCCTCTAAATTATTTTAATAATTAGATGATTTAATATTATGTCACGTGATATGTCCCGTCCCAAACATGAGATCGTGGATACCCAGGGCCGGTCCGCCCTTGTCCGAAGCGGCCGCGGTAGAGTTATCGAAGGTAAGGCGGTAAACCACCCCGTAGCTATCCCGGCTGATCAGCTCTTTTAAAACCTGGATTTCCATATCGACTTTGTAAAATACTCGTCCAACTTTACGAATTTGACCTGGAATAAAATAATTTTTTGTATTAGCAATAGGAGCTTATGTAATTAAACCTGAAACACATTTAATTGGAATAATACAATAATTATATATTTTTATAAATTTATTTTTACAACTGTTTTTTTATAACGGTTTCAGATTATATATTACCTTCTAATCAATTTTTTAGGCCAAATTGACACGAGAGTTTGTTTGAAATTTTTAAAAATTGACTAAAGAGTACTATGGAAAGAACTATATTTAATTTTTAAAATATGTAAGGGGTGGGGGGGTGGGGAGCAAAAAATTTTTGGCAAAATTTGTACGAGTAGGTATTTAAAAATAATATTCTAAGAACTGCAATATTTCTTATCTTATTTTCTATTTATACATATTTAAATTTGGTTACCCTAAAAGGCTTTATATGGTCTACAAGGTGTGAATCTATGTAGGCATATCGTATTTGAGAAAATATCTGTAATTTCCAAATTGCCTTCTGTCATTACCGACTTTGCCCCTTAATTTCAGTAAGTCGCTCCACCAATAAGCCTTATATAAGAATCAATGCACCCCGATAACCAAAATTTCAACAATTAGTCAAAAAAGCACGGGTTTTCAATGGCAGTGCCGCATATATCTATGCCAGCCTGCTACTTTACTGCAACATAGCTTAAAAACAAGCCCTTTGTTTTAGGATTAAACCTTTATTCCTTAATGTATCTTTGGTGACTCTCAGGTCGGCTCCAGTGGTAAACCTTGTGCCTTAGACGCAGGAGGTGGCGAGTTCGAATTCGTGCACAATATTTTTTTCTTCGGAAAAATAGCACACATGTGCAACCACTTAAAAGCTTCAGAGTGGCCTACTTAGGCAGTAGGTTATACGATAGGTCTAAAAGTAAAAGCCTAGGCTAAAAACCTAGGTGGCTGGCGTGCGAGCAAATCTTACTATTTAACCCGTCGGCAATATTAATTGCTTTGCTCGGGTTAAAAGAGTCAAAGCCCTAACGGGTATGGCACCCCTAAGTGGGAAAAGGTGTGGGGGAAACCTTAAACGAATTGTTTGTTTTTTTTGGTGACTCTCAGAACATGTAATCGTATGCATGGCATGCTACCTTTAACGTAGCTCGCGTATCCCTTTCGTTTGCTCTTGTAGGTCAAGGTCAGCCCCTCCAGGGTCTCTTCACTCGTGGAAAATGAGGGTGCCTACGAAGGTAAAATTGTATAAAATAATAAGATTGGCTAAGCACAGTTGTATGACAAAATTCTAATCTTTTTTTATAAGACACATCCAAAATCTCGCTTCTTCATGCAATGGGGATGGGGCTAGAGAATAAATTCTTACGTTTAGAAATGCCTTGGCTTCAGGGGAAGAAGTAGTTTAAAGATGAAAATCAGCCTATATAGTGGTTACCTCAATATTGGACTAATATTTTTGCTAGGGCTATCGATGTGAAAAATTGTTTTCCCCGCAAAAAGCTCTGGAAGTTAAGCATAATGTATAATAGATTCCTAGAAAACATGGTCTAACAATCAATCCTGGCCTTATTGCGGCTATAATACATGCAAATTTTATATCAGAAATAAGCTCAGATACGTCCAAATGTATAATTGGAAATACATCTGACCCTGTTAAAAAGTCGTAGCCTTTGATGAATAGGTCTGGTTTGGCGGAGTCATAGTTTTTATATTTAGAATTAGCTAAATAAAATTATATTGATTAGTTAAAGTAATAAAATAATTTTTAGAATTTTTCATCTAACGATGACATTTAAAAAGATATAATAAAATTTTTAGATTGTCAACTTAATTCAATAAAAACATCTATACCCCATACCAAACCTTTTTTATTTCTACCCTAAATGATATTATTGTGGTAATATCCTGAGATTAAATTACACAGGACAACAAAATGACGACCTTAAGCATCATTTAGCAACTATGGTTAGTCAAGTTTTTGACGCTAATAACGAATATGAAATCAAAATTTTAGCCATTGCCTCAGATTTTTAGTTATTCGGTGTCAAAGTTAAGATTTTTTAATTTTTGGGGTGTTTTGGGCCTCTATATCATAAAACCTATAGGTAGTAACAAAAATTTAAATATATGTTTAGGTAATAAAAACATTCATTATTAATAAGAAGGGGTTTAAATTTTTTTTTAAATATTTAATTTTTTTTATATTTTCATTTTTATAAAATTAGCAGTTTTTGTCATAAAATCCGTTTTTTATCTTAAATTTGAAATTAAATTGCCAATAATTTTAGGTAATAACCTTTTTTAGATATATTTTGAATATGCCATTAGATTTTTTGTAGAATTAATAGTAATAGAAATTTTTTTTCTAAACTTTGGCGGTTAAAATGGAGGCATTGGAAAAAAAACTAAACCCGGGATTGGTATCGCAAAAAAATTCTCTACAAAACCCTCAAAAAATCGTTTATGTTGTTTTTTTTGTTGTCCAGTGTTATAAATAAATTAAATAAGCCAACCTATTTATTATCTCTAAAACAAAAAGTTAAAAAGGTTTAGTAAAATGTGTTACCTTTAGCCTAGGATAAGTGAATCGCAGGTAGTCATGCAAGTTGTCAAGTCCACTTAAAAAGTCTCTCATTCGCCGACCTAGAACTCCCAAGATTTTGTCATACCTACAACAAAATATTTATTTGGGTGTGATATAAAATTATGCTAACTATATATATTATTGCCAAGTTAAACGCCTACACTGGTCAACAATTTTCTGAGAGTTATGAGCTAATTAGATAGACTATATCTTAGGATTTGCAAATCCGTTTACCTTTTTATCTGATCAAACTTGGTATGTCAGCTATAAACAAAGAAAATTTTTAAGCCAAAAAAAACAATAAGCATTTTATTTTGCATATCAACAGCTAAACTGTCAAACTTCATATATAATAATTTGTAATATGTTGTGTCGTTTAAGTTTGGACGCAATTTGTATTATCTTCAATATTATTGATGAAAATTATAAGTTACAAAGAGTTTTTGAAATAGATTAATATATTTTTTCTTATTAACATTTTTGAGGTCGTAAAATTTGTTAAATTACACAAAGGTCATTTTTTAATGGACTTTCTAAGGATTTAAAAGCGGAAACAACGGAAATCGGAAATTGTGATATGGAAGGGATTTATGATTTTATGTTGTCATAAACCTATCTTTTTAGACATTAATATTTGTTAGCCTGTGTATTTAAGCATGTACACATTATTTTTACAAATATTTTGATTTAACATTCTTGTCAAATAATTTTTTTATAACCCAATAGTCATTGCAAGTGATATAAAACATTTTCTCATTAGCAGCAGAGGCTATTTTTTAGGCCAAAACACCAAAAACACAGGTGGTTAACTACGAAAATAAGCCATTATAAAAATATAATTATGCCCTCACTAAGGTATTTATAGTTTAATAGTTTTTTCAAAAATTAAATATAAAAATATTTTTTCATAAGAATATGAATTAACGTGCTCCATAAAATTTTTTTAAAGTCCACATGCACTGCCTTTGTATTGACCCAGGCATTTTGAGAAAATTCAAGAGACCGTTTTTTATCACCTTTTGTATAGATAATCCATTGCACGTTAAATTTTTTATTGTTTTAATATTTCAAAATTTTAAATGCCCTCAATTTTGTTTATTTACCTTCTCTGAGGTCGCGTCCACTTGAATTAAAAATAAATGCGCAAATAAAAACCTTTGTGATGTACAAGCTTATTTTTATTAATTTTAAGAGACGCAATTTTATTTAATATTATCAATTTTTTTATTTGTCAAATCGGTAGAATATCAATTCCATTTTATTTTAATTTTTTCTCAGTTTTTTTTTCATTTTCCTATATTTAAAAGTAAATTATCTTCTCAGGGGCACGTTCTTAATTTATTTTTTGAGGAGCTCTAAAAATATTAATTTTTATTTTAGTTTTTTGAATCAAAACTTATAACATTTGATTCTATATATAGTTTTTTTTTACCAATTATGCATATGCCTTTAATATTTATAATTTATGTAATGTTTTTTTACACATTGTGCAAATGGTTCAATATTTATAATTTTATCAAACATATAATTATCATAATATAGCTAATATTAATCATTTTATATTGTTAATTCATAGATTTTACCGCTTATGCTAATAGAACCAACATTTTATTTTAAATTTTTTAAAATGATTTAACTATTAACGCGCGGCCCTATATAATAAATTAAAATTTTTCAACTATGTTATTAGAAACGATATACCTGATAAATATATCAATTTCATAACAGATTGGAATAACTTAAATCATATAAATGTATTACCCGTATTGACTAAGGAAGGGGACGAAGCTTTCCCCAAACTCTTCCATGAGTTGCTCTCTGTCACAATTTGTTATTTCTTCTGCTACTTTAGCCAATCTAGAAATTAAATGTGAAAAATAGGTGCAATAGATGTAATATTTTATTTAACATAAACACCATAACCCGTTTGGAACCAAGTTAAATTTTATTAAGAAAACCATCTATTAATTACATTTAAAAGAAAGACAACAAAATAAATTTAAATTACACAAAAATTAGTGTTGAACATAAATAACCTAACTTCAATAAGCAGCCCTTCTCCTAATTGATATGTTATTTTTAATCAAGTGTAAATTAATTTTTACATAACCCAAGATTTGCACTGTTGGGATATATCTAGCATGTTTTAAAATTTAAAATCTGTTAGTACGCAAATTACTGCTATTCTAATTTATATACTTGGATATACTTCTATTATTCCTATGTAAATTTCTTATCTATATATATTGCAACATTCAATAATAAAGGAGCATATATAACTTTTTATATCCTCACTTCTTACATTGGCGACGAGGATGGGATCTGGAATTTTCCAGGACCTCCCTTCGGCCATCAAGCTTATTTTAAATAAATTGGAAAATTGTTTTTTTTTAAAAGTAATTAAATTTAACCCCCTTTAATTTGTTGGCCCGATTATTCTGTGGAGAACTGATTCTAATTGAGGGAGGAACCATGTACAAGGACGCACAAGGTCCATATTCAGCGAATGATGCACCTTACAATTAAGCTCATCAATGTCACCCAGGGTTTACGAATTATAGCTTCGTCTGAAAGACAGAAGTGCACAAGACAAAAATTGATGGAGAAACGAATTTGTCTCAAAGACAAGCACACCACGGTCTAAACCAATTGCGCATCAACTTATACGGAAATGGCCCCCTAATTAAGAATCGAATCTCATTCATACGGAATTGAGATGTCTGAATATCAGACAGAATGGTCAAAACATAGACCGGAAATGGTTTTCCAATCTCCAAAAAATGGCAAGAAACACGGTGCCTGAACGATCATTGGGACTAAAAACCGAACCATATGGTCCCGAAAGACCTGACGATAAAGCCCAAACTCTAAACGATTATCTTGAACGATCAACGATCTATGGTCTTCTCGATGGGCCTAAACGACCTAACAAATATGAGTCCTCAACGACCTGACGACAAACGGTCCTCAACGAACTGACAATAAATGGTCTTTAACGAATTGACGTGTGAAGGCCCTCGACGATTGACGAACAAGGTTCTCAACCCGACCAATACGAAACGATCGAAGAATACAACGATTGGCGATCACCAAAAGACCGAAGAATACTAAACGACCGAACGGGTATCGGTCCGGAACGACCTGAGGGAAAATGGTCCAAGTCACCTAATAACGGTCCGCTACCTGAGACGATAACGGCCCTCCACCTAAAGATAACGGTCCTATACCTAACGATAACGGTCCTCTACCTAACGATAACGGTCTTTTACCAGGCAATAAATGGTCCTCGATCTGACATGGTCTTTAACGAACTGTAAAGGTTCTCAACGACCGAACGATTCAGGGCCCGCAAAGATTTGACGATTAAAGTTCAACCGACGAACACGAAACGATCGACGAATACGAAACGATCGACGAATACGAAACGATTAACGATTACCAAACGATCGACGAATAGCAAACGATCGACGAATACCACGATCAACGAATACCAAACAAGCGACGAACACTAAACGATCGACGATTACCAAAAGACCGACGAATACCAACCGACGAATCACGGCCCCACAAGAGACTTAGACTTTGTAACTAATACACGATTACTTTTATGGCTCAACAAAGTCTCAAACCGGGTAGAACAAACCTCGTGGATTGCCTACCCCGTCCCTCGGACCCAAAGCCATCGATAGTAAGACTGGTGTCCCATGCGAAACACTCAACGATGCCTTATGGACGTTTCGTAAATCAAAAGGACATCCTGGTAAACATCTAATCTAATCTAGTTTGAAGCATTAAAATGATTGCGAGAAGAAGCTAGAAGAATGAATCAACTAAAAAAATCAGCTGCCTCTACTCAGTCAATGACAAGCCCATTGCTCGTAAACATGTCGACCATTGATAAAATCAACTTTACGAAAAAGTCCTACCTTGATTTACTTGTCAAACAACTTGGTAGAAATTAGCGACGCCGTCAGAATCAAAAAAAAGGGGACAGTAATGTTAATATGCAAATTACTGCTATTCTAATTTATATACTTGGATATACTTCTATTATTCCTATGTAAATTTCTTATCTATATATATTGCAACATTCAATAATAAAGGAGCATATATAACTTTTTATATCCTCACTTCTTACAAAATCAAAATATTAATTCAATTTTTTAGACTTTTTTTTCAAATATATAATAAATTAAACTAGTGGTTAATTTGGTCTAAATATAATAACAAATATTAATTCGAAATTAGGAAATATATTAGGCCTCCTCAATTTTAATGTTTACCATTATAATGCCTTAATCTTTAAACTATAACATTAACCTTATTTTCTATGTATTTGTTCAAAATATTGCATGTTTTATAAATAACACTGGACAACAAAAAAAACAACTTAAACGATTTTTTAAGGGTTTTGTAGAGAATTTTCTTGCGATAACGATCCCGGGTTCAGTTTTTTTTCTAAGGCCTCCAATTTTTTATAAACCGCGTCCAAAGTTTAGAAAAAAATTCAAAAAATTTTTTCTTCTATTAATTCTACAAAAAATCTATTGGCATATTCAGATTCCTTATAAAAAAACATATCTTAAAAAGGTTATTACATAAATTTTTAGCAATTTACTTTCAAGTTATATAAGATCAAAAAACGGAGTTTATGACAAAAACCACTAATTTTACAAAAATTAAAAAATAAAAAAAAAATAAATTTAAAAAAAAAAATTTAACCCTTACGTTAATAATGAATGTTTTTGTTATCAAAATGTATTTTTAAACTTTTGTTACTTCCCATTGGTTTTATGATATAGAAGCCCAAAATACCCCAAAAAAAATTCCCACTTTGACACCGATTAACTAAAAATCTGAGGCCTTGGCTAAAATTCTGATTTCATATTCGTGATCAGCGCTAAAAACTTGACCAAAAACCATTTTTGCCATAAATGTTGCTTAGGGTCGTCCAAAATTTGTTGTCCAGTGTAATGTTTATATTTGACATATATACTTTTTTTATCTAATATATATAGTTTTTAAGGTTAGTTAAAGCCCGGAATATTATTTTTTCATTAATTTAAATTGCTTAATAAGACCTAAAATCGCGATATGATTATTAATTTTAATACATCTGACGTGATTTATTTAAAATAACTTAAAAAAACGATTTTTCAGATTGTTTTTTGCTTTGTATTCAATAAAATTTACAATATATTTTTATGATAACTTATATTAGTTTATTATATAAGAACACGTATTTTTTTTTAAAAAATAAAAACAAAGCTCATAGTTATTATAACTCTGGAAGTCAGTGAGGTTCAAATTGGGGTTTTCACTGTAACAAAACCGTTACAAATTTCTCACCCTACCTTTCGTTAATATATTTTATCGTGCAATATTAAATGTGTTTTTTTTACATTAAATAATTGTTTACTGCTTAACGATAAGAGCTTAAAAGGACTTTAACTTTCTTAGCGAATAAATTTATTCAATTATATGCCAACATGTGAGTTTAAATTCAAGCATAAATAAAAAAAGAGTCATTGGGCTATCAACTAATTTCACTTTAATCTTGATTCTAATTAAAATTTTGTGTTTTCAAGTAAATATTTTGTGAGTAAGATTTTGTTGCAAATGTCCGAGATCGGCGCAATATTTATAAATACCTTCTTCCTATTCTTAAAGTTTTCTTTAAAGGAGCATTCAAGCTACCTCCCTGCTGTTTGTTGCGGAGTTGGTCCGCGGTATTAGAGTGTAAGCAAAGATTTAGCACTAGGCAATACCCGTTGGTTAAATATTAGCACGTACTAAATATTTTTAGCCCTAAGACAAAGTTTTAATTAGCCATAATATGAAAAAATGTGTTACCGGTAGAATTTTGGTATTCCTATAAAACTAAATATTAATTTATTAATCCTCTCTTGACTTTTTGAGTCTCCTTTAATGTGTTATAAAATAATTATTACAACAATTAAATTAATTAGGTAATATTCATGACTCTACACGATTTCAAAAAATGTAGGCCCCGGCCAGACTAAAATAAAAAGGATGTTATCACAAAAGAGGTTAGACATAAAATAGATATAGTGGGAAATATTTTGGGAATAAACATTATGTGCCAAAAATTTTTATTTTTAAAAATTGGAGTGATCGATTAGCAAACGGTACCAACATGTCCCCTTCACGGTACGCCATATCCTTGTACCCACCATCAAACTGAACTGGTTGGATTAATGTTTCTTGCCCAGCTTCATATGGTAAGAATCGCTAAAAGTTGAAATTACTCAAACATTTCTGATAAAAATTAGTTTTTATTGACACTCTTATAAAGGGATGAAAATATATGAGGGCTGTTTAATGTTTCAAAGTTATTGGCGTTTAATGAAACCATTACTATCTACAACAACATTTTCAACGGTAGTTATCAAGTAGGTGCCCAAAATTACATGGGAGATCAAACTTAGCAATACACGCCCATTCACTTTTTCTACATGAATAATTTTGCTCGTCTCCTAAGCCATTACTAACAAATTTCATCGTTTCACTCTGGCTTTAATATTTTCTATTTACCTCAGGTAAAATATGTAAAATCTAAACGGAAAAGGGGCCCGAAATGTTAAAATACAATTTAAAAATTGATTGCATATAAAATTGTTTTAGATGGACTATCATTTTCACTTGTGCAGCTTAGTGTTAAAGGTAAAATACAGTCATTGGGACGTGAATAGTGGACCGGCACTTGTTGATGATTTTTGAAATATCTTGGATTGGCCCTATTAAAAATCCCAAATATCATGATACGAATACTAAATACCGGTGGGAGGGTGGGGGAGAGGGAAGGGGGCGGGGTTTTTTAATTTAAATAATGGATATGCCTACGAAAAAATTAATATGTATTTGACAACCTTCAGATTAAACATATTGAGTGGTTATATTGCTTTCTCAAACAATTTTAAAAAATCACATTTAATTTTGAAGCACACCTAAAATCTGGAATTTTGTTGGCCTGTTTATGGCCGGCCAACCCAGTGCTGGGAAAACAATGAGCCAAGTTTGGCTCATTAAGGAGCTACAAATAGAGCCAAAATAAGAGATCAAAAAAGGCCCTATTAAGAAAAGAGACACAAAAATACCCCCAAAAAATCATTAAAAGAGCCCCAAAAAGCCCATTTTTTGTTTTTTTTATAATAAATTCTAAAAATTTTGTTTTTTTCATTATAAAATGGGTGGGTTATTTTTTCTTAAAGCTCCTAGAAGTTTTTTCTTGAAGAAACGGTGCTTTTTTTAAACATGCCCCTTTTCTTTAAGCAAGTAAAAGCTTTTCTTTTGCCATGCCCACGAGTTTGTGAGCATTTGGGGAAAAAAACTCTAAAACTTGTTAAAAAAGCCTATTTAATTTTTTCCCAGCAAGCCAACCAGCTAAATTTTAGCCAAATATTGATTTTAATCAATTTTCAGGATTTTTAATGATATAAAAAAAAGATAATATGCTGTTTATATATTTCGAATAAAAGAATATTTAGTTAGAGTAGAAGGTGTAAAAAAAATTAGTAATTCATGGCTCAAAATTTAAACAATTATGCTTAAAAAATAATAAATAATTTTTTTTGCTAAAACAGCTCGCTTAAGAATTCGAAAATCGAAAGAAAAAAAATTGATTGGCAAATCCTTTGACAAAATATCGCCTCAAAGACATACATAAAATCATTTGTTCAACCCATATTTCTATATAATAATAAGAGAAAACCTGAATATAAGGGTTTCAGAATAAACTTTGTGAGTTGAGAATACGGCATGTTTCACGCCAGCTCTTTGAAGTATTGTGTTCCATTTCTCAGCTCCAAATTTCCGCTTCATATGCTCGGCAATCGCCTCTAACAACAGTCCATACATTTTACGAAAATATTAAGATTGACAATAATAATAATTTCGTAGATTGTTCAATTATAATATACTCGTCGTTTTAAAAAATCAGTAATTTAATTTAATTTTATTTAAAAAATAATTAATTATTTTAAAAAAAAAATATAGAACATAATTTGCAAAAATTCGGATTGTATAATGATATCCAAGATAGTTTAAGGTCAGGTAGAGATTTTCATTAATGATGTTTGTTTTTCGTAAGATATATTTATAATCATATATTATATGTATGCATAATATTGGATTTTGGATTATACCGAGACTGGCACACGAAAACTGTTAAAAATTCTAGGTGTACAAAATGTTAAAACTTTCCCAAGCCACCTAGCATAATGTTAAAAAAACACATTGTTTTATCATAATTATAATTGACTGTAGATTTAAAATATATTTTTTTTGCCTTTAATTTAATTATGTGAAAGCCATGTGACACTAATTCTACCTTATTAATTAACGAGTCGTCAGTTGAAATATATTATGTGTTCGTGCAGGTTAAACAATCTGATTTTAATTTTTAGTGAAACAAGTTTGTTGTTGTTTATTGCAATTGCCCATTCGTTGGAAGTTAGTAGTAAGTTTGAGTTTGAGGGCAGCCAAGGGAAGAATTGATTCAAATCTATAGGAGAGATAGATGGCCCGCTGTTGGGGCATATGATGAGCCAGTGTTGTTAATTGTCAGTTGCTGATTTGCAGTCGTAGCCATTGTGGAAAAAAATGAATGATTTACAAATTTTTATGTTTTTTCCCCAAATGCCCACACTCGTGGGCATGGCAAAATAAAGGCCCCTTTTAAAAAACCCCCTTTTTAAAAAAACTGATAGGAGTTTTAAGAAAAAATAACCCACCCATCATTATTATAAAGAAATACCAAAATTTATCAAAATTATTATAAAGAAAAAATGGGCTTTTGGGGGCTTTTTTTTAAGAGCCACCGTTTTGGGGGTATTTTTTGCCCCTTTTCTTAGTTAGAGCTTTTTTTGAATTTTTGTTTTTGCCCTTTATTTGTAGCTTTTTTTCTTTAAGTTTTAGGGGGAAAAATGAGCCAAAGTTATTTGACTCTTTTCAACCAGCACTGATAAACAAATACAAAGATAGGTCCAGACGTGCTCTGAAGTTTGGAAGTAGATGGCAATGTCCAGACCGGAGGTGAGCCAGTGGGAACGGATGTTCTGGGGTAAAGTGTTAAATTATATACGGGAGGGGTTCTGCCGTTTAATGTTGTACGGATATTTAGCTATGGCATTATTACTGCAGAGGTGTGAATATATTTGATTATAAAACATTTAGACCTTATCCTTATAGCAGATATAAATCAGAATAAAAAAATAAAAATGGTAAAATTAAGAATTGTATTTACAATACAAAGAAATTTATTAGTTGGGAAGACTAGTTTTATGGCTTAAAAATGTAAATTTATAATTCATAAGGTTGATTTTTTTGTTTTATATACATATCTTAATTTAATTTATGTAGGAAAGCAATTAAAATGTAAATTTACAAAAACCAACTAATAATATTAATAACACCAAAAATTTTAAATGAGCTTAAAGTATAAACAAAATAACTATGAAGTAATTTTAGCTAAAAAAAATTTTTTTGTAAAATTGTCAGGGTGAATAAAATGTCTAAAACGGGTATTGTCATAGCATAGGAAATAGAAGACGGGGGCGGGAGGCGGTAGTGACTTTTTCAAGCTTAGAATTTATATTAGATAATTATTTTCGACATTAAGAAATCATTCCTCACCCGTTGGCCTTGTCTTATTATATTTTTGTTGGCCGATATTGCAACCATATCCAAGGTTTTGTTGCCCTCTTTTTTTAAATGCATGTATGATAAATTCGTTTCATATGAAAAAATTAAATCTGCTATTTAATTCATTAAGCCTAAGATTATTTCTAACTAACGCTCAAACTATAACACGTATTTAATTTTAACCGAATGGAATAGATGCAATATCAGTAAAAATGTAAGGCATATGCATTTTTGCCTAGTTGGTGAACTCTTTTTTTGGAATAATGGAAACAGGACAGGTTTAAACTTAAAAAAAAATATAATACTCAAAATGTGTGCAATAGAGCCAATAAAATGAATTAAAAAAATAGATTAATGAACCTACAAACGTCTTTTCATAAAGATTTTTAAAAAAAAAATATATACATTGGACCGGCCTCTAAAAAAAATTTTTTAAAGAGTTTTCTTTTATATTAAAATTATTATAGTCTTATAGTATATAAAATATATGACATATGTTTCAAGCGATATGTCAAAATTCCTTTGTATTTTACATTGATGACACGTTAATAATTTTCATTAAGATAATTCACATCCGGAAACCAGTGTCAAGTTTTAAGAAAATCTAAACTAATTTGGATAAGAAAATAGTTTTATGCGTGAGTGCTATACTTTATATTAATTTGCTTTAAGCCGCATATATGCTGAATTTCTTTTTTTCTTAAATTTATTTAACATATGGTTAGCCCTACTTTCATGTTCCAAAACTATTAATTACACGGGATTCAAGATCAATATCCAAAATATGCTTTTAATATTCTTAAGAGGCTATTAAAGCATCCCCTCTATTAAATTGAAGTTCAAATCGAGTCGTGATTTTTCGACCCGACTCGCACCTGATATTTTGCCTTGATTAGTCCCAACCCCGCCTGTAATTTAACCCCGCCCGGCCTGACAAATAATTTGGATCTAGCCGGGGCATGAATTTACAAATAATGAACCCAAAAATAATATGATACAAGCTGATAAATTTTTTTTTAAATTAACTTTTAAAATACGGAATGTTGAAATTATATCTTTTATCGTTTAATAAATAAATTATTAATTTCTAGTTCTTGTTAATGTGTTAAAAAAATAACAAGCTAAAGATAGGATAGTAGATATTTCCAATCGGAATCGTTTTATTCAGGTCCGGCACCTTAAAGAGAAGGTCAACATCGAACCATTTCGGTTCCCGAAGATCTCAAGTTTAAATATTCTTCCAAACTAATACGTTTATATGTCCCTACACTTGATGACCGCTATAATCAGCACTCGTCCAGTTTAATAAAGAAACTGTGATATTCTAACATTAATTAAATAAACTGCAATCTTTTAAATATCAAAGATAGCCTACATTCATTAAATATATAATAATTGGCTCGTCTCAGCACCATCCTCCCAAAAAATATAAATTTTTGCTTCCGTTTACTTTACTAATCTAGCCCCTAGATTATTCCTAACATGTTTAAATGACATAAAAATATGTTTAAAAAACTGTCATCATTAATTAGCTCATACACACTAGAAAAAGACTAATTTAAACATTAATATGTTAAATATGGTCAGAGTGAAGGAAATATAGTTCCAATGGGATATTTGTTTCTTTACAACGACAATATATAATCAAATAGATCTTAAACCAATTCGTGTAAGGAAGCGTTCAGAGTTAATTTTGTGGTAAGTTTTGATAAATTTTGATGATAACAATTATCATTTGAAAAAATAGCAATTCAAAAAAAAAAGAAATTTTTATTAATTTAAATTAATGCAATTGCACTGTATACCCAATATGGATTAATATTTTTAAAAGAAAAAATTTTTTATCTAATATAAAATATTATATATTCAATTTAATTTAATAGATGAAATAAATGAACTTTGAATGCGTTTTGACAATAGCACTTAAATTTTTTATAAAAATGCAACGGCAAACTTTAAATTTATCATATGCCTGAATGTTTTTCCACGAGACCCTTTTAATTCATTCTAATATTTTGGGATTTAGCTCGGTCTGGATTTGGTAATATTACCAGCCTACCCGTAACGGACCTTAAATTATATTTAGAGGACGAAACGGATCAAATCTTGGATTTTTACAATTCTAAGTATACCGTAGAATTGTATGAGTCTCGAAAAGCAATAATTTGGGACGAGTTAAAGGCCACTTAAAATTTTTAGATTACGGGCACAAAAATAATTTGGCTAAATGAGCCCAAAAAAGAGAGCCCGCGTTTCGAGCACAATTTACTACCCTAAAGGGAATCACTTTTTTCGTTGTTAAACGAACAAAAATAACCAGTAAATTTTATTCAAATCTAAAAAATTTCTTTCAGATGTTGCATATAATAAATCCAAAACTATGATTTTTATAATCTATTTCGCCTATATTAGGGCACGTGCAAAGTGAGTTTTTATTTTTGTGAAAATTTCAAAATTTTGATAAATTTTATTTTGAAATAAAACGCAAATTTTTTAAAAATTGCCAAATTTAGTTTATGCACCTAAAATGCTTTTTAAATAAAAATTTTTTTTAAATTTTACGAAAATAAAAACTCACTTTGCACGTGCTTTTACAAAAGTAAATCTAAATATTATTAGTAGTTTTTTTTTGCATTTTTCTAATACAACATATGTTTGGATTTGACGCACCAGTATAAAAAAAGATAACAAAACATTTATTAATGATATAAATAATGACATTAGTTAAATAAAAATTATATGGAATAAAAAAAAGCAAAAGTTTATTAAATACAAAAATTACAATGCTAAAAGGAACAAATGCTTTCTAAGCTATTCACCAATACCACTTTTAATTATCTATCAAAGAAGCAAACAACAATTTACTTAATGAATATCTTTGGGTAAAAAACCCGAGACTTGCTAAGTTCCGGCCAGGGCCGAAAACGGGCTCTTTCAAAACCAGATATGGGCTCCTTGGCGTGTTAGAAATGATTACGAGTCCAGGCAGTGAAGTTTCAATTGAATTGCCAATATTTTTAACTATTATACAGGTCAACAGTTTTTGAGAGTTATATTAACTAAAGAGATCAAACCTGCCATCTTAGGAAGTATCAAATCCGTTTACCGTTTTCCTAATCAAACTGGTAATTTTAGAAGGAAAGGGTAAAAAACCAAAAAAATCAAAAAACAATATTATTTTATTTTTGCATATTCACAATATTTAAACTGTTAAATTTAAAATTTTATTAGTATTTTTATTTAAAACCGATAAACATATCGTGTCTTATTTATTAAACGCGAAATATTTTGTATTATCTAAATGCTGATGTAAGAGCTAGTTACATTAAATTTATTTTTCAATATTTGTAATTAAAAATATAAGTTACAAGGGATTTTATATATGCAAAATAGATGATTAAATTTTTTAGGGTATATTTAAATCGCTCAATTCGGTCAAAAAAAGCCTAATAGACATATAAAAGGAGCCAAAGAAATTAAGAAAAACGAAAAACTTCATAATAAAGTTGACATATATATTTGCTGACCTGTGTTATTTAGAATTAAAATTGATAAAATGATACCATGTATTTTTTAAATAATCTTTAAAGTATTACCTTGTAATAAATAGTTTTTTTAAGCGGGTAATTTTGAGCCGAATCAAACCATCCTTAAATAAAAAGCGACCTTGGTATATATAAATTAATAAGGACCGTGCCAATACATCTAGGACCCGTTTAGGCCTATTTACAAAATATTGTTCTTGGAATTGTGAGAAATACAAAAATAAAACTCAATATCTTGACATAATAAGAATTAGCACTCTGGCCACACAAATACATAGAGAGAGGGCAAACAATTTTTTTAAAACTGTCTTAGGCTATCAACAAATTACGGAAATTTTCACAAGATTTTAAAAAATATATTTGTTTTATATATTACATATATTTTAACAAAATTAAAATAAAATCTTTATAAACCGGTAATTTCAAACTATTTTCTATTTTTTTATGATTAAATTGCCAGCATTAAATATTTTAAATGTTACATATCCTGTAAAAGCTCTGAATATAATGTCCGCTATAAAACATTAATGGCAATAATAATTAAAATTTTAAATTCTTGAAGACGATTAAGGGGCTTTTTAAAATAGGTGTTTTAATATCCCAATTAAGACAATTTTTTCGACATGCATCTGTCCCAAATGTTATAATTTTTACAGCATTTCAGGTTATATTAGGAAGTTTACTTTGTTGCCACATAAACATTGCTTAATTGACATTAGATATAGTGAAACATAATCAATAAGGAGTTACTCTGAAATAAATACATAGGTATAAGAGAAATTAATGAAAATTTTTCGGGAAAAATTGATAATTAAGGATTATAATGACAGTATTTGTGGGTATTTTTTTGAAATTGCTATGCGGCGACGTTTATAACCCCTAGGGTCAAATCCAATGACGCCGCAATGTCAGGAATATTATAGCATGCAGATGTTACAACCCTGGCAAAAGTCGAAAGCCAGAGTTATTCACCTGCTAAAAGATTGCCACCCCGGACATCTATTCAAAAAGACGACACCCACAAGGCTAAACCCTTAGCCCTGTAGGGCAATCTAGACAATCTTTTACAAGATGCAATCGGTGATTAATTAAATACCACCTTTTTCCCCAGACATTACGGTCGCCCCATCGTAGCGTTGTGCGATCAGGTACTATGGTTATAGATTATATTCTTACAAAAGATTGTTGACAATTGAGGAAATTTTGTTATTAGATTTATGAATTACGTTCACAAATATACAGCTTTCTGTAACATCATATTTTTCTATATATCTAATAACAACAGAAATAATTTCTGTTACTTATATCTACTTTAGCGGATGAGAAGTGTTATATGAAACAACAGGTAGATATTTTTGGGAGCAAATTTATTTATATGGGGGTGGAAGGGAAGGGCAAAAATCATTTATACGTATTTGGGGGGGGGGGGGGGGCAAATTAAATTTTTGAAAGGGGAGGGAAATTTTAATTATTTTTTGGGGGCGGCAATCAAAAACTTTTGGGGGCAAGGCCCTTAAAAAGAGGTTTAAAATCGTGCTTGTGTAAAGTGTTGACAGGCTTTCTTATAAATTTGTTTTATTGTTTTCGTTTTTTAAAAAATGAAATGATTCGCTAATTTATTTTTTTATAATGATCAAAAAGCCACGAATATTGTTAAAATGGAAAACCTAAATAAGCTTTACATTGCTTAATGGAACATTCTATAAAACTTAACGACACATATTATTATTGTAGAGCAAATTTGCTATAAAAACAAAGGTTAACAATAAACAAATGAGTATTAAAAAACTAATATTATATTTAGGAGGATATGTCATTATCATATAATTTTTTTTTATCCGCCTAATAAAGGCCCTCATGAGATTAAAGTAAGATTTTTAGGCTATTATGAATGTTTGGACAACAAAAAAAAATAATTTCTTATTTTTTAAAAACCAGTTCGATTATAGAAATTTGTATTCATTAATCTTAAACGTGAAATAGATACGTACAATTTGTTTCTAGATATCTAACATTTTTAGAATTTTCTTTGAAATTAACCTCGTTCCATTAATATTTTTAAATAAAATTTAACAATACATTTCATTGTTTTTTGAAAGTAATGGTGATGATTTGGCTGAGGGAAGTACTAAAAATATTCTATTAAAATTAAATAATAAAGCTCACATACTATTTTTAAAGTTCGGATGTACACTACATAATTAAAATTAGCATACTTTTCTTGCTAAGAGTTTGAGGGGTAATCATATACCTCACCACTGTGATTCAACTTTTTAACACATGTAAAGGCTAGTTAATTTAAATGGTCTTCTATTCGCGAAATCAGTCACTTTTACTTTTTAATTTTAACATTGTTTTTTGACTTTAGGGCTACGTTCCCATGTATTGAAGAAAAAAGAAGGAATATCAAAAAAAACACATTGTGAATTATTTAACTACATTTTCATAAACTTCTTTAAACCTTCATAAATTTTTGTAAGTAAAACCAATACTAATAAAAAAATTATATATGTTTATTTTTTCTTTTTATAGCCTTACAACATTAGGTTTATACCGTTTTATGACAGATTCAAATAAATAACCGAGTAATTAAAGGTCACTGTGTTTGTTTATGTGTGATATTTTATTACATTTTTAATATCCCTACGTTGGGATTAAATCAACATTAGCACTTATGTAAATTAAATTTAAATTACACATGTAGCATATATGGATAAAAAGTTAAAAAAAAATTATAATCCGATCCGCAAGGCGGTGGTTGGCATATAATTTGAATATATTTTAGATGTTAAAATTTAAGATTCTTTAATTAAATTTAAGAAACTTGTTCAATTTAAATGAAAATTTCTTACCCTCTTAAATAAGTTTTAGTAAAAAAAAACAAAAAAAACAAACATTTGGTTTGAGGTTTCCCCCATTCCTTTCCCCACTTAGGGGGTGCAGTACCCGTTAGGGCTTTGACTCTTTAACCCGAGCAAGGCAATTAATATTGCCGACGGGGTAATTAGTAAGATTTTTACGCACGCCGGCGACCTAGGTTTTTAGCCTAGGCTCTTACTTTAGGCATATCGTTTAAAACCTACTGCCTAAGCAGGCCACTCAGAAGCTTTAAAGTGGTTACACATGTATGCTATTTTTCCGAAGAAAAAAGCTACTGTGCACGGATTCGAACTCGCAACCTCCTGCGTCTAAGGCAGAAGGCTTGCCACTGAGCTATCTGAGCCGATGAATAAGTTTTTGTACAAATGCTGGGGCTGACCTAAATGGTTACCTCTATTGGTTTAAAAAAAAATTTTTACCGAAATATGTTTCTATACGAAATACATTTTACGGTATATTAGTATCATTATACTTATAATTTATTATAAAACATTTAAAACTACTTAAACAGAATATATCTTTAATAGTGTGTTTTATTAGGAGATCTATATGTTGCTTGATCTTGTTTTGAGCTCGGGTTAATAGTCGATTCGCTAGCATTTTATTCCATCTTGTAATGTAAAAACATTGTAAAAATATATTTAATGATTTAAAAATAACTTATTTAATTGAAAATTAAGAAATATAAGACATTTAAAGATTAAAATTTGCCTAGCTTTATAACTGGTTCAATCTTACGTATACCCACGTTAGTTTGTTTTTTAAGTATAAGAATAAAGAAATACATGAAACTTTTCAATATTAGACTTTTTGAAAATTATAAAAATAAAAATTGTTACAATTCAAATTATATATGTATATATTCTTTTTAATCTTTTAAGTTGCAAACTTTTTGACCTTAAAGATACTAATCTAAAACAAATTTCCCAACTAAAATATATGCATATATATACATATAGCTATAAATTTGAAAAAAAAAATTTACAAAAAAAATATTTAAACAAATTGCAAAAAAAACAACTTTTTTATTAGGTAGGGTGACATAAATGGTAATTATTATCATTATTATTAGCATTAATTGCTTTAAATTTAATTACTGGCACACAGGTAATGGCTACAGAGTTTTTAATTTGAATGTTTATTAGTTTGGTATGTTTAGGTCCAAGTATTTTATGTTAATGGAATATTTATGAAGCACATCATACGCCTGGGGACTTAACACTGTTAATACTTGTGTTTTTGGCTCCTAATAACTACATACCTAAACTAGGAGAGTGAGAGAGAGAGGAGACCTTGAAAAACGGTGCAAAGTTTTATGCGGAAAAATATTTATTTTGAAAGGAGCCAAAAAAAACAAATTTAATTTTCCAATTTGCCTACATAATACATCTATAATAATATATTTATTTAGTGTTAGATAATAAATATCATACTAAGCTAAAGTTTCACTAAATTAAAAAAATTTGAAAAATTTTTTTAAAAATTAAATTTTTAAATAGGCAGTTTTGAAATAATTGTTATGTTATTTAGGTTTCGGCTAGCGAAAAATAAACTTTTAGAAAAAGACCGGCCATTATTAACACTGGACAACAAAAAAAACAACATAAACGATTTTTTCAGGGTTTTTTAGAGAATTTTTTTGCGATAATGATCCCGGGGTTAGTTTTTTTAAGGCCTCCAATTTTTCATTAACCGCGTCCAAGGTTTAGAAAAAAATTTAAAAACTTTCTTTTACTATTAATTTTATAAAAAAAATCTATTGGCATATTCAGATTCCTTATAAAAAAAAATATCTAAAAAAGGTTGTTGCATAAATTTTTAGCAATTTACCTTCAAGTTATTTAGGATCAAAAAACGGAGTTTATGACAAAAACCACTAATTTAAAAATAAAAAAAATTAAATGTAAAAAAAAATTTTAACTTTTTACGTTAATAATGAATGTTTTCGTTATTGTTTAAGCATAAAATAAAATTCTTAGTAATTCTTGACACTTCCTGGAGCCATCTAGCCCAGGAAGCAGAGTATAGTTAAAATAAAGTTAATCATAATAAAGTTTTCATTTAATAAATTTTGACGCTCTCTGGAACCATCTGGCCCAGTAAGCGCCCTTGTTAAATTAATATTTTTTTGTTTTCTAAATAATTTGATTTATGACCTAGGAGATCTTCTTCTTCTTATTTTTTCTTTTCTAAGAAATAAGTAAAAACTGCCCTATAAATAGGGCTTAAAAGCAAAATTATTACTATTAAATATTTCTTCACTACATATTTTATACATCAATATCCCGCGTTTAACTTTTTAATATTTTTGTTAGATCTAAATATATTTTTTAACTTTTGTTACAACCCATAAATTTTATGATATAGAAGCCCAAAATACCCCAATTGAAAAATCTCAACTTTGATACCGAAAAACTTAAAATCTGAGGCCTTGGCTAAAATTCTGATATCATAGTCATGATCAGTGCCAAAAACTTGACCAAAAAACATAGTTGCCATAAATGATGCTTATCCAAATTTTGTTGTCCAGTGTAATCAATGTTTAAATCAATCATATCTTTTTAGATATCAAAATCAACTTGGAAATAATTAAGTTCAAACATCAATCAATTTCTTCTTCCAACAGCGCGAATTATGTACCCCAACTTGGAGCTCCATCACGGCCTTCAGCCTGACTTCCCTTCTCACCTCTGAGTTGGTTCCCTTTGCCAACGCCATTTTCTAAAGGACAATTTAACAAACATGTATAAATCAGGAATTAGTATACTTTATATGATTCTCGATTATCGATAACATAAATAAGTTACATTTATAGTTTATCTTTAATTAGTTAATTTTTTAAAAATAATCGAAAAGTAGGTCCTGACGCCTATGACCGACTTTTTCCATCTTCTCATCACTCTGTCAATAATAGCAAAATAGGCAATGTTTTAGATCCTGGAGCATATTAGTTATAACTTATAAGGCATGGGGTTTTTAATTTAAGTTTAGACTGATAAACTCAATAATTCGACGAGAAACACGTCAATTTGTCCCGTTTCAATTTTAAGTAGTATTTTTTTTTTAATTATTATAATATTTTTAAGATGAGTTTTAAAAAATCAATTAATCCACCATAAACAAAAAAAATTTGCGAAAAACTTATCGTATATGGAAGCAGGCCCATCTTATCCAACTGGCTCCTCAAGTATTGTAACCTCTGATTTTAAATTATTTGGGGTGCTAGTTTTGTTTCAACACGCATGTATCTTTAAGACCAGACCTGACTCATATTTGCTGTTATCATCAATGCCAACAAACACAGTATACCTATCAATGTGATATGTATCTTCAAAGCTAATTATTTTAACTTGAATTTTAAGAATAAATTCTTTATAAATATGAATGACAAAAGAATTTATAAAAGATTTAACCTTGAACTATTTATTACTAAAACATCAAGTTGAGCTTAAAAAATGAGACTATTAAAATGGCCTATTTTGACCTATGTTACCTGTAAAATTAAAATTTAATTTTTTTTTGGTAAGAAGGTGAATTTGCTCGTTTGATCCCAAAGCGAGCCTATAAATAAACTGGGATTGGGATCATTAAATGCACCAGTAATTTTAAGAATAACAGATTGATCAGTGCGTAAATGAAGTAAAGGTATGTTGATATGTTGAATTAAATTAACCGCACTGATGTCCGTATTTCACTAAAAATTCACCGGTGCATGCATGGTTAGGAGTACCTGCTAAAAAACCACCTCCTCACAGCCTCTTCTTTATTGAGGCCGCCGTACCCGTTAGGGCATTGGCACTTTTATCACGAATATTAACGGGGCAATGGATATCACCCATTCGAGATAATTATAATTTGCCTGAAATAGAAATATATTTAATCAAATTATCTATATGCTCTTTTGTCATAGGTGAAAGTAATTGCGTTAGATAAGTTGGTTGGGAAAAGACTTTGACAAAACAATGTTTAAAAGTTACAAGCATATAATCTTAGGTGCAGATTTTAGTAGAAACCCGAATAGCTTTTGTAATAAAGTTTTTCAATAAATTAATAGTGAAAAATGTTATTAGCTGACTTGGTAATATTTGAGCCCTATGAAATTTAATTTATATATTTTGAAAAAGTATGCTACACCTACATCAGCAAAGTTAAAATAATAAATTTCATGTAAACTCGGTCTATTGTAACGCATCAGCCCAATTTGTTCATTCATTTGTCTTAGCGTATAAGGTTTGATGCTCGACTCCGACGAGCAAAGGAATTCTTTTGCGGAAGCACACAAGTGCGAGTCCCCAGCTTACCATATTCACCTATTTATACCAAGTCCAGTCAGCGTGCGAGCTAACATCACTATTCACAACATGACGGCTGTAACTAAAATTATTTCAGGCTGCAAAAGGACAAATTTTTCTAACTAAAACGACTCCTTCCCCCACAACCCCTGACAACGGGCCCTGATCTAAAGAATAGCTAGCAATTAATTAATTTAAATTGTTGTCTAAAATAGTTTTATGAACACAAAAATTAGGTAATAATAAAAGGTTAATATTGTTGTTGTTGTTGTTTATTGCCCCATTCGTTGGAAGTTGGTAGTAAGATTGAGCTTGAGAAAGATCTATAGGAGAGATAGAAGGCCTGCGCGGTTAGGGCATATGAGCCAGTGTTGTACATATCGTCAGATGCTGATTTGCAGTCGTAACAGAAAAAAGTTAATATAAAACGTAAATGAAAAACATATGGCTTTAAAACCAAAAACGCAATTTTTTTACCCTGAACAATTATTCATTAAATGTTTATTACTCTTTTATGTATGAATTCGAACCTGTGGATATGATTATATTGACCGAGAACAGCATGTCAGGCCTTGCCCTATAATTTTATTTTGCAAACTAGCCTAATATTTATATAAAGCGAACTGGCTTTTTTTAGGTCCGGATTTTAATTTTAAAACATTAAATTTTGTCCTAAATTTTATAACAAAATGAGTTTTAAAATAATATTAGATTAGACCTTTTTGTTTGTATAAAAAAGAATTATTTAAAAAGTTATATTAGACTTTGCTAAATAATCATGGCATAATATTCAATTAACCTAATTGCAAAGCTCCTTAAAACACATAACAATACACATCTAGGAAAATAACCATTTATTAAGGATAACACAGGTCAACAAATATAGATGTCAGATTAAATATGTTTCAGACTAAAGCAACATCCTTTTCGTGGCCTTATCTCATATATATCGTAGTAATTTCTACCGCCTACGGTTCCTTAGTTCCGTACATATCGAAAAAATGGCCTGATCAAATTCACAGATTTTGCGATCTCGAAAAAACCATAAAAAGATAAAATTTAAGAATCTTTTTTTTTCATATAAATACATCTTGTAACTTATATTTATCACCTAAAATAATGAGAAATAAAATTTATAGTAAATCAAGCTTTTATGCATTTAGCGAATAAATATTATCGGTGTATAACAAAAATAATATTTATATTTGAATAACATGTTGTATGCAACAAAAATTTCAATCTATTTTTCAAATTTCATATGTTTTTTTGGTCATTTTATTTAGAATTAATGTTTATAGCTGCTAAGTATGATTAATTTAGATAAACAGTTAAAAAAATACCTAAGATGGCAATTTAAAATCTATCTAGTGAGCTTATAGCTCTCAAAAATTTGTTGACCTGTGTAATTTGATAAGATATATTAAATGTTAAACATATATACATGACAACGAATAATATATAATTTAAAATTAGGTGGGGTCAAGAGCTTGCCCATGTTTGACTAACAATCTAAACTTATCCTTCAAGTCGACATTGGTCCGACGAGGGAATCTATGCACAAAATCCTTCCACGCCTTTCCCTTTTTAGCCACTAAAGATATGAGCAGATTCTCCTCCTCTCTCGTCCATTTACCGCCATGGCCTCGCCTGATGGGGCTATTAACATTCAATACTAGCCTTGCTTTATTATTGTCATTATTATTATTATTTTCATTATTATTATTATTATTATTATTATTATTATTATTATTATTATTATTATTATTATTATTATCATCATTAATGATATTGATGTTTCTATCGATATGACCATCGGTATTAATATTATATGTGTCGTTATCATGATTTTTAATATTTGCGATTGCAGCAGGAATAAGTGATTCGTTAATTATTTTTAGAGTCCTAAAAAAACAAATTTAAAAAACTCCGCAAAAACATGGGGGAAAGTATATAGGTATACGCTACCAGAAAAGGCTTAATTTTTTACATAAAAATATGTAAGGTACTATATTTTAAAGGGTAAAATAACGTTTAATTTTACAAAATTAATTTTTAATATATGTTAGGCCCTCAACTCAAATTGTAAAAGGCATTTCAGCTATAATCTTCACATTTTATATAAAACTTATTTATAAAATATAGAAAATTAATTTATATAGTTCTTTTTTAAATATAATTGCATTTGAGATTATTTACTAGAAATGATCGCAAATGCAATTAATTGAATATAACCAAGCAACGTTGGACCACCTTAAGCATTATTTATGTGTCGTGAATTACTCACGTACGGCGCCACAAATACAAATTATGAATTGATATATAAATATTTATAATAATTAAAGATTAATGTTTTATAATAATGAAAGCTAAATAATTTATAATAAAATAAAATTTATCATGTACGATATTATGTATGCATTATACTTGGTCAAATTTTTGCTGATTATGAATATGAAATGATATTAAATAAACAACAATAAAAACATGAAATGATATTTACTCAATGCCAAATATATTTGTCAAAACCAGATTTTCCAATTCCGGCATATTTAATAGGGTTTTATATTATAAAACGTCAAAGTGAACCTTATAAACAAACCAATGAAATAGCGTAAAGAGTTTGCTATATTTTAAAAATTTTAACAAGTTTTTTATTATTTTTTCTAAAATTACTATTTTTTGACGTCAAATAACCTATAATTTGCTATTAAAGTTAAGCAGCTATATTATAGACAAATTTATTTTTCAATTAATCTACATACAATCACAGGTCAACAATTTGTTGAGAGTTATGAGTTAACTACAGAGATCAAACCTGCCATCTTAGAGAATATCCGTTTACCGTTTTTCCTAATCAAACTTAGTTAGTCAGGTATAAACATTGAAAATTTTAGTAAAAAGGGTCAAAAAACAAAAAAAATTCAAAAACAAAAATAAATTAAAATTTTATTTTTGCATATTCACACAAAGTAAACTGTTAAAATCAAACTGTAAATAATATTTTCATTTAAAACCGATAATATATCGTGTCGTATGGACGCAAAATATTTTGTATTATCTAAATGCCGATGTAAGAGCTTGATATATTGATAAAATTTATATTCCATTATATGCGATTAAAAATATAAGTTAAAATTTTTATATGCAATGTGGATTTTTATATTTTTTCTTCTTAGGGTGTATTTAGATCTGTCAATTTGGTCAAAAAGGTCATTTTTGTTTTAGACGAGGAACCAAAGACGGAAGACACTAAGAAAAACGAAAAGTATATATGAGATTAGGCCATCATGGGGCTGCATTCTTTTATGTTCTCATAACAATTTCGTTTCAGACATTGATTGTTGACCTGTGTAACTTTGGATATTTGCCTCTTGAGGTTCAATAAAAATATCGAGGCGAAAAAACTAAAAAAGTCACTAAAATTTCGTTTTTATTATTATTAAGGTGCGTTCAGCTTTTCAGTTTTTCAAAAAAAAATCAAAATTTTTAACAAAAAAGTCAATTTTCGTTTTTTAACATATAATATTTTCCATGAAAAAAAAAAGTTCAGAAAAAAATTATGAAAAAAAAAAATTAATTAATTCATTTTTTTAAATTATAAAAATTGAGCCTTAACGCGAAAAAATGTTACTCACTTCTCAAATATAGCTTGTGTCATTTCGGGTGGATCTTCCTCGGTCTCAGAATCATCACGTTCAAGGTTCAACGACAAATCCAAATTCATATGTCTGGTTCTTAAATTGTAATTCGTATTGAATGGAGATGAGGCGGGAAGCGATTCTGACACGTGTTTAGTTCGGCCGTTTCGAAAATTTCTATTATGATAATTAATAATACTTAAACATAATAAAAGAAAATACATAAATGTTCTCACAAAAGTATCCTGACCTAAAAACTTTGATTGAACATTAGGAGATTTTAATACAAAAAAAACGTATTATGGGCCATTCAGAAAATATTATGAATGATTACACTGGACAACAAAATTTGGACGACCCTAAGCATCATTTATGGCACCTATAGTTTTTGGCGCTGATCACGAATATATAATTTAGAGTTTTAGCCAATGCCTCAGATTTTTAGTTATTTGGTGTCAAAGTTGGGATTTTGCGATTTTTGGGGTATTTTGGGCTTCTATATCATAAAACCTATGGCTAGTAACAAAAGTTTAAAAATGTATTTAGAATAACGGAAACATTCATTATTAACGTAAGGAGTTCAATTTTTTTTTAAATTTTTATTTTTTTTTTTATTTTTTTATTTGTAAAATTAGTGGTTTTCGTCAAAAACACCGTTTTTTGATTCTAAATAACACTGGACAACAAAATTTGGACGACCCTAAGCAACATTTATGGCAACTATGGTTTTTGGTCAAGTTTTTAGCGCTGATCACGAATATGAAATCAGAATTTTAGCCAAGGCCTTAGATTTTTAGTTATTCGGTGTCAAAGTTGAGATTTTTCAATTTTTGGGGTATTTTGGGCTTCTGTATCATAAAACCTATGGGTAGTAACAAAAGTTTAAAAATGTATTTAGATAACGAAAACATTGATTATTAACGTAAGGGGTTTAATTTTTTTTTAATAATTTTTTTTATTTTTTCATTTTTGTAAAATTAGTGGTTTTTGTCGAAAACTCCGTTTTTTGATCCTAAATAACTTGAAAGTAAATTGCTAAAAATTTATGTAATAACCTTTTTTAGAAATGGTTTTTTATAAAGAATCTGATATGCCAAAAGATTTTTTGTAGAATTAATAGTAAAAAAAATTTTTTGAATTTTTTTCTGAACTTTGGACGCGGTTTAAAAAAAATTAGAGGCCTTAGAAAAAAAACTGGGATCGTTATCGCAAGAAAATTCTCTACAACATTCTCAAAAAATCGTTTAAGTTGTTTTTTTTTGTTGTACAGTGTAATTTGAAAGTAAATTGCTAAAAATTTTATATAATAACCTTTTTTAGATAGGTTTTTTATAAGGAATCCGAATATGCCAATAAATTTTTTATAGAATTAATATTGAAAGAAATTTTGTGAACTTTTTTCTGAACTTTGGACGAGGTTTAAAAAAAATTGGAGGCATTGGAAATAAAACTAAACCCGAGATCGTTATCGCAAGAAAATTATCTCCAAAACCCTCAAAAAATCGTGGATGTTGTTTTTTTTGTTTTCCAGTGTTGTTTAAATGCTTATTATTATGTAATAAAAAACACACTTTTACCAGCCTTCAATTTAAAAACAAAGTTCAAACGAATGTAATAAGATTTAAAGTTCCCCATTTTTCAACTTTCACCAATGAATTTGGCACATTAAAAAGACTTAAGTGAGCAAAATATAAGAGAAAATACTTGTGGATAACGAATTAAACCCTTTCCCTATTATGGAATGACTTACCCGTTAGAGCTTTGCCATTTTAACTCTCATGCCTCGCTTTATATGCAATTTCGGGCCTGTAACCAAAGTTTTTAGGGCCTAGAATCCCCAAAAAATTGATTATGGCTACGGGATTCGTTACCGGTAACCCATTCAACCATTAACCAAACCTGCCTACCTCTAGTATGCGTCGTGGTTCGACCATTATGGAAACAAAAACATGTATTTATTACGTCTTATTCAAAAATCCGTTTTCTCCTGTTTTATCGAAATTATTAAGCGTTGTAAGTGGATTATCTTGCAAAATTCCAGCATTTGTTTTTGGAGCTTTATTCACTTTAAGAACGGGTGCTTCTGAAGATTTGTCAGTCCTCTGGATGTGGGGTATGATCAATGACCCTTCAGGTGTGGAAGCAATAGAAAACTCTTCTATGTCTTTGCAAGGTACATTATTCTCCTTATTATTAAGTATGTTTTGAGATGCTTCTGGGTCGTTACCTAAAACAAATTTTATAACAGTAAAAAATTGAAACATGAATTTTGTTTCATTGATGTAAAAAGTGAACAGAATTTGTATTTTTCTCCCGTATCTTTCCCCATTCCCGTTTAGAGCTTTAATTCTTATAATCTAAACAAAGCAATTAATATTGCCAAAGGATTAAATGGCTGCGGCTAACATTAGAAATTGTAAAAAAAATTAATTAACTGTTAATATCAAAAAAAAACGAGAAATGCATGGGATTTGGGCGTTTGACGATAGCGCAACAAAAGATTGTTCTAAAGAAATTTTAATTAATTTATTTTACACTTCCCATCTTAATATTACTCAAATGCGTTCAATTATTATGTTTAATTTTACTAACTAGTCGAAACCAATTCTAACATAGGTTTAGCCTAAGCTTAGGCAGGCCACTAAGATTTAAAGTGGTTGCACAAGTATAGTAATTTCTGAAAATTCTAACGAGTCAATAAATTTTTAAATTCTCGTTATCCTAATCTTTAAAATTATCAAAAAAAAAAAAAAAGAATATACGCTAGGCAAAACAACATAAACGATTTTTTCAAGGTTTTGTAGAGAATTTTCTTGCGATAACGATCCCGGGTTTGATTTTTTTTCCTAAGGCCTCCAATTCTTTGAAACCGTCTAAAGTTAAGAAAAAAATTCAAAAATTTTCTTTTGCTATTAATTCTACAAAAAATCTTGGAATATTCAGATTTCTATTAAAAAACATATCTAAAAAGGTTATTACATAAATTTTTAGCAATTTACTTTCAAGTTATTTAGGATCAAAAAACGGAGTTTTATGACAAAAACCACTATTTTTATAAAAATGAAAAATAAAAAAATTAAATAGTAAAAAAAAATTAAAACCCCTTACGTTGATAATGAATGTTTTCGTTATCTAAATATATTAATTTTTGTTACTACCCATAGGTTTTATGATATAGGAGCCCAAAATACCCCAAAAATTTAGAAAACTTTGACACCGAATAACTAAAAATCTGAGGCATTGGCTAAAATTTTGATTTCATATTCGTGATCAGCGCCAAAAACTTGACCAAAAACCATAGTTGCCATAAATGATGCTTAGGGTCGTCCAAATTTTGTTGTCCAGTGTTATTTAACGACATATTAAGTGTCATAAGGTTTTTTATACAAATTGTAAGCAATTTTGTTGTGGCTAAACATGTAATGTTCATAATTGCACCAGAACTAATATAATTTCGTTGGAAAATGATGGTCAGTTACTTTTGATGTAAAACACCAAATCTAATGTATAATAACATCATTATACATGTATAAACACCTGAGCTTTGGTAGCTATAATATCGAGACTGAAACATTTTCTTCTTTCAGCTTCAATCTAGCTTCCCCGGCCATACCAAACTTGTCATTGAAAAAAAATGAATATTTTAAAACCATAGATTTGGATTATTGCATCACACTCTTTGTTAGATTAAAAACTATGCCCTTAAAAAAATTACAGTATCAAAAAAATTGGGTGGGCCACGTTTGCCCAATCGTAAAAATTTAAATGCCATATAAACATCTAATACCGTTTAAAAATAAATTTTTAACAGATATAAGTTATTAGACAAAACCTTTGATATGAAAATAGTCAGATTTGTTTAATATGGCTTTTAACAAAGCCTCCCCAATCGCAGTTTTATTGATTCGCGAAATGGAAAAATTTGCATTTTCTAGAAGATATATAACTATAGTATTTTATCAAATATTTGGAGCTAATTACAAATATGAAACAAGATATCTGATACCCAAAGAATAATTTTATAATACTAAGGTCAACAAACACCAATGTCAGAAAAAAATAAGTTCAAGAAATAGAAAAAGCATACATTTTAATAATAACTATATTATCTCATATACCACTCTTTGTAGTTTTCTTCTGCCTTCGCTCCTTATTTTCCCACAGAGAAAAAAAGCCTTTTTTGACCAAATTGACAGATTTTGCAACCTCCAAAGTACTCTTAAAAAAAAGAGTTTTTTATATAAAAATCTTTTGTAACTTAAATTTATCATTTTAAATAACACAGTTCAACAAATATCAATGACCAAACCGAAGATTTTTTAAAACCTAAAAGAATTTATCTCCATGATGAATTTATCTCATGCATATATTTCGTTTTTCTTACTTCCGGACTTGGGTCTTTACATCCTTATTAAAAAATTGCCTTTTTAGACCGAGAATTCCCTATAAAGAAAAAACTTAAATATCATATTTATAAAAAAAAATCCCCTTTAACCTATATTTATCATATCAAATATGAGAAATAAAATTTTTTAGTACAAGCTCTTACATCAGTAATTAGATAATACAACGATAAATTATCGGTATTTAATATTTGAAGTACATAACAGTTTTGTAAATATGCAAAAAAAATATTTCAACTTATTTTTGTTTTTTTAATCTTTTTTGTTTTTGATTCTTTTTTGTATTTAATGACAAATTTCTAAAATTTTGAATGTTTATAGCTGATTAAGTAATTTTGCTGAGAAAATATGGTAAACGGATTTGAAAATCCCTAAGATGGCAGGATTGATTGTAGTTAGCTCACTCTTAAAAATTTGCTGACCTGTGAAAATATAAATTTTTTTAAAATATCAAGCTCTTACATCAGCATTTAGATGTTTAAAAATATTCGTAAATTCGATTATTTTATAAGTTTTAATGAAAATATTATTTAAAATTAAAAATAACAGTTTAGCTATGGTGAATATATAAAAAATATTTAAATTCTTATAATTTATGAATCTTGTTTGTTTTTTTTTAAATAATTTTTTTTTAATTTTTCAATATAAATGAAATACTAAGGTTGATCAAATAAACAGTATTCAAATTAGCTCATAACTTTCAATTGTAGACCGTTATTAAACACTTACAAAAATTTAGGTTTTGACACTTCATTTTAAGGGGGGAGAAAATGAACAAAACAAGTTTGGGTTAGCAAAAAATTTATTGATCATAAAGCACTTTAACTTTAGTATAAAAAAAATGGTTTATTAAAATTTATTAAAGTTAATTAAAAGTATAACTTTAGATTTGTTAAGAGTTTTGAATAATACAAGTAATTAAAATGGAATGTTATATAAAACCAATCAACAAATAACAATAAAAAAATTGGCTGAGATGAAATAATTCTTAGCCTTGTTACATATATATTTACCGTTTATTAGTCTCTTTGCAGTGTTTTTTTTTGCCATTATTAACAAGTGAAACATTTTGCAACCTTTAACAGAAAAAAAATTATATTAATGACACTTGGAACATATATTATCTCAAATGGGGTGAAATAAATTTTTTAAGTATATCAAGTTTTTCCAATAAAACTTTTCAATTTTAATAAAACACTTTAATTCAATATTTTAAATATGAATTTATCAGTTTAGCTAGTGAATATACACAAAAAATTGTTATTTTAAATGTTATTAGCTTACAAACAGATTTTAAAATAAAAATGGCAGATTTGGCCTCTGTAATTAGGTCATAGTTCTCAAAAATTTATGAACTTGTGATGTATTTTTTATAATTATGTAAATTTAATTTTATTAGCAGTGGACAATATAAAAATGCATTGAAAGAAAATTTAATTAAGAATTGATATCACAATAAAACATGAAAAATTAGTCTGATGCATAATTTAGTGATCTATAATGCTAAATATTTTAATTTTTTTACAATGCAATAAAATTTTTTGCAATTAAAATACAAATAACAAATACCTGATGACATGGGGTTTTGAGGAATTTGTCTCTGAGCCAATAATCTTGGGCTTAATCTTTTAGAAGCACTGGCACATAAAGCTGAACCTTTTCTCTTCTTTTTTGGCGATGCCTTTTTAAAAGGTTAATATGTGTGATAGATACACCATATGATTAGGTTTTAAATAACAAATAATAAAACTTGACACAGTTGAGACATGTGGTCTGAAATATTTGCAGCTGGTTCAGTTGACACTAAATTTTTGTTTCCTTGACTTGCCTGGTATGCATCAAATATCTTAATATGTAAAAAAAATTTACATTAACCTGGGTGCTATTAGCTTATTTAATTTTCAATTAATTTAAACAATTTTTCAACTTATTTATAAATTTTATAATATAAGTAAATCCAAATATAGCAAGTTAATTACTTTAATTATAATAGGTTTTTGTATATGCCTAAGCAAATTTTTTGCTAATATGTATAAGGCATGTTTACAATTGTTGTAAAGCTCAGATTCAAAAATTGAGCCAAACTAAATTAAAAAGAAAATTATGTATCTGATTAGGTAAAAAAATTACTTCTAAATAATTATCTGTTTGAAGCACAATTGTTTGCAAACTTTCAAACAATTTTACATTTTCCTAAAAAAAATTATACAGTATTAGAATTGTGTGTACAAAAATAATAAAAATTACTATATATTTTTCATCAAGGTCACTCATTTTAGCATAATATCTTAAAAAATCTTCTAAATGCTTCATTCTATCTTTAGTCTTGAAATAATTTTAGAATAAAAATACATAGAATAAAGGAGTAGAAAAGTTCCGAAAACACGTAACAACATTGTTGAGAAGAGAAAAGTTGTCCTCCTTTTCAATTAATATGGGTGGATAAACTAAAATTAAATTTAACTGACAAACTATTATATGGGGGCTGCTCCACAAATGTTTCAATAGCTCTATAGGCCAGATACTCAAAAACCAAAGGTTCCAACATCTAAGAATCTAAGATTTAATAGAAAAAGAAAAATGTGGTGCGTAAAATTTAAAAATCGGGTTCTTAGCAAAAGTGAATGTTTTTATAACAATGGTTGTCTTATTGATAAATACACTAACTTAGATTTCATTTGTATTAAGGCGCGTAACTATTTATTTAAATACTTATCTATATTGCATTTTAAATTTACTAATTTTTGTTATTAGCGTTAAAAGAGGCCATACAAAATTATCGAAAATTCAATTTGCAATAAAAATATTATAACCTAAATGCCAGATTTTTAAATAAAACTAATACTTTGTTATTTAATACTTTTAAAAATTACATGTTTTTTAATTATAAACAAAAATTATATAAGTATTAAATTTCACAGGTAAAAAAAAATATATAATGGGGATCTTTTTATATTTAATTACATTTAATAAATTTTGTTACAGTAAATAGTAGTGCAAGAAAATTTAGCCCAAATGTTATAGTGGGGTTCACTCAAAATTAAATTTTAAATCTCAATATTTAAAAGTTTTAAAGCTATTATGTTCTTTTTATTATTTTAAAAAAAACTACATATAGACTATTATCGTAAATAATATTTCAATTTATATTTAAAAAGTAGAAAGAAATCTAAAAAATTAATATTTTTGTTTTTATTTTACATTAAATAAATTATGTCATCAAATTCATAAGTATTATTTATAAAATCGTGTTTTAATAAAAGAGTATATTCAGAAAAAAAGTATTTTAATATATTATATTTGGCTTCATACCATAAAAACTATTTTAATGAGAAAAAAAAATTATTTTTCTTAAACAATTATATAAAACATTATTAAAAAAAAATAACTAGAAAATAAGATAGTACATATTTAAGTCTGAATTTCTATAGATATAATGTTAACAAATTGAGTGGAAATTAAAATATTTCTGGCTATTATTAACCAAAAAAATTTTTAAGAAAAAAACAATTTATTCATATCAATATTTAACAATACGAACATTTTGTATATTAATATATTAAAGCTGTTGAATATGCGACGAATAATGAGTATCCGACCAGTTTTTCAAATCTGAAAAATAAAATTTATAACTATTAAAACTACCCCCCCTCCCCCCCCCCTTTTTTCCCCAATTTTTTTTCCCCCCCCCCCCCCCCCCCCCCCCCCCCCCCCCCCCCCCCCCCCCCCCCCCCCCCCCACCCCCCCCCCCCCCCCCCCCCCCCCCCCAACCCCCCCCCCAACTACGAGAAAAAAAAATTAAGTTTGAAAATTTATATAGATAATAAATTTTTTCAACGAGAAAAAATATTTTAGGTTTTATTTGAATGTTTTAATAAAACGGTATCTTGGTAAATAACATTTTACACGTCTCATTGTACAGAAACGTGCCAGATGCAAGAAAAGTAATTTAATCAAACCATTTAATAAATTGCATGCCTGTAAAGTTTATTAAAGAGCACGTGCAAAATGAGTTTTTATTTTCGTAAAAAACTTTTATATGCGCTACCTTATCCAAATCTCATATTAATCAAAATATCAAGATTTTCTTAATATCTAATAATAAAACCTATAAAATTTTTACCTTCATCGGTTTTACCTGCTCGATACATTTACATGCGCGAGTGCATGCCTTAGTTAAAGGTGTGCATAATCCAACTTAATAGCCAAACCTATGCCTCGACAAATACGCGCGTTCATTCTCATTTAAATTTAATTAAAAAATTTTACAACAATTATATTTTTTTTAAATAAATAATGATCATTATCAATGCATAAAGATTTATTCTAGAACTTTTGATTATTACCCATTGTTTGTTGAAAATTAAATAATTGAGAAATACAACATTTGCAGATTTATTTAAAAACTGCTGGAATAAATATTACTTCTTAAGACAATAATTTATTTTAGATAAAATAAAAGTAAAGATAATTCTAAAAAATTTTTTTGATTTATTTACTCATAAGTTTAGAAATAAATTAAAATATTAATGATAATTAAAAAGTATTCATTTATAATATTGAGTTATTTATTAATTTCTTAATATTTTAAATTGATTATTCTTATATTTAATAAATAAAGTTAGTCCCAAAAGTTTAGGCTTGATTACGGCGGGCTAATTTTAAAGCAAAAATTTTTTATAAAAATAGCTCTCAAAATACAAAACCATCATTAAATAATCCCGTATATCTTAATAATGTTTAAAAAAGCTTTTTAATATAAAAGCTGTAGTTAGTTAAAAAAATTAAGAAAAAAAATTGCAGCATTTGAATAACATTGAGACGGCTATTGTAAAAATTCAAGTAATTTAAAATTTAAATTTTTAAATATTTTGTTAGGTACCTTAAAACACACAAAAACCTAAATTCTCATTTTTCAATATTAACAGCCAGAATTTTTATTTTAAAATTAATTTTTCTAATGAAAAAAGTATTAGCCGCAGCCGTAGATACGTCCTCCCCGGATGATTTAATTTTCATTTTCATTCCGCCATACCGTCTGACTTTTTTTTATTCAAAAACATTTTAATTTGGTATGGCTTCACATATGCATGATACTAAACTTCCATCCAAAGAAAATTCCTTATTTCGGAGAACTATGGTAATATACATTTTTTTTGTTTTGCACAATATTTTGTTAAATTTTTATACCTTTAATAGAAATGTTATGAACAGAAACAATATAAAAATGGACTTAAATTTGCAAAGCAAATTTTAGCTGTCCCTCAGTTTGCTGATCATGGAGGTAAATATAATTATTGCTTAGATTGTGTGCGTTTAAAACATTTTTTCACTTTCTATATTATTGGTTTTATAATCCTTTGTAAATAAATTCAATTACATATTATGTTAAAATCAAAAGAGACACTGTCCATGAAAGGTCTTTTGCTTAATTGTTTGGGAAAGCGTGAAGAGGGCCTTGAATGTGTTAAAAAAGGTTTGAAGAATGATGTCAAGAGCTTTGTATGTAAGTATTCTATTTTATTTGTTATAAATATTATTTTTTATTCAGAGACTTTTTATAATTGCTCATCCGCAAATTTATTTAAATGAAAATATAAAAATTAATATATTTATAGTTTAATTACTAGTTTAGTAAAAAATATTTATTTCCATTTTAAGGCTGGCATGTCTATGGTATGTTTCAAATATATGATAAAAAGTATGAAGAAGCTATCAAATGTTATAGAAATGCATTAAAGATTGATGAGGTAACTTTAATATATAATGTTATTAATAAATTATTTAATGAAATAGCAATAGTGAACATAATATTGTTTTATAAAATATTCTATTTAGGTTTTTGATTTTGCAAAGGTATGTGTGTAATAGGGCATATTTAATTTAAATTTTTTTTTGTTTAAAAAAGCTTTATTTTATAAGCAATTACATTTATTACATGAAAAAATTATTTTATAGAACCTTTTTAAAAGAATGATTAATTGATGCTCTCCCCTTAAGATTTTTAAAATTGATATAATATCTTATTTAGAGTCAAGTACAGATACTTAAAGACTTATCCAAAATTCAAGTTCATATACGAGACATAGATGGATTCAAGGTTAATTTATGTTTTTTTCTTTTTTATTTTAGTAATTAATATTTGTAAAATATATATTTAGAGGCAGGGCTGGGAAAAAAAACTAAATGGGCTTTTTTTTTACAAGTTTTTGGGTTTTTTTTCCAAATGCCCACAAACCCGTGGGCATGGCAAAAGAAAAGCCCCTTTTCTTGCTTAAAGAAAAGGGGCATGTTTAAAAAAAGCCCCTTTTCTTAAAAAAAAACTCCTAGGAGCTTTATGAAAAAATAACCCACCCATCAAAATTTTTTGAAATTATTATAGAAAACATAAAATGGGTTTTTTGGGGCTCTTTTTAAGAGCCACTTTTTGTGGGTTTTTTTTGCCCCTTTTCTTAGTAAGGGCTTTTTTTGATATTCTTATTTTGGCCCTTTATTTTTGCCCCCCTTTCTTTTTTTATGTTTTAGGGAAAAAAATGAGCCAAAGTTTTTTGGCTCATTGTTTTCCCAGGCCTGTTTAGAGGGGCAAGCATCCTAACTGAATTTATGTTTAAACTTTTAATTTATTTTTTCATTATCTGCTTGTTTAATTTATGATAGGAAAGCCGCTACAAACTATTAAAACTTCGACCTACTCAACATACCTCGTGGATTCATTTGGCACTTGCCGAAAACTTAGCCCTTAATTATGATCAATGTTTGAAGATACTTTCAGAATTTATCAATACCCAAAATGTACCAATTCTTAATTATAGCACTTACTAAAAATTTTTATAGTTATTCATGGTTTTTAAATTAAACCTTAGTCTACATAAGCGCTTTCTCATATTCTGCACCATCAAATAAAAACAGAGCTGTGCGTTAGCAAAATAAATCTTAAAATTTGTCAAAATGATTTTTTTACCTTTACAAATTAGGAGGAATATTTAAAAATTAATTGTAGGTTTTTACTTGAATTTTAACTTAAGCTTTTAGTATATAAATTAAAGACCTAATTAAACGCAATCATTTGTTTGAATTAGAGTAATAATTTTAGTTATTATTTAACAGTTCGTATATAAACAATTTTTTTATGTTTAATTTGAATCTTTTGAACTTTTATTTAGTGCTGGCTTTTTTTTGATAAAATCAAAGGATCATGCCTTACGAAATTTTCTAGATAGTAGGTTTGATAATATATTAGCTCATATTATATTAAAAATTTGTTTGACTTTGTAATTAAAATTTTGTGCCTTAATTTTTATTACTTAGTTAAATACACTTATTAGGGCTAAAAGGGGCTATGCCCTGACGGGTATGCCGTCTCTTTCAAGAGATGTAGGGCAAGGGGGGCATTGTTTTAGCAGGTGAATGATTCTGGCCTTCGACTTTTGCCAGAGTTGTAAAGCCTGCATGCTATAATATTCCGCAGAGTGCGGCGTCATTTCGATGGATATTGTGGTATTGGCGGAGAGACGCGCTTAATCCTATTGACCCTACGGGTTATGAACGTCGCCGCATAGCAATTTCAATGCTCCTCACCCAAAAAAAAATCTTGTCAAACTTTAAATTATAAGAGTATTTCATGGCATACATTTGAGATAATTATTTTGCATTATGAGTTAGAAAATTGACAAAATAAACTTTTTTTGCATGATTAAATTTTCGTGTACCTTTGTTATACAAATGAAATAAGAAATTCACCGTTCATGTTAATTTTTATTTTTAAAAAATGTCGTTTTAATTTCAAGGATATGTAACATAAATTTTACTTATGTAATATTGTTAATAAACGAAGTTTATTTGTGTCCTTTAATAGTAGCAAAAAATAAATCTTCATTTTTTTAAATTCATTTTACAAACTTTGAGCTAAAATTGTCATGGTCATAATTGTCATAATTTTGATAATTTTTTTTGGCCATTTAATATTTGATATACAGATAACACAAGCCCAATACGAAAACGGAGAACTGCTTAAATATCAAAATTTTGTTATGTGCCAGGCCGGACATTTTGAAGAAGCGTTAAACCATTTATGTCAAAAAGAAGCCTTAATATTTGATAAACTATACGTCGATGAAACTAAAGGTTCTTATTAATTTACAATTATATTTTTATTTTATTTTTATTTTTTAAATCTGCCTTCAAACCTTTATAGCCCCTCTTGTATATTAAAAATTGTATTTGGAATTTGGGCTTTCTATATCTGTAGTCTTATAAATTTTTTCCAAGTTATTGTATTTTACTAAACAACCTCTAATATTATATTTTAAATTTTATCACCTACCCGCTAGTTTTTATTTATATTATTTAAGGGGCGGCCATGGCAATAAATTTTTGATTTTGAGCTAATGGGGCCGCCCAATGTTTTTTTTTGTGAAAATTATCAATTTTAGATTATAATTAAAATTTTCACCAATTTGGGTTTTTTTTATCATTGGTTTGTTCTTCTAACTTAACGTTAGTAAATTTTACTCTAGAAATTGTGGTTTCATGTTTAAATTTATATTCACATAAGATTTAAAATTTTTTATTCACTTTTTTGCTTTAGGTCAATAAAATTTGCAACTTTTTTTATTATTCTCCCTGTAACTTTTCCTTACTATGTACCTAATATTTTTGCAATAATATACCTATATGTTTTTTATATATTAGCCGATCTATACTGCAAGCTTAATGATCCCGATAAAGCTATCCTGGTATATTGGAAGCTGGTTAAAAGGAATCCCGAAAATGTGAGTTATTACAAAGGTCTAGAGCGCGCTATGAAAATTCAACTGAAAAAAGGTTGGTTATTCACAAATATATATTTTTTTGTATTAAGTTCGAATGGACCTCTATAATAAAATAAGACACGACGTTGAGTGGATGCAAGATTGTGTCATGTATAGGGCATGTGAGTTAGTACATGTATTTCTTACAAAATTAGCTACTCTTTTATTTATTTAAAACTTAAACAAAACAAAATGAGTTTGGACCACAGGAATTCCAATATATCCAATAAGCTAATATTAATTAGCAAATCCCAAACTCCGGGACTCCGGAGTTTATGGACTTTTCTCTCATCCCGGAGTTTTTGACATCCCCTAGTCGTTTTCAACCTTCAAGTTTAAGAGCGTTGAGCCTGGTCATTGGTTGGATGGGTTTTCGCTAACGGACCTCAAAGACAGCCTAGACTTAACAAATTAGCTCAATGGCGTGTGATCTCATTTACATGTGCTGAACCACTTGCTGTAGCTAATAAAAATGGCAAATTCCTAATGTGTAAAATTCCCTTAGTCGAAACGAATGGAATTCCAAAAACACTTTAATAATATGGTTAGTTATAATTTTTATTATTCTATAATTATGTGTAGACAAGCTAGCCCAGGAAGAAAGATTGCATATATACCAGAAAGCTCTCGAAATCAACCCGCGCGCACTCCTACCCCAAAAGTTACCACTGCAATTTTCAACGGGTAATTTAGTCATGTAGATTTATGTTGAAAATTAATTTGTTTTTTTTAGTTATTTCCCTAAATTTGATTTTTTGAAAAATACGTTTCAATGTAATACTAATATTTAAGTATTTTTTTTTATTATTCGTTTGCCTTATACACAAGTTTAATAAATGAACAAATAATATATGAATATTCTAGGAAACAATCTTTATGATGGCCTTTTAATTCTTAGTTTGAATTTTTCCCACAGGAAATTACCGATTTTTATTTTTTAGTTTTATATTTATTTTTGTCAAACATTTTTTTTATATTTTTAGTGATTTGTGCGATCCTACAATTGGCCAGAAAAAATTATAAATTTTCAAAATGAAAATATTAGATTTACTCTTATAAATTAGTTCATATATCGTAAAAATGTTGAACTAAGGAATATGTTTTATTAAACTATAAAAAAATGTCTCAAAATTTGTTTGTTTTTATTTGTTAGGTCCAAAATTTCGGGAACTAATGGATCAATTTTTGCGCAAACATTTGGTAAAAGGGACGCCTTCGCTTTTCACGCTAATCAAAAACTTATATACAACGCCTGAAAAGGTTACTATTTAGTCATCACCGTTTTTATTAGATATTAGATAAGTTTTGTATATCAACCAGTTATTATATATAATTGTATATAGAGCTATGTAAATTGTTCCTTCTGTATTACTCTCTAATCTAACAATTTTAATTTTTTTGTGATTGCTTTATGTCATCCACTTGCCAATCATTGACCTTTATTAAATGTTCAATACACTAATGTAAAGCAATAATTAGATTTTGATCATCGTCTTTATATTATAGCAGTTTATATACTTTTTTCTAATAGTTCATGTATGCCTACCATAAACAATGAGACTATATGCATTTTCAACAGTTTCAAATGTTTTTGATAAGATGGGCATACAAAATAACTAAATATAGATGGTTTTTAAATAGTTAATTTTCAAATCTGATATATAGAGCTTTATAACAATTTTAAATTAGGCAAAAATTTTATTCAAATTGAAATTTCATATTATGGGGAATTTTACAAAAAAATCTTTGCTTTCTTCCAAACCACATATTTTTTAAAATTTTATGAATGAGTTGGTAAGTGTTAACACTCAAAATATTTTAATCTTTAAATGTCTCATTTATATCTAGAAATTCGATTACTAATTTAAACTAAATTTTATATTTTAAGGTTCAAATAATTGGCGACCTCATTGACGGCTACCTTACGAATCTCGAAACTTTAAATAAATTTGGTAAATGTAAATTTATTAAATTTTAATTATTTGTACAGCTTAAAGAAAATTATAAAATGATTTTTGAAATTATTTTCATATAATTACGGATTGTGGGATTGTAAAATAATATTCAAGTTAGCCCAATATTAATGTGATATGCTGAATTAGATATATAATATTTTCTTAAAGTTTTTAGTTATAAAATATATTTTGTAAAAAAAATAAAACCTTTTTGAATTTGAAATATTAAGTTAACATAAAATTGCATAACGTAACCAAAAAACATTAAGAACTTTAATATCATAATATCCTTATTAAGCTTATTTAGAATATCTTTGATTTAAAAACACCTCTTGTTTTTAAATTAAATTTTTGTATTATTTTTTTGATGCACTGTAGATGCGACCACGCTTGAAACTCAATGGCCTACCACAATTTTATGGACTTTGCTATTGAAATCGAGACACCTAAACGCTATTGGCTTGTTCGCGCAAGCATTAAAATGCATTGATAGAGCTATTGATCATACCCCATCCTTTATAGATGCATACGTCGTGAAAGCAAAAATTTACAAAGTTAAAAAAAAAATTATAAATTTTCACACAAAAAAACAGTTTTTTTAATTTTTTTTTGAGTTTTTTTTTCAAAACCATTTTGGAAATTGAATAATTTAGATAGATTTGGGTTATTTAATGTGTTTCTCTGGACGTCTAACCTGACGAATATAAAAGGAGCCTCATATAATTAGCTAGATTTATTTTAGATTTTTATAAGTAGTATATGCAATCATTCATGTCGGAAAATGCAAATTTTTAAACTAAATATTTAAGCCAGCAATTAAAAACTAAATACAAACAATTAAATGAGCGTATATATAGATTAATTATCATGTTTTTTGTTATTATTAATAAGCACCCTTAATAGTCAAATTTTTGACAAACTTTAAGAAAATGTAAAAAAACACGCAAAAATATTTTTTATAGATTTTAAACTTTCGTTTTTAATATAATTCTGTTAGCCAATAATAATTTTTTTAGTTTAAAGATGATATGTGTACCATTACCACCATGAGATCATAATAACCAAAATATTGATATTTTATTTTTGAAAGTTATTACTCACACCTTGGTTAAATAAACTATATGAATTTTAAGTTTACATTATAAAATTATCTGTTTTAAATTTACATGTTGCCCGAATAATTTTTATTTTAACTTTATTTATTTCTAGTTTTGATCAAATTTGTAATATTATTATGATTTATTTGTCAATTTTTTTACTGGGAAAACTTTTAAAATTTAAAGGATATAGATTTTATTGCTAAATATTATTTTTTGATTTGTTGCGTTGTGTACGAAACCAACAATAGAGAACTAATTTATGTATTTTGGCACAACTCAAATATTAGTTTTTAGTTCAATAGCTTTTGAAAATAAATTTTTAAATATTTTATTTTAGAATTGCGGTAACATAGTTGAAGCATGCGCACTAATGAATGAATGCCAATCGCTTGACACAGCTGATCGCTACCTCAATTGCTTATGCGCTAAATATTATTTAAGGGCAGGACTTCAACACAAAGCCGACGATATGCTTGCAAAATTTACCAAAGTGAATTTTTAGATTACTTGATTTTGAATATTTTTATACTTTGACATTTATTACATTTTTTACAATTATTTTGTGCTCCCTTTTATTGTGATTTTTAAAAAAATTATCCTCGTATTTTAGTCTCAATCAGTTTTTAGTTTTAAACTTACCCTATCTAATATACATATTTTATCAACATTTTAAAATTTTAAAAATATTTTCGGGCCGTTATATTTTGACCCAGTTCCCCTGAACTTTGTTTTGGACCCAAATTGCCTTAACGAACTATAAATTTAATGAAGTTATTTGTCTATGAAAGTATGTTACGTTTTCTAACGTTATTATAATTTTGTCTAGTTTAGTTTTTACTGTAGATTAGTTGATTGCAAAGGCAATATAACGAAATGGACAATTGGTTCAACCGGGCCTAAAATTATTGTTTTTTTATATGTTGAAGCTTTCTTTTATTTTGAAATACCCAGGTTAACAAACTCAATTTCAGAGAAATGAAATTTATTAAAACAAGGAGGCAGCCCCATGATAACCTTATATCCTATATATTTTTCTTCTTTTCTTTTCTTCCGCCTTTAGCTCTTTATATCCGTCCATATTAAAAAATGGCTTTTTTGATTATGCAACCTCGAGAACACCCGAAAAAATCTAGAATCTTTACTATATAAAAATTCCTTTTAACTTATGTTTTTAAAATAAAACAAGATCTTTAGTATATCGGATTCTTACATTGGCATTTAGATAATACAAAATATTTCGCGTCCTTTAAATATTACACGATATATTTTTGGTTTTTAATGAAAATATTGTTTAATGATTTAACAGTTTAATCGTTTTATATAAACAAAAAATTTCAATTATTTTAAACCTTTTTTGTTTTTTTTTCGACATATTTTTTTTTGAAATGTTTATAGCTGACCATATAAGTTGGGTTACAAAAAACGATAAACCGATTTGAAAAATCCTTAAATGGGAGGTTTGATCTCTATAGTTAGCATAACTTTCATAAATATGTTCACCTGTGCTATTTTACTTATACCTTATTTAAATGACTTTGTTATTTGGCAAGCACCCTAATTTAGGCAACTCTTTTATGTATTTATTTTACTTTTTGCAAAATATCTATTTTTTTAAACTCTTTTATGTAAACTCAAACTAAATATTGTTTGAGCTATTTTCTGTATCTGCATAAATTTTTCAGGCCAATTCGTCGCCTTCGGAAGACTTGAACGAAATGCAATGCATGTGGTACCTGATTAGCGTTGCTTCTGCCAATTTTAGAATAGGGGACTACGGCATAGCACTTCAAAAATGTGCCCAAATTTACAAAGTTTACATCGAATGATAAGAACATACTTTTATATATTATATTGTTATTTTTATATTATTGCTAACATTGTATATTTTTTTTATTCGTTCGAAGCATCTATGAAAGTTGAAGATGTTTATGAAACTTTGCTAATTAGGAAAAGATTTGAACAATATAGAAATCGACGTTTTTTTTTGCGACACCGATATGAAAAATAAAATTAGAATATTTTTTATACATATAAATTAGTTAAGGTTACATTGATTAAAATTATAAGGTAGTTTCATGTAATCTGTCTCTAAATATCTATTTTTTATCACTACAAATAAAATAAATATGTTTTCTTTTTTTATAAGACCACGTAGAGGTTTTTGAATGAAATTTTATGTTTTTTGATTATTTTTAAAATTATATAAAAATAAAGACCCTAAAGAGATAAGTGTTAATTTTTATAAAATGATGTTTTTCATAAATATTATAAATTGAATTTTCACCTTTCATAATTACATAGAGTTTTTAAATTTTTCTTTTATAATAGCTTTGCACCTGGTATGAAAGCGAAAAGGGAAGCTTCTTATTTTTATCCAACTTGTTTCAGGCGCACAAATGAATTAAAAATAAAAAAAAATCAAATTAAATCATAAAAAATATTATATTTGTTAGTATAAATTAATTTATATAACTGAAGAATTATTATAATTGTTATTGTTAAATTAGCACTTCCAAGACATGATTGAAGACACGTTTGATTTCCATACGTACTGTCCCCGTAAAAGTACCCTCGTGGCTTATATTCAAACCCTTACCAAAGCTGTCTACCATTTAAACCCTTCCCCCTACGCCATACATCAAAACCACAACAACAATAATAATAATAATAATAATAATAATAATAACAATGATGATGAAATAATGATACAATCTCAAAACAAGAGATCTTTTGCTCGATGTGCACTAATAGCTATCGAAGTGATACGGATTTTTTTTTTCATTTAATTTTATATATTGGACATTGTTTAAACTTTTAATTTTGCATTTTTTTTAATTAGTATGTTAGTTATCCAACTCATTTTTTAAATAACTAATTGCAAATGAATTTTTGATTTTTGCGATTGATGAACAAATTATTGTTAAAATCAGTTATACGCACATAGAAAACAATATGATGCACACGGTTAATCCATCTAAAACAAAACTGTCATTTTGGCCGCCAAATCAAAAATCAAAACCCATGTCCTACATTTTGTTAAAACCCGTGTCAGCCCTAAACAACCTCTCAGTATAGCAAGCGCCTTAAGGCATTTCTTACGTTTTGGTAACACCAAAGCCCATCGACGCTGCAACCACAATTGCCAAAGCCTTTTATTATGTGCCTCATATCGATTATCGTCACGCCTACCCCACCTATCCTAAATATAAATTAAACATTCCTATCTCCCAATATAACAAATTCTTACACCGCATAATCTTATTCGATTATGGCCGTATTTGCAATGTTAGCCAATGTTATCAATCAGTTAGCTAATATTTACTTCTCTGATAATTTTTTTTTAGTTTTGACCCCCGCAAAAAGTGTTACATTTGACGTTTTTTTACAAATTATGAATGTTTATTAGAGCCTGGAGTACCCAAGTAAGCTTCATTATAACTATCCTTGATATTTTATGTAACTCGTATCATAACTACGAAGTAATTGTACTTATCTAACTAGCATATTGCCTTTCCAACCTTTTTTCCGCTTTTTAACCTTCTAGGACCACATCTTTTTTTAAATCTATCAGCCCGTTCTTTTGGTAGAGCTCAGTGGTAATCCTCCCTATTTTACAAGCAGGATCGGTTTAAATACATGCCAATCAATTTTTTTTGATATTACACATGTGCAACCAATTGGAGATGCTGAAAGGACTGCTTAGGCTCGAGGTCCTAAACAATATACCAAGCCTAGAATCTACAATTTAGGTCGTTGTCATTAATATTAATTGCTTGCTCGGGTTAAAAGGTCAAACTCTTAAGGCGTCTCAAACACACAATTGTTTTTTTTGTTTTCCCCAATATACGATCTCTTTATAATTTAATAACTTCCCTATCCGAATGCCGACATGCTTTCATTCTCCTTTTTCCTCTCTAGCCTTGTTAGATCTTATGTTGCTATCAATACCGTTAATTTTGAAAATTCATCCCTACGTTTTTTCCTCACCCATCACGGTCCTCTCATTCAAAAAGCGGGCTTAAAAAGTAAACAAGAAATTTTTACCATGTTTTATCGTTTTCCAACAAATTGTCACTTTACCCAATTTGGCCAATTGTTCATGTACACAACCTATAACTTTACTTTGGATCTCTCATTCCCCAGTATTGTATAAATCCAAAAAATGCGTCAACAACCTCTTCCTATACACACTCTTCCCTACAGTTCACTAAGAATTTCTTGCCAGCGTTCTTGAAGGCCAACAGCTTCTGGTCATATCTACTATACATAATTTTCTAAATAACCAACCCGCTTAATTATTGTATATATACGAAATTAAAGAGTTTTACAATGACCAATTAAACGTCGCAACCTCCTAATAAACTTTATTGGTTGGAGATCCATGAACACAATCCTTCTTAAAAGAGGATCTAAAAGATTTATCATAACATAATATAAAGCATTAGATTCATTTTGCTTTCATATAAGAATTTTTACACCTTTACGTCCACATACAGCTCCATTTCATTTTGGTTATTCAATTAAACTTCAATAAAATGATTACAAATTTATTCATTTATAACACTGAACATTTACCATATGTATTGTATGGGTCTCTTCTTTGTCTATTTTGCGTAATGAATGTGCTCTTCCGAATTTAATTTAAAGCCTATTCACCAGAGCCGTATTCTATTTGTTAAAAGGCCAATTTTTTTATAAGCTATCATTCGACTCTCTAAATTATTTGAAGGCTAACACACAGAGTTAGCTTTAGTTATTATATCCGGCTTTAATATCATTTTTGTTGTATCTATATATAAAACAAATCGGTTCCTATTTTTCCGCGTTTGAAGTGGACGTTATTTTTTTCACCTTGTTGTAATTCAAGCAAAGCATATCATATTTTTTTTAAACTTATTTAATTGTCATTTTTAATAGTCTCACTCTTTAAACGTATACAAATAGTAAACATATCCTTCTTATTTCAATTTTTAAGTTTACTTACGATACTTAAGCCGTTTAAATTTAAATTTTTTGTTTAATTAAATTATTAATCGTGTATTTTAAAAATTAATGATTTCCTTTATTTGATATTTTCGCATTTAAATTTACTGTGTTGCATAAGTAATATGGGTTTTATTTTCAAATAAGACTATAAGTTAGTATAACGCTTCTACTTATTAGAATATTTTTATTAGAGCTCAGGAAAGATTGAGAACCGTTAAAAAAAATTTTTTTTATACGTGTTTAACTTTAAAATTATTGCTTTACTCCTTAATCAATTGGAATTTTTTAATTTTGAAGTTTTTGAATATAGTTTATATTTATTATTATTTATAAAAGATTTGCCTGAAAATGCACGATAATCCGGCCATAGCCAAATCCTACGATCCCAAGTATCTAGAGGTTATCCGGAAAAATTACGAAAACAGGATGGGAACATTTATAGAACGAGAGCAAAATGTCGAAAAGGAAAATCTTGAGGAATCGCAGCCAGAAACCAAGGCTGTATACATATGTTTATATTCAAAAAATGCTTTTGTTGAATATTGTTAAATTTCATAACATGGTTTTTTTTGCTTCTAAACTAAATATTAAAAATAGTTTTGCTGACCTTTATTAATTTAGAATTCTACGGCAAAAGTTGAAATCGAAAAGTCGCTTACAAAAATGCAGATTAACAATAATTTCGCTACGGAAAAACTTCCGAACGCCGAAAATTTGACGGCGAGTGAGCTCAAGAAGTTGAAAAACAAGGAGAAGCGCGCATTACACAAGCAAAATATCAATAACATTAACGACAAAAATGCTAATAGCACTGAAAATTCCTCTAATTTCCACAAAGGCGAAAGTTTAGACCCTTGTCAACTTATGAAGGTAGTACCGAATAATTGCTCTCTCGACATAATTTATTTGAATTAGCCATGCGCCGCATATTTTCCTATTTCAGCTATGATAAATAATTTTGCCTTTTTTTTGTTGGGTCTTAATTATTTTTTTTACACGTCAGTTAATTCATTTTTTTATAATATGTAACGTGAAAAGTGAGTTTTATTTTGTTGAAATCTTTAAAATTTTATTATTTTTGGCAAATAAAATCCAAATTTTTAAATAGTTACCAAATTTAGTTTGTACACAAAATGTTTATTTTCTGAAATAAAAAGTTTTTAACAAAAATTTTGATTTTGGAAATAATTAAATTTTAATATTAGGGCACGTGCAAGTGAGTTTTTATTTTCGTGAAATTTTTAAAATTATAAAAAAAAATTTTTGTAATAAAACGCAAATTTTTAAAAAGTTGCCAAATTTAGTATATGCACATAAAATGCTTTTTTCTGAAATAAAATATTTTTCAAAGAATTTTGAATTTTATTTTGAATTTATTAGAATTTTGAATATTTTACGAAAATAAAACCTTACTTTGCACGTGGCCATATAAAAAATTGTTATTTTATTAAATGTTTGAAAATAAGCGATAAATTAGTTTAAAAAGCTAATAATTAGCCTAACTAACGGGCTTGTTAAGTTTTTAGGTTAGAGCAAATTAGGTTGAAAACATGAATATCTAAAAATTTAACATCAATATTAAAATAAATCAACGCAAAGTTTTTTTCTAATTATACCTTTAAAATTATAAAAGTATGCGTTATTATTTTTATTCAATTCTTTTATATAAATTTTTTGAAAAAAAATTGGAAATGTTAGTTTTTATTGGATAAAAATTTTATATTTTTCTTTTATTCCATAACTTTATATTTATAAAATTATAATATTAAAATTTGCGTTATTATTTTAAATGAATTTTTTGTAGATTTTAGTTTTTTGTGAACTTAAATAACACACAACAATTTTTTGAGAGACCAAACCTGCCTTTTTAGGGAATAACAAATCTACCGTTTTTCCTAATCAAACTTAGTTAGTCAGTTATATAATTTTAGAAAAAAAGGTCAAATAACCAAAAACAAGAAAAATTGAAATTTTTATTTCATATTCACAATAGATAAATTGTTGCAAACTTCATATAATATTTCTATAAAAAACCGATAATATATTGTGTTGTATTAAATTTTATTTTTCATTATTTGTAAATGAATGAGTTACAAGGGATTTTTATAGGCAAAAAAGATTTTTAAATTTTTTTAGGGTTTATTTAAACCCGTCAATTAGGTCAAAAAAGGCATTTTTTGTTATAGACCGATCTAAGGAGCCAACGACAGAAGAAACTAAGAAAAACAAAAAATCAAATGAGTTTAGGCCATCATGGGGATGCAATCTGTATGTTTTCATAATATTCACGTTTCTGAAAGTTATATTTGTTGTTGACCTGTGTATTTTAAATTTTCGTTTTATTCGAAACATATACCGTTATTAGAGATTTAAATTTTTTATTACATTTTTGCAATTTACTTGAAATATTTGTTTTATGTTTTCGTTAAAATAGGTACCTGACCCATTAAAAGAAGCCGATAAGTTTTTACTCCCTTTGCTTATTAACCATTGGTTTGACTTCCAAACACATTACCTGGCCTTTCAAATGGCATTTCGCAAAGGTTTTTCTAAATTTTGTTATAAGGATTATTTTGTTTTATTTTTTAGATTGAGTTTAAATCCGGTTAACTGCCACCCAATTTTCTCATTATCGTAATATATCGTTGAAATGTTTTATTAAAAATAGCATTTTTGCAATTTTTAGATATGAAGATTAAATTAAATTAATAAGAAAAGTTACATGGTTATATTATAAAATCAAAATGATACATATACAATTTAAGGCCCGTTGATATGTGTATTTAAAATATATATATTTAGAATATTAAGATCCAAAATGTTTTATTTCAGGCATTTATCTATCATATTTCGATGTGTGTTAGTTGGTAAGGGAAGGAGTTTTTATTTATTCCTTCTTAAAAATTATGCCAAACAAACTCATCAGTTTGCTTTATTCTTGGTGATTTTTTTGATTTATTTATTTTTTTTATATTAAATTATTCATCAAATCAAACAAAAAATATTGCAAATATGAATTGTTTTAATTTACTCGTTAATATTATAAACGAATTTTTAGATTTAATTTATTTTGGAGCCAAGGTCAAAAAATGTCACTATCGGCTTTAATACCTATTTTAAATGTTTATTATAGGTAAAATGAAGGGTCAATGTAAACGTAAATTCAAAATAAATATAAGGACTAGCTAACTTAATCTTTTGGCTATTTAATTTTTATATTAGTATTTGTGATATTTTTAATTTCATTATTTTTTATTAGGTTTGTTTTATATTATTATTATAATTATTATTATTATTGTTATTATTATTATTATTTTTATTATAAATATTTAGGTAAACATCTTCTCGTTATTAGACATTTAGTCAATATGCACACACTTTTGAACAATACTAAATGCCAAACTAATAATAATAGCAATAATTTGCAATATCTCAAAAAGTTACTAACTTTTTATGAATGTTGGGTTTTGGCTAAAATTTTTCTTGCTTCTTCTAATCTTGATACGAATTTTCCGGTTGATGGTAGTATTTGTTCTTCCGCGTTTTACCAACAAGAATTACAGCTACTCGATGATTTTGTTCAGAAGTTTAATTTTTTTTTCATATTAACTAAAAACAGTTTAATTTCTTTATATTTTTCTATTTTGCAAATTTTTAGTATGATTATTTTTGTCATTCGTTTTTATAATTTTGTTTGTTTTCGTTTTTTACTAATTAGGTTAAATAATTTTATAATAAGTAAGTTTTTAAATTATTTTCCAAAAGTTTTCAAGAGTAACCGTTTTTTTGGTAATTTAGTTTAATTGTAAATGCTCGCACATGATGAATGTTCGTTTACAATTTATTGGAAGCATCTAAGCAATAGAATAATAAAACAAAAGCTTGGATATATTTTTATGCACCATTTCAAGTCCTAATTTTGCGTTGTGATTTAACCTTTGGCTACTATTTTTAAACTGAATTAAAAAACTACGTTTAAATATGTAAAAAAAAAATAATGTACTTTGTGTGTTAAGCCTAATAATTTATTGAATATTATCAAATTATATTAATTTCGCAACTCTTACCATATACAAAAACAAGAGGCGGCGAAGGGTTGGTTTTGTAGCAGTTAATAAATCTGCAAGTTCCTTTTAATATGAATAATTCCAGACATCAATTGTAATTAATTTTTTCATTAAAGCTTTTATACTCAGTCAAACCCTTTATTTTCCTTGGAAATTTTAGGACTATGTATTAGGTTTAAACCTAGTTTAATTATAGACTAGTTCTGGGATCAAATAAGCCCCATTTCCTTACCAAAATATTAATGCTAATTGTTTTATATATGGATGCTCTTTCACTATTTTTTCCCCTTTTTTGACTTATCGCACTAAATATATTGTGTATATGGGTAAATATATAAAAGGCGTATTTTAATAATTCACTGATTAGGTCAATCTTTCATTCCGGTTATTGCAATGAAGTATTCACGGAACTCCGAGATTCCTCTCCCAGTACAATTATTGAAAAATTGTTAGCTCAGTCGGAGCATTTATTTAGGATCCATGCGCAGAATTTGCATTTAAATATACCTGCTAGCTTACAAAACGGAGATTTTCACGATATCCCTAACGATGGTGAAGATGCTATTTTTGATTCCAAAATTTTATCGGATTTTGATCAAATGAATATAGAGGGATGTAATAATGTGAAAAATTCATCGAAAAAGTTTAATTCTAGTCAAAAAAAATTGGAACTAAACGGACTTCAAGCCCATCACGTCGATAACTATGACACAATAAACGTTGTTATGAAAGAAAATGCATTTTACATACGCGAGTTTATCTGGATATATAGAAGTAAATAAAAAAATTTATTCCAAAATTTTAAACTTTTGTTTTGATAAAATTAATTTATTTTTTATTAATAATATTTTTGCCCATCTCCTCAATTAATAAACCTTTTTAAATAAGTATAAGTTTTTCTCGTATTTGTGTAAATGCTAAAACAAAATACTTTCTTCTGTCGTCTTATTTTTAATAAGATCTCGTTTACAAATTAGGGTGTAAAACAAAATTATTTTTCTTGTTAGAGTAGAGTTTGTATAGGTACATGTATGGAAAATATCCATTTGTGATTTTTTATGCCATTTCACAAAATAGCAAAAGAAAACGCTTTTTTTGGTAAAACATAATATAAATACAGTTAATATTGAAATATTGAATTTACTCTTAATTATAATCACGTGCCATAAACCTCTTACTATATTAACTAGCTTCCAGAATTATTCTTAGCCTATTTCTGACCACACTCAATGGTCATAACCGCAACCAAGGAGACACATTAAATAATCCTAAAACTCACTCAGGTATGGATGTTTTTTTAGCTTTGATTAGTTTAATATCCATTTTTCTCATTTAAAACTTAACGTGCTTCAAATTTAGATTATTTTCTTATTTTAAACTAATTTTTTTTAGTTTTTTTAATACGTTTTTTTTCTTTTAGACGCTACCAAACCTAACTCGATTTCCCAAAAATACGCCATTAAATACACCAAATGTCAAAATGCACTTCAATTGGCTCTTTCGCGTCTGAGCTTTTACCAATCCGGTTTATTTGACATGTCTCATGCTTCGACGGATAATAAATTATTTTTAGAGGTTGTATTTTTTATGCATGTATATAAACATAAATATAAATTTAGTTTAAAACATATGACATAAGCAGAGGGTTACATGTTTGAGCTCCGAAAGGTAGCTCATTTTTTTAAAAGCTAAAATTTTATAGCATATATTTAAATGAAAAAAGTTTAAATTTATTAAAAATATATAATATATATGACAAACTTTAGCCCTTTTCAAATTTATGCTGCTAAATTGCTAAAATGTTTGAGTATTAAAAATATTATAATTTTTCGACATCTCTGATTTATTTAAGTATTTTATAATTTACGTTTTTACATTGTGACTTGACAGGAATGCTTTGAAGCCCTTAATTTTCTCCTGCATTCGCACAATGCCAACATGCCTTGTCTGCTTACAGAAAATAAAAATTTTATGGGGTCATGTTTCCACTTAACTAACGTGTTTCAACCTGATGAGAAAACCTTGTTTGATACAACTCCCAGTCTAGTTTCTGCCTTCGATTGGCTCTTCCAACCTGATATGGATCAAATTAGTCATAATAATAATAATCTTTCTGATGGTAGTGATCGCACCAATAAAACTTTCTCTGACTTTGTACGTGAATACGTGACCCATCTCAAGGTTTCCCTGTATCCACTTATCGATTTCGACCTTATTGCACCTTACGTTGAACAACTATAATTTTGTTACGTTTTTTTCTATTTATTTTTTTTTATTTTCATTTTATAAAACTCTTTTTTTGTGTAAAGTTTATCGTTCATTTTGCTATTTTAGCGTGTTCTTATTATAATAATTATTGTTATGTTTAATTTTATATTGCAACAATTTATTATTAATTTTTTTTCTATTGAATTAAATTATTTTTTCTTATCCCCGTATGATATTATATTATATTATGTGTGGTGCTTTCAGCATAGTCATTTTTCTTGTGACGTTAAGGATTTTTTTCCTTTTATTTTTATATATTTCCTCTTTGCAATCATACATACAATTTGTCAATTTTGTAAACTAGATTTAATTAATAATAGTATTAATATTAAAACGTTTGCTTTATGGACACATTTTAATTTTGCTCTTGTCCTTCATGCATATTTCATTTTTTGACACTTTGTAACACCTGTTTGAAGGCCAATGTTAGCAAATTTTAAATTTGAAAAATAATTGATTTAATTTAAATTTAAATTTCTAAAAAACAGTTCTCATATTTTATTATGCTTGACTTTGGCCTAAGACGATTGTGTTTCAGGCACAATTAACCTTTAATTTGTTAAAAAATAATAAATTTTTTTGCTGTTTTGCCCAATTTTTGCTTTGAACATAAAATTTAAATAGCTTTTCTTATGGTCAAAAGTTATTTGGTTTTGTAACATACGCTTATATGTTTGCAGCAAAAAATTAACCCTAATATATCACAAACTATATTATTGACAAAAAATCTATATAATACTATTCAAGATTGTTTTTTAAATTATTTCAAGGTAGGTATGAAGAAAGGAAAAAAAAAAAATTAATATTTTTTTTTTTTTTTTTTTTTTTTTTTTTTCCCCATCCCCCCCAAGCCCAGGGCAAGACAAAACCAAAACCCCCCTAACCCAAAAGAAAAGAAAAAAAAAAAAACCCTTTTTCAAAAAAAAAAAAAAAAACCCCAAAAAAAAAAAAAAAAACCCCACCCCACCCATCTAAAAAATTTTAAAATAAAAAAAAAAAAAAGGGGTTTTGTTTTTTTGTTCTTTTTTTAGTCTTTTTTTTTTTTTTCTCCCTTCTCTCTATAAGGGGTTTTTTTATTTTTTTTTTTCCTTTTTTTTTTTCCCCCCCCTTTTTTTTTTTTTTTTGGGGAAAAAAAGAGCCAAAGTTTTTTGGCTCATTGTTTTCCCAGCCCTGATTATAAGAATACGCTCTGTTTAGGGTAATAAATTATAAAACAATTTTTTGAAAAAGATAACAAACAAAAAAAGTTCAACGTTCAAGTATTAGATTTCATCTTTGAATTTTCTTTATTTTACTTTATTAGTATTGGCATAAACGATGCCAAACATTTTTTTAAATGTAAAAGCTTATAACTAAAAATTTAATTTCTCTATAAGATTAAAAATATACATTTTAAGTGATTTTAAATGAATTAAATGAAATGCAAAAAAAATGAATTTTTTTTTCTACATAATTTTCAGGTCGCAATATCAGTTGATATCATCCATCAAATTTAATCATCTTTTTTCGTTAAACTCGAGAAAATAGCCGATGTGTAAAGGTGGAAAAATTTTTTTTAAGTCGTAAAAATATTTGAAAGTTTTTACCATGATTGTATTGCTTTTAGCCTTAAAAAAACGATTTTCGTTTTGCAGTTTAGTGCTGAATTTATCGATTGTACTAAATGTTAAAATAAAAATATTTGCTTTCAATTGTAATTTCATTACCGGGTGGGCTGAGAATTAAACAATATAACGAATCTGCTCGTAAGTGGATTGAGCCAAAATTTTATAACACAGGCGTAGCCGAATATCAGGACCCGGTATAACCACCGTTTATCTAATACGAGGGATAATCAAATTTTTTCTACAGTATCATAGTGTTAACAATGGTTTTGGCACTATGAGACTCAAGAGGTAATATATTTTAACTCGTAGGTAAGTAAAGTAATGATTATAATTAAAAAAACATTGATAGAGAAACATTATTAGGAATCCCTTCAATAATTTCCCTAATGTGTGATGCTACGTTAATTTTGTTGACATACGGGGACACGGCGGATTTTGTGTTATGGCCATAACTTTATTTTTAAAATTTCAACTTATACAAATAATGTCCTAATCAATAGCCAATTGATATATCTAATTAATGTACAAGCAACAACTTTGAAAAAAAAATTTTCTAGATTGCGCCCCATAACGGGGTAATCTGGTCCTGCATTGGAGCCACGTGATCTTATGTTAAAATAATATTAAGACTAAAATTTACATATATTATAAAAATGACACTCCAATGTTTTAATTAATTGTTTTGATTCTAAAATATATTTATAACCCAGGTCAACAAAGTTCAATGGCACAACTTTAAATTTTACAACATAAAAGAATTTACATGGGCTTATTTCATATATCTATTAAGTTTTTCTTAGTTTCTTCCTGCTTTTTCTACTTACTTCCATCCATATCGAAAAAATGGCCTTTTTTGATTCCTTGTAATTTATATTTCATCTAAAATAATGTGTTTTATAGTATATTAGGCTTTCACAGCATTTAGATAGTACAAAATATTTTGTCCAAGCTTAATTACGACACAATATTTTATCGATATTTAATAAAAGTTTTATTTGAAGTATTAAACAATTTAGCTGTTGTAATATGAGATAAATAAATTTTAATTTTTGATTTTAGATCTTTATTTTTTTGGCATTTTTCTGAAATTTTTAACGTTTATAGCTGACTAACTAAGTTTGATTAGAAAAACCGGTAACGGATTTGAAACTCCCTAAGATGGCAGGTTAAATCTCTGCAGTTAGCTCATAACTCTCAAAAATTTGTTGACCCGTGTAATAAATTCAAAACTATTATACATATATATTTAGCAACAATTTTTCTAAAACATCCCACAAGGCTCCAATTTACTTTGAAACTACCCAGTCTCTTTGCTTTGATTATACATTGTATTCTATAGAAATCTAGTCCTTAAATTTTAAATTTCTGTCTTTTCTAGCACTCACAAATTTCTATAAGTAGTGATAATTCAATTTACATTTAGTTCTCTAGGTATTGGCAGGGCTGGGAAAAAAACTAAATGGGCTTTTTTTTAACAAGTTTTTAGGTTTTTTTTCCAAATGCCCACAAACTCATGGGCATTGCAAAAGAAAAGCCCCTTTTCTTGCTTAAAGAAAAGAAAGGGTCATGTTAAAAAAAAGCCCTTTTTCTTAAAAAAAACTCCTAGGAGCTTTAAGAAAAAATAACCCACCCATCAAAATTTTTTTAAAATTATTATAAAAAACATAAAATGGGTTTTTTGGGGCTTTTTTTAAGAGCCACTTTTTGTGGGTTTTTTTTTGCCCCTTTTCTTAGTAAGGGCTTTTTTTGAATTCTTATTTTGGCCCTTAATATTTGCCCCCCGTTCTTTTTTTTATGTTTTAGGCCAAAGTTCTTTGGCTCATTGTTTTCCCAGGCCTGGGTATTGGCATTATTTCAACGTTATGATAAGATTCTCAATAATTTGATGCTGTTCTACTATTATCAATTGCTTTAATATTTGCACAAATGCAAATTCATTTAAAATGGATTAAGGTAGAGTCTTTTAGAAAAGAATGTTGGTTCATTTTTATTAATATTAAAAAGATTTTATTTATGAGATTTCCAGCATTAATATATTATAATATCAAATTAACAATGTTAAATATAATTAATAAATTATAAACAGGTAGTATATTAAATGTAAATATATGAAAGTAGTAATTAAAATAAATTAAAAAAAATAAAAAATAATATAAATATTATATTTATTAAATTACAGTCTTCCGGCCACATATTTTTAAAAAGAAAAAATTTATTTTTCAAAATTTTTATGGAATTTTTTTGCCTTATGCTAAAACTCGGTGAAATAAAATTATTTTTAATTAGTTTACCAATTTGTTTGAAAATTTTCAAAGCTTTAGGTCCGAATGATCCTGAACTTGTGGCAACATTTGGTATAAAAATATTATCGGAATTTAAAAAACAATATTTTTTTGTCTTTAAAATTTCGGCATTCAAAATTGGATCAAAATTATAATTTGAAGGGGCCAAAGGATCAACACAGGTGCTTAAAATAAAGGTTTCCCCTCAGAGAAGGGAACAAGAGTTTTTCTATCATTTATTGTTTTAACTATCTTCACAATCAATGCTTCTAATATCATCATAAAATAAAAGGATAGTCATCTTTCCCCGGCCAAGGCCTTTTGCACCACCCCAGTTTAAAAATTTAAAATATAAATTAATGTAGAAATTAATTTATTTCTTATAAGTAATGTGTTCAAGAAAGGTTTTTTTTTCATTATAAATTTCTATATTAACCATGTAGTATACTCTTTAAATTGAAAATAATCGGCGTGCAAGTTTTGATATTATGAAAAATTTTGAATATTAAAGAGCGGTCGAGTAATAAAATTTTGACCATATCAATTAAAAGTTAAGGCCTGCCCTGTATACCATTTCGCTTCTGTCTTCCCTACGTACATAGGTCAACAATGAATGTCACAAAAAATAAGTTTATAAAAACATGAAAGAATGCATCCGTATAATATCCTTCACTCAAATATACTTTTTTTCTAAGTTACTTCGACCTTTGGCTACTTCCCTTAATATCGAAAAATGGCTTTTTTTGATTAATATCAACATTTATTAGGGCACGTGCAAAGTGAGTTTTTATTTTCGTGAAATTCTCAAAAAGTTGATTACCTGTGTACGGTCTATCTTAAGATTGATGCCTCGTAAGGCCATTGTTTAAATTACTTATTTGTGCATATCAAAATTTTAGTTTAGGTAAAAATTTGTGCCCCTTTTCAAATTTGTATTAGGATTTTTGGATAGATTGTTAATAGGCTGCGGCTACTACTAATTTAAAATAGTACCCCTCTCGTGGAGCTAATATTCTTTATAGAATAATTATGATCTCCTTTTTTTGGCCCAAAAAATAAACTTCATTTTTATCCACTCTTACGTCAACACTTTTTTCATCCAAGCATATATCATCTTGCCTTCTTGCCGACAAAAAAATCAAATAAAAACGGAAGCTTAAATATGAAAATTATTTGACATTCATATGCATCATACTCTTGAAAGTCAATATTTATTTTGCCGTGTTTAATCTCAGGTGTATCTAAAAGATTTAAGGTGTTAACATGACAAATCTGGTATATTCATAATTTTTTTTTTCATCAATTTTGGAGACAATTTCCTAAAAACTTTGAAAGTTTTGATTGACTAAAATGGTAAAGAACCTATTGATTCCATTTGTATTCATCACATTAACATTCTTTTCGTCTTGGAAATCGGGAGTTGGAAGACCATTAAGTCCTTTTTTTTATATATTGATAAAAACCGATTTGTGTTTTAAGGTTGTTGTTGTTTATTGCCCCATTCGTTGGAAGTTAGTTTTTAGAAGCTATCATCAGTTATTCATAAAAGACCCTCCTTTGTTATAGGTTGATTGTAAGAGTGAGCTTGAGAGCAGCTAGGGATGGATTAAATAAATCTATAAGAGAGATAGGAGGCCCGCTGAGCCATTGTTGTATATAGTCATATACCGATTAACAGTCGTTGCAAATAGTATTTAAAGTTGGGTCCAAACGCTCTTTAAAGTTAGCAAGTAGATGGCACAGTAATTCCGTCGCAGACAGTAAAAAGTGTATCAAGTTTTAGAGTTATAATAATTTGAATGTTTGATAAAAGACGCTTTTTTAATACCATTTTCACGTACTATAGAAGATGCTGAATATATGACTTATTGTGTGAGCATGCACGTAGCGCCCCTGAGAGCGAAAAGCTACAGTCAATGCCCTTCATATTAATTCACCTGAAGCATATGAAAAAAATAATATAACAAATCTTTTTTTTGGCATATTTGCATCAACATTTTTATAATAATGAAGGAAAAATTTAATCGATCAATTATGGGGCGAGCTTTCATTCCCGTTAAAATTTTTAAATTTCAAAAAAATTTATTTTGTAAAAAAAAATTGTTTTAAAAAATTGCTCTATTTCATAATTATAAGAAAAAATTCACTTTGCACGTCCTAACCATATTCTTTGTTCGTGGCCAATATTCCTGAGCGCCCAAAAGTTCAAAATTTCTTTTTTGAAAGCATTTCTTGACAGATCTCTAATATTGTTAAATAAATTTTGCCTTTAGGCGATCGGCATTCTTTCGAAAAACGTATAAAACGGTCCTTCTTCAAGAAAATTTATTTATTTTAAATAATCTTAAAAATAATAGTTTTAAGATTATTTCGCCCTTTTTGCCATATGAGAAGAAAAAACTAAAATTTAATGCCCCAATATACTTTCCTGGGCTAGCACGAGTAGCTATGGTAATTTTAAAGGTATGTCATAAATGGCTCTTGTACAGTCTGCCATAACGGACGCCATTTTTTTGCCAAATTTGTTATATTGGAGACAACTTTTGTCTAAAAACTGTTTTCAATTATTTTAATATCACACACTAATATTCAGCTATTTTTGTATATTGTGAACAATCTCGATTCTAGCTTTTCCATTTGGGGGGGGGGGGGGGGGGGGGGGCAAAAAAACTCGTGGGGGGCAGAAAAAATTTTTTGCCGCCTTCGGCGGCAAAATTAGCCGTGACCCTCGGTCACGGCAAAATATATACATTAGAACAATAGAATCCATGTTCAAAATTTTTCAACAAATTAATAGTAATTTATTATTTTCATAAAATAAAAAAAATGATTGCGTTTATAATTTGGATATGTGAATTAACAATTAATTGTTTTCACTAATATCAATTACTTAAAAAGATATGAGATTTGGAAATTTATTTTAAGTATTTAATCATTTGGTATCAATGCGCATGAAAATTAAAAAGATGATATATATGAATGATAAAAATGAATCATATAAAACTTTGGATTTTAGAAAATTAGTAAAATAATTGATTATCATGAAAACAAATTGTATAAGTATGCTAATTTTGAAGAATATATATGACAAAACACTGGTTATATATAATAATTAATATTAGGGTAAAAATTAAATAAAACATGAACATAAACGTTAAACGCGCATAAAAAAAATTGCAAACATCTATTAAAATAGTAAATAATTAACTGATTGTGAGCAGTGTTTTTTATTAATCTAACAATTTTATGCTAGAAGTTGTTTTGATTAAATTATAAAATTCATCAAAATTCACAACGCCCCAGTTAATGATTTTTCCTGTCCTAGAAGAACCAAATTCTTTACGCAGGTTACTTAACAGCTAGAAGTTATTATCCTTTTTAAAGAAGAAAATGTGGCCTCACAACTCGACGTTGAAGAGCCAATTAACAAACTTATAGGAAAAATGTTAAATAGATTAGAAAACTTATCTTTGTAATCATATAATAATTCAACAAAATCAATAGTAACACATTCTTTGTAATTATTAAGTTTTTTATTAAAAAATTTTTGGCTACGTCAATTTCTTTAGATAATGAATTTTTATCAATGTTGCATATTTTTAAAAGAGGATCTAATTTATTTATATCTAAAATAAAGGTTAATCAAATTTATAAAGGGAATCTAAAGGTTTTAAATAACTATTATCGGTAAAAAATCTATAATCAAATCATTAATATTATAAAATATTTTCAAACTTATGAGTAGAAAATAAATAAAAATCAAAAAAATATTTAGATTTAGTTTTTTTATCTACAATTAAGTTATTGTCATTTAAAAAAGTATTTATATCAAAACAATTTTTGAATAAATCTTCAAATGTATTTTTATTTCTTAATTGTTTAATTTCTAACAACAATGGTGTGTTAAATCAGAAGTTTTAGAAATATAAATCGTTCTGCATTGAAATTGATTTAGATTTATTTTTGATAAATAAAATAATTTTTAAATTAAATACAAAAAAATAAATAGATGATTATAAATATGGTCAAAAAACCCCGATTCGGCCTTGTGACCTGAAGATAAGTTTTTTTATTTTTAATTTTTAAAAGAATAGACAAGTGAGAAAATTTCTTAGGCATCAGATTTATGAATTGCTTTCACAAATATAAAGCTTTCTGTAAAATCCAATTTTTCTATATATTTCTGTTAGTTTAATCTCTCTTGCGGATGAGAAGTACTAATGAATAAAAACACTTTTTAAAAAAGTAAATATTTATAAGATAATAATTTTAAGATATTTTTGACGGAGCAAATTTAAATATATTATGTGGAAGAAATAAAATTACTATGTATTTTTTTTGAGGGGGGGGGGGGGGGGGCAAATTTAATTAGTTTGGGGGGGCAGTCAAAAACTTTAAGGGGGGGGGGCACTGCCCCCCCCCCCCCAAAGGGGTTTATCGTGCCTGATTGTGAATTTATGTTTAAAAATAACGCTTTGATTCACTGGACAACAAAAAAAACAAATTAACAATTTTTGAGGGTTTTTACAGAATTTTCTTGCGATAACGATTCCGGGTTTAGTTAATATCCCAATGCCTCCATTTTTTTTAAACCGCGTCCAAAGTTCAGAAAAAAATTCACAAATTTTTACTATTAATTCTACAAAAAATCTATTGCTATATTCAAATTTATTATAAAAAACATATCTAAAAAAGGTTGTTACCTAAAATTATTAGCAATTTACTTTCACGTTATTAAGGATCAAAAAACGGATTTTATGACAAAAACCACTAATTTTATTAAAATGGAAAAATAGAAAAAAATTAAATATTAAAAAATAATTTAAACCCCTACGTTAAAATGAATGTTTCCGTTATCTGAATATATTTTTAAACTTTTTTTACTATCCATAGGTTTTATGATATAGAAGCCCAAAATACCCAAAAATTGAAAAATCTCACTTTGACACCGAATAACTAAAAAAGGCGTTGGCTAAAATTCTGATTTCATATTCGTGATCAGCGCCAAAAACTTTATCAAAAACCATAGTTGCCATAAATAATGCTTAAGGTCATCCAAAGTTTGTTGTGTGTTATGATATACAAATTTTTCTTACTTAATTTGCGCCATTTTTCTTGCAAACTCCCTAATCTAAATTCAAAAAAAACATTTAACCAGCTTAAAATATTTTTTAGATTTCAGCGTACGAAATATAAGGATTATTTGTTTTGATACGGATATTTATCGGGTATTATTGTAAAGGGTACGATATATTGACCAAAGTACTTCTACACATGGCTGGGAAAAAAAATGGGCTTTTTTTAACAAGTTTTATTTTTTTTTTCCAAATGCTGACAAACTCGTGGGCATGGCAAAAGAAAAGCTCCTTTTCTTGCTTAAAAAAGGGGCTTAAAAAAGCCCCTTTATTTTAAAAATAACTCCTAGGAGCTTTAAGAAAATAACCAACCCATTATTATTATAAAGAAAAAATCAACATTTTTGAAATTTAAGGGCTTTTTGGGGCTTTTTTTAGAAGCCACTTTTCGTGGCTTTTTTTGTTCCTTTTCTTAAAGAGGGTTTTTTTTGAATTCTTATTTTGGCCCTTTATTTGTAGCTTCCTTTTCCTTTAAGTTTAAGGGGGAGGGGGGGGGAAATGAGCAAAAGTTTTTTGGCTTATTGTTTTTCCAGCACTGCCTCTACCATACTACAATATGCTTTTTAGGGACGAGTGACTTTATCGTGGAGAAAAGGGGCCAACTACAATACGAATTGATCTTGCCCAAAATTATAGGGAATGTAAGGTGGCGAATAACGTTATTTCTCGTAAGCAACCATGGTCCAGGGGCCGAGCCACAAAGAATTTTGGATAAAGAAGTATTTATTTTATATGTTATACATGATGTTCCAAAAACAAATTTGTAAAATATGATTTTTGTTAGTTAAGAACGATTAGCCTTAGTGACTTAGCAGCTTGGCTGGTCCGTCTATATTTAAAATAGTAAGGTCAGTTGGATATGGCTAAAAAGTTTTGAACTGGCCCCCAACAACAAACCCTGGGGTTTGACTCCAAACTATGATGAGGCAAACTCATGGTAAATATACTTCTCTTGATGGGTTAGGTTTGTAGGAAACTTCTCATCTTTTTCAAAATATATAACCAAATTGACGAAAATTGGATGTCACTTCTAATTTTATCATTCACTCTTTACGTTTTCGCCAGACAAATTTTTACCACACATATAAAAAGTCCCAAAGTGACAATTTTGAAACAAAAAAGGTTATAACTTCAAAACTATAATAACATTATTCCAATCAATAAGGGTTTTTTTAAAATGGCAATATTGTTGTTGTTTATTGCCCCATTTGTTGATGGTAAGAATGAGCTTGAGGACAGCTAAATGTGGAATGCATTAAAGATCTATAGGAGAGATAGGGGGCCCGGGGTTGGGGCATTTGAGTCGGTGTTGTCCATCGTCAGATGCTGATTTGCAGTCGTAGCAGATATTATAAAGAGGGGTTGTGCTCTGAAGTTTGTAAAGGCAGCGTCCAGACTGGAGTTGAGCCAGGTGGGAACAGATTCGGGGTAAAGTGTTATCTAAAGGGGAAAAGGGCAAAATCCTAAACGGTGACGTCTTTTAGTGAGTGGAAATGGTTTGATTTGAAACTAGGTCTTATGGGTGTTAACCAATTCTTGAATTCTGTTTTAAATAATGCAATTTTATTTGTCATTTAGATAAATGGGCGAATCACTTCGTTCGTGTTTCCTGAAAATCCAAACATCGTCTTATCTAGCGGAAAGTATTGCCTAAAGGTGCGAAGTTATGCCAATAATGACAATAGTCCCGATGTTACAGTCAAAAAAATAATTCACCATCAATAAATCAAAGTAGCTGATTGGTTATAATCTTATGGTCAATTAAAAATAAACCAAATTTTTTTTTATATAATACGATAACAAATTTGAAATTTGAAACATTACACTACAGCGTGTTTGGCTTTTTATTATTCTTTTTCAAAGATTAAGTGTAAACACATATTAATGATGGTTAGATTAAGGCTTTTTGTAAGTACCTTGGGGCACGTTCAGACTCATATCAATTTTGGAGAAATTTTAAATTTTTAGACTTTAAAAAAAACGTAAAAAGGCCAATTCCATAAAAAGTTTAAAATTAAAATTTTTAAAAAAATTTGACAAAAAAATAAAATTTTGGAAAATGAATGATTAAAAATGAGTCTGAACGCGTGGCAACAATGATAGAACCCGTTAAAACCGTTTAATTGATTGGAAAATAAACGTTTTATGGTTTAACAAAAAAACCATTTATAGCCTTTGGGCGTATTCGAAATTCATAATTTAAAAAAATTAACTTCACAAATATAATTGGCCTCATATTGAAAAAATTTTGTTATGAGTTTATTTTTTTTTTCTAAATTTTGTTGAAATGATTTAGCTAATTTTAAAACCTTTCAAATAATAAATAATTTTAATTATACTTTGCTCAATTTGCTAAAAATATTGTAAGATTTTTAAATTTAAAAATTATGGAAATTTTAAAATCTTTTTTTAATAACAAATAAAGCTACCTTCATATATAGTAATAGGATTTTTTTTTAATTTAAAATCTGATGTAGCGCAAAAATTGATCAAATTTGTATTGATTTTATTAACAAAGAATTTTTAAAAGCTACTAAAAAAATCTAAGCGTGTCGATTATATTGCAATATTCAAAAGATTTTAAATAAAAATATTTCAAATTTATATTCAGCGTAGATGAAAATAAGCTTGATTTAAAGAATAAATAAATTCGTTTGAAAATAGAGATATGATACAACATAATTGGCAAATTATTTTAAAATTTTAAAATTCTGTTTAAATAAATGAATTAAAATATCTGAGATAATTTTTTTTCTCAACATTAAAGATAGAGAGCGTTATCGTCAGGGCTTTGCCTTTTATATATCCAAAAGTTAACCAACTAAATTAAATGAGATTTAACACACGCTTGTGATCTAGATTTTAGAAGCTTTCACACATTGGACGGCCTATGATATAGGTAACGCCAAGGTAATAACAAGCTCAAGCTTGCTGCTTAATGCAAATGAATATAAACCATATAATACGTATTTAAAATTATTTCACTGGGCAAAAACTGTTATAATTTTTATCTAAAATAAATGTTGGCGGCAAAGGAACAATAAGACAAACAGATTAAACTCGCCATTAGTTGACCTAAAACTAATAAAAAAGCAAAATTGAAGGTTTATTTAAAATAAAATACGCCCAACGTTGGAGCGACAATCGTCTCAATGCTATGAAACTGCCATGGTCTACACCCGATTAACAATATTGATTGAGTTGCCCAAGTTGATAAGACGAGGAAAAAAAATCGTGTACCTTGTCCCTACGTAGTTCAAATGTACAATAAATATATGGGCGGGACCGATTTGACCAAAATATAGATGGCATTAGGATATCATTTCGAGGCAGAAAATGGTATTTACCAATATTTGCTTTTGGAATTGGTGCGGCATGCCAAAATGCTTGGCATTTACATATTGTAAAAACAAAGAAAAATTGACTTTCTGCAACTTTAAAAGAAAAATTGTGCAAAATTATTTCTTAAAATAAGGAAATACCTGCAAAAAGAGGATTAAACCCCGGAATTGGTCGAAATTTAAATACAACTATACACGTTAGGGTATCATATAAAGACGATGTGTCGTGTTTGGAAAGCGACCAGAAATCTGTGGTTACTGCCAAGTGGCACTTCATATTCATTTATGGTCAAATTTTATTATATATAATTTATAATATTTTATATGCAATAAAATTTTCGATATATATTATGATCTCTTGCCACCTAATGTAACCTATAGGTGACACCCCATTATTTCCCAAAGTTTTAAATTTTTTTAAGTTTTCTCAATCGAATAGGTTTATTTGACCTTTAAAGACACCCATAAATTTTTTTTGTAAAATTTGGCTCGGCCGAAACATTAGTGGTACCTGTCGTAACACTTAAATCGGCCTTAATACAAATTATTTCGCGCCCAAAAAAGTTCATAAATTTTAAGAATATTACATATTACACAGGTCAACAATTTTTTGAGAGTTATGAGTCTACAAAGATCTGCCATCTTAGGGAATATCAAATCCGTTTACCGTTTTTTATAACTAACCTTACTTAGTCAGATATAAACATTAACAATTTTTGAAAAAGGTCAAACCAAAAAATTGGGCCGACATCAAAAATATGTTCGAGCTAATGCATATATTACATTTGCACCACGTAAACGGAAACCATTTTTGTAAAATAAAAATAAAAATTTTTTTTACTGTTTTTGATTTAATGTAATAAAAATTTACCCGTGATTAGCACTGTGGGCACCATACGGACCCTAGCACATGAATTTTGAAAATTTTTATAAATAATATATATGGGGTAAAACTTCGTGATTCTTAAATACATAATATATATATAACTAGTAATTATAATTTGTTCTAAATCTAATAACGTTTCGAAATTATATATTATACTGGGGTCCATAAGGACCCCCACCCTGTCAATTTTAATGTTAAAAACCAAGTTATTGCCTTGTAAATTTAAACATAAAAACTGGCAACATATTTCAGTAGTTTTTTTTTTAAATAATTTTACATATTAAGTATATAAAATGTTTGTACATTATATTATAATGATATAAATTATTTTATCTCTTTAAATATTTAGTTTATGTGGTAAATAATAGCCAATGATTTTTTATTTCAAAATATATTTTATGAAGGTTTCTAAATTTAGACCTTAAAACATTATTAATATATAAAATTTTGACATGATTTTTTTTATGTAATATAAAAAATTAATTTTAATTTTTTAGATTTTTCTACTTTGTGTCAAAAATTTGCAATATTTATTAATAACTTATAAAAATCAATAACTTAAGAAGACGTATATTTCTTTTAAGTAATAAACAAATAAAGAGTATAGCTTTGAAATTTGTAAAATTATGGATGTTAAAAAGTGGGGTCCGTATGGACCTCACTATAATACGCGCTACAAATTTATTACCCTACCACTTGCGGGTTAAGATATATTTTTAATATTATTACCTCAATAATGAAGCTATTTATTGCATTTTGCAAACACGGAAAAATAAACACAAAAAGCATATTGAGAAAAGGAAAGCAAAGGTAGTGAGATCGGTACTATACTAAGTGCCCAACATTTGTAGGTTTGCTTTAAACAATTAGGAAATTAACAAATTTAAAATTGATTTTTAGAAAAGCCTAACTTAATTATACCTTTCTATAAGAATATAATGGGTATAACACAATATAAATAATTTAAACATAATTAATGGGTTTTAAAAATTTTATAAATGTATAACGAAATTTAGAAAACAACATATAAATATTAATAAACTTATGTCTAATATTTTTTTTGTTTTTTCCAAAGGGATGCTATAGCTGTAAGCTATAATATTGGCAGCTAAAGTGACTGATTTTGCGACCTTGACACTCGCTAAGGTCAATAAATCAAAATTCATTAGTTTATTTAATATGTTACCGTAAGCAATCTTATATACACATATCGAAATTTAACATGGTCATTTAAATTTTATAAAATATTTTGCAACCCACCCTATAATTAAAAAAACCATTTATTTAAATAAGTATATGTTGAAATTTATGTAGGATTTTATCCCACTTTCAACATTGATCATATCATTATTATTTTTTTCTGGTTTAATTAAAGTTATTTAATGTTCTTTTATGTTGGCTAAAAACTCTAAAAAATATCCTGACAATAGATTGCTATTGAAATAAAAATTACTTTTCGATCTGTCTAACAAAGCAAATAACTAATTATGTAAACATTGCCAGATTCTTATAATTTTCATATTTGTTTAATGTTTTGAGTAATGTAGTTATTAATTTCTTTTAAATAAAAACATTTAAAGATAAAAAATAAATATTGTTTTTAATGCCTTATAGTTTTTTTGAATACTTTTTATGCATTACATTGATATCAGACTTATAAAGTTATACAAGAAAAAACCCAACAACAGATATAAAATCCTAAAATAGTGAGATTTTTTAACTTAACATATGTTACACTAGGCAACAAATTTTGTAAGTTAAAACCTTAACAGGCCCGATTTTTAGCTTTTCCATTTGGGGGAGGCAAATAAAACTCGTGAGGGGCAAAAAAAATTTTCCGCTACCTCCAATCACGGCATAAAACATGTACACCAATGAATCCATGTTCTTTTTATTAGTAAAAATGTGGCCTCACACAACTCGACGTTGAAGAGCCAAATTACAAACTTATAGAAAAAATGTTAAATAAATTAGGAAACGGAACTTTGTAATCATACAAAAAATTAACAAAATCATTAGCAACACATTCTTTGTAATTATTAAGTTTTTTTATTTAAAAATATTTTACTACGTCAATTTTTTAGATAACACTGGACAACAAAAAAACATAAACGATTTTTCGAGAGTTTTATAGAGAATTTTGCGATAACGATTCCGGGTTTAGATTTTTTCCAATGCCTCTAATTTTGTTTAAACCGGGTCCAAAGTTCGGAAAAAAATTCTCAAAATTTCTTTAACTATTAATTTTCCAAAAAAAATTTGGCATGTTAGATTCCATATAAAAATATACCTAAAATTATTAGCAATTTACTTTCAAGTTATTTAGGATCACAAAACGGATTTTACGACGAAAACCACTAATTTTATGAAAATAAAAAAACATTAAAAATTAAGACGCCTAAAGTTAGTAATGAATATTACGGTTATGTAGATATATTTCTAAACTTTTGTTACTATTCATAGGTTTTATAATATAGAAGCCCAAAATACCCTAAAAATTAGAAGATTTAAATTTTAAGATCGAACTAAAAATCAAGGCAGGTTAAAATTTTGATTGCATATTCGTGATCGAGGCCACAAATGTGACCAAAAACCATAGTTGCCATTAAAGATCAAATTTTGATGTCTAGTTTAATGAATTTTAATTATAATTACTTATTAAAAAGAGGCTCTAATTAATCTATATTTAAAAAAAAGGATAAATAAATTCATAAAGGGATTTAAAAGATTCTAAATAAATATTATCGGTAAAAAATCTATTATTAAAAGAATCAATAAATAAATCAATAATATTAAAATCAATACTTTCATTTATCATTAATATTTAAGTTACTCAAACTTATGAGTAGAAAATAAATTAAAATCATAAAACCTTTAGATTTTTTTTTTATCTATAAATAAATCGTTGTCATTTAAAAAAGTATAATATATATATAAACAGTTTTTAAATAAATCTCTAAGTATTGTATTTCTTAATTGTTTAATTTCTAACAAACAACGGTGTATTAAATCAAGATTTTTAGAAAAATTGTTTTGCATTTATATTGATCATTAATTATTTCTAATAAAAAAAATCTTTAAAATGATAAATAAAAATAATAAATTGATGATTATAAATATAATTAAAAAAACACCGACGCTTTTGCCCTGTGACCTATTTTACTTCTAAATTTTAAACGAGTATTTAATATTTTTATGTAATTTTTAAAAAAAACAATGGCATCGTAGTGACCATACCACCGATGGGGCAAAAGCCGGGGTATGGTTTCGCATTCACTTACTTATGTATTATTTTTACAAATATACAGCTTTCTGTAACAATATTTTTCTATATATCTAATAACAACAGAAATAATTTTTGTGTTAGATCTCTTTAGCATCTGTTAATATGAATGAAAACATAAAAAGTAAATATTTTTAATATAATAATTTTTAGATCTTTTTGGGTAATCAAATTTAATTTTATAGGGGATGAAAATAAAATTTATACTTATTTTAAGGGGTGGGGGAAGGGGGCAAACATAAAATTAATATGTATTTGGGGGGGGGGAATAAAAATTTGAAAAAAATGTCCAAATATTAATTAAACTTCATTTGCTTATACAAAGCTAAAATTTCAAATTATAATATTTTTGTTGAAGGATTGTCGTAAGTTTGGATGCTTTTGTAATATCAATATGCTAATGTAGGAGCTTAAAACTTAAAATTTTCTTTCAAGTTACAATGGTTTTTATATAAGGATAATATAATTCTTAAATTTTATTTTATTCTCGTCGCAAAATCTGTCAATTTATAAAAAAAAGGCATTTTTGTATTGATGAATGTATCGAGAGCTGACTATGAAAAATGAAAAATATACACAGATAAGGTCATCATAGGGTATGCTTTTATGAATTTAAACCTATTTTTTCTGACTTTCATATATGTTGACTTGTGCTATTTCTAAAAATTGTCAAAATATGTGATTTGTATTTCTTTCTAATATAGTCACATATAACTTTTATATCTTTCTATTAGATTCATAAATTTTTTGCGTGTTGCGTTTATTAAAAAACTTTAGTTTTCATACTTTTTTCGTATCTAACATATTCTCTTAGAATTTGTATTTAATTATTCTTTACTTTTATATATGAATAAAAATAAAAATAAATAATGTTTTAATGGATTTTCCCCATCTGACCTTAATGCAAGATTGAATCAATGTCAAAGTCAAACCATTCAGTTAATTAATATTACTAGACGCCATCTCCATTACAAACTTTCAACAAATGATTTTTCAATTTTATTTAATTATCCCGGTAAATCAGAAATAATTTTAGACATTTAATTTATTATGATTACTATTTACAAAGGAAAAGCAAGATTATATTTTTTTCGAGGTAAGGTGCATGAATTAACATTTAATCAGCTATAATTCAGCCATCGTTAGCTGAAATTTTCGCAGTTCGATTCTCGCGTTAGGGCTGGTTGTTCTATCGTATAAAATACTAATGTTGCTATTATGACGATCATACATATAGGACCACAAATATGTGAGATCAAAACTAATTAGCTTCGGAAGCATTTGCACCCCGATCCTTCACTAATGAGCTTTAATTACTTCCTATATTTATATCTGCTAGCTGAAAATATTAAAAATAATCATATAGAGATTTCGATGATTTAAATATCACTCTTCAATGTTCTAACCTTATTTGTATAAACAAACCTCCAAAAAAATCTTTTGATAGTTTTTTAAAAAAAAAAGATTTTTTATAGCTTAAACCCTGAATAACCCGTAATAATTAATGTCATAGGCTTTAAACGTCTCTCATTTAAAATTTCTCCTGTTTTGCCATCTATTGACTTTAACCTAATTGCACGTTTTTTACATGATGCCGAGGGTGTTAATAACGTGTATATAAATATTGTGTAAAATCTTGTGTTTTTAAACTTTTGGGCTGTTAAACGTTAGAAGCTACGACTATTGGACAAAACTAAAATTTTATGGAATCTTACAGTATAACAACCGCTAGTCCCGGGTACGCCTACGGTACAACGTTTCAAATAATCCAAGCTATTTTATTGGCCGTCGGCTTCGTGATTAACGCGCACGTTCGATACATGTTAGCTCATAATCTTCGAATGTTGTCGCCTCGTACCATAACTACTACTACATTTCCTACTACTATAACTACTAAGATGAACAAGATCCCTGCTATATCAAACAACTCTCCCACAAGGTATTAATTTTTTTTCATTATAAAACAAAATATGATTTTTAATGTTAAGAGAAAGATTGTCGGCAGAATATTCTATAAATTACGAACACAACGCCTAACATATTGGATCTTGTCACAGCTTGGGTCAAATACAGGCCCGATTCTAGCTTTTCCATTTTAGGGGGGCAAAAAAAACTTGTGGGGGGGGGGGGGGGGCAGAAAAAATATTTTTGCCGCCTTCGGCGGCAAAATTGGCCGTGACCTTCGGTCACGGCAAAAATTATACATGTACAACAATAGAATCCATGTTCAAAATTTTTTAACAAATTAATAGTAATTTATTATATTCTTATTAAAAAAATGAGTTTATAAATTGAATATATGAAATTAAATTAATTGTTTTCACTAAAATCAATTGCTTAAAAATATGAGATTTGAATTAATTGTAAGTATAATTTTATCATTTGGCATCATTGCGCATGAAAATTAAAAATATGATATATATGAATAATAAAAATGAATTATATTAAACTTTGGATTTTAGAAAATGAAAAGCGAAATAAGATTGATTATCATGAAAACAAAATGTATAAGTATGCTAATTTGGAAGAATATATATAAAAAAACACTGGTTATATATAACTAGTTAATAATATTAGGGTAAAAAATTAAATAAAACATGACATAAACGTTAAATGCGGAAAAAAAGTTTGCAACCATGTTAAAATAGTAAGCAATAATTAGCTGATTATGAGCAGTATATTGTATTGATCAAACTATTTTTTCCTAAAGGATTTTAATTAAATTACAATATTCATAAAAATTAAACGCCCCTAGTTAAAGGTTTTTCGTGTTCTAAAAGAACCAAATCACCTTTAAGCAGATCACTACTTGTCAGCCGTTATTATCCTTCTTAATAAAGAAAATGTGGCCTCACAACTCGACGTTGAAGAGCCAATTAACAAACTTATAGGAAAATGTTAAATAGATTAGAAAACGCATCATTGTAATCATATAAAAATTTAACAAAATCAATAGTAACACATTCTTTGTAATTATTAAGTTTCTTATTAAAAAAATTTTTGGCTACGTCAATTTCTTTAGATAATAAATTTTTATCAATATTACTTATTTTTAAAAGAGGCTCTAATTTATTTATATCTAAAATAAAGGTTAACCAAATTTATAAAGGGAATCTAAAGATTTTAAACAACTATTATCGGTAAAAAATCTATTATCAAAATATAAATGAATTAATAATATTAAAAGAAATACTTTTTACTTCATCATTAATATTTAAAATATAAATAAAAATCAGAAAAATCTTTAGGTTTAGTTTTTCTTTTATCCATAGATAAATTATTGTCATTTAAAAAAATATTAATATCAAAACAATTTTTGAATAAATCTTCAAATGTACTTTTATTTTTTAATTGTTTAATTTCTAACAAACAATGGTGTATTAAATCAGAAGTTTTAAAAACATAAATCGTTCGGCATTGAAATTGATCTATAATTATTTTTAATCAATAAAATAATCTTTCAATTAAATACAAAAAAATAAATAGATGATTTTAAATATGGTCAAAAAACCCCGATTCGGCCCTGTGACCTGAAGATATAAAAGTTTTTTATTTTTAATTTTTAAAAGAGTATTAAATATTTTAGTGCAATTTTTAAAAAAAAAACAATGGGCAGGTAGTGACCACACCACCAATAAGGCAACAGCCGGTATGGTCCCGCATTCACTAACTACCTTGATTGCATCATGTTGAAAAAATTTATGAAGGGAAGAAAAATTATCAAAAAAATCTTTCCCTTTACTTAAAATAAGACAATCTTTTACAACAAAATGCAATCGGTGGTTAAAGCAGTGAATATACGGGACATAGTTTCCAGCTATTTTGCTTAAAAATACTTGAACACCATTTTTTCCCGGGCATTACGTTCGCCCCATCGTAGCATTGTGCGATCAGGTTCTTTGGTTTTAGATTATATTCTAACAAAAGATTGTTGTTAACTGAGAAAATTTCTTAGGCATCAGATTTATGAATTGGTTTCACAAATAAGCTTCCTGTAAAATCAAATTTTTCTATATATTTCTGTTAGTTTGATCTCTCTTGCGGATGATAAGTATTAATGAATAAAAACAATTAAAAAAAGTAAATATTTTTTAGATATTTTTGACGGAGCAAATTTAATTATATTATGTGGAAGAAATAAAATTACTATGTATTTTTGGGGGGGCAAATTCAATTGGGGGGGGGGGGGGGGGGCAAACATAAAATTACTATGTATTTTTTTTTGGGGGGGGGGGGGGGGGGCAAATTCAATTATTTTTGGGAGGGCAATCAAAAACTTTTTGGGGGGCACTGCTTCCCCCAAAAGGGGTCTAGAATCGTGCCTGGTCAAATATAACGGGAATAATGGCAGTATCAAGTCAATTACAGGTTACGTACCTCCTACATGGTGAAAATCTACTATTATGATCTTACCTTTGGCATGCATGACGCGTTGTATTAGGCGTGGTGTATCATGCCCATAGCGTTAAAAGCTCACATGTAATATGTCAACCTAGTTTATAATTGCAATCCTTTACTTATTAACGAGTATGCAAAATATGATTGATATTACTGGACAACAAAAAAAAACAACATAAACAATTTTTTGAGGGTTTTGTAGAGAATTTTCTTGCGATAACGATCCTGGGTTTAGTTTTTTTTCCAATGCCTCCAATTATTTTTAAACCGCGTTCAAAGTTTAGAAAAAAATTCCCAAAATTTCTTTTACTATTAATTCTACAACTATTGACGTATTCAAATTCCTTATAGAAGACATATTTTAAAAAGGTTATTACATAAAAATTTTAGCAATTTACTTTCAAGTTATTTAGGATCAAAAAACGGAGTTTATGACGAAAACCACTAATTTTACAAAAATAAAAAAAAAATTAAAAATTAAAAAAAAATTTAAACCCCTTGCGTTAATAATGAATGTTTTTGTTATGTAAATATATTTTTAAACTTTTGTTACTACCCATAGGTTTTATGATATAGAAGTCCAAAATACCCCAAAAATTGAAAAATCTCAACTTTGACACCGAATAACTAAAAATCTGAGTCATTGGCTAAAATTCTGATTTCATATTCGTGATCAGCGCCAAAAACTTGACCAAAAACCATAGATGCCATAAATGATGCTTAAGGTCGTCCAAATTTTGTTGTCCGGTGTATTTTTACTCCAATATTTCTAATTTTTTATCATATTCTGTTTTATATATCTGTAGTACTTCTAATAACCTTTAAATAACAACCTCCATTATTCTAATTTCGAGATATATATTAGGGCTCGATCCAAGTTGATATATTTTTATAAAATTACTTTTCATAATTAAAAAAAAATTATGTAAGTAGAGAGCGTCCAAAGTTAATTAATTTTTTTTTAATTTTATTTGCTGGTCATTCCCTCATAAATAATTTTTTTATTGAATAATATTTTTTTAAAAATTCTAAAATATGTTTATTAGATATACTTAATAATTAAAAAAAAATGAATTAGCTATGGATGCGCCCTTAATTTAAAAAGCATTTGCAATAAATTAAGGTAGCAGAGGTATATAAAACAAAGTTTGAGATTGTTAAAATTACTAAATTATGATTTGTTGTATTTATTGAAACATTAGGGTATGCCGTAAACCGTACTACTATTTAGGTTGGATGGCGGGTAACAACATCGCTCTTTGCCTGGTAAGCGTGATGCCCTTGATCGAACATTCACTACCAAAATTTTGGGGCGCCTCGGCGCACGCATGTGAACGCCTCCAAATTTTTGTCCGTGTCCACGTGTACCTCGTAAACATTTTGATCCTCAACTCGGCGTTCCTCGAGGTTTGTTACTTTACGGACCGGTATCTTAGTCTCGTTCGGTACCACAAAATTCGGGTAATCCGAGGCAGCGTTTGGTACAGGTTAGCGCCTTTCATCTTTTCCATCGTATTTATCGTGCTATGTAGCACGCATTTTGAGCTTGTTACGACGCTATACCTGCCGCTTGATGACCACCAGGTAAAGATAAAGATTTAGATATATTTAGGGCGATTTGAAGTAATACTTTATATGTTTAAAATGTACATATATATACAACTAATCACAAATTGTTAATCTAATCTTGACAAGCAGAAGGTTTTGGCCAGTCTTTATTATGAAACGAGGGAAGGGGGGAGGTGGGCACATATGATAGATTGATAGTGAGAGGCAATTTTCAAATTCACTTTGGCTTTAAACCTTAACAGGTAGGTATCGACTCTTATGGGGACAGTTGATAATTCTGTGCCTTTGTTTAAAATACTAGATGCCTAGTTGCCTGAAGCAAAATGATTATTATCGCAGCTCGAACTCCACCTTAATAGCCTTTTATATTGTTAAAAATATAAACTTCACGAAAAAATTTATGAAATATATGGTATCTATGCGTTTTAAATTGCAATAGATAAGCGGTCTTTTACTTAATATACTTTTGGTATTCAGGTATATGCGGCATCACTTTATTAAATATTATGGAATTTAGAGAGTGATAGGCTCAATTAATCATATTGACTCTTTAGGGGCATGAACGTCATCGGACATTTAACTCCTGCTCACCCTCAACTCCTCCCTCCATCCTCACCTCCTCAATTTAACCCCAATAAATTTTTAGAAATTAAATTTTAATTTTTTTATAAATAACCCCGGGTGGACAATATATATTCTTTAATAAAAAGGGGACTGGATACCAATGCGTTACGCTATTTTTGAAGAATGTTCCTCTCACGTCAGCCATAAACTATCTAATCCCGCTTGGAATGGCGTTAACGATACCCTTAATTATATTGGTTTTACTAGCCGTATTGATTCTCAAATTCCTAATCAAATTATACACCAAGGATATAACACGGATCGCGGACTGCAATTTAAATGTTATCAATCCGCCATGTAACTTGGAAACTCCGGATGCTCATCTTGCCATACCTAATCAACACGTCCCAAAAGTTAAAAGCCTTGAAGTAATTACGTTAGCTAATCAAATAAGGTCTCCCTTATCACAAAGATCTACGAGGAAAGCCAAGAAATGTAATAATATGCAAACAACACAATCTCTACCCCAAAGGCCAGCTATAAAAGCAAACGTTCAAATACCACCCTCATATCTACGAGATAATGCTAATAATCAAAATTGTAAAACAACGGATAATACATCAACCAATTTTGGGATGTCTTCCGACCTAGTTGATGAGGCACCAAAGAATATTCCCTTAAACATTAATAAGGATATGGGTAGCTCACTAAATACCGTAAAAGCATTTTGCCGAATTACTAAAGACCTCCCCTGCCCTCAGCAACCTCAATTAACCGCAAAGTCGAGCAGGATGTTAAACAGAGCCGCTTCGGGTAAATGGAAGCGCGCCATAGGAAAAACGTTAAGTTTGCTTTGCCAATTGCTCGGGCAATATGCCCTCGTTACACCCATCATCCTTTACAACTTCACCTTCCTGATCCTGTGCTCCGCCCATCCCCACTTCAAAGATCCGGCCGCCTTTAACGGGTGTCGATACATTAACAAATGGCAAGGCCTAGCGGTCCTGGCCGAAATACTGAATTACACGGTGTACATATTGGTCTACGTTTTCTGCGATCAAAATTTGAGACGCTTATATATGTCTAGCTGTTCAAGCTTATGGCAATTTCACCTACAACGGCATTGATTGAATTTTTATTCCAATTGGATAAGAGAGCTCGGAACAAAATATGCAATTTTTTGTTTGGCCTTACTATAAATTTAATATATTACCTATATCAAAATTCTGGAATTGAAATAATTGTATTGTTTAATTATTTCAAAATTAATCTCAAACGATCCTTTTTCTATAAATGTCTACATAACAATCATTAATATCAATAGAACAGCGACTATGAAATTTTTTATTTTTTTACATTTTTGATTCATTTATATATTAATGATTGTTGTATAGAATTATATAATAATAAAAATAATAAAACATCGATCTTATTTTTTCCCCAATAACCGCTTAAATGTAGAAAAACACTAAAAACGATGTTTTGTTCGAAATTAAAACATGATTTAAGAGTGGATTTTTAACCGATTCTGAGAGGAATTAACAAAAAAGGTGTGTTATGGCAACAAATACCGTGGATGCGCAAATTGATCCAGAGATAAATAAAACGACTCTAAAGTTTGTCAAAAATCTCGACAATCACATCCTCATCTTGGAAGCACTGACACAGAGTATGTGAAATCAAATTTCATTTACTTTCCTTGTATCATTATTATTATTTAAAATTCTTTGAGCTTTAAAGTTTCATAATGTTTTTATTTTCGGCTAATGGGCAATCAGATCATCAAACGGGGCCTAACAAATATCATATTTTTTAGGGAACTCTAAGAAAAAGTTAGCTACTTTTAAGATTACAGCACCTGTACCAATTCACGTATATTAAAGTATTATAATTATTATGAAACTTATGTGTCTACCTTTGACTGTTCACCTTTATATCTCGTTCAAACTTCCGTTATAACTTGAGTTAGAGTTTATGCTAGCCATAGGTAATCAATGCGCTATAATGAGATTTTAAAACTTAACCACAACAAACTTTACATTTTTTTGTTAGTGCGAAATCTTTTAAATTGCATGTTGGATTTTGTAGGATTTTGTAATTTTTGGTTAACTTTTTAGTTTTGACAAAGGTTATCAAATAAACATAAAAAACAATTGGTTTTGAGGTTTCCCTCACACCTTTCCCCATTTAGGGGCGCCATACCCTTTTGGGCTTTGACTCTTTTAACCTGAGCCAAGCAATTACTATTGCCCACGGGTTAAATAGTAAGATTTATTTGCAAATTGGCTACCTTGGTTTTTAGCCTAGGCTCTTACTTCAGGCATATCGTTTAAGGCCTACTGTCTAAGCAGGCCACTCGACAGCTTTAAAGTGGGTATACTATTTTTCAAAGAAAAAAGCCTCTTGTGCATGGATTCGAACTCGCAACTCCTCCATGTAAGATAGGGAGGTTTGCCACTGAGCTTTTAAACCTTTGAAATTGAGATAAAAAAAATAGAAAAAAACATTTTTTTGTAATTGAGTATGGCTATCAAAAAATTTTGCGTCCGTTAACGCAGTGTATACTTTGTAACCAAAATCATCCAAAAAATTTATATTTTTGTTATTTTTAAACTTTGTAAGTTTAGTTAACTATTAATATGCGAAAAAAGTTTAACAGAATGTTTTAAGCAAAGTGCAAACAAATTTTGAAAGAAAGCCCTATTTTATTGCGAAATCGTTTGGGCAATTAATATTCCAACCGAGCTTTTGAATTTTTCGACATTTAATATTCATAATTCATTGAATAATAGAATACAATTTATAAAATTAATTTTAATATTTTTTTTGATTCATCCATTTCAAAAAAAAAACTATAGAAATTAGAAGCAACCAATCAAAGTTAGAAGAACTTGATATTAACCGTATTATGGATGATACCCTAACCCTAATGCAATTGGCACTCTTAGCTCTCGGTTCAATCATGGTCAGCACTAACAAAGGAGCTCATATCCTTCAACTTACTCACGAGGACATAATAGTCAGGTACCTTAACACTAACCCAGCCCGGTTCAAGCAATACCAAGAGGTGGGGATTCATATATTAGATGCCCTGAGAAATACGGTAAAACTTGTTTATGCCCTGCACCTCCAAACGCTCGAGGCTGGAAGGGCCCGTGAACCTGCTGAAAAAATTTCTCATTTGAGCCATTCCAAAGAATCGATCGAATCTACAAAAACAAGTAAGCCACAAAGAGCTGACAGCAATAAAAAGTCATCCGTTGGTTCGATGAATAGCGATCCCGGTGTTATAAAGGGTGCTAAAGGAAAAACAGTTTATCCATTATCTACAAAATCAACTATACTCCCCAAAGAGAGCAGTGATAGCGGTAGCTCAGTTAGTTTTGTTCGTCATTTCCTAGATGATGAGAATGAAAGAACGGGCATTACGCAACCCTCTTCGCAGCCTGTCGTGAAAGACATTTCGGGCCATAGGCCAGGGAAAAAGGCGATAGTGGGCAAGAAATCATCGTCTAATTCGAGCCTCAAAAAATCGGTGCAAAAAATTAGTGCATCCACCCAATCCAAAGATGATTTGAATCAGGATTCGAGTATCATTGTACCGAGTGGCATACAAATTACGAGTCGACATATGTCAACATTCTTAAATCCAAAAACCCCAAAAGTAGAAAAAATTCCGTCGACATCGACCATCATACCGCACAAAAATTTTCGCCAAAAAATTGTTTACATTGCATCCCTTGCGTGCATAGCCCTTATCTTCACATCCCTAGCTCCGGATATTTGGACCGTATATTCCACTTTTGTATTCCGTAGATTCGAATATTGGTTCTCGGACCGTTTGGTATTCGCAGCTTCCGTCCTGAATATCCCGCTTTCCCTTTGCTACCATTTCCACATTTACTTCCACCGGCAAGTCCTTGCGCCGTTTTACGCCGAATGGTTCGGGCTTGATCTTTCGTATGTGACGGAAGAAGAGGCGGCAGATTTAGCGGGTATTGGAAATGATGGCAATAAAGCTAGCTACTACCAGCCTTACTTTGCAGTACCACATTAGGGCACGAGCGTAATCATTTGTGTAATTCAATTGTGATTTACCAAATTAATATTCATTCATTTATAGAATTATAGGCGTTCCCTATAGATGTAAAATAATTGTAGATATATGTCCTTAATGATTTGTTAATTGCTACGTTTGGCTGTGTTTTGTATATAAATAAATAAAAGTTTGATGAAATTCCATTCCATTACAGCAAGGTGAGGTCTGGAACATTCATTTCGTAAATTTAGACACAAACAAATTTAAGAGATTAATGTTCACCTCGGCGCTCAAAGGCCCGTAGATTCAAAAGCGCATAGCTCTTGTTCCTGAGAGATTTTTACAGATCAAACTTAAAGCACTGAATGTCCGGCAGAGTTTATGAAACTTAAAAGAAATAGTATACGTGTAGCAGCCTCCTCTCAGATATTTTTTTCGTTTTTTTTTAGTAAATGGAAAGCGACTCCACAGAATTCCGAAAATCAATGCCTGAATTTAGCAAATTTTGAAAATCCATGAAAATTGAGTAACTTTTTGTGCTAATGAGATTAAATAGAACTTTAATATTTTTAAAAAATATTTAATTTTTAAATCTATTAAGCTTCAACATTCACATTTAGCTTATATATCTTTATTGCGCGGCGCTTGTGAGTCTGTGCACTTTTGGGAAAGTTTTAATTGCTTGGTTACAACTTAATTTGTTTAACCGATTATTTAAAACATGCTTCCAGTTTGTTTTGGTATAAAAACAAAAAAAAAATGCAAATCCTTCCTTAACTGTTACTGTACTTAATAAAGTATCAATCAATATTTATAATTTAATGAATTTTAATTGCAAATTTTTGACGCCATTTTGAGGCGAGCTTTACTTAAAATTACACAATTTTGTAACAAAATTGGAAGTAACATGTTAACTTAGCCAAAATATGCTATTAAACGTTTAATAATTTAGATTTTTTGTCTGAATATACCAGGGCTGGGTGGGAAAAAAAACTTAATGGGTTTTTTTTTCCACAAGTTTTTGAGTTTTTTTCCCCAAATGCCCACAAACTCATGGGCATGGCAAAAGAAAAGCCCCTTTTCTTGTTTAAAGAAAAGGGGCATGTTTAAAAAAAGCCCCTTTTCAAAAAAAAAACTCCTAGGAGTTTTAAGAAAAAATAACCCACCCATCATTATTATAAAAAAAAATCAAAATTTTTCGAAATTATTATAAAGAAAACATAAAATGGGTTTTTGGGGGTTTTTTTAAGAGCCACTTTTTGTGGGTTTTTTTTGCCACTTTTCTTAGTAAGGGCTTTTTTTGAATTCTTATTTTGGCCCTTTATTTGTAGCCCCCTTTCTTTTTCTATGTTTTAGGGGAAAAAATGTCAAAGTTTTTTGGCTCATTGTTTTCCCAGCCCTGGAATATACAGGTAAATAGGTAAAAATGATTAAGTAATTAACTTTATGTAAAATCTTAGTTAATTTATTAAAATCAAGGCTTGTTTATCGTGTTTTTCTAATTCATTTTAAACTTTGACCTTATACGCCAAAAGTCGATAAAATGCCAAAATATGCGAAATATCAAATTGTTAAGAGGTATTGCTTACTCGTCAATATATTTGTATCCAATTGAAATGTTTCACCTTTTAGATAACTATGGCAGAACCACTGTATTGCATGAATTTTTATTATATAATCAATAATGATGGAGGAAGTGATTTTTATGTATGTATCACATATGTTTATTTTATGTCTTATTATAAAGCTTAACATGCCGCCCCCCGTTGAAAGATTGAGCTTTCAACCGGTAACGGACATATTTTGGTAACAGGCCGTTTGTAGATGCCCTTGTTAGTTTTGACTGACACCACTCTAACATGACCATCTGCTCCTGGATGTAATTGAACAATTCTTCCGAGAGGCCACCGTAATGCGTATCTCATCCTTAATTAATACTAACTGGTTTAACTGAAGATTTAAAAAGGATCGATTCCATTTGTGTCGAGGTTGTAGTTGGTTTAGGTATTCCTTTGACCAACGACGCCAAAAATGTTGTTTGAGTTGGTCAACGAATTGCCACCGAGTTAACCTATTTATTGGGATATTTAAAACATCTGGATCTGGAATACAGGTCATAGGACCTCCAATTAAAAAATGACCAGGCGTCAAGGGTTCATAATCGTTTGGATCGGATGACATAGGTGTCAATGGTCTGGAATTCAAAATCGCTTCGACTTGGTAGATTAATGTTGAAAGCTCCTCCATTGTCAAGATTGCATCTCCGACAATTCTCTTCAAATGGTGTTTAGTAGATTTGATTGCGGCCTCCCACAAGCCTCCAAAATGAGGAGCCCGGGGAGGAATAAACGACCATTCAATTCCAAGATTCGCCATGTTATTTACAATTTCCCTTTGGGTTTGGTCATTAGTTAAGTTCCACATATCAGCTAATTCCCGATTGGCGCTGACAAATGTAGTCGCGTTATCAGAAAATATTTTATATGGCTTGCCTCGGCGAGCTATGAATCGCTTAAGCGCGTTAAGAAATGAATTTGTAGAGAGATCATCTATTATCTCCAGGTGAATAGCCTTGATTGAGAGACATATGAAAACAGCACCAAATACCTTTCGACGTTTTGAATTGCGACGATGGCCTTCACGAATGGTTAATGGTCCAAAGTAGTCAATACCCGTGCACGTAAATGGTCTGGACGGGTTAACTCGGTCAAAAGGAAGATCTCCCATGAGATTATTTTGTAAGATGGGTTTGGCCTTAACACAACATATACACTTGCTGATAATGTTTTTGACTCTGACTCGAGCATTAATGGGCCAATATTCAGCTCTAACGGCCGAGAGTGTAGATTGAACTCCGGCGTGAAGTTCTCTTTCGTGGAAATACAGGATAATGAGATTTGTGATGACATGATTTTTAGGAAGTAGAATTGGATGCCTTTGATTATATGGGATTTGCGCATTTTTTAATCTCCCTCCTACTCTCAATAATCCATTATCAAGAAAGGGGCTTAGGGAAAGAATATGGCTAGAAGAAGGCAATTCTTTGTTTTGGCTTAGGATCTCAATTTCATGCGAAAAACATTGGTTCTGTACTTGTTTTATTAAACGCAGTTTTGCATTATCAATTTCGTTGAATGCAAGACATCCAGTAAGGAAAGATGCAGCCAATTTAAGTTTATACAGAATGTTGTTGTAGAATCTATAGCAATGCGCCATAACACGGATTAGCTTAATAAAATTTGAAAACTTCGAATGAAGAGGTACGTCTATAGTTGCTGCCATAGTAACCCGTTTTTCTGGCAAAGGAAATGGAGGGACTGTCGACATGTCTTCAGAGGGAAAGCCATGCCAATTTAGAAGCCAATCTGGTCCATTCCACCATTGATCCAAATGAATTAAATCCTGAGGATAGCATCCTCGGGAAAGTATATCTGCAGGATTATTAGCTGTTTTTACATGATTCCAGATAAATTCTGCTGTAAGTTGCTGAATTGTGGAAACCCTATTTGCTACAAACGTTTTCCACTCCTTGGGTGATGCTTTCAGCCAAGCTAAAACTATTGTAGAGTCAGTCCAACAATATACACCTTGTAGGGAGATTTCAAGCGATCGGATAGTAGTATGTAATAGTTTGGACAACAAAAGTGCTCCACAGAGTTCAAGCTTTGGGATTGTCAAAGTTTTTAACGGGGCGACTCTGGACTTTGAGCATATTAAAACACATGACGATGAGCTGTTGTTGCATGCCCTCAAATATAAGCAAGCTCCATATGCAATTTCGCTAGCATCGCAAAAACCGTGGATTTCCACATGGGTAGGTTGTTGAATAGGAATGATGAGACGAGAAATTTTCATTGACTTTAATGAAGCTATTTGATTACGTATGGATTCCCATTGTTTGGCAACAGCTGGTGGAGCAAAATCGTCCCAAGATAAATTTAATGTCCAAAGTTGTTGTAGAAGTGTTTTTGCCTTCACCATGAGTGGCCCAAGCAACCCTAAAGGATCGAATACCTTTGCAATTTCAGAAAGCAGAGTACGTTTAGTTAGAGCTTTAGAATGATTGTACAAAGGAATTGTAAAACTGAATTTATCTGATGAAGGGCTCCATTGAAGACCTAAAGTTTTGGCTGTGTCAATGATGTTAAACATTATCTTGTCAGATTGTGGCTGTAGACCTTTAAAGATTTCAAGATTGTTAGATGTCCATTTCCTCAGCACAAAACCATAAGCTTTGAGCAAACTATCAGTCTGATCAACTATTTGCTTAGCTTCATACACTGTTTCGGCGCCTGAGAGTAAATCATCGACGTAAAAATCACGTTTGATTACCTTGGATCCTATAGGATAGTTTATCATTTCATTATTTGCAGCTTGAACTAAGGCTCTTACAGCGAGAAAAGGAGCGGAAGATGTTCCGTAAGTAACTGTCTGTAAGTCGTATGATTTTATAGTTTGTGTTGGGCTATCACGCCACAAAATGCGCTGAAGCTGTGTTTGGCCTTGATCCACCAATACTTGACGGTACATTTTCTCTATATCAGCTGAGAGGGCTATTTTATGGCGACGAAATCTCAACAAAGTTGATGTTAAATCTTGTTGCAAGGTTGCGCCTACTGATAGACAGTCGTTAAGCGAGACTCCAGTTGTCGATTTAGCAGAGCCATTAAAGACAACGCGTATTTTTGTTGTAAGGCTTTCTTCCTTTATTACTGGGTGATGTGGCAAATAAAATGTCGGGATAGATGAATTGGTGATTGCGAGACTAGGCTTCATGTGTCCGAGTGACTTGTACTCTTGAATGAATTTTGCATAATTTGCTTGTAATTCTGAATTTCTCGAAAGACGTTTCTCAGTGGCTAAAAACTGTCTTAATGCCAAATTGTAGGAATTACCTAAGCGTGGAAGGGTTTCTAATTTTAATGGCAATTGAACAACAAATCTACCTTCTGAATTTCTTTTGTGTGTAGTCATGAATTGAGTTTCGCATAGTTTTTCCTCTTCTGTCATATAGTGCTCGTCAATGATTTCTTCCACCTCCCAAAATCGTTGGAGGTCACATACAACTTCTTGAATAGAAAGATTGCATAATTTTTTAGCTGTGCCTTGTGTATTTGTGGTCCCTGATACGGCATACCCAAATTCGGTGTCTTGCAAGACTGGTAAAAATTTGCCAAGCTTGATTTGATTTGGTTTTAAAATGTCCCAAAATACGTCCGCTCCTAAAAGAACTTCAATTTTAGAGCTTTGGTTGAAACTTGGATCTGCTAAGCAAATTGAAGATGGGATTTTGAAGGCATCTGTAGGAATTGAACAAACGGGAATATTGGCGGTGATGTTGTTTATGATGTACAGATTGACATTAGTACTGAACGAAGAATTACAAGACTGAATTGTTGTACTGATTGAATGTGAAATTAATGAAGTTGTTTGATTGATTCCTCCTAATGAGACTTCTATTTTATTCGCTTTGATTTCCAATTCACGGGCCAGCTCTTGAGTGATGAGCGATGATTGCGACCCGGAATCAAGGAGTGCCCTACATTTAATGTTAATGCCATGGGAATTTTGAATATAAATCAGTACTGTAGGCAGCAAGACCTGTTGGATAGGAAGACGATGATATCTACTGATAGAACTTAAGTTGTTGCTGGTTAAATGTTCGTGTAACAAGTATGGTGTCTTAATTGGCAGACCTTACAACTACTTCTAATGCGGCAATTTGGTGTAGAGTGATTGTTTCTTAGACAGTTTCGGCATAGATTGTTTCGTTCGATGACTTCTTGGCGTCTATTTACAGACATTTTTAAGAATTTTTCACATTCGAAAAGGTGATGTATGGAATGGCATAGGATGCATGTGTTTATGTTTGATGTAGAAACAGTTTTGGAAAGAACGCTGGTGTGGAGCTGAATCTCATGTGTAGATTCCCGAACTTGTGATTTGTGAGCCAAAAATGAGATGAACTTGTCAATTGATGGTAGCTCGCCGTGTTGAATTTGATTCTCCCAATCAATACGAGTGGTGTAATCTAGTTTAGCTTCAATTAAATAGATTAGAATATCATCGCTAATTGGCCTTTTTATGGTTTCCAAAGCCCTCACATGCTTAACTAAACCGTCGTGGAGACTTCTAATGTTGTCACTAACTTTGACTAAGGTGGGGAGTTCAAAAATTGCTTTTATGTGCGTGTTAACAACCATTCTTAGGTTGTTGTACTTTTTCTCGAGAAGATCCCAGGCTACTTTATAATTTTCACCTTGCAAAGGGAGCCCTTCTAGAACGTCCGAAGCTGGCTTTTTTATAGAACATATAAGATAGTTAAGTTTTTCTACCTCTGAAATGGAATTTGTCGCTATAACTGCGTTGAACGTGTTTTTGAAATTAACGTAGTCACAATAATTGCCGTCAAAAGCCGGAATAACAATTTCTGGAAGACGTAGATTGTTGGGTTTGTGTGAGATTGACTTTTCCTCACACAGATTTTTTGCCTTGAGACTCAAGGCAAAAAAGGAATTCTCTAGATCAATTACTTGTTCCTGGTCTCCTTCAAGTGCCTGAATATAGTCCAAGATGCGTTCGAATTTGCTGTGTCTAAGTTGAACCTCCTTAACGCAGGGTGCTTCATCCAAGAATTTTGAGAATCTCGTAAGTGTTTGTTTGATATTTTTTAATTTCATGAATTTGTTGAGAATAGAATGATATATCGGATGCTGATTAATTGAATTATTGGAGTAAAGTGAGTATAAGTTGATTGTGAATAATTTTTTGTCCAAATTATCACGTCACTGGGTCACCAAAATGTATTGCATGAATTTTTATTATATAATCAATAATGATGGAGGAAGTGATTTTTATGTATGTATCACATATGTTTATTTTATGTCTTATTATAAAG